>OX336400.1:82430787-83655073 GCA_946902985.2 Meconema thalassinum | reverse complement strand
CTTAATATATTTTACTGGGAACTCGTATTCCTGCAGAGCAAGAATCCACCTACTAACTCTGTTAGAACTGAGTTTACAAGTCCTCATATACAGTAATGCATGGTGATCTGTATGGATCTCAAATTTCCCCCCTACTAAATACATCCTAAATTTCCCTAAACTGAAAACAATACCTAAAAGCTCTAACTCAGTAATCGTGTATCTTTTCTCTGCTGCTGTCAGTCCTCGCGAGGCTAAAGATGCAATGCACAGATTATCCTCATCATCTTTCTGACATAATATTCCAGCAATGCCTATATGTGAAGCATTTGTCATAACCACATATTCCTTATCTTTCAAAGGATATTTCAGCATTACAGCTTTCTCAAAACCTTCCTTCAGCGCTCTAAAAGCCTGATCATGCTTGGACTCCCAACTCCACCGAGTCCCACTTTTAAGCAATTCCCTGAATGGTTCTACCAAGCCTGAGTATTTAAGATCGAACCTCCTGAAAAAGTTGCAAATTCCCATGTATGTTTTTAACTGTTTAACATCCTGTGGCACCTCTGTGTTAAGTATCTTATTAACCCTACTTTCCTCTGGTGTCACACCTCTACTCGACACTCTATGACCTAAAAATGTCACTTCTGACTGACAGAATGACGACTTAGACAGCTTCAAAGTGAACCCTGCCTGATCTAACTTCTGAAAAACTATATCTAAATGACGTAGATGCTCCTCAAAACTGCGTGAACTAATTACCATATCATCAATGTAAATGGTTACAAACTCTCCTGTGTCATCCCCTAATGCGATGTTTAAAGCCCTAATTAAAGCTGCTGAACTACTCTTTAACCCATAAGGTGTTCTACAAAATTGATAAAGGTTATATTTATGAATAAAAGCTGTAAATGGTCTATCTTCGTACATAAGTGGCACTTGCCAAAAACTGGAACTCAAATCTACACAAGTGAAATACTTCTTCCCCTCAAATGTTTGCATTAATTCCTCTATTGACATAGATTTCAGCTGATCTGAACTAATTCTACTGTTAACCAAACGAGCTTCTAAACAAATACGAACTGTGCCGTCGGCCTTGGGTACCGTGATCAAAGAATTAACATATGGACTGTTAGAGTGCTCAATAATCCCATCTTCAAGCATCTGGTTAATTTGTGCCTCAACCGCACTCTGATAAGCGAAAGGTACAGGATATCTATGTCCTGTAAATACTGACCTATCAATAACGTTCAATGAATGTGTATAGCAATTGGCCGTACCAATGCGATCCTCAAAAACTCTCCTATTACACAATAACACATCATAGAGCCGAACACACTGTTCCATCTCTATATTTCCCTGAAATGCAGCATCACGTAACGAATCCTCTAGACTACCGTTCGTAATCACACTGCCCACAAAACATGGAGATCCCCGCTCTACGGCTGGCGATATCTCATTTAAAGTACAAATCACACCTACAACACTACTACTCTGAATATGGTCATTGAACGCTACTTCTACTTCAGAATCACCCGATTTAAATTTCAAACTCCCTACATCATAACATAAGTTACCAGATACTCTACTTAGCCACTCTGAACCCAGGATAACACTGAATACTAAATTTGGAATTACAAGACAAATCTGCTTTTCTACATGATTATTAATTTTAATGTCTACTAAAACTTGCTTGGAAATTACTTTAGACCTCTTTCCAACAGCTGTGATAACAAAAGTGCTTTTAATTGGCATCTCCTCAAAATTTACTCCAGTTCCTTTCATTTTATCATAAAATGCACTACTTATGCAACTCTTCATACAACCACTATCAATTAAAACATCTGTGTACGCCTCGGACACGTTAAATTTAACTATTTGGCTCTTACTAACCACCTCCTGAATAATACCTTCATCATTTAGTTCACGTAATAATTCATTTCTTACATTTAGGTCATAGGGTTCCTCTATAAGTGTATGGACAGGGCATGATACAGACTGAGATTCTGACCTTACATCGCAGCCTGGTTCGTGTTTAAAGTATGGCTACCACTTGGTGTAGTACTACTCACTACTGCACTGGTCTGGTTGTTCTGGGTTGTGTTAACGGTATCTCTCTGTCCGTTATTACCATTGGGCTGATTCCCTCCTTGACCCCTGTTCTGGTTATAATTATTATTGTTAATATACCTCCCTTGGTTACCCCTAAAATCATTATTTCGGCCTTGATTTCCCCTGAAATCATTATTTCTACCTTGGTAGTTCGTACCATACCCATTTCCTCTGTACTGGTTTTGCTGATAATTATTATTATTTTGGTTCCCCCTATTTTGAACGTTGGCCCCTTCACCACTGTTCCCTTGAACTTCATGATTCCTATTCTCATTAGGCCTGTTATTATGGTGACCCTGGTTCCTACCGAAATTCTCCTCGTAACCACCTCTTCCCAAGGCATCGAATGAACTTAATAAATTTTCCACCTGTGAAATAGATTTAACATTTTGTATACAGGCAGCTTCTTTGATTCTATATGGAAAAAGTCTTAGTAATTGCCTGACTACATCACTTTCCTCCTTCAAACCATCCAGATATTTACACGTCAATACCTGTCCTAAAAAGTACTCGGTCATAGTGTAGTTTCCTCTCGGGTTATATTTCCCACACACAATTCCCTCACGATTCTGAGACTGAATTACCTCATTCCAAAATTTCTCACAAAATTTAACTTTAAAATCTCAAATATTCTCGAAATTGAACTCTGTAGACAGCAAACCAATTTCTTGTCTCCCCTACAAACGCTTGCTCTAAAATCTCAACTACCTGGCACCACTCTATACTACCATCTTCCAGCCTCTCCCCGAATTTATTTTCTATTGTATTCATGAACTCCATTGGACAACCCTGCTGATTACTGAATTTGCCTAGTTCTATTTCTCTGTGTGTGCTATTCACATAAACTGGCCTACTCTGACTATTTTCCTGCCTAATTCTAGCTTTCAACTTCTGTTCTAATTCAGCAATTTTCTCCTCAGCTTTTCTTTCAATATTAGTTACAGTTAACCTAATGCTCCCTTCCGATGCTTCAACTTAACCACTTAACTGAGCTTGTTTCTCATTAATCTCATTAATGCTTTCCTTATTCCTCTCCCTTAAAGCATTAACTTCAGTGATTATTTCTGCATGTACTTTATCAATTCTTCCCCCCAGCTGTTCTTTAACCTCTTTAGTTGCTACCTGAATCATATCAATTTCTCTCTAAGGGGTAACGTTCTCGCTTGCTGATCCCATGGTTGCAGGTTCGAAACCTGGCGCAGTCAGCTGGCATTTGAGGGTGCGCAAATGCGAGGGAGCCGTGTCAGTAAATTTACTGGCACGTTAAAGATCCCCTTCGGGGCAAAATTCCGGCACCCCGGCGTCTCTAAAAGCCAGTGTAGTTAAAAGGGACGTAAAACCAATAACATTATTATTATTATTATCAATTTCTCCCCCCAATTGCTCTTTGACCTGCTGTGTTTCAAGTTGCACTAGTTCTTTTAAATTTTCAGTCTGTGTACTGGTTCTAATTTCTAACTCCTCCTGTACTTTTCCTAATTTTCTGTCTACATCTGCTACAATTTCTTTAGCCTTCTCTTCCATCACCCTTCTGATTTCTCCTCTAATCTGCTCAAATTTTTTATCTAATTTTAAATTGTTCACCTCAAATTTCTCACTTAATTTATTGCTCATTTGTTTACTGTTTTGTTCTAATTTAGCATTTAAACTCTCACTCAGCTCCCTATTACTCTCTTTATTTTCCCTACTATTTTGTTCAAGTTTCGCATTATTTTGTTCGAGTTTAGCATTTAAAGCGTCTGTACTTATTTTATTTTGTTGCATAAACTGAAGAAGCAAACTCTCTAACCCTGCTTGACTGTTTTGATTACCCCCCTCAGTATCGGGATTTACCTCCGACATCCGTTTACTGCTTTCATTTCCAAGACTAGCCATACTGCTCGTATCTTCACTATCCAACTGGTGACCACTACGCAACTTCATCTCTTCCTCAACACTACCCATGCTGATACACACCGATGAATGAAAAAAAAAATACAGGCACAGAAATATATACCCTTCTCCTTCCACAAATGTTATTAGGTTTTCGGTCTCACGTTGGTAGCGACAAGTGAAACGGGTTTACTGGCCCTCACTGTTGGAGTGTACAAATGTAATGTTTATACTAGCCGTGCCTTGCACTTTGAAACACAAATGTATTGTTTACTCTGACTAAGATATGTTGTATTAATGGGCGCCAAGACCTCAACGCTATGTTGAAATCTAAATTTATATTTAACAACACCTAGCTCTGGTAGAACACCTTCAAGAATCTTTACACTCAGATCGTGGTATGATTTGATCATTAACCCAACTAACAATTGTATCCGGAGAAGGAATTTGGTCTATATCTAATGCTACCTACTGAAAGCAAAGATTGCATGGTTAAAAGAAATGAATTTATTATATAAAACAAGTATGGCAAAATTAATAATAATAATAATATATTTTAAATTTAAATTGGAGCGTTGCGATTTGAATATTACCGCTAGAGAATTACGTGAAAACGGAGTCGGATGAATTTACTGATTTTACTATTATTCCCAAGCTATGAAGTTACTGAAATACTGAATATGAAACAAAGAAACGAGAGATTATGTAGTTCTGAGTCATTCGCGCTTACCATTGGAAATTGCCGTAGCATTTCCCTCGTACTGGATGCTGAAGAGAGCTTCCCACAGACTTCTGGACGTCGTCATCTTCTTCTTTCGTTGAAGAAATACTTGTAGATATGATAACTTACGGTCCGGTCACACCGGAACCAACCACACGTGCAACCACAACGGTCAAGTTTTACAAAGATAATCGACTTGCCTCCTCGGCGCGCAAACCATATATGCACTCCTCGCCTCCCCTCTCTGGTGCCGTCTTCTTCTCGCCCGC
Organism: Meconema thalassinum; assembly: GCA_946902985.2. Lineage (NCBI taxonomy): Eukaryota > Metazoa > Arthropoda > Insecta > Orthoptera > Tettigoniidae > Meconema > Meconema thalassinum. Next base: position 83,650,120 of record OX336400.1, on the reverse strand, counting down.
TCTCCACTGATTGGCTGAGCCACCACGCGATACTCTCCACCTCCGGGTCAATGCACTCGGCGGGACGAAGATGTCGATTACCGGTCCATGCCATTTCGCCTTTTCTTGATGCAGCGACCCCGCTTGCGTCACGCTTCTCGACAAGAATAAGCCTGTAGCCGAATTCCCAGTGACTCATCTCTCTCAACAAACTCTAAATGACAAAAATTCGTAAAATTCCGTAATCATATAATTTTCCGCGATAATGTTGTTCGTAATAATTCGCTTCATAGGGTTTTCTATAACATCGAAAACCTATCTGTATACTTATAATTTTATAAAAAAAACGCTCCAAAAATACCCTAATAATAATAATAAGTTACATGAAATCTTCTCTTGGCTGAACAATTCGCCGCGTAAATAAATATTGAATGGCTTCCTACTGACTTATGTCAGTGGCGTAAAATACCCTCGAAAAACACGTTATATCATGTCCAACAATAATTCTGACCCATTTCGTCTTTTGTACACTTCATTGCGACAACACCGACGGGGTTTCTTTTCATTTTCATTTAAATTCGCCATCATCACAGCTGCGCCACTCGTAACCATCACAACAAACAGAGTTTCTTGTTCGGAAGACATCCGTTTTGCATGTGGAAACAACACACAATGACTGATTCTGCTCGCGAACATTATGGCTCAAATAATGCTCATAGAAGGCTCGAGCATTTACATTTTCATCGAGCGGCTCTCCAGTCTCTCGCAAGTGTGTACCCGCCGTATTAGATATCTAACCTCCTTGACTTTCATAGTGCATCAAGGCACAACGAAATTCGACATGCAAGCTACCCTTTGGGTGTCAAATAACAAAGCTTGCACCCGGCACCCGAGGCCGTACGATATTATTGTTATTATTACAGGACATTATATGCTTGTTGTCAGGTCCTCTATAGCAGCGTTTCCCAAACTGTGGTACGCGGTGGTGTTACGAAAAATATAACAAATATTAAAACATTGATATGTTGCCAGAGGACTTTAAGGCCAAATATAAGGAGCAGTTTTATGAATTGGACTGTGATTCAGAACTAAGGCAACCTTTTTCTAAAATTGCTCTTGTGAACTTTTGGATTGAGAGGCAGTCATAGCTGACAAAGCAGTTAGATTTTTACTGCCTTTCACTACTTCGTACTTGTGTGAGACTGCATTTTCTTCACTTGTTTATGTCAAGAATAAATACCGGAATAGGCTCCTTACAGTGGAAAACAATCTTCGTTTGAGACTCAGCAATCTTAAACTAGACATTCCTAAGTTGGCTTCTAATCTTCAAGCTTACCCTTCACACTGAAGTTGTTAGTTAAACTTTTTTGTTGTTTAATTATTACGAGTTCTTTTATTAATACAGTGTATCCGCAAAGTCTCTCCGTAGCGCGCGTATGGTCTTGCAGGACGTGTTGGGTTGGCAGCACATTCATGCTATGTTGATACAAGGAAAACAAGTACTCATCACTATCGCGCTGAAAACCTCTTCCACTACAAACACACTCTCTTCAGTAGTACCTGCTGTGGAGAGACTTTGCGGACACACTGTATTATTTGTACAGTGCCATTTCTGAATGTTTGAATTGAATACTTATTGTAAAAAATAGGGCTCGGATCGATATGCTCGATAAAATCTCCAGATATGCTCGAAAACCATATGTTTTATGCTCGATAGATATGCTCGAAATAGTACATTATGCAACGAGCCTATAATGGCTATAATTAAGACACGAGTATTTTTATAAAACGAGCGTATGCGAGTTTTATAATTTCCATACGAGTGTCTTAATTACCATTATAGGCGAGTTGCATACGACTGTTTATGTTCGACGATAATTATAACTTTATTATATGTTTTAACATAAATATTCATAAATATCTGTTCAGTCACGACAGTAGAATGTTGTGATCGGGTGCTGAGGTGGGTAGTATATCTCTCTTGTCCAAGCTTTCTGGACAACCGACGCATGCGCTCTGTATGCTTCAATACCATATGTTCAGATTGCGCACCAGTATTCAGTAAAACTGTCACTGAAGTCGTGTCAAAACCACGCACTGTGTAGAAATTGGTTTTGGGGATATTAAGGTACCGGTACAGTGCTATTTCTTGTCTCATATTCGCCAGTTTATTTACGCGAACATATGGACGGTGCGTATTCCATGTCGGTAATTTATTATAGTTCGATGTTGTGTTTATGTGCGACATGTTGGATTTTGAGTGCATGCGCGAAGGTATCGTTACCTAATTGGTCAATGAACGAGCTCTGATTGGCTGGAGAAACTGTATCATAATGAATAACGGTGTTATAATGACCATCATTATGATACAGTTTTCTAACACATAATAGTGAGGGTCGAACATAAAACCCATTATATTCTCGAAAATCCCATTATATGCTCGATAGATATGCTCGAAACCCCCATTATATGCGGTTAAATATGCAGAATATGCTCGAAAAACACCGTTAAAAACTATAGAAAGGAAAGTGAAACGAAAAAACCAGTAATATACTCGCCTTCAAGTTTTTCGTATATAGTCTATAAGAGAAGTGTCCTTATAAAAGTTACAGTTTAAAAGATCATTTACAAAATCTTCAGAATTAGGCGAGTCAATGAAGTAGACCTGCATTGGTCTGTACAACAAGAAATTTTCTGTTTTCAGTTTTGAATGATTTTCTTCAATCAGTCAATAAAAGTTTCAATGACGAGAACGACCTCACTAAAGGTTAAAAACCTGCGGTTCTATTATTCGCACCAGATAGGCTTTTCAATAATTATTTCTGTTTTTGAACCTTAAGGATGGTCAGGGCCCGAATTCGGGGGAGAATTCGAAGAAAAACAAACTATTTAGACGAAACCCACAAGAATATGCATTTATATGCTTCTATTCTGAAAACAGCGGTTTTATGCATTTATATGCTCGATAAATTTCAATTCTGTTAGTCCCAGAGAGGTGAAAATACCACCGAAAGGCTTCTTTCAATGTGTACTATTCAGGGAAAAAATATGCAAATATGCTCGAATCCGAACCCTAGTAATAAATAATAAAACAACTGGACACACTTTTTATTATTTGAACATTAACTCCAACAGTAACTCTAACAAACACAATTTGCAATCCACCTTTTGGTCTACTACGTAGGCCCAGTGGTAGTGGTGGGGGTTATAGTTACTATATCTCCTAACCATTAGGTGGTACGCGAGAGATTCTCATCTCATAAAGTGGTACACGAACAATAAAGTTTGGGAAACACTGCTCTATAGAATCCCCGTAGCTTTCCCTCATTTTTAGTTACAACGACAACCCCTGGCACTATACAGCCCACGAAGGGCATAGGCCGACCAAGCGAGCGCTGCCCAGTCATTTAGCCTGCAGATATTGGGGTGACGCGTGATCAGCGCACGGGTCCCCTCGGCTGTTAATCTTGGTTTTCGTGATCGGGGCGCTGCCTCACTGTCAGACAGCTACTCAATTGTCCTCACGAGGCTGAGTGCACCCCGTTCCAACCCTCACGTCAGTTTTAACCCGTGAGGGGTTGCGTCGCGGTCTTTTAGACTGGGCGTATACATTTTTTACTCCTCCGAAATAATTTCACGGTGTAAAGCTTCCTCCCCTCCTATACCTTTCAATGGACTCATCCACTGCACGTGTCTGCGTTTGCTGTCCCCACTTTCATTCCCAGTCAGTTAGTGGAGAGCTTTGTTTCACACGATGTACAAGTAGGGGGGTAAGGGGGGTTCCAACGAGTGTCATGGCCGCCGCGTTAGTCCAAGCCAATATCTCGCGAACCCATGGTCGGATGTTGACATATGAGGTGTCGTTGAACTCGAGCTGACGTCCTCTTTCCTATTGACCATGTATTATATTTTTCAAAAATTCTTTGAATTTTTTTGTTTTCGAAAGTTGGTGATAGTTTGAAAACCAAAGATGATAGAACGTTGTGCCATGGTTCAAACGAATGGTCTTTATGACCTTTATTTTCCATAATAAAACTTTTTTACTTTTTATGTTTTTTTGAAAACACTCGAATTTTGAAAATCATATATTTTGGAAACTAGAAATTATACAAAAAAGTTTGTTTGACGTAAATCAATGATCCCTACCTCGTCTACCCACAAAATAAATTTCAAGTCTCTAGGATGAAAACCTGTAGTAGTGGGATGAGGGGAAAGCTGCTCCACTTAGGAAGTTGTGAGCCCCTGCGACCTTGGAATGGAAGGAGTGATGCTAGGAGGGCGTGCTTGGATTCGTTTTTTTTTGTCTCGTCGTGCTCTTTACGGGAATGTCGGTGTCGAAAAGGTGAAAATCTGGAAACACGGTCTTTTTGGGGTAAAAACGTGATTCTAGACTTTTTGCTATATCTCGCGAACCAATCATTCTAGAGGTGTGTTCGACAGGTCCAAGTACTCGGGGTGATGTCCTCTTTGCTATGGACCACTCATTGTAATTTTAAAAAATTTGGGAAACTCGATTTTGGGGTAAACACGTGTTTTTTGTGATTTTTGCCGATATTTCACGGATCAATAACGCTAGAGATGTGTACGAGGTGTCCTAGGACTCGGGCTAACGCCCCCTTTCAAATGTGGTAGATATTTTTTTCAAAAAAATAATTCACAAAGGGCCTAACGCCATACATGTTGAGAAAAAAATTCTTTACCGTTACTTGTTTATAATGTTCATGAAGCGTGGTGGTTGAGAGAGACGATACGGCTGGGTGTGTGTGTGTGTGTGTGTGTGTGTGTTTTTCAACGAACCTGTCGCTAACCACAAGGACCATGCTTAATAGAACAATCGCTATTTCGGCGGATCGGTGTATGACAGAGCGAGCGTGCGTTTTTTCTGATATTTTACCTTTAACGTGTAAACGGTGATGAGAACTTGATTCTATGTTGGTCGAAGCGAGTACAGAAAACAAACTTACAGGAGGTGAAGGTCATTTGAGCTTATTGGAAGGCATTGATCTGACTTGACAACAAGTGCAATGGAAAAAATGACCAAGACGCTTGAAAGTGAAATAATCTGACCATCGTGGTGGCAGGGGAGTGGGAAAGACATGTGAACATGTGTGAAACCAGATGTAGGCTAAACAAGTTACATCCTGTCTTGCTTCGTACGTGACAAAATGCAAGTTCATGTGAAATTTGATCTACCGCAGGTGTTCGCCTGAGACGTTAGCTGTCCACGTGCGCGATAACTGTTAACAAGTGACATTCTGTTTTGGTTCGTACGTGACAAAATGCAAGTTGACGTGAAATTTGATCTACCACAGGTGTTCACGTTGGACGTTAGCTGACCACGTGCACGATAAGAGAATGTTCAAAGCGTGGGAATCGCTGAATCAGTAAAAAGTATGATGCAACTTGTCGGAATGATGTCACAACCAATAGATAGGCAAGAGCTGCAAACACCAGTGGTGGGAGGTGAAGGGAGGGAAAGGGGGAGGGGTAATGTATGAGAGAACACAGGTGGAAAGAGAAAGAAATATGTGGAGCTGAGGACTGTACATATAGAGCTATAGGTGGTGTACAATATGTGTGAATAAATAAATTAAAAATTGCACAGGTTCACACAACATAGACTGTATTATTGCCATGGCCAAGCACTCACATTAAGATCATTTACAAAATCATAAAATGAAAAATAAAAAATCTTGTTTTGGAAATATCGGTTTTCAACATACACAAAATAAATATATAAAAAATTTGTAAACAACAAAATGGAAAATCCATGGTCAAGCACTCACATTAATATTATTTACAAAATCATAAAATGAAAAATAGAAAATCTTGTTTTGGAAATATCGATTTTTTTCAACATACACAAAATAAATATATAAAAAATTTGTAAACAGCAAAATGGAAAATCCATGTTTCCATATAGACAAAATTTTAAAAACCTTAAACGGACATTTAAGAAAATATATGCAAATGGGAAATTGACAAATGTGTAAATATGAAAATGGAAAAATCCATGTTTCCATATCATGAAATTGAAAAACATCAAACTGTCATTTAAAAAAATGCAAATGGAAAATTGACAAATTGCAATGTGTGAAATGTGAAATTGAACAAATGGCTATCATTATTTAAAAAAGAAAAGAACATAGTGCTCTATGGTTGAGGTGTGAATCAAACCCTCTCTACTTATTTGGACCACCCGAGACTGAGTAGACTAGTTTTAGTTATCATACCACTTTTAAAAGTTTGTGTTAAATCTAGGAATTGAACCCAAGAGCTTGTAGGGGAGATCCAAGGTTATAATATGTTAAACAGATAGCCTTGAATGTAGTGTGTGGTAGCTATATAGAAATGAGACGTTTCGCTCGGGGCAGGGAGGCATAGAGATCTGCATCAAACCAGTCAAAAGACTGACGACTCAAACAACAACATGTAGAGCTCACCAAAATAATGTTGTGTAACGGTAAATGTTAGTCAACGAACAGTAATGCATTACTAAAACCCATGACACGATACCTAAGAGCTTTTCTAAAATTATTTTAAAATGCCTTTAACCCTATATTAAACACCCAGTTCACAAGACTCATAACTGCAATGTTATGGTCAAACAAAACAAAATCTATATTTCAAAACAAACAAGTGGTTTAGTCAATGTATACTGGAAAAAGTTTTATAAACACTCAAGTCCACAAAAATAATTAAATTAGTAACAGTCAGGTTGACCGAGTGGTTATGGTGTTTGACTTAAGTTCAAATTTTCTGTACAAGAAAGCAAGGGTTCGAATCCCTTACCTGATATAACTATTGCCTCAACATGGCTTGACCACACTGTATTATTGTGTACTCGGTACACAAACCATAAATAAAGTGTATTGTTTAAGGTCACTCTCTTTGCGAACATAGTCAGAGAATGTTGATGGTTAACAATTGCATTAATAGTGGGACATAGGGATATCAATTAAGAAAAACAGACAATACCCATGCACTATTTTTATTTATTTAATGTAAGTACTTGTACAAAAGTTATATACAAACTACAACTCTCTTTTGTCTATTACTATCTAGTCCTTTTCGATCCACTTGCATATCAAGGGCAGATGACTTTGTAGTTCAGCCCCTTCAAACAACAACAACACTACTTCTTGCATAGTCTGTGATGTTGATGCCTCTTGATGCGTGGAAGATGGGTACAACATAACTTTTACAACAGGGGTTAAACGTTGCTCAACAAACAATGCACTATTTTGAGTAGCAACATCTTTCTCTTGTACTAACTTTTTAGCATTCTGATGATTTTTTGTCAATACCATTATTGTTTTGTCTGGAGCACTACATTGATGATCACTCACACTTAAAACCACACTATTTCTACTTTTCATATTGCCTCGACATGTTGTTGACCTCTGTTTCGAGCATTGCCAGAATATTATTCCTTTTACATTTTGTCGTCTATAGTTATAAGAGTAGCCTTTATAGAGTACACGTTGTTTACCTCGGTTAGTTGGAGTAAGTTCCATAGTAGTAACTAACCTGTTAGTATGATTTGCACACTACAAAGGTTATCTCGGTTCTGGTAATAGAATTATTTAGCGTTGGCTTTTATATTTAATATGTACAGTTTAAAGTGATAGAAAAGTGGTAGAAAAGTGGTAGCAAAGTGGTAGACAATTGGTAACATAGTGGTAGAAAAGTGGTAGCAAAGTGGTAGAAAAGTGGTAGAAAAGTGGCAGAAAAGTAGTAGAAAAGTGGTAGCAAAGTGGTAGAAAAGTGGTAGAAAACTAGCAGAAAAGTAGTAGAAAAGTGGTAGCAAAGTGGTAGAAAAGTGGTAGCAAACTAGAAAAGTGGTAGCAAAGTGGTAGAAAATATTACATGTATTGTTAAGAAATAGTTTAAGCGGTTACATGGATTCATTACACTATAATTTTAGCATCACGAAGCTCATTTTCTATATCCAAAAGTTCTTCCTCATATTTAGTATGACCAGCCTGTTTACAGGTATGCAAGTACTGAAGCCGCTGGATTAGCTTACTGGGATTGTTCCAGTAAACAAATTTAACAAATGATTTTTTTGGGTGTAAACCATTATCATCATCATCATCATCATCACCATCATTATCATCATAATCATCATCATCATGGTTATCATCATCAATATAATTATCATCAATATAATCATCATCACTATTACTATCTAAACCTTTTTGTTCATCTTGCAATGCAAAAACCTTTGGCATAGTTTGTGTTGTCTTTGATAGTGTTAGAGGTTTCTTAGACGTTAACGACTGTCCTAACATGTCTTTTTCAGGAGATAATAAATGCTCTTTAACAAACAAAGCACTATCTTGAGTCACACTATTTTTTTCTTGGTCTTGCTTTTTTACCTTGGTTAGAGTATTTTGTCCATTTAAATGAGTATTATTTTGAGATTTACAATGATGATCGATTGAAATAAGTATGTTGGAGCCTTTTGTCTTAATCATTCCTCGACACTTTTTAGATCGTTGTTTCGAACAGCACCAAATAACAGTTCCATTTTTATTGGTTCGTTTCACAATATATGAATATCCTTTATAGTATGCGTAAGGCTTACCATACCTAGTCACTGATACTTCCATGTCAACTGTCAAGCATAGACTAAGCTCTAGTCAAGTCAACTTGGTAATAAGAATACTAGTTTAATGTGAGAGCAAATATGGATCCAAAGAGTTCAGGTAAAAGTGGAAGCAAATAAGCAAATATTAGAACCAAGAGTGGGGTTAAAAGTGGTCGCAAAGTGGTAGACCCATTACACAATAATTTCAGCATGACGAAGCTCTTGTTCAATTTCTTTGATTTCCCAATCGTGACCGATATGCCCAGCTTGTCGTAAAGCATGCAATTGTCGAAGCCGTTGAATTAGCTTACTGGGTTTGTTCCAGTATACAAATTTAACAAATGGATTTTTAGGTGTAAACAAAGCACTACCATTATCATGATCATTATCATCATCATCATTATCATCATCATAATCACCATTATCATCATGACCATCATCACTGTTACTATATAGTCCTTTTTGATCCTCTTGCAATACCATTTTATTTATAGTCTGAGTTGATTTTGATAGTGTTGAAGGTTTCTTGGACATTGACAATTGTCCTAACATGACGTTTTGAGGACATGATAAGTCCTTTTGAACAAACACTGCACTATCTTTAGCCGCAATATCGTTTTCTTGAACTTGCTTTTTAGCATTTTGATAATTGTTTGTAAACAGTAAGCGTGGTTCGTTTCGAGCACTACATTGATGAACACTCACACTTAAAACCTTTCCATTTTTACTTTTCATATTGCCTCGACATTTTGTTGACCTCTCTTTTGAGCATAGCCAGAATATTATTCCATTCACATTCTGGCGATTATAGTTATAGGAGTAGCCTTGATAGAGTGCACGTAGCCTACCTTTGTTGGTTGTAATAAGTTCCATAGTAGTAACTGACCTGTCAGTACGATGTTCGCACTACAAAGATTACAATTATTTTGCTGATGGAGTGACCTACCATAAGCTTATATATTGGCTTATGTGTTGGCTTTTTGTGTTGGCTTTTCGTGTTGGCTTTTGTGTTGGCTTATGTGTTGGCTTTTTGTGTTGGCTTTTCGTGTTGGCTTTTCGTGTTGGCTTTTTGTGTTGGCTTTTCATGTTGGCATTTCGTGTTGGCTTTTGTGTTGGCTTTTCGTGTTGGCTTTTTGTGTTGGCTTTTCGTGTTGGCATTTCGTGTTGGCTTTTCGTGTTGGCTTTTTTGTATTGGCCTTTCATGTTGGCTTTTTGTATTGGCTTTTCGTGTTGGCTTTTTGTGTGGGCTTTTTATGTTGGCTTTAGTATTGGCTTTTGTATTGGCTTATTTGAAAAGTTATTTGTGTCAATGTATTTAGTGGATTTTTTTGTTGGTGTTGGAAAGTAGTTGAATGAGAGGGAATATTTAAAGACTTAACCTCAGCTCACTAACCTAACCTAACCTAACTTTACCTAACCTAACCTAACCTTTCAACTCTCAGATGTTAATTAAATTCTGTGCATAGTCGAGTTGGAACCCAAGACCTCAGGGGTAAAAAAAGAATTATTTTTGACGGCTTATTTTGGTAACTTATTTTAATGGCTAACCTAACTTTACCTAACCTAACCTAACCTCAGCTCACTTTGGATATTACTAGTAAGTGTTCATATCCTCTGCTAGGTAGGATGCTAGTAGTACAGGTAGTGCTCATATTTACCGCTAGGTAGCGGAAACATACTTTGCATGTTGCATGTGACACTTGTGAAGTTTAACCACATGCAAGACGTGCTTGTATAAGTTCTCTATTTAAACTCAATATACAATTAACCACTAAATGTTCAGAACTAACATGTATAGCCATGTTTAGGGTATATAGGAGACCCTTAGCAAGAAAGGCTGTCTAACCCACGAGTGTACAGCCTTGTCATACGCAGTAAGCACCTGTTGGCAGAAAACAACAACAACAACAATTTGAGAAAGCCAACAACATATCCATTAAGGTATTTAAAGGATGGCTTTCTCAAATTGTTGTTGTTGTTGTAAAGTTAGGTTAGCCATTAAAATAAGTTACCAAAATAAGCCGTCAAAAATAATTCTTTTTTTACCCCTGAGGTCTTGGGTTCCAACTCGACTATGCACAGAATTTAATTAACATCTGAGAGTTGAAAGGTTAGGTTAGGTTAGGTAAAGTTAGGTTAGGTTAGGTTAGTGAGCTGAGGTTAAGTCTTTAAATATTCCCTCTCATTCAACTACTTTCCAACACCAACAAAAACATCCACTAAATACATTGACACAAATAACTTTTCAAATAAGCCAATACAAAAGCCAATACTAAAGCCAACATAAAAAGCCCACACAAAAAGCCAACACGAAAAGCCAATACAAAAAGCCAACATGAAAGGCCAATACAAAAAAGCCAACACGAAAAGCCAACACGAAATGCCAACACGAAAAGCCAACACAAAAAGCCAACACGAAAAGCCAACACAAAAGCCAACACGAAATGCCAACATGAAAAGCCAACACAAAAAGCCAACACGAAAAGCCAACACGAAAAGCCAACACAAAAAGCCAACACATAAGCCAACACAAGAGCCAACACGAAAAGCCAACACAAAAAGCCAACACATAAGCCAACACAAAAGCCAACACGAAAAGCCAACACAAAAAGCCAACACATAAGCCAATATATAAGCTTATGGTAGGTCACTCCATCAGCAAAATAATTGTAATCTTTGTAGTGCGAACATCGTACTGACAGGTCAGTTACTACTATGGAACTTATTACAACCAACAAAGGTAGGCTACGTGCACTCTATCAAGGCTACTCCTATAACTATAATCGCCAGAATGTGAATGGAATAATATTCTGGCTATGCTCAAAAGAGAGGTCAACAAAATGTCGAGGCAATATGAAAAGTAAAAATGGAAAGGTTTTAAGTGTGAGTGTTCATCAATGTAGTGCTCGAAACGAACCACGCTTGCTGTTTACAAACAATTATCAAAATGCTGAAAAGCTAGTTCAAGAAAACGATATTGCGGCTAAAGATAGTGCAGTGTTTGTTCAAAAGGACTTATCATGTCCTCAAAACGTCATGTTAGGACAATTGTCAATGTCCTAGAAACCTTCAACACTATCAAAATCAACTCAGACTATAAATAAAATGGTATTGCAAGAGGATCAAAAAGGACTATATAGTAACAGTGATGATGGTCATGATGATAATGGTGATTATGATGATGATAATGATGATGATGATAATGATCATGATAATGGTAGTGCTTTGTTTACACCTAAAAATCCATTTGTTAAATTTGTATACTGGAACAAACCCAGTAAGCTAATTCAACGGCTTCGACAATTGCATGCTTTACGACAAGCTGGGCATATCGGTCACGATTGGGAAATCAAAGAAATTGAACAAGAGCTTCGTCATGCTGAAATTATTGTGTAATGGGTCTACCACTTTGCGACCACTTTTAACCCCACTCTTGGTTCTAATATTTGCTTATTTGCTTCCACTTTTACCTGAACTCTTTGGATCCATATTTGCTCTCACATTAAACTAGTATTCTTATTACCAAGTTGACTTGACTAGAGCTTAGTCTATGCTTGACAGTTGACATGGAAGTATCAGTGACTAGGTATGGTAAGCCTTACGCATACTATAAAGGATATTCATATATTGTGAAACGAACCAATAAAAATGGAACTGTTATTTGGTGCTGTTCGAAACAACGATCTAAAAAGTGTCGAGGAATGATTAAGACAAAAGGCTCCAACATACTTATTTCAATCGATCATCATTGTAAATCTCAAAATAATACTCATTTAAATGGACAAAATACTCTAACCAAGGTAAAAAAGCAAGACCAAGAAAAAAATAGTGTGACTCAAGATAGTGCTTTGTTTGTTAAAGAGCATTTATTATCTCCTGAAAAAGACATGTTAGGACAGTCGTTAACGTCTAAGAAACCTCTAACACTATCAAAGACAACACAAACTATGCCAAAGGTTTTTGCATTGCAAGATGAACAAAAAGGTTTAGATAGTAATAGTGATGATGATTATATTGATGATAATTATATTGATGATGATAACCATGATGATGATGATTATGATGATAATGATGATGATGATGATGATGATGATGATGATAATGGTTTACACCCAAAAAAATCATTTGTTAAATTTGTTTACTGGAACAATCCCAGTAAGCTAATCCAGCGGCTTCAGTACTTGCATACCTGTAAACAGGCTGGTCATACTAAATATGAGGAAGAACTTTTGGATATAGAAAATGAGCTTCGTGATGCTAAAATTATAGTGTAATGAATCCATGTAACCGCTTAAACTATTTCTTAACAATACATGTAATATTTTCTACCACTTTGCTACCACTTTTCTAGTTTGCTACCACTTTTCTACCACTTTGCTACCACTTTTCTACTACTTTTCTGCTAGTTTTCTACCACTTTTCTACCACTTTGCTACCACTTTTCTACTACTTTTCTGCCACTTTTCTACCACTTTTCTACCACTTTGCTACCACTTTTCTACCACTATGTTACCAATTGTCTACCACTTTGCTACCACTTTTCTACCACTTTTCTATCACTTTAAACTGTACATATTAAATATAAAAGCCAACGCTAAATAATTCTATTACCAGAACCGAGATAACCTTTGTAGTGTGCAAATCATACTAACAGGTTAGTTACTACTTTGGAACTCACTCCAACTAACCGAGGTAAACAACGTGTACTCTATAAAGGCTACTCTTATAAATATAGACGACAAAATGTAAAAGGAATAATATTCTGGCAATGCTCGAAACAGAGGTCAACAACATGTCGAGGCAATATGAAAAGTAGAAATAGTGTGGTTTTAAGTGTGAGTGATCATCAATGTAGTGCTCCAGACAAAACAATAATGGTATTGACAAAAAATCATCAGAATGCTAAAAAGTTAGTACAAGAGAAAGATGTTGCTACTCAAAATAGTGCATTGTTTGTTGAGCAACGTTTAACCCCTGTTGTAAAAGTTATGTTGTACCCATCTTCCACGCATCAAGAGTCATCAACATCACAGACTATGCAAGAAGTAGTGTTGTTGTTGTTTGAAGGGGCTGAACTACAAAGTCATCTGCCCTTGATATGCAAGTGGATCGAAAAGGACTAGATAGTAATAGACAAAAGAGAGTTGTAGTTTGTATATAACTTTTGTACAAGTACTTACATTAAATAAATAAAAATAGTGCATGGGTATTGTCTGTTTTTCTTAATTGCTATCCCTATGTCCCACTATTAATGCAATTGTTAACCATCAACATTCTCTGACTATGTTCGCAAAGAGAGTGACCTTAAACAATACACTTTATTTATGGTTTGTGTACCGAGTACACAATAATACAGTGTGGTCAAGCCATGTTGAGGCAATAGTTATATCAGGTAAGGGATTCGAACCCTTGCTTTCTTGTACAGAAAATTTGAACTTAAGTCAAACACCATAACCACTCGGTCAACCTGACTGTTACTAATTTAATTATTTTTGTGGACTTGAGTGTTTATAAAACTTTTTCCAGTATACATTGACTAAACCACTTGTTTGTTTTGAAATATAGATTTTGTTTTGTTTGACCATAACATTGCAGTTATGAGTCTTGTGAACTGGGTGTTTAATATAGGGTTAAAGGCATTTTAAAATAATTTTAGAAAAGCTCTTAGGTATCGTGTCATGGGTTTTAGTAATGCATTACTGTTCGTTGACTAACATTTACCGTTACACAACATTATTTTGGTGAGCTCTACATGTTGTTGTTTGAGTCGTCAGTCTTTTGACTGGTTTGATGCAGATCTCTATGCCTCCCTGCCCCGAGCGAAACGTCTCATTTCTATATAGCTACCACACACTACATTCAAGGCTATCTGTTTAACATATTATAACCTTGGATCTCCCCTACAAGCTCTTGGGTTCAATTCCTAGATTTAACACAAACTTTTAAAAGTGGTATGATAACTAAAACTAGTCTACTCAGTCTCGGGTGGTCCAAATAAGTAGAGAGGGTTTGATTCACACCTCAACCATAGAGCACTATGTTCTTTTCTTTTTTTAAATAATGATAGCCATTTGTTCAATTTCACATTTCACACATTGCAATTTGTCAATTTTCCATTTGCATTTTTTTAAATGACAGTTTGATGTTTTTCAATTTCATGATATGGAAACATGGATTTTTCCATTTTCATATTTACACATTTGTCAATTTCCCATTTGCATATATTTTCTTAAATGTCCGTTTAAGGTTTTTAAAATTTTGTCTATATGGAAACATGGAATTTCCATTTTGCTGTTTACAAATTTTTTATATATTTATTTTGTGTATGTTGAAAAAAAATCGATATTTCCAAAACAAGATTTTCTATTTTTCATTTTATGATTTTGTAAATAATATTAATGTGAGTGCTTGACCATGGATTTTCCATTTTGTTGTTTACAAATTTTTTATATATTTATTTTGTGTATGTTGAAAACCGATATTTCCAAAACAAGATTTTTTATTTTTCATTTTATGATTTTGTAAATGATCTTAATGTGAGTGCTTGGCCATGGCAATAATACAGTCTATGTTGTGTGAACCTGTGCAATTTTTAATTTATTTATTCACACATATTGTACACCACCTATAGCTCTATATGTACAGTCCTCAGCTCCACATATTTCTTTCTCTTTCCACCTGTGTTCTCTCATACATTACCCCTCCCCCTTTCCCTCCCTTCACCTCCCACCACTGGTGTTTGCAGCTCTTGCCTATCTATTGGTTGTGACATCATTCCGACAAGTTGCATCATACTTTTTACTGATTCAGCGATTCCCACGCTTTGAACATTCTCTTATCGTGCACGTGGTCAGCTAACGTCCAACGTGAACACCTGTGGTAGATCAAATTTCACGTCAACTTGCATTTTGTCACGTACGAACCAAAACAGAATGTCACTTGTTAACAGTTATCGCGCACGTGGACAGCTAACGTCTCAGGCGAACACCTGCGGTAGATCAAATTTCACATGAACTTGCATTTTGTCACGTACGAAGCAAGACAGGATGTAACTTGTTTAGCCTACATCTGGTTTCACACATGTTCACATGTCTTTCCCACTCCCCTGCCACCACGATGGTCAGATTATTTCACTTTCAAGCGTCTTGGTCATTTTTCCATTGCACTTGTTGTCAAGTCAGATCAATGCCTTCCAATAAGCTCAAATGACCTTCACCTCCTGTAAGTTTGTTTTCTGTACTCGCTTCGACCAACATAGAATCAAGTTCTCATCACCGTTTACACGTTAAAGGTAAAATATCAGAAAAAACGCACGCTCGCTCTGTCATACACCGATCCGCCGAAATAGCGATTGTTCTATTAAGCATGGTCCTTGTGGTTAGCGACAGGTTCGTTGAAAAACACACACACACACACACACACACACACACACACACCCAGCCGTATCGTCTCTCTCAACCACCACGCTTCATGAACATTATAAACAAGTAACGGTAAAGAATTTTTTTCTCAACATGTATGGCGTTAGGCCCTTTGTGAATTATTTTTTTGAAAAAAATATCTACCACATTTGAAAGGGGGCGTTAGCCCGAGTCCTAGGACACCTCGTACACATCTCTAGCGTTATTGATCCGTGAAATATCGGCAAAAATCACAAAAAACACGTGTTTACCCCAAAATCGAGTTTCCCAAATTTTTTAAAATTACAATGAGTGGTCCATAGCAAAGAGGACATCACCCCGAGTACTTGGACCTGTCGAACACACCTCTAGAATGATTGGTTCGCGAGATATAGCAAAAAGTCTAAAATCACGTTTTTACCCCAAAAAGACCGTGTTTCCAGATTTTCACCTTTTCGACACCGACATTCCCGTAAAGAGCACGACGAGACAAAAAAAACGAATCCAAGCACGCCCTCCTAGCATCACTCCTTCCATTCCAAGGTCGCAGGGGCTCACAACTTCCTAAGTGGAGCAGCTTTCCCCTCATCCCACTACTACAGGTTTTCATCCTAGAGACTTGAAATTTATTTTGGGGGTAGACGAGGTAGGGATCATTGATTTACGTCAAACAAACGTTTTTGTATAATTTCTAGTTTCCAAAATATATGATTTTCAAAATTCGAGTGTTTTCAAAAAAACATAAAAAGTAAAAAAGTTTTATTATGGAAAATAAAGGTCATAAAGACCATTCGTTTGAACCATGGCACAACGTTCTATCATCTTTGGTTTTCAAACTATCACCAACTTTCGAAAACAAAAAAATTCAAAGAATTTTTGAAAAATATAATACATGGTCAATAGGAAAGAGGACGTCAGCTCGAGTTCAACGACACCTCATATGTCAACATCCGACCATGGGTTCGCGAGATATTGGCTTGGACTAACGCGGCGGCCATGACACTCGTTGGAACCCCCCTTACCCCCCTACTTGTACATGGAAGTGTACGCTGGTAAGCAGCCTCAGGGACCGTTTTCCGTTGATAATTCTGGACTCGCTGTATTTTCAAGGCTAGTTCAACTGATTGGTGGATCTGGAAGATGTTTCGTAAGGAAATTACATGTGTTACCTGGGTGGAATGCACTAATCCTGATGCTGCCCAGGATAATTCCGTGGATGAATAAATCAATAGATTAAGTGGGTTTCATTGATATATTTTTCTTCAATAATACAGTACAATGTGTTTCGGTACAAAACCTGGTATTTAATTTCATGTATATATTTTTCCATAATAATAATATGTGTTTTGCAACAAAAAATTGTATTTTATACACCCCGGTCATAATGACCGTGCGCGACCCATCACGAAACTATTTTGACGCGACCCCTCCATGGTTGAAATCCCTACCGGAGCCGGGAATCGAACCCGGGGCCTCTGGGTGAGAGGCAGGCGCGCTACCCCAACACCACGGGGCCGGCCATATTTGGTTAGACCCTATATAAATCTTAATCACATGTAAATTATTTCAGGTTATATTTCACATATTCCAGTGATTGTGTTGACCGACTGAAAGTTACAATATTAATTGTTAATATGGCAGCACTGAAAAATGACGTCATCTCTTTCTCCTTAATTTAGAGCAACAACCACCACGGAGCCCCAGCTGAGTCCGGCATTGCTTCCACTTACTTGTGCCGGGCTCCTCTCCGTCTTCTTTCCTGTCGACCTCACTTGGTCAACTCTTGTTCTCTTCTGACCCCGAAGGTATTAGGGTATCCGAGGCTTGGGGAGCCTCTTCCTTTCCCGCCTTAATTAACCCTTGTCTTATCTTTTCTGATACCCTCCTTCTGCGAGGGGTCAGCCTTCTTTTTCTTTCCATGTTATCTCCTGCCTTCTGCTCAAGGCCCTCAAGGAGGCAGGGTGTATGTAGCCCCACCACTTCCGGTGCACCCTGGATATAGCTGCACCCTCAGGGGCTCACGGCTGGTGAGTTCGGGAGTTGGCGACCCCGAGGATGCCTGAGCTGGGTCCGGTTTTCCCCCTTTTTATCCATTACCTGTGGGGCGGATCCTCTCCTCTTTAACTTTCCTATCTGCCTTTCATGGTTCTCCCTCCTTCCTAGTCCCTCAATCCGCATTCTTCAAGGGTTGAGTGCATTTCTTTCCCTCCTGTCCTTTATTAGCCTTATTCTCCTTTTGTTTTCCCTTTCTTCTTCTAGGATGTAAGTTAGTAGTTAGTTTTAGTTATAGTTTACATTTCATTTTTATTTCCATCTTCATGATCACCCATACCATTGGGGCCGATAACCTAGATGTTAGGCCCCTTAAAATAACAATTATCATCATTAGGGTTTGGAAGTTTAAAACCTAAAGAAGTACAAAATATGCAAGCAAATATATGCCCTAAAATAGCTAAATATGACCTAAAAACTATGAAATATGACCTAAAAACTACGTCTCTTCATCGAAGTCTTTGACATACTTTCTGAACTTTACAGCTTCACTACACTTCACTTTCGGCATAATAAGGTTCACTGCAGTACTACAAGTGTGACCAATTTGTTGAAATCCGTTGGTAGTGAAAGAGCAAGGGAGCTTTCACTCGGCCCTGCAAGGAAGAACTGGGCGAGATATAACATGGCATTTCCTTGTTTGCTAGCTAATTGCTTCTGAGCTAAATATATCTACTGGAATGACATCCTATTGAAAGGCGGAAGGACACTATCGTCATGTTCCGTGACCTCATGCGTACAGTGTCGCAATCTAACTTGTTCAGAATGATGTGCTAAAAGACGTCCGTAGAGGAGCGCCTTCTTGGAATCAGGTCTTCTAAACCTGCTATCTGCCTGTTCTGTGAGAAGAAAGAAAAATATATCTTTTTTGCATATTAAGGCTTTCACGGCCCGGATTATTATAAACAATGTTTATTTCCATTGAAAAAGGAGGCAAGGTTTCTCCGAAACGTATGGTTTAAATTAAAAATACACACGGCATTAGCCCAAAAGCATGAATTGTTTATATAAAAATATATCTACTACACTATTCGGAAATCCTGCGTTTGAAATTCGACGCAGATAACACGTACCTTGTTAACGACGCCTCGATTTAAGCAAAAAAAGCTGAAATTATAACCAAATATGACCTTATATCACAAAAATATGACCAAATATGACCAAAACAATAAAAATGGCCGAAATATGCATTTATAGGCAACATCAAATTGCTTTAAACGTGGTCCGGGACCCATCATTCAAACTTATTTTTCAGATTTCGGGTAAAATAAGCTCAGGAAAAGAATATGACTTTTCCTTAACATCCGAACCTTAATCATCATTATCATCATCATCTAGTATATAAGTGAGTAGTTAGTTTTAGTTATAGGCTAAGTTTACATTTCATTTTAAACTTCATCATCACCCAAACCAGTAGGGGCTGATAACCTAGATGTTAGGCCCCTTAAAACAACAATTATCATCATCATCATCATCATAGAGCAACAACCGCGCATGCGCCGAACTGCGATTGAAGTGAAGCCGGTGCACCTTATTCAAACGGAACTTACTTTCTGAACGTGCCTAGTATACACATACCTGTGTTCGCACCACGGGGGGAGGTTGCACAAGGTGAGGTGGTTGTTGTACCAGCACGGTCTTGACGACGGGTGGTCCCTGAACCAGTCTTGGCGGGGACTGTACCAGAGTTGTGGTGGGAGCAGAGGCGATGCCATGACCGAGACTCAATCCCAGACCGGCCAGGCCAGGGGCTGCGTGAGCTGCAGCCACCATCAGCGAGACACACACCTGAGGGAAAAAATACACAGTGTTCATTTGATGGCAGAACTTTTACAACGAACTGAGAGGTTCAGTGAAGAAGTAAGCCTTACACTAAACCGTACCAAGTGATACCTGATGGTAGTGGACAGACAGCGTGCATTACCTCGTCCCTTCCAGCTAATACGAGATAACGATCTCAAGGAAGAAACAAGATGTTCAGTAAAGAACATATAGCCTACTTTCTCCTAAATGCATGGGTATTGTTATAACTGTTTGTCCTTTTCAAGGAGTATAATTGAATGTTGGTTGTACTAGCTTGTTGAAATACAACGTGTTATACGGATATTAAACATGAATATGAAGTGCCCATTGCTAGTGCTACCTCTGTATAAAATTTCATTTAATTCGGTATCACCATGTTTGAATTGATATGGTGAATCGAATTGCACACATACATGGCCGCTATCTGCAAACTATTCATTCAAAGGATGCTTCCCACAGAAAGGTATGTTGTTGCAAAATTTGGTAGAGATCAAATAATTAGGTTGGTCGTAATTTGATTTAAGCTTTTAACATTTGGGTGGCCGCCATTCCGTTTTCATCAAGATGGCGGCGATATAAAACATGACACTGATGTGCCCTTTGCTAGTGCTACCTGTGTACCAAATTTCGTTCAAATCGGTTTCACCGTGTTCGAATTGATAGGCGGGGACAGACATTCAGAGTGCACACACTCACACACAGAATCACACACACACAGACAGACAATTTTTCGCCCTGTGTTGATCTCATAAGTCTACTTTCATTTTTTGCAAAAATCGAAAGTAGGCTAAAAGTCTACCTGGGAGTTCGTATTTCCACTTAGGGAAACTGTGAGGGAGAAATTAAAAGACGAATAGGTATGGCTAAGAAATCACTGTCTAGTCTAACAAGAATATGGAAAGATCTTAATTACCAAGGAAACAAAGATGCGATTGGTTCAAGCTTTGGTATTTCCTATCGTCACGTATGGCTCTGAGTCCTGGACTATAAATGCCGCATCCCGTAGGAGAATCGAAGTCTTCGAGATGACGAGTTATCGAAGAATGCTACAAATATCGTGGGTAGCAAGGAGAACAAACGAATCTATTCTGAAGGAGCTAAGGATTGCTTCTAAAGCATGCTTACTCCTAAACATCCAAAGGCAAATGATGCAATTTTTTGGCCATGTCATCCGATGAGATGGCATTGAAAAGTGTCTCTTTCAGGGTAAAGTTGACGGAAAACGGCTGAGGGGTCGTAGCCCGAACCGGTACATTGACCAGATAAAAAGTCGAGCTAATCTGCCACTTCAGAAATTAATGCACACATGTGAAGACCGCGGTGTATGGTGGGGTATTGTTAACAGAATTGCGTGAAGGATCACGGTGTTCTAAATCGAACTACGACCAACAAGAAGAAGACTCTCTTTCTCCTAAACCTGATATCTGCATTTCTTATGGCTCTTAGAATGTAGTGGCTAGCATTCTTGGCTGACGCAGGAAGTATTTCTTTATGTGGCAGTAAACTATTAGTCTCATCCAAGAATTGTGATCATGTGAGGAACATTCTTACGCTAATGAAAACAGCAGTATTTTTTGTCGGAATTTTATCTTCATAGTGTTGATTGGAATCAGTGTTTTCTATGATAATTATTTGCCCCGAAGAAATAAAATTACATATGTGCACATTATATTCACGGCATCAACTTATCAAATTACGCGTTTTGCAACGGGGGATAAAATTATGGCTCAGTGAGGGATTTGAAGACCTGCCAAACAGTTTCCATCTACGCAACAGTCAGTCAGGGTTATTTCTGGGTGGTGATATGCTGATACCTCTTCGAGCATTTCCTTAGTCACTATGAAGATATTAATATTGCAGCTACTGAAAGCACATAGTTTCTTAGTAACTTTTGGAAGCAGTAGAAAATTAATTCATATTCCGAGTATATTTGTTTGGAGTTTAAGGTTACGCTGGGCAAACGGTTAAAGATACCGGGCGAAGCCGGGGCGGGTTGCTAGCATAAAATAAACAGTAGTGGTGAGAGGTTACAACTTTTCCTCACTCCTGTAACAACCTTCAACCAAGAATTCATCCTACCATCAACTCTCACTGTAGCCTGATTATTAACATAAATAATTTTCATTGCCTGTAGCAGCCTTCTCTCGATACCATAATCCCTCAGGATGGTCAGATTGTAAAATGAACAAGTAGTTCCGTGAAGAACTAATTAGCATATTTTCATAGGATCCCACTGGTCTTTGCCATTAAACAGTATTGGAGCTACAAAGATGGACAGGATAAGAAATGAGAGGACCAGAGAATTATTGAAGGAGGAACCATTACAGGATGGTATAGAGAAATCTAGACTTAGATGGTATGGACATGTAAAACGAATGGAGGAGAAGAGGATACCCAGGAGGATACACGAGACGAAGTGGGAAAGAAAGAGACCGAGAGGAAGACCGAGAGACAGGTGGCTGAAGGGGGTGGAAGAAAGCGTGAAGAAGAGAGGAGAAGACTGGACAAGGGTGGAGGCTGAGAGATGGTGGGAAGACAGAAGACGTTGGAGAGTCTTGTGTTCCAAACAGACCCGGTCAGTGGCTGGAAACTGTGCAAGATGATGATGACTGTCCTACTCGGTTCTCCAGCATACTCTTACCCTACGGACTCAGTGAGCAAGTTACCGCGAGGGACGCCAGCAGCTAAAATATCGCCATTCACACGAGGTATATAGAGACAGACAGGCAGAGATAATCACAGATGCCACACGGAAGAGAAGCATAAAAGTTTATGGACACCTCACGAGAATGAGCAAGAGTCGACTAGCGTAGAAAATCTTCAACTGCATCACCAAGATAAAAGCGACTACAAAATGTGTGGATGAAACAAGAAAGGAAGTTGGGGTCAGTCTAAAAGAGATCTGGAATAAAGAGCTACGCTTAATATTTTCAAGGGACTCCAGGAAAAGCAAAGTAGAAAAGCCAAGAACATCTGGTCGGAAGAGAGGAGAGGAACCACAGCGAAAATATGAAGAAGTTCTGGGAAAAGAAACAAGTAGTTCCGTGAAGAACTCACTAGCCTATTTTCATATATCCCACTGTTTTTTTAAATTTAAATTATCTTGCCTAATACAAGGGTTTTCCGAGAAACATCTATATACATATTTAAATTTCACATCGCTGCCATGTTGCATTTGTGTTCATCAAGTTATTGAAAAGCCCACAGGTGAACTTATGTTAATAGCCTCTAACAACATACAACATTTCAGTTTGATTGCTGTAATAGATTCGTAGATATTGAGAACCGTCGAAATATTTCGGATGATCGGCATATTGGATTGTTCAATATGTAGGCCATAGAGTTATGTACCATTAGATGAAGAATATTACAGAGGTTCATTATTCAAACGTTCACTAAGAAACACAAAATAAATTTAAAGAATTAAAATTTCGCACAGCCGCCATCTTGTTATGAGAAAAATGAATTGAATCAGAGGCCAGTGGATTAAATCGTGTATAAACATATATTCTACGACGTTTCACTGCACTCGGTTGATTATATCTCGAGAAAATGCCATTTAAATATTTTAACTTCGCTTAGCCGCCATGTTGGGTTTGCACTTACTATGTCTTCAAGCTGAACTTAACTGAGTATTCTGTATCACCGTACAAAATTTCAGGGTGATATCAGTAATAGTTTTGGAGATATAGAATTCCCGTAAAATATTTCGTACAGCCACCATGTTGGATTGGTGTGACGTATTAAAAGTTTAATGGCACGGTCGGGGTTGGACAAAATAGTACGGGTATTATGTCCTTGCAGAATTTCATTGAAATCGCTCCAGCCGTTTAAATTTTATCAGGGACACGCACACTCACATACACACGGGCAAAAGGTGATCTCATCAGCCAATTTTTAGCCTCCTTTTCACATTTTGCAAATATGAGGAAAAAGTAGACTTATGAGATCGATCCGGGCAAATGTCTGTCTGTCTGTCCGTCTGTCCGTCTGTCTGGCTGTGTGTGTGTCCACCCCCACCCCCCACCACCTATCAACTCCTAAACAGCAGCAATCGAATCTAAATTTGGTATGAGTAAAGAATATCTCAAGCCCATATTTGAAAATTATGCCAGTGCTACCAACTGCTGAATAACCGCAATTGAAATTTGAGCTCCATGTTGGATATCTTGGAAGGTATGCATGGGAGCAATTCCAAAATTGGCACACATATAGATAATAATATTTCAGGTCAATTTACAGGAGGCCATGCATGACAGCGTTGCCAAAATGATTCTAAGCCTGCTGATAGGTCCAATTTTTAAATGCTTATAATTTCTACACTATCAATTGGATGTCAACCAAAATTCGCATGTACTATGTGTACATAAACAGATATGACTGAGCGTATTCTTAGAAGCCACCAGGGCTCCCAACTGTTAATAAATGCTCTTTCTCTATTTTCGTATCCAAATACCAATATATCAGAAAGTATGCAAGCCGACAGCTTTAAAATATGCACACGTATAGTACCTGACATTCTCGATTAATTTGGAGTAACGTCAGTGCTACCGACATGATTCAAAGCCTGCTGATAGGACCAATTATTAAATACCTGTAACTTCTATACTATCAATTGGATTTCAACCAAATTGCGTATGTGCTATGTGTACCATACCAGATATGACTATTCTTATTCTTAAGACAACCAGGGCTGCCAACTGTCATTAAATGCTGTCTCTACTCCTTACCCTAATATTAATACATCAGAAAGTATGTAAGCCATCAGCTTTAAAATTTGCACACGTATAGTAACTGACATTCTACATTAATTTGGAGAAACTAATATACGTCAGTGCTACCAACATGACTCTTAGTCTGCTGATAGGTCCAATTAAAATACATGTAACTTCTATACTAACAAATGGATTTCATCCAAAATTGACACAACAAGAGATCATAATATTTCAGATTATTTCTGACCAACACATGCATGACATTGTTGCCAACATGTTTTTACGCGCCCTGATAGATCCAATGTCTAATTGCATGTAACGTCCATGCTATCCATTGGACGTCAACCAAATTTTGTATTCTATTCCTTAAGAGATGGAACTAACAATATCTTCAATCTCCAGGGCTGCCAACTGTAGTGCTCTATTAGGCTACGTTATACCAGGTATATTTCGAATTAATTAGAAATTTCGATATTACCAACTTAATTTCGTCATTATTCTAGATAGGTCTATATAGATTGGCATGAATCTTAAATTTTAAGAAAAGTAGTCTGTTTAGTTCGTCACGGAACTTCTTGTTTCGTAAATGAAAATAGGCTAAAAACAATCAACTGTATTTTATACGAAAGTAACGGGGAGTAACAAAGCGTTACCGTTAGAGTAGTTTTAATCAGTGACCTTGATAACCTCGAAGGTGATCATTTAGTGAATTAAAGACAATAATAATGTTATCTGTTTTACGTCCCTGTTAGTGTTAACTACTGAGGCTTTTGAGTTAGCCGTGGTCGTTACGGTATGACTGCTGGCAGTCGCTCACATCCGGGTGGCGAGGAGGTTCGAATCCCCCCGCCGGCAACCTTGAAGATGGTCTTGTATGGTTTCCCATCTTCCTTCCAGGCAAATGCCGGGGTTGGTCCCTAACTATAGGCCACAGCCGCTGCCTTCCAACTCCTCGTCCTTACATTCCCACTTTCCTCCCCAACGGTGCTTGTAGCTCACCCATTGGGTGTCCGTCTCGAAGCAGCTACGAAACTGGCGAGCCGAACATGTCCTCGGGCACTCCCCGCACTAAAATCCATACGCTAAAAAAACTGAGCCTTTTAGAGACGCCGGAGTGCCGGAATTTTGCCCCGAAGGGGATCTTTAACGTGCCAGTAAATCTACTTACACGGCTCCGCGCGCCCTCAAATGCCGACTGACTGCGCTATCTTGAGCTCAGTGGAATTAAAGACAAAGATTGACTCTTACCAGTAACTTCATGATGAGGGATGACCAAGTTGTGATGTCGAACACAAGACTTGCCCACAGTTTTATACCAGCAACCACACCCTGACTTTCACTCGTCGCCATATGGAACAGACGTGTGTGGTATCAAGCAAATGTTAGCATTATCCTGATGGCGGCCAGTACACCGAACAGATAATCCTTATTAAGAGTGTTGCGTTCCATTTATCCGTTCTTGTCGTGTAGGCCTAACTCTCATTTTCATCCCAGGAGCATACATGTGCTCCTTAATCCTCAGCAATTGTGCTACACTTCCGTAACCAAACAAGTGCGGTGTGGATTATAATTACTGTTTTATTTGTAATTTTCATAGGCAAGGAAATGCATTTGTACAGAAAAGACATCTGCTGACATCAAATATAGATTTACGTATTACAAAGTCATTTTTGAAATCATTTGTCTGGAGCGTGTCATTCTATGGAAGTGAATCCTTGACTCTATCTTCTATCTATCTATATATATAAAACTCAATGTTTGTTTGTTTGCTTGTTTGTTTGTTTGTTTGTTTGTCTGTTATTTATACAAATCTACACCGTTTCACCGATCTACACCAAATTTCGTATACTTACCCTTTGGAACCCAGCAGGTAACACTGCCTACTTTAAATTTCGGACAGACCACTCCATTCCTTGCATTTAGGCCCATTGGCTCAAATCTACACCGTTTCACTGATATCAAGCAACATTTGTATATCTACCCTTTGGAACCCTGAGAGTAGACTAACACTGTCCACATGAAATTTCGGACAGACCATTCTCTGCATTTAGGCCCTTTGGCAAAAATCTGCACCCTTTCACCAATCTGAACCAACATTTGTATAATTACCCTTTGGAACCCGGCGAGTAACACAATCTACATGAAATTTCGGACACACAACTCCATTCCCTGCATTTAGGCCCTTTGGTGCAAATCTACACCGTTTCACCGATCTGAATCAAAATTTGTATACTTACCCTTTGGAACCCTGCGGGTAACAATATCTACATGAAATTTCGAACATACCACTTCATTCCCTGCATTTAGGCCCTTTGGTGCAAATCTACACCGTTTCACCGATCTGAACCAAAATTTGTATACTTATCCTTTGGAGCCCTGCGGGTAACACTGTATACATGAAATTTCGGACAGACCACTCCATTCCCTGCATTTAGGCCCATTGGCACAAATCTACACCGTTTCACCGATCTGAATCAAAATTTAAATACTTCCCCTATTGGAATCCGACGAGTAACACTGGCTGCATGAAATTTCGGACAGACCACTCCATTCCCTGCACAAATCTACACCGTTTCACTTAATTGCACCAAATTTTACAAACTTACCCTTTGAAATCCTGCTGGTACCACTGTCCACTTGATAGTTTGGAAAACCCTCTCCATTCCCTACATTTAGAAAACAGACAAAATGAATTTGAAAACCACGTTTTTAGGCCTAGAACATGTCCGTAGTAGTGTACCTCTAAGAATATTTTAATAAGTATATTGTTGGCTGGTAATTCGGGCTGCAACACGTCGCCCCTACCAGTGTTCTGGTGCAGAATTGCGAAAATAGTTACATCTTGCGCTGCTTATGAATTGCAGTCACGAGGAATAGTTAGTGCAAAAAGATTTCTTAGGCCCCTTAAAACAGTTGTCAGTATGAATATTATGCCTCTGTATAAGTGTGATGGAGTTGGTGCAGTATATTGAGGTTATCAGCTGCAATAAGCGATGGTCCTTTCAAATTTACTTTCGTTTATTCCGATCCTTATCCTTGAGCGCTATGTGCCGATAAATGACACTATTGTTGCCTCAGGAGCTTGGGACAGCGAAGTGCACTGATTATCTTCATACGGCGCTATGCGACAAAAGTCGACACTATTGGTCTCTATTTTCCTAACAGCCAATGAGATATAGACCCAAGACAGTGTCTCATTTCACTTACTCCTCTTTCTAATCATATTTTTCAATTAGTTTGTAAATTACTTGTGGCTGTACTGTAGTTAGTAAATAGCAGTTTCCCTATTCATAATTATCATTATCATTACGGAAAAATGTCCTGAATGTTACGTCCATTATACTGTACTACTTATCACCCCCACCACCACGACCACCACAAAACGTTATATTGTTCTTTCTGTTATTTTAAATATAATTTGCCAGTTCTGTAGTAGTATTCATTATCATCCATAAAACAAATTAATCCACCGGGCGAAGTCGGGTACTACTGCTAGTTCTTTAATATTTTTAGCCTACTTTTCTCTTTCTGCAAAAATGAGGAAAAAGTAGACTTATGAGATCGATCCAGGCAAATGTCTGTCTGTCTATCCGTCTGCCTGTCTGCCTGTCTGTCTGTGTGTGCCCCCCCCCCCACTATCAACTCCTAAACGACTGCATCAATCCAAACCAAATTTGGTATAAGTTAAAGATCTTTACCTGAATATCTCAAAGCCATATTTGAAAATTATGTCATTGCTACCAACTGCTGAAAAACCGCAACTGAAATTTGAGCACCATGTTGGAAATCGCAGAAGTTATGCATGGGAGCTATTCTAAAATTGGCACACATGTAGAGAATAATATTTCAGTTTAATTTCTAGGAGGCCATACATGACAGTGTTGTTAAATTGATTCTAAGCCTGCTGATAGGTCCAATTCTTAAATGCATATAACTTCTACGCTATAAATTGGATTTCAACCTAATATCGTATGTACTATGTATGCATAAACTGATATGACTGAGCGTATTCTTAAGAGCAACCAGGGCTACCAACTGTTAATAAATGATCTCTCTATTCTTTTATCAAAATAGACTACCAGTACATCAGAAAGTAAGGAAGCCAACAGCTTTAAACTAAGCACACGTATAATACCTGACATTCTAGATTAATTTTTGTAACTAATATACGTCGGTGCTACCAACATGATTCTAAGCCTCCTGATAGGACCAATGTTTAAATACATACAACTTCTATACTATCAATTGGATTTCAACCAAATTTCGTATGCGCTATGTGTAACATAACATATATAACTATGCGTATTCTTAAGAGCAACCAGGGCTGCCAACTGTTAATAAATGCTGTCTCTATGTTTTACCCTTGTATCAATATATCAGAAGGTATGCAAGCCAACATCACTAAACTTTGCACATGTATAGTACCAGACATTCTAGATTAATTTTCAGTAACTAATATACGTCAGTGCTGCCAACATGATTCTAAGCCTGCTCATAAGTCCTATTTTAAAATAATTGTTACTTCTACACTAACAAATGGATTGTATCCAAAATTGGTAAAACAAGGGATCATAATATTCAGATTATTTTTGACCAACACATGCTTGACATTGTTGCCAACATGATTTTACGCGCGCTGCTAGATCCAACGTCTAACTGCATGTAACGTCCATGCTATCCAATGAACTTCGACCAAATTTTGTATTCTGTACCTTAAGGGATGGAACTAAGAATAGATTCAGTCAACAGGGCTGCCAACTGTTGTGCTCTATTAGGCTACATTATGCCAACTATTCAAAGTAATTAGAAATTTCGATAATACCAACCTAATTTCATCATTATTTCAGATAGGTCCATATAGATTAATCTTTCCGATCAGTCTTTCATTTTATGAAAAGTAGGCTCTTTAGTTCGTCACGGAACTTCTCGTTTTATAGAACATCATATTTATTAACTGCATGCTCCATTACAACTGAAGTAATACTACATGCAGTGGTGATCTTGGTTGGTTGGTTCGTCAGTTTAGGTGCTGCGACAACGTGGTCGTGTAGCCCTGTGTACTTTGGGTGTGTGTAGAATCTGTCTGATAACCGGTGTTAATTGTGATGGCTGTATTATTGTGTGTTATCTGTAATTCAGGTAAGGACTGCAGACTATCAATAGTTCCTACTTTTGCTACCAAATGCTAACGTCAACGACACCTATCTGTGAACTTCGCTACTACATGCCACCGCAACTGGCACCTGGCGGCGAACGTTGAAACTTAACAGAGCGTTAATCGAATCTAACGTACAAATTTAGATTCACATAATTGTAGTTAGTAGAAGGTTCTTTTACATCACATAAATCTATGACATGGGCCCACCGGCTTTACTTCCCCTCAAACGTAAGGCATACTGAGGGATTTTTAACACTCTTAAAAAGTCCGATGACTTCGGCCGGGTTTGAACCCGCGTTCTTGGGCATAGAAATTGGTGATCTTACATGAGGTATGATATCATTTTTTCTTTACATTATGAAACCTAGGACTATATCTAAATGGTAGATTATATTTTGTCTAGCCTAGATACAGTTACAGTGCTTTAAGCGATAGTTTCCTTTCTAGACATAATTATTATGTTCTATATCAGATTATCAAAATTGATACACTGAATAAATAGTTTAATGAATATTACTTAATTATCAACAAGTTCATTCATCCTTGCAGGCCAGTGGCCTTCTGTTTTGATTACATTTATCATAATTTTTTTATGTGTAACATCTTTCCACTCGGTAGCTGGACATGTTTGTGGGAGTGATTTTGGAAAAGGGACGAAAATGGGTGGGACGGAAATGCATGGGACGGAAACAATAAGCGCGCGTGTTGGCGGAGATCGGTACAACGACGTACTGTAGGTCGTGTGGCTATGGGGAATGTATATCGCATACAGTTTAGTTCAAGGTTTGGAGACCCCATTTAAGATATTCCCACAATAAATCATCTTCAAGTTGTCGTTCTTTGGTGTGAAAATATTCATTTTATCATATTTGCTGAAAACAATTACGATTGATTAATTCTTCATACTTTTGCTGTAATCTTATTTAATGTAAGCACCCGATGTACTGTCGGCCATGTGGCTACGTGGAATCTATATCGCATCAACAAACACTCCAAACAACGTAGGAATTCAGTATATTAACGCCGACTACTAACAATAATTGAAACTTCGTTGGTCTGAATATATCACTGGAAGAAACACATTTAATATACTTTCCGCACACCTAATTTTTAATCGGGCCTATACTTGGCAGGGCGCTGATCGGCAAAACGAGGCCATTTTCAATAACATCGCTGGCATGGGTTCACTAACTGGCCGGTATAGAGCGCAGCTCGCATCAAGTAGGCAGTGGATTGCTTCCACCACGGCAAATAATTATGATTCATTACGGTCAGGATTTGGCACTGGAGTTATACAAGAAGTTATCTCAATGACCAACCGAGTTCACTGTCAACAAAGGGATTTGCGTTCCCGAGACACACATAGTAGGATAACATGTCACATGTTACACATCACATGCGACTACTGTAAGGCTCGTATAATTTTTTGTTGTTTTCTTTTCGTGTTTTAGTATTTAACACTCATATAGGATGTGGTCCACACTTTGCGTTTCTTCGTCACACCGGCACGTCATATGCTCTTGGATTTTAATCCTATAGAGATAGGTCTCTATTTTTCCATGTCCTGTCATCATAACCGTCGTACAGGAGATTTTTTGAGGCAAGTCTCGCTTGGACACTTGGAAAGGAATCCTTGACTCTTCGCTCAGCAGTAAAGAGGAGAATAGAAGCATTCGATTATGTGGTGTCACACTCTTTTAATTTGGTTTATGTTCGACGATGTCGAAATGTAAATATTAGCCTATATCTCAGAAAACTGTGTCATAATGAGGGTCATTATAACACTATTTTTCATTATGAAACAGTTTTTCCCACCAATCTGAGCTCAAGAAACAGTTGTTTGACCAATTAGGTGAGGATAGCATCAAACCTGCACTGTGTTCCAAGGCCTTCTAATTTAAATTTCACTGCCTGGCCTAGTGTCATAGTGGGGTAATCGAGGAGCCCATGGTCAAATACAAGGTATTCTGTGCGTCCCATGCGCTCTGTTCAGTACATAAAACTGGTGAAATCTCGACAGATATTTATGAATATTAATGTTCGAACATAAAATAGTTATAATAATTATCGTCGAACACAAACAGTCGTATGCAACTCGCCTATAATGGTAATTAAGACACTCGTATGGAAATTATAAAACTCACATACGCTCATTTTATAAACATACTCGTGTGTTAATTATTGCCATTATAGGTAAAGCCCTGCGCGGATGCGGATATCAGCGGATAAACCCGCGGATATCCGCAACATTTATCACTATGCGGATATAGTTTTCATGGCTGTGCGGATAGCGGATACGTTGCGGATAATGTTTGGAGTAAATTTTCAGTTATTTTTTAGAATACAATCCGAACTTGTTGAATATTATTACTAGGACCCGGATGTTTACCGTTATGGTTTTTTTTTTTCATGACAAATGTAAAATGATGATTCAAGCTTATCTCATTCAAATGATGTCATTAAGCATAATTAACACTGCGAACTGAGAAGGATTGCAATTCTGGCTGTTGATTATTCATTCTAAACATAGCACATGACATACAGAGCCTAAGGGAACGACTTTCTCCTCAACTGTCTAAATGTGTTACTTTAAGGGACACTGGGACTGAAATTTTAGTGAAATTTGTGGAAAATGTCGATTTTCGGTTTTTTCCATATTAATACACCCCTATCCCCTGCGGATCATATAGCGATGTTTTATCCGAATTCCGCCATTTTTAAAGCCCTGGCGTAGCTTTAAAATGCACGGTGTGTCCTTTAAGCGCCCCAGCACAGTAAGTGTCCTGAAGGTTCTGAGTCTTGGTGTTTCTACAATCGAAGTATCGCAGCTGGTAAAACACCACAGAGTCATGACAAAATGGCTGTAGAACTTTAAGAACCCTAAGTTGTCAAGATTATGCCTATTTATCAAAGGCTGGCATCAGATGAGCTACTATCCAGATGCATCCGTGGTGCTACTGAAAATCAGAATGAGTCTCTGCATTCTGTTATCTGGAGGAAGTGCCCAAAAGAGATTTTTATTTCACGGAAGATACTTGAAATTGCTGTTTGGAATTCTGTAGAAGAATTCAACATGGGGTGTAGTGCAACAACAGAGTTGAAATCTGGAATAAGACTAACTTCAGTATCTCATGTCACAGCACAAACACTTGAAAGATGTGAGAGTCGCAGGAAGTATGTAAGTCCGCGGTCGTAATTGGAGAAGCGAAAGGCATGTCGACGAAAGGTGAAACTGACAGAAACGAAGGAGGAGGCTGCAAAACAGAAGAAGGAGGGTGTCACCTATGCTGTAGGACAGTCCTAATGTCATTGGTAAGCTGAAACCTTGTAAATTGTGCATCATTTTAGAAAATTGCTGTTTTCTCGGATTCACTTTTTCAAGCATTCAAAATGTTACTCGCGTCATAAATCTTATGATATTGCTTTGAAAATGGGAATTTATTATCTTCATTGCAATGACTATAAACCTGCGGATCGTTTTTTAGATTGCACTTTTGGTTTGGCCGCAAAAAAAATTCAAACTGAAAAAAATACGATTTTTTTGTAGAAATAAACTTGGAAATGAAAAAAATTAATTTCTTGATACTCATTAATGCAATTCAAAATCGGATCCGTAGGTTTCTTCCAATTGTTATAGTGCAATAGAATATTACCTAAAAGTTACACTATCTTGTTTTTTTTAACGCGGCTGACCTTTATAAAACTTGAATAATTAGCACAATAAATGTACAAAATAATTAATATCTGGAGAACTAATCCACTTACAATGTTCACGTTTCCCACAGTGGTTTATAATATGACTATTCATAACCATATAAAATTTCAAAGCTGTACCTCAGTTTATATAGAATTTGGAAATTTCAGTCCCAGTGTCCCTTAATGTATGTCGACCCTTTATTATTCCCGTTGTCCAACGGGATCGTGGATGAGATGCGATGTAAGTCTTCGTGGTGGATGGTTTTTACGGCCGGATGAAATGTGTTGCCTTAATGCTTTATTTAATTTAAACATATTGTAATTAATTGCACTCATTCCAGGTTCCGTATTGACCATGTTAACATGAATTATAACATACATTTCTCGCCAAATCAATACTTTTTACTTACATAAAAATTCTACAGGTACATGTTTCGAAAACACATAATGTTTCCTTCATCAGCCCACTAATTGGTGTAAAACATCAAATTACATCGATAACCTCACTAAATAACAAAAGCACAGTTCACATTAATTATTCTCTTGTTCTTTCTTTGTTAGGCCTGTGTCATTCGACACATTAATGTCACTCACGGAATAAACACTTATTAATTGAAGTAACGAATATGGTACAATATGAGGTCTGTCATTTTATTGCTACAAGAGAACTCTATTTCGGTGAACAAATGCTGGGTACCTCCGTCTAAAAATTTTGTTAACTCTTTTCAGTTGTAGAGAATAAAGATCCGCATTGACTGCACGCCCGTTTGGAACAAACTCGCAAACTCATTCAAAATTCCACCAGACACAGAACATCACTTTGGGGCCGAACCGATCCTTCTTAAAAATAGCAATATACACAAGAGGCATGATACACAATATTACAAGTTAATAATACAATAATATGTACAACAATGTATCGAATTAGATTTCCTCCGCCCAGAAACGGGCAGGTTGAGCGGGACTGAGTCACTGTTTCGAGGCGTCAGCGTAGCGGTAATAGACCCTTTTTTTTATCCTATTTTCATTTATGAAGAAAATAGGCTTATGAGATCATCTTTTGTCCGTGTGTCTGTCTGTGTGTGCATGTGTGTGTGAGAATTTTTGTGTGTCCCCCCTTAATAACATCTAAACGGCTGGAGCGATTTCAATGAAACTCGGTAAGTTCATAGCAGTATTCCGGGCGACCTCGACCGTGCCCCTCAAATTTTGTTAGTCTCACTAATCCAACATGGCGGCTGTGCGAAATATTTCACTAGCACTCAATATCTCCGAAACTATTACCGATATCACCCTGGATTTTTTTACGGTGATAAAGGGAACTAATAGAAGTTCACTTATGTGACCTTTGAAAACCTAGTAACTACAAAAGGAACATGGCGGCCAAGCGAAGTTGCGAATTTTAAATAGACGTTTCTCGCGATTTAACCAACCAACCGCAATGAAACTTGGTACAGTATATGTTTATACACATTGTAATGCACCGACATCCAACTTCGTTCAATTGTTCACATAACCTCAAGATGGCGGCTGTGCGAATTATTTCACCGCCATTCTATATCTCTGAAACTATTTCCGGTATCAACTTGAAATTTTGTACGGAGATAAAGGGCACTACTGGAAGTTCATCTATGAGACTTTCAATTACCGGTTAACTACAAAGCGAACATGGCGGCCAAGCGAAGTTGAAAGATTTAAATAGACTTTTCTCGCGATTTAATGATCCAAACGCAAGGAAACTTCGTACAGCAAATGTTTATACACATTGTAATGCACTAGTATCTAATTTAGTTCAATTGCTTATGTAACCTCAAGATGGCGACTGTGCGAATTTCGAAAATTAAGTTTTATTTCTTGTGTTCTAATCATGTGATCGA
This sequence comes from Meconema thalassinum, assembly GCA_946902985.2. Classification (NCBI taxonomy): domain Eukaryota; kingdom Metazoa; phylum Arthropoda; class Insecta; order Orthoptera; family Tettigoniidae; genus Meconema; species Meconema thalassinum. The sequence goes on along the minus strand of OX336400.1, from coordinate 83,614,847 downwards.
AATCAACATTTGCATAATGAACGTACACAATAATCAACAGGTAACAGTACATGACTCTGAAATCTACATGTATAAAAATCCAACATGGCGACCATCCGCAATATTTAGTCGGTTCTCAATATCTATTAATCTACTACAGCAATCAAAATGAAATTTTGTATGTTGATAGAGGCAATTATCATAAGTAGGATATATGAAAATAGGCTGTATAGTTCTTAACGGAACTACTTGTTCATAACACGTGACAATTCTCCTTATAAATCTGTCATCCATGGGGTTTTAGTATTTGATTGGTTCATTCTGCTTCCGTATTGATGAGACAATTAGTATTAATATTTTGCAGAAGTTCCGCCTAATCAATACCATTATTGTATATCTTCCTTTATATATAGACCAAATACTCTAAATGTATAATAACTTACTCTTGTGATACCACATTCTTCCAATCTTTATCTTTTATGTTTATCAACACTAATTGACTCATAACTTCAAAGCATGCTCATTAGCTTATAGTCTCATTTCTCCATTTATATTATACCGCTTTTTCCTTGGTCATGTATTGTGTCAAAAGCGTCGCTTTGAATACACTTCTATTGCTTATTTGTATACTGGTTTTTTTTCTTTTTTTTTTCTTTTAGCGTATGGCTTTTAGTGCCGGGAGTGTCCGAGGACATGTTCGGCTCGCCAGTTTTGTAGCTGCTTCGAGACGGACACCCAATGGGTTAGCTACAAGTACCGTTGGGGAGGAAAGTTGGAAGGGAGGATCGAGGAGCTGGAAGGTAGCGGCTGTGGCCTATAGTTAAGGACCAACCCCGGCATTTGCCTGGAAGGAAGATGGGAAACCACAGAAGACCATCTTCAAGGTTGCCGGCGGGGGGATTCGAACCTCCTCGCCTCCCGGATGTGAGCGACTGCCAACAGTCATGCCGCAACGACCTCGGCTAACTCACCCGGTTATACTGTACTCTAAATTATAATAATAATTATAATACATTTATACTGTACTCTAAATGTATTATAATTTAGCATATGTATAGTTAGTCCGTCATCTATGTAATGAACTATGTACTGTTCCCCACGACAGAGCTCTGCTCACGGGAATCTTTTTCTAGACAAATAAATAAAAAACTATAATATAATAGTCTGATTTTATATTTTATTGCATCTATTCGTAGACGTCAGAAACATTCATAAACAAGATGTTCAGTAAAGAACATATAGCCTACTTTCTCCTAAATGTATGAGTATAGTTATAACTCGTTGTTATTATCAAAGAGTATAATAGAACTATTCTTTGTTGAAGACCTTAGAAACGATTTACCTCTACCAAACGCCACAACCTAGATAAAAACTGCTACCATCATTGAAGAAAGAAAGATAAGAAGTATCTAAAGAATGTTATGGATCTGGAGACATAATCGACCGGACTGGCGGCGTGGCTCAGCGGTAACGTTCTCGCTTGCTGGACCGTATGTTTCAGGTTCGTATCCTGGCGCAGTCAGCTGGCATTTGAGGGCGCACAAATGCGAGGGAGCCGTGTTAGTAGATTTACTGGCACGTTAAAGATCCCCTTCGGGACAAAATTCTGGCACCCCGGCGTCTCTAAAAGCAACTGTAGTTAAAAGGGACGTAAAACCAATAACATTATTATTATTATTATTATTATTATTATTATTATTATTAAATAATCGGCCTGACGCGGGCAACATCCAACTTTGAGTTGAGGCATGTCTTTACACGTCTGGCTGCGTATGACTTTCACAACCCTAATTGAATTAACAAATCTTTCCATGACCCTACAGAGACGTGTGTATACCAACTATGTGGATATTTTCGATTGCTATTTGGCTGAAATAGAAGTATTAATTAATATCCTGAACTAGCACCAACGATAGAGTTCAGATACTATGTGAAATCGTTTTGTTCTTTACTTCAATTAACATTTCCAAATAACGCACAATAGGATGTTACAAACCCTTTAAAATAGAAAGTAAAAATGTATCGTAGTATCATCTTGTCATTCTTCAAATTCGATGCGCATAGAATGCAAATGGTATAGTAATCAATGGAGCCCCACGTAGACTAGTCGTGATATCTAGTGGTGAAATATCTAACAATATAATCCTAACAGAGCGAGTGCATTCTAGCGGCCAGAAGAAGAAACTTTTCAATAAAATCTGGTCGGCGTGCAGTTACCTTTTTGGCAGCTAGATGTCTCGAGTAAATCTGCTGGCGAATTATGTTTTAATTAAATATATATTTTACACCATAATATGCACAATATAACGCTTAATTTTAAAACATCTGAGTCATTACAAAACAATAAACATATAAAATTTCAAGCAAAAAAACTAGCTCTGATCGGGTTTGAACCATAGGCATTTGAGCGATAGGCCAACGCTCTACCACTTTTTTTTTTTTATTAGCTCTTTACAGAATTACAGAATTTTCAGATATGATAAATACCAGACTAATACATCACAAGAAATCCAGATAGTGTCCATATTTATCGTATAATAGTCCACTTTCACTAAGCTTCCAACGCTCTTTTTGCAGGTGATACCTGAGATCCAGGAAAGAGAAATGTTGATCATTGTCCATCACGAAGTGTACATATTGGCCCATTATCCACACAATGGCAGTCTGTTTAATTTGGGGGAAGGCGGTCACCGACAAACGAACCAACTTCCTGTCATCAAGGTCATTCGAGGGCACATTTAATAGTTGACATACTTTTCCCTTACACCACAGCCACGTAGAGGCAACTCGCGTGCATGATGTGAAGCGGTGTATCGCCGTATCAGTTTGACCACATATAGTACACCATGGGTAAGCTTCAAGATGGATGGTATATCGCCGTAGAGCGGTTGGGATGAGATCGTTGAGGAAGATAAAAACTTGGGAGTGTACAGCAGAAGAAATGGACATAGCCCCAAAATTTTTCCAAACAGTGGGCCAATGGACATAGAGGGTGGTGGCCTCTATTCGCGGTTTGGAGTGTACCACTTGCCGCAACATGTTATAGATACTTTTCGTCGTTGGAACAATCCATGATGGCATTTGGCGAACAGTTTCCAGAAGGTGTTGTTGATGGTCCCTAAATATCTTCGGCAAAGCTCTATCACAACCACGGGCTGTGTTTCGAATATCTTTGTATAGCGCTTTCGTAAAAGTGTCATGTTGGGAAAGAATGGTGATATCGTTCTTGCAGAGGAGTGCACGGCATTTCATGCCATGAGCTGTTAGCCCTAGCCCGCCTTGCCGGGATGGGAGATACAACTGTTCCCGTTGTACTCGGAACAAAAATCCTTGCCATATAAACCAACCTGTATATTTTGCCAATTGGCTCTCAAACATTTTGGGAAGTGGGAAAAGTTGTGCGACATACCATATTTTAGAGAGCGCAAACACGTTGAGGACCATGACCCGTTGCACTATATTGAGGTTTCTTTGACCAAATTGGATCAGGACTCCCCTAACTTTGGCAATGACCTTAGTCCAGTTAACTTGCACTGTGTCCAGAAGCGATTGCTTCCAGGTAATGCCAAGAATTTTCACCTCATTTACTATCCGGAACCAGGGCTGTGGGGTAATCACTGAGTTAGTATTGAGCGGAAGCAAAGCAGTTTTCTGGGGGTTCGATTGTGCTCCAGAGGCGATATGGTAGAGCTGAAGGACGCTATCGATGTGGGAGATGTCTCCGTCATTGCGGATCAATATTGATACGTCATCAGCAAAGGCGCACATTCCAAAAACATGTGTGGACAGTTTGTAACCCTGTAGCTTCACCTGGGTAGTCCGAATGAACGGTTCAAGGCCAATGACAAAAAGTAGCATAGAAAGGGGACATCCTTGCCTAACTGATCGTTGTATTGGAATCAGAGGGGAAAGAAAACCGTTGACGAGCACTCTAGACGTAGCATTACAATTTATCATACGAATGTAGTCAATAAGGATTTCAGGAAATTCGAAGTGTTGCAAGACCATGTACAAGTATTCATGACTGATGCGGTCGAAAGCTTTATCAAGATCTAAGGTGAGAAAACTCATTGGCTCAGTGGGGAGCATTTCGGCTTTTAGGTGTAGGTCCCGTAGTATCGCTAAGTTTGTTAACAGAGTTCTTCCAGGAATACTGCAACATTGTTCATCACCAATGATATCAGGTAGAACAGTCTTCAATCGGCATGCAAGTACTTTGGTAAGGACTTTATAGTCACTGCAGAGCAGAGTAACTGGTCGGAAGTCACCAACTGCCATGGGAGAGGATGTTTTTGGTATGAGGACTATGGTACCCTCGTGATGTGATTGACAAAGAGCACGACGTTGGAGAATGGTACGCAGGACATGACAAAATTCTTTGCCAATGAGAGGCCAGAAGTGTTTATACATTTCATATGGCAGTCCATCAATGCCAGGTGAGCGGTTGTTTGGGAGTCGTTTAACCACAGAGTGAATCTCTTCATCCGTAATATCCGCGCTGAGCAGAGTTTTGTTGTCCGGAGATAGTTTGGTACTGCAAGATGACAGCAATAGGGTCACCTGCTGTGGATCAATGGGAGCCTTAGCGTAGAACCGTTGATAAAATAATGATATTTCACTACGTATAGCGTCAGGGGAGGTGACGACACTTCCAGTACTGGTGCGGAGGCGGTGGATATATCTACGTTGCCGCTCACGTTGTCCTTTGGCGATATGGTATACACTTGCACTTTCGTCCGGGAGCACTGTACTATCTTTTAAAGCCACGTTGATATGAGCGAGCGTTCGTTGCTGTAGAGACAGGAGCTTGGTTTTAACTTCCCGGATCTGGTCATATATACGCTCTCCAGCATCAGATCTTTGCTGGAGCTGGCGAAGAACTCGATAGTAAAATTCAACTGTATCCCGTCTTTCCCGACCTCGTTGGTAAGATATGTTCTTAAAGACGCGGCGGATCCCTGGTTTAACTAAAATATCCCACCAGTCTGTGCAGTCGCGAAATTTGCCTTTTTGTTGGACCCATCGAATCCAGTGTTGTCTGAAAATATCTTGGCATTCCTCCTCCAGTAACAGCGAGCAATTCAGCTTCCAATAACCTCTTCCTATGTGAAATATGGGATGGGGGTAAGAGATTGTACATACGACAGCATGATGGTTAGTGAAACTGGCAGGAATCACTTCATATCGTCTAGGCTGGATGAGTTCCTGTGAAAAGTAGATGCGGTCAAGTCGTGATGAGGAGTTGTGACTTATACAGGTGTAATGGGGCAGGGGCACCCTTAAACTATCCACAGCATCAATGAGGTGTAGGGAGGTAAGAAGGGTCCTGAGAGCCGGGTTGACACCTCTGTATGGACTAGTGGAATCCTCTGGGCGTTGAATACAATTGAAATCCCCTGCAAGAATAAGTTTTTCCTTAACGTCGTGCAGATGAGGCAGTATACTCTGTTGAAAGAACATTTTCCGTTCCACACGTTTATTAGACCCGGATGGGGCATATACATTTATCAGGGTGGTATTGTTTATGTGTCCAGATATTATGCGTCCTGATGGATGACATAGCACACCTGCGAGTGGGATATCATGTCTTATGAGGAATCCGGTCCCTCTATTCGTATTACCGGTATTGATGTATTGTTTGTAGAAGGCAGATATGGGTAAACACGGTATAGCAACTTCTTGAATGAAAGCAATGTCAATGTCTGCATCTCGAAGGAATCTCTCCAACAGTTGAAATTTCAGAGGGCATTCTATTACATTGATATTCACAGTGGCCACAGTGAGAAATTGCGCCATTACGAGAAGTATAAAAGCTGTGCTAGACATACTGGAAGGTGGACTCGAAAGAAGACACAGGTGAGAATTATCCTGGTGCACTATGTCAAATTAGGTTGAGATAGTTCCTTTTGACTGCCATTCATAGGCCGGCTGTCAGCGGTTGAGAGCGTTCGTGGGTCCCTAGATGACGTAGAAAGAAGATTTTGTTTCTTTTTCACAGCTGCGGAAACGTTTGTGGAGCCAGTTTTATTCTTCGGGGCTGGTACGGCAATCGAGGCATTTGTTTTAATCTTCTTAGAGACGTTCTCGGATCCCCGATCAACAGTCTTAAGTGAGTCGGTAGGGACCAGCGAAGTCTGGGGCAGTGAAGACAAAATTTCTGTGGCAGCCTGTAGTAACGGCAGAGTTGGTTCTGAGGCTGCGATACAGGTTGCCGAGAGCACAGGGGCACTCTGTGTCTCGCAGCTCTGGTCAGGGCAAGGTATCAGTTCTGCGTCAGATGTATCCGAGGTCACTCCTGGTGTTGTCCCAGCTGACTGATCAATGATCATGTTTTCATATGACGTTTGCTGCGTCACAACTTCCGAGTATTGTACACGTCGTTGTTGTGTAGGAGTTATACCGAGGGGAATCATTTTCTTTGGGCAGTTAATACGGAGATGTGTGGTAGCATTGCAAATTAAACAGGTCTGTTTCTGTCCATTATACGTTATATAGCCAGAATGGCCACCAAAAGCCTCAGTGGAGGGGATATCTTGCTTGATTTCCATAGTTACGGCACGTATTCCATTATACACCGGGAACTGATAAGCAGAAGACCATTGTTCTTTCCTGACGTCACTCACAGTGCCATATTTCGACAGGACGGATTTGAAAATTTCAGGGGGTACTTCGAGTGGGACATTAAATATACGCACTGTGGTAAAATTGGAATCCGCTGTGGAGAGCTTAACATTGGTCATTTCGCCGGAATCATACTGAAATTTAATAGGATCTGCAAAAGTATTTAACAATTTCTGATAAATAGATATGGTGATTACCTTGATGTACATGGTTTTTTCGTGCGCATTTAACTGGATGGCTTCTACTTGGTCGACAGTCAACCGGAGGGTATCGCCAATCCAGCGGTGAATTTCTCCTGGTGAGGGGCGAGAACTCTGCCTGTCCCATTGGCAGCGTACGGTGTTTTTTCTCTGGTATCCGGACATGATTTTCAGCGGGGTTTTCTGGGTTTCTGGTTTTGTTGTCCTATCTGGAACACTACTTAAAAAAATATTGTCCGAATGACACACGGAAGGTCAGTACACACGTGGAACTAAGGAAGCACCGGTATTAGGAACCGTAAACTCTTCCAATGCGGTCACACAGCGCGCACACACGTACCGCACTCGGCCACGACCAGTGACCAACTCTATCACTGAGCTAATTGTGTCAACGAATAACGTTCTATATAAAATGACTTACATAGAACTTGTTAGCAAATAGTGATTTATACTAAACGATTTCATCACTGGAGTATATTATTTATATATAAAGCATTTCATACAAAGTTTATTTATTTTATATCAGTACGCTATATTGCATGCAATACTCAAATTAGTGAAATATAAGTCAGGCACAAGATATCCGCTGCCATCTTGTCTTATTACTAAATCAGCTCAGCTTTTAAAAATCACGTCTGCACCATAGTATTACAAAATAAACTTTTAATTTCGAACGTGCCTCTTCCTTTAGAACAGTTAAAACGATTCTCGGCTCGATAATCGGAACTGGTGGGTCCCATGATATGGATTATAAAGTTTGCATAATTCGCACGGCCGCCATCCTGAAATGGTATGGCGGACGACCTTGTAGTTTGGTCACAAGACGCATCCTATACGAAGGTATGTTGTTACCAAATTTGGTAGAGATCGGATGATTTGGTTAGTCGTTATTTGATTTTACGTTTTGAACGTTTGAGTGGCCGCCATTCAGTTTTAGTAAAGATGGCGGCGATATAAAACATGACATTGAGGTGTCCTTTGCTAGTGCTACCTTTGTACCAAATTTCGTTCAATTCGCATTCACCTTGTTCGAATTGATAGGGGGGGGACAGACATTCAGAGTACACACACTCACACACACACAGACACACAGACACACAGACACACACACACACAGACTCACACACACATATACACACACACAGACAGACACACTTTTTTCGCCCTGTGTTGATCTCATAAGTCTACTTTCATTTTTTGCAAAAATCGAAAGTAGGCTAAAAATTGAGTAAAACTTGTAAACGAAACTGCGTTGGAATTTGAAGTCGTATCCGTTATATTAGGGGTAATAACACAAGTTTCCCACAGTATCAAAAACTACACCAGACCAAAAACCAATTCCAAGCCTTAAATGAGGAGAATAAAGCAGAATTGTAGTGTATATTAACAATATTAAATCTGTGATATTGATAGGCGATCCAAGCGATCTCTATGTGCAACATTTAGAACCTAACACTCTTCTTATACCTGAAAATCATGTTTGTTGTTGTTGTTAATTCATTAGAGGGGCTTGGGCATTGTGGTATTTAGCTCCGTGTATTTAGGGTGTATGTGGAATTTTTGCCTGATAACCTGTGTTATTGTAATGGCACCTGAAAATGAGATGTGGTAATGTGAAAAGCTAACGCGTCTGCTTGCTCTATAATTGTCTGTGTTGCTCAACAAGAATAACCACCCCTAATGTCATTGTCATTCACAGATTTATTTATTTATTTACTAGCAACCCGGTCCGGCTTCGCCCGGTATCTTTAACGGTTTACCCAGAGTAAGCTTAAACGGCGCACGGACGGCAGGTCCCAGAAGAAAATTAAAAAAGCCGAGATGAACAGCGAAACGCCAAACACATCTACTCTTCTCTGAAATCTTAACTCGACACGACTCGACAGTTTGACGCTGGCCGAAGCTGGAGTGAATGAATCGCTCGCTAGCTTGTAAACTCATTCCTAAACTAGTAATTTAAATTTCCACTGAATGGAGATTGTTGGAAGAAATGAGAACGTTAACACATTTATAGTGGGCGATGTATTAAAGATAGAGATATGCTGTCACGGACATTATTGTAGAACTTATCATGCTGTGCAATTTTTACACTCATAGTTTATGGTTATTTAGAACGGTTTACCCAGCGTAAGCTAAAATGGCGCACGAACGGCAGGTTTTTCTTCGACCCGATTCACTGAATTCGTTACTGCTCCGCTTCCCTTGGCCATAAATGAATGTTTTTCTATAGAAACCTTCCACGAGTAATCCTTTACAGCAGAGGTTCCCATTAGGAATTTTTCTCGGACCACCTAAAGTGATCGTTATGTAAGCACCGACCCCCTGCTCCGAAATCGTTAACACTTAGAGCGTGGGCGCCGTAATATTACGTTCGAAGGGAACTTTTTAAAACTGCGGCGAGCGTAATATTACAGCTCTAGCACTCGCGTGTGGGTGCCAGTAAGCATGAAGTTGCACATACTATCGCTAGATAGCACCAAGTCACTGTTCAGCGGAAGAATATCGATCTGTTCGAAGGCAAGCGATACAAGTTCAAGTAGGTCAATTCTGTTTTCCTTTCCTTTGTTTTTATTCTTTTTGGACAGATTTTTCTCTCGCAAAAACGTCGAGTTTATTCTATGACTAGTATATATATATTTGGGGTTATAATCCGCATTACAGATTCTGAATCTGACGCATACGATGAGACATTTCTCCCTTCTACTTCTGCCAGCGCGCCTGCTCGTTTCTGGACGAGAGAGTGCGCAACAGCTGTTTACGGATTTTTTTTTACATTATAGTTTTATTAGCAATAGTGTCGGATTTTTATTAAATTTGTAGTGTAAGGATTCGGAAATCGAACGGACTTTTCAATTTATTTGTAACTCAAACCACATTCAGTTCTTGCCATTCTGAACATAGCCATAAATTCTGGAAATCGGCCAGCACAGGGGTGAGGAGCAACATTTAAGGCATCAGTAGGGTAAGTATTAAAATATTTCAATTCCTAGTGGGAACCTCTTCTTTGGAGTACTGTGCTCAATTATTTGTATGTTAATATTTATTTAATTAATCCTATTATATCATATAAAATGTCTAAGTCAGTGCTACAGACATAAAAATAACAAGGAACAAATCCAATTTATTATTATTATTATTATTATTTTGTTAACAGCATGAATGTGTAAAAGGGGCCGCCGTTCAATGAGACGAACTAACCTATTCTTTCCCGCAATTCTTTCTCGAATGTCTGGTTGCAATTTCGAAATGTTCACCCTGAAATCAGGCCCCATTAGGTCATTTCTATATTTGCCTTTCATTACGCACGTTGTGGAGAAAACTCGTTCGCACAAGTAAGTTGTTGCAAACGGAAGAACAACTTTTATTGCCTTATCGAGGATTGCCATGTAGTCCAAACGAGCTGTCACCCAGAAGTCTGCTAACTTTTTAAAATTAAATGTTTTCTTCATTTCACCACTTGAGGTAAATTCAACGAGTTGGTCTTGTTCCTCCTCTGATAGTAGCTGGATATTTTCAATTTTGAGATTGGAGCTGGGTCTCGAATCCATCAGCCATCGGGCTCGGGAAAATAATCCCGAAAAGTAGTTGCAAGTCTACGAAGATGTTTGTTTATATTTTCTTTTACCGGTACCTCGAAAGACAAACTTTCGTTAGATGACTGCAGAAACGATTTTAGTGTGGCGAAATGGGCATGTGAGCCATTTTGGACCAATGCTGCTCAAATATTACACTTTCCCAATCGCACTGATCTTGTCTTCAACGATGAAGATATAAACGTAGTCACCTTGCAAACTCATATTCAAAACATTCAAGTGATCAAACACGTCAGCTAAGTAAGCAGTTCTGCAAAGCCTAGAAAAGTCATTGAGCAAATCCTCATGTATCGTCCCAAGAACAAAGATCCGTACCGGTACCTCACCTTTCAGCTTGAAAAACCTCGGAAAGATCCTGCCCGTTGAAAATCATCGCACTTCAGTATGAATGAAAAGCTGCTCATGTTCGCTACCGATGTCATTGGAGAGCAATGAAAATAACCTGCATTTTAAGGAGCTAGTTTTGACATTGTTTATTATTTTCAGGGATCACTGCAGCAGTTCAGGCAGTCTTTTGGTTACTAATCCTTCCCGGTGTATACACCGATGTGTCCACTTTAAATCTGGAGCTACCTTTCTTACTTCAGCTTGAAGGCCCTTCCTGCATCCTGACAAAGTTTTCGCGCCATCTGTAGATAGATCCACATATTTCTGCCAGGCGATATCGTGTTTATTACAATAATCGTTCAGACCTGCGAAAATATCGTCTGTTGTTGTGTGTACTAGCTCACAGGAAAAAATAAAATCTTCATATATTTCGTCATGACATAACATAACGTACAAAAACCAACATTTAGGCTATTTTCATTTTATGAAAAAACTAGCTGAAGTACCCGTGCTTCGCTACGCGTCATAAATAAAGTAAAATGTGGAGGTGACAGTTAAAACAGGGGATAGGCGAGGTGCTGCGCAGAGGGAGATTAAGGATGGAACATTTTGTCCAACTACACCGCTTGGCGCTGACCGCGTTTTATAGCACAAATTTAGGTTTTACTCGCTAACCGTTGGAGATAACTTTCGGATAAAAAATGTAATTTTAATCCTCCTATATGCCATCAAAAGTTTGCTATTTCTTAGCGTTCTCTTTTTATTTGAAATGGAAATATGAAAGTTTGAAACCAAAGGGTGTAGTGACGTCACTAAAATGGTCGCCATCTTTAAATAGTGCAAAGTATTGAAATCAAAAGTAGCCTATATGTTAACCAGGTAAACATGTAAAATACTTCCATGTAAAATTCATGTAAATCGGACCAGTGGTACTTGCGTGATTGAGTAATACACAGACACACACCCTCTCATTTTTAGTCTCGCTTCGCTCGCGTCCTAGTCGTGTCATATTGTTATTCAATGAAATGCAGGTTTAACCCCGTTAACACCCCTTTAGAACCTGACTATCCAAAAATCCCTCCTTAGTAGACGTTTTCGACATACAACAAACATATCCCCAAAATATCACTCTTCTAACTTTAATAGTTTTGGTTGGTCGATGAGAGTGAACATCCAAAGATCCTTCCTTAGTGGAGGTTTTCCTTCCAGAATTTCACCCCTCCCCATAGGCCCCTTAAATTGGATTTATAAAAAAGCGGCCGAACACCTATTTGTTTTATTTATTTATTTATTTATTTATTTATTTATTTATTTTTAAGCTGATTGATTTCCTCCGAGTTTCAAACTCCTCGCCTATGTCGTTTAAGAGATACACGCTCCGTTAGGAATCTTTCAACCCCCACTTTTCACCCCTTTCACCTCATAATATACACTATATCGATAATCCCCTAGAGTTATGTCTGCTTATTCTTAATGATGAGTTTAAATGCCGAGTATCCCATCCCCAAGGAAACCAATGGGGAGATATTGTTATTCAATTAAATGCAAGTCTGCCCCCTTAATACCCCTTTAGACTCTGAATATCCAAAAATCCTTCCTAAGTGGACGTTTTCGACATACAACGAACATAGCCCCAAGATGTCATGTTTCTAACTTCGATAATTTTGGCTGGGTGATGATGAGTGTGTGACTAAGTCAGGACATTTTCTTTCATTTATTTTTCAGAATTTCACCCCTCTCATTAACCCCTCAAATTGGATTTATGAAAAAAAACGGTCGAACACCTATTTACTTATTTTTGAGCTGTTCTTCCCCCCTGAGTTTGATGAGTGAGTGAGTTAGGACACTTTCTTTCCTATTTTTCCCCCAGAATTTCACCCCTCTCCAAGGTCCCCTTAAATTGGATTTATGAAAAAAAGGTCGAACACCTATGTATTTATATTTTAAGCGTTTTTTTCCCCGAATTTCAAACTTCTCGCCTATGTCGTTTAAGAGATACACGCTCCGTTAAGAATCCCTCAATCCCCAATTTTCACCCCTTTCACCTCATAATATACACCACATCGATAAACCCTTAGACATGTCTGATTATTTTTAATGATTAGTTTATATACCGAATATCACATCCCCAAAGAAACAACTCATGAGATATTGTTATTCAATGAAATGCACGTTCACCCCCTTAACACCTCTATAAACCCGACTAAACAAAATCATTCCTTAGTTGACGTTTTCGATATACAGCGAACATATTCCCAAATTTGATGTTTCCAACATTAATAGTTTTCGCTGGGCGTGATGAGTGAGTGAGTCAGACAGGACATTTTCTTTCAATTATTTTTACCAGAATTTCACCCCTCCCCATGGGCCCCTTAAATTGGATTGATGAAAAACCGCTTGAACACCTATTAACTTATTTTTTAAGCTGTCTTTTTCCCCTGAGTTTGATGAGTGAGTGAGTTAGTCAGTCAGTTAGGACACTTTCTCTCCTTTTTCCCCCACAATTTCACCCCACCCCATTGGCCCATTAAATTAATTTATGAAAAAACGGTTGAACACCGATTTACTTATTTTTACTTGATTTGTTTTCGCTGAGTTTCAAATTTCTCGCCTATGTCGTTTAAGAGATAGGCCTACACGCTCCGTTTGGAATCCTTCAACCCCCCACTTTTCACCCCTTTCACCTCATAATAATACACCACATCGAAAAACCCTTAGACATATGTCTGCTTATTTCTAATGATTAGTTTATATGCCGAGTGTCACATCCACAAATGAAATCACTCGTGAGATATTGTTATTCAATGAAATGCAGGTTTAACCCCCTTAAGACCCCTTTAGAACCTGAATATCCAAAAATCCTCCCTTAGTGTACGGTTTTGACATACAACGAACATATACCCAAAATGCCATGTTTCCAACTTCAATATTTTTGGCTGGGCGATGATGAGTGAGTGAGTGAGTCAGGACATATTCTTTCATTTTTTCTTCAGGTTTTCACCACTCCCGATGAACCCCTTAAATTTGATTTATAAAAAAAAACTCACGAACACATATTTACTTATTTTTAAGCAGTTTTACCCCCTGAGTTTGAAGAGTGAGTGAGTCAATCGGTTAGGACACTTTCTTTTCTGTTTTTTATTCCCCAGAATTACACCCCTCCCCATGGGCCCCTTAAATTGGATTTATGAAAAAAAAAACGGTCGAACACCTATTTACTTATTTTTAAGCTGATTTTTTTCCGCTGAGTTTCAAACTCCTCGCCTATGTCGTTAAAGAGATACACGCTCCGTTAGGAATCCTTAAACCCCCATCTTTCACCCCTTTCACCTCATAATATACACCACATCGAAAACCCCTCAGACACGTGTCGTCTTATTTTTTAATGATGAGTTTATATGCCGTGTATCACATCCCCCAATGAAACCAATCGGGAGATATTGTTATTCAATGAAATGCAGGTTAAACCTCCTTAAGACCCCTTTAGAACCTGAATATCCGAAGATCCTCCCTTAGTAGACGGTTTTGACATACAATGAACATTTCCCCAAACTGCCACGTTTCTAACTTCAATAATTTTGGCTGGGCGATGATGAGTGAGTGAGTCAAGACATTTTCTTTCAATTTTATTTTTTCAGAATTTCAATCCTCCCTATGAACCCCTTACATTTGATTTATGAAAAAAACTGTCGAACAGCTATTTACTTACTTTTAAGCAATTTTTCCCCCTGAGTTTGATGAGTGAGTCAGTCAGTCAATCAGTTAGGACACTTTCTTTCCTGTTTTTTCACCCCAGAATTTCACCCCTCCCCATGGGCCCCTTAATTTGGATTTATGAATAAACGGTCAAACACATATTTACTTATTTTTATGCTGGTTTTTTCCGCTGAGTTTCAAACTCCTCGCCTATGTCGTTTAAGAGATACACGCTCCGTTAGGAATCTTTCAACCCCCACTTTTCATCCCTTTCACCTCATAATATACACCACATCGAAAAACCCTCAGACACGTGTCTTCTTATTTTTTTTTATGATGAGTTTATATGCCGAGTATCACATCCCCCAATGAAACCAATCGGGAGATATTGCTACTCAATGAAATGCAGGTCTACCCCCTTAACACCCCTTTAGAACCTGAATATCCAAAAATCTTTTCTTAGTGGGCGTTTACGGCCCTTGAGGAAGGTGCATACCAAATTTCATTCCAATCCGTGGTTTCTGAGATTTCGTGATGAATGAATGAGTGAGTGGTATTTGGCAAATATATAGTAAACTAGCAGAAGTACCCGTTCTTTGAACGGTGTTCGTTGTTAACACCAGACATTATCAATTGAGCTACTGTTGCAATGGTTAGCGGTTTGTCATTCCTTCAAGTTGATCAGAACGAAGTTAGTTTTCTGGGAATATCACACACTCGGTTATTTTAAGGCCCTTAAAATGTAGTTTTCGGAGACCCTTTATAGATTCCCGAATTTTATGTCTCACATTGAGAAGCGCAACATATGCTTCGGTCGTCCTTCTAGGATAATTTTTATATTTCGCCTATTTTAGCAAGTATTGAGTAGTTTTTCTCTATATCCACCCTTCTACTGTATGAAAAGTACGGTGAAGAGTTTTATAAATTATTGGTGTATTGACTCTCATGGTTACCATACTTAATTTTACGATGCACCAAGCATCCGAACACGAGATAAAGGCGTAGGCTACATAAAGATACAAAGAAAGACAATTCTATTGTCTACAACATATTACCCAGATATCCAAATATGGGTATATCTACCACACAGTATCAAACAAAATCATCCGTACGATGAACCCGCTTGTCGACAAAAAAAAAAAACTTAAAATGTGCTCTCAGACTAAATTCACCTAACCTGTACTTCCTGCCGTGTAATACAATTGAAAGCCTTGTAGACGAAACGCAATACACGTCACATAAGAACTGACCCTCTACGTTGTGCTAGGTGCCCATACACAGGAAGACCCCTTTCGTAAATTATAAAGGCTTGTGGTGCATGAAAATTCAGGTTCTTTAGCCTCAAATTGCCCAAATTCCTAAAAGCCGCAAAAACATGCTGGATGAATTCAATAATTTTTGAAAATAATGTTGCTGTTTGGAGATATAATAGACCTTCTGTACTATATGTCAAACTTGAAAATTGCATGAAAAAATTCTAGGTTACCCCTTGACCCCCTTAATTGCATTGATGAATTGTACAGTCTACGTTAGTTCCGTGATAACCTTATAGCCATTTGCAAACTTGCACAGAAATGTAATAAATGGAGTGACATTGCTTCTTACAGAAATAGAAGGAAAGTTGTATGCCACCCCTTGATATAATGTTCTTATGGTTACCAATTTGCATTCCTTCATTAGTTTGTTAAATTAAATTAAATTAGTTTTCTGGGAATATTTCAGAAACTGTTGGATTTAGAGCCTTATAATGTAGTTTTCGAGGACCCTTTAGGGCACCCGAGTTTTGTTTCTGGCACCGAGGGGATTTGTCTCGTCGTTGTACGCCATAATATAATACTAATAATAATATAATATTGGGAGAAATTATAACACCTATTTTTTATATTTTTAATGCAGCCAGTGGCCATGTACTTTTCTTTTCAGGACGGGTCAGGGAAGGGATAAAGGGAGAAAGAAGCATTCAATCACGCATGAGCAAAATGGAAATGGCCTACCATTTAACTAAGGACATCTATAAGAAAAGGTCAATATACTTCAACGTAAAACTAAACCATTTCTGCAGTGTCATCCGTCCGGAGGTCGTGCATGCTTCTGAATGCCTCACGATGAACAAAAAAGGCTTGGTCGAGAAACTGGAGGCCAAAGAAAGAAAAATCTTGAGAAAGATATTGGGTTCGATCAAAGACAATGGAGAATACAGAAGACGGCATAACCATGAACTATATACTCATGTGGTGAAGATAAGTAACGTCATCCGGAAGAGAAGGATACCATTTTTTGGGCATGTGAAACGAATGAGCCCAGCGAGACTGACCAACCGCAACATAACTTACTTTCAGGAGAGGAAAACAAAATGGGCCGGGTTCATAGAACTGGATAAAGATCTGAAAGAATTGGGGATTACACCAATAGGCATTCAGGAGCGCGCCCCACTCAAAAGGAAACTTCAAGTTTGCAAAGGTTTCCAAGAAAAACCGAAGCTGAAAACGGGAAAGATTTGGACCCAGGAACGGAAGGAAGTCCACCGAGAACGAATGCGGGCCTACTGGGCAAACATCAAAGCCAGTAGGAGACAGTGGGAATGGCGCGGTCCATAGATGGCCTATACGAAATGAATGAATGAATAATATGGGGATAGGAATATAAGAGACCTGCCGTACCACACCCGCATGTGTAAATCGCGTGAAAAAATTCTAGAGAACCCCTTGATCCCCTTAAGCGCGTTAAACGTATTGATGAATTTTACGGCTTAATTTGGTTCCGTGATAACCTTCTAGCCGTTTGAAAACTTTCACACTAATGTAAATAATGGAATTGCATTGCGTCTTACAGCAATAGATGTACCTCTGAGAATCTGTTGCCATGGTTACTGGCTTGCATTTGTTCATTAGTTTATTAAATGAAATTAGTTTTCTGGGAATATCTCAAAAACGGTTGGTCTTAGGGCCTTAAAAAGTAGTTTTCGGGTATCCGAGTTTTGTCTCTCACATTGAGGGGCTGAAAATGAGCTTTGTCTCGTCCTTCTACGCCTATTTAGGAATGTATTTTAAGGGGGTAGGCCCCCTTTTATGAGGGGTACGGAGAAGAGTTATATCAATGATAAGTGTTGTGCCTCTGATGGATATCTGTACCAAATTTTACGTTGATACACCCAGCCGTTCTCGAGTTATAAGGGAACAAAGTTGTCCACAGACGAACAAACAAACAAACAGACAGGCAGACAGACGAAAAAAATCGCGCGCATCCATCAAAAACAGTCTGAAACGCGTAAACAACTCAATTTCCGTAGAAATGCAGAGAAAATCAGACAAACTTCCATTTTTATATGTTGAGAGATATACTGCACCGGTCGGTGTTGACCGTGTTTTATTGCACAAATTTAGGTTCCACTCGCTAACCGTTGGAGATATACGAAAAGTGATAATGACCTTTCGGAGAGAAAATTAAATGTTAAAGCTCATGTATGCCATCAAAAGTTTGCTATTTCTTAGCGTTCTCTTTTAATTTGAAATGGAATTATGAAATTTTGAAACTAAAGGGTGTAGTGACGTCACAAATGTCGGTTTTACTCGCTAACCGTTGGAGATACACGAAAAGTGATACGGACCTTTTGGATAGGAAATTAAATTTCAAAGTTCGTGTGTGCCATCAAAAGTTTGCTATTTCCTACCGTTCTCTTTTTATTTGACATGGAAATACGAAATTTTGAAACCAAAGGGTGTAGTGACGTCACTAAAATGGCCGCCATTTTTTAATAGTGCAAAATTTCGAAATCAATAAGATCCTATATATAAACCTGGTAAATCAGCTACATCCATGCAAAATTTCATTTAAATCGGACCAGTGGTTCTTGCGTTATTGAGTAACACACAAACCGACAGACAGACAGAAAGGCAGACACACACCATCTCATTTTTAGCCTACTTTTCACATTTTGCAAAAATGAGGAAAAAGTAGACTTATGAGATCGATACGGGAAAATGTGTGTCTGTATGTCTGTCTGTTTGTCTGTCTGTCTGTCTGTCTGGCTGGCTGTGTGTGTGTCCCCCCCCCCCCCTATCAACTCCTAAACGGCTGCAGCAATCAAAACCAAATTTAGTGTGAGTAAAGATGTGCACCGGAATATCTCACGTCCATATTTGAAAATGATGTCAGTGCTACCAACTGCTGAAAAAACGCACTAGAAATTTGAGCTCCATGTTGGATATCTAGCAAGGTATGCATGGGAGCTATTCCAAAATTGGCACACATGCAGATAATACTATTTCAGTTTAATTTCCAGGAGGCCAATGATGACAGTGTTGCCAAAATAATCTTAAGCCTTCTGATATGTCCAATGCTTAAATGCATATAACTTCTACACTATTAATTGGATTTCAACCAAATTTTGTATGTAATATCTTGTCATAAACATATATGACTGAGCGTATTCTTAAGAGCCAACAGGGCGGCTAACTGTTAATAATTGCTCTCTCTCTCTATTTTTTTAAAATCCAAATACCAATATATCAGAAAGTATGCAAGCCAACAGCATTAAACTATTCACACGTATATTCTGACATTTCAGATTAATTTGGAGTAACTTATATACGTCAGTTCTACCAACATTATTATAAGCCTGCTGATAGTACCAATTTTTAAATACATGTAACTATACTATCAGTTGGATTTCAACCAAATTTCGTATGTGCTATGTGTACCATAACAGATATGACTATAAGTATTGTTAAGAGCAATCAGGGCTGCCAACTGTTAATAAATTCTGTATATATTTTTTTTACCCTAATATCAATATACCAGAAAGTATGCAAGCCAACAGCTCTATAATTTGCACACGTATAGCACCTGACATTCTAGATTAATTTGGAGTAATTAATACAAGGCAGTGCTGCCAACATGATTCTAGGCCTGCTGATATGTCCAATTTTAAAATACATGTAACTTCTATACTAACAAATGGATTTCATCCAAAATTGGCACAACAAGATATAATATTTCAGATTATTTTTGACCAGCACACGCATGGTATTGTTGGCAACATGCTTTTACGCGTGCTGATAGATCCAGTGATTAACTGCATGTAACGTCCATTGGACTTCAACCAAATTTTGTATTCTGTTCCTTAAGAGATGGAACTAAGAATATATTCAGTCACCAGGGCTGCCAACTGTAGTGCTCTATTAGGCTACATTATACCAGGTATATTTTGATCTAATTAGTTATTTCGATATTACCAACTTAATTTTGTCATTATTCTAGATAGGTTCATATACTGTAGAATAATCATTGGCATGAAAAGTAGGCTGTATAGTTCTTCACAGAACTTCTTGTTATATATTAGTATGATAATGTCAAGTCTTTGTTATGCTATACTCGGTTGACATTGCTGTGTGAGCAGTTGAGTAACTAACGGGATTTCAAGTAAAGATCCTCATTTTCTATACCGGTAGTGCAGAGAGCAACTCGCGTCCAGTCGGCCGTGTCTCGACTTGAGCTATGTTGCCATGGAAATGATCTGCCTTGCCATTCCTTCATGAGTATATTTTATGACTTTATATTAGCCTTTGCTCGAGTACAAAAGGACCAAAATCAGAAGAATGAGAAAGACTATCGAAAATGCATGTAGCCAGCGGTTCCTTCCGGGTCCTAAACTATGTGTATGCAAAATATGGTTGAGATTGGTGGAACGGTGTAGATTTGTATACGGAACCAACCCACATACATACTTACATACATACATACATACATACAGACTTTCACTTTTATATATTAGGCTTATGAGATCACCTTTTGTCCGTGTGTGTGTGCGTGTATGTGTGTCCCCCTAATAACTTTTAAACGGCTGGAGCGATTACAATGAAACTCGGTAAGATCATAGCACCATTCTGGCCGACCCTGACCGCGTCCTTCAAATTTAATTGTGTCTCAGCTATCCGACATGGCGGCTGTACGAAATATTTCACCAGCATTTAGTATCTCCGAAACTATTACCGATATCACCCTGAAATTGCGTACGGTGATAAAGGGCATTACTAGAAGTTCACCTATGAGACTTTAAAACCTGGTGACTACAAAACCAACATGGCGGCCAAGCGAAGTTGAGACTTTTAAATAGACTTTTCTCGCGATTTAACTATTCAAACGTAATGAAACTTGATACAGCAAATGTTTATACACATTGCAATGCTCTGGAGTCTAATTTAGTTCAATTGTTTACATAACCTCAAAATGGCGGCTGTGCGAATTATGTCACTGACATTTTATATCTCCGAAACTATTACAGATATCACCCTGAAATTTTGTACGGTGATAAAGTGTACTGATACATGTTTATCTATGTAACTTCCATAAACCAGTAAAGTAAAAAAAGAACATGGCGGCCAGGCGAAGTTGAAACATTTTAATAGACATTTCTCGTGATTTAACTCTCTGAGCGCAGTGAAATGTGGTACAGTAAATGAATATACATATTGTAAAGCACTGGTATCTAATTTAGTTCTATTGTTTACATAACCTCAAGATGGCGGCTGTGCGAAATTTTAAAATTAAGTGTTTATTTCTTGTGTCGTAATCATGCGATCGAAGTGAAAGTTTGAATAATGAACCTAGGCATTAATTGTCCTTGAATGGTACATAACTCTATTGCCTATATATATAACAATCCAAAATGGCGAGCATCCGAAATATTAGACGGTTCTCAATATCTATGAATATTTTACAGCTATCAAACTGAATTTTTTATGTTCATTGAGGCTATGAACATATGTTCACCTATAGGACTTTCAGTAACCTGGTGAGCACAAATCCAACAAGGCGGCGACGCGAATTATAAATATTTAAATGGACGTTTCTCGCGAATTAACTATCCGAGTATAGTGAAACGTTGCACTTTAAATGCTTATACAAATGTTAATCCACTGGCATCTAATTTATTTAAATTGTTTGCATAATCACAAAATGGCAGCTGTGTGGTGTATTCTAGGAATACACGGTACGAGAGAATATAATGTTTAATGCTCTTTTCTTGTTCATTTCTTCCTTTTTATCAAACACCAACAGTGATCTTCTATTTTCTCTTTGATGATCATGTCTCTTATGTTCTTTGTGAGTCTGTTCTAGATATATATCTTCCATGACCCACCTAGCGTCATCTAGCAGCGAATCTCCGAAGCTCCTCAATTCTTCCTGGTGCAAGAGGACTTCCTTATCCATCTGGCCACCAGGTCTCGTTGCCATCGCCAGCTATTATCTCCGTGATCAAGAGAACTTCGTCTACTCTTTCACCCACCAGGCTGTGCTAGTATCGCCTGCTATCAACTCTTTGAAGACCATTTCCTCAAGAGAATTTAAGTTTACAATATTGGTCATGCTTATATGTATTTCTTTTGTCTCCTACCCCCACTCTTTTCCCTTCCTTGGACCCTCCGCGCTTCGCTGAGTGGGTCTCACTTGTAAGTCGGCAGTTGACTTGGTCAGTCAAGGCTCAACCAGAGCCAGTCTCCTCAAACCAAGAGGCACTCTCTACATTCTACGCCATGTTGGCACATTAGGTATCCGTCAAAGGGAACTTCAACTTCGCCATGCATCAAAGATAAGTACAGACTCAAGGTTTTAACCTCATCTTCTTCAGTTTTATTATCTACATGCTTTTATTGATTATTTTATAGACAGCGTGAGATTACTTATTTGGGGCGGTAATCATTCTTCGCGGGATTTGCTATGTTGGGCTTTTGTCTGTCTAAGCCAACCTTAATAAAAAAAAGTAGCTTTTCTTAAGCTATTTAAATGAGAAATCTTCTCACCACGTGGGATATTATCTAATACCCGCTGTCAATAAAATACCAAGCTAGTTCCTCCGCTGGATTAACTTTGGCTCCATTCTTCTATTAGGATCGTTCTGGAACCTTCCAGATCCTGTACTTTATCTACAAGTCTTGCCGTCATGTACTTTTCACTCACTTGTGCGAATACTATTGAAAATTGAAGAATCTTCCTTCTGAATTAAAGCTCAATAGCTAATTTGCTTCCACCGTTGGAATGTTCTATGGCGCATTTGATTGTAATACACAACTTTCTCAAGCAATAGACATTCGCCTATCTAGTGCTACCAGTCCTTTTTCATGATTGCAATAACTTTCTTTGCCATAAACTTTCGTGTTACTACAGTGAACTTTTCATCCATTTAACAGACTATAGTGATAACTAGTGCTTGTTCAACTTTTCTACCGCGTCGCGATCGTCCGTTTACCTTAAATAAGGCCATGAACATTTATCCTAAATCCCAATTGATCTTTCCTAAACCTTCTACTAACAAACCATGTTAATAAAATTGTTACTTTAAGGTCTATTGCAATGAGGTGTCACTCTAAAGACGTGCCCTCCCACCTTTGCTTATATCTCATTAATTAATTTCTGCATAACCACGTGTTTCATACACGGTTCAAGCTTACATTGTTTCTCCCTTATAATCAGGGAATACAATTCTTTCAACTCAGGAGTGAGTTATTTCTAGGTCTAACGAAAGGGAAACTTGCCCCATTAGTCTCGTGATTCCTAATTAAACATAGGAAGTCTAGAACCTTCCTTTTGACTTTCTCTTCAGGTTTCACAGTAAGTGACCTGCCCTCTTTTGTATAATTGTTATAAAAGTAATTCTGCACAAATATAAGAAGTTATAGGAACTTCTATCTTATTCTTCATGTTTTTCTTATTGTTATTTTCGAAGTGGTTACTTTCTCTAGAATGTTTTCTCAGAAATTTCTTATAGTACACACCTTGTACTCTATTTATTATTAAACTTTAATCACCTTAATTGTCTTTAAATTTTGAATTTGTATCTTCTCTATTTTAAATCCTTGCTAGGATTTTATAAAGGTTTGAAACCTAATAAATTGTTAATTGCCTGGAGCAAACTTTAAATGTTAGGAGGTCTGCGACCCCAAATTGTTACTAAAAATTGAAACTATATACTTGTCAAATTTATTAGACTTTTTTGCATTGTTAAATAAATTCAAACTTTCCTTTTCGACTCATCATTTATCTAATACAACGGTTAGGCAAGATCCTGTCTTCCTTGGCTCTTCCTACTCAATGCCATTAAATCTATTGATAGGGCTTTCACCACTCGTTGCATTTGAGCAAGAACTCTTAGTGGTAATCTCGTTTAAGTTTCTCTTAGCTTTAATAGCTGATTCTAACTGGCCAGTAAGGCAAGTACAGCTCGCTAAGCCAGCTACCTGCTTGTGGAGATCCTCTCCGAAAACTTATGGTTGGTTTTCCAAAAGATAAATGTTTCTCTTTGTCTAAACTTTTAACCGGCTCCTTGCTGAGTAAAAGCTTAGCCATTTCCAAATGCAACTATTGGTTCACTTACCAAAATTACTCCCCAAGGTATAATTTTTTTATCACAATCCTTCTTGGAAGCACTTGGTCGCTTTTTGGGAACTCCACAACTTCGAAAACTGGAAATATCAAAATCGATGCAAATTATTGGCATTCTTTGAATTACTTGGTCAAGAAAGAATTCCTTTGAACAGATCTACAATAAGTCTGTTACTATCTGTCTTGCCAGACCATCACCCTTCCCCATAGTACGCATATGCATGCTTGAGAGGGAATACTCTAAAGCCATTCTCTTGCAAACCGCCCAAGTCCTAGCTGCGGTTACCGTTAGCTTCGACCAGGTCCTTACCCACTTTAGGTATCAGAGAGCGGATTTGCGGTGGCAACTGCCCTTGAGTGTATTTAAGGTTAAATTTACAACTTTTGTGGGACTCTCCTCCTATCTTTCTATCCTTTTTCTCCAGTCCGAAACCCACCTCCTTTTCTTTATCATCTTCCCTTGGTGGTTAGGTTATTCCGCAGCCAATAATCTACCCACTGTGCGAAATTTTAAAATCTCGTTTCTACTTCTTGTGTTCTAATCATGTGATTGAAGTTTGAATACCACACGTACAAAATAATCTTTATGTGATAGTACAAAAATTAAAATCCAACCTGGCGACCATCTGAAATATTTAGATGGTTCTCAATATCTACGAATCTATCACAACCTTCAAACTAAAATTTTGTATGTTGATAGAGGCAATTAACATGAGTAGGATATATGAAAATAGGCTGTATAGTTCTTCACGGAACTACTTGTTTGATATGTCGGTACTCTCATCCAACTGCAGTGCAAACATGTCACACATGTGGAGACTTTCCAACATCTCTTCAACTTTGCTTGACATATCTGTAATTCACCTTTGCACAGTATTGTTAGATAGAGGTGGTGGTTCCTTAGTTTAGGGGCTTCGACAACGTGGTCATGTAGACCCGTGTACTTTGGGTGCGTGTAGAATCTGTCTGATAACCGGTGTTATTTGTGAAGACTGTATTAGTGTGTGTTATCTGTTTTTTAATTCAAGTAAGGACTGCAACTTTACATTTTTCAAATAGTTCCTACTTTTGCCGCCAAACGCCACCGTCAACGACTACTAGGCCTAGTATATACAGGGTGTATCTTAATTATACCGACAAAACAAAATCAGGGACGCTCTGCGTGTTATGTAAAAGACGATGCCGCAATCGGATTGGCGGAGAAAATTTTTCCCTCCAAGAAAATGAGGTTACTTTGTTACTACCGGGCGCGCGATTCAAATCTACGAACTCGCAGTATTTGCTGAGCTAGAGAGCAAGCCGCTGGCCACCGCTGTGCTTCAAGCAAGGGAAGGGAGTGTGATAGAAGGTGACAGAGATATTCTGGCGGGCATGTGCAAGTTTCCTGGATCGCCTCGGCCTGCCGCATGCCCGCCAGCATATCTCTGTCACCTTCTATCACACTCCCTTCCCTTGTCTGAAGCACAGCAGTGGCCAGCGGCTTGCTGCCTGGCTCAGCAAATACGGCGAGTTCGTGGATTTGAATCGCGCGCGGAAGTAACAAAGTAACCTCATTTTCTCGGAGGGAAAAATTTTCTCCGCCAATCCGATTGCGGCATCGTCTTTTACATAACACGCAGAGCGTCCCTGATTTTTTGTCGGTATAATTAAGATACACCCTGTATATATAAATGATCGCTTAGTGGTCATTGGTACATGTTTCGAGGCCTAATTGTTTTGGCCCCTTCATCAGCCGATAGAGATAAAATGTGGTGAGGTGGAACTGCTACAGAGCTGAGCCATTGTAATTTCGTTGATATCTGCAAGCCACAATACAGCGTGTGGTTTATCCTCAAATATGTTATTGTCACCACATATTTCACAAGATTTGGACTACATGAAGAGTGCACAATTTCAGTGATCAGCAAGAAAGGGTGAAGTTTTAGAGTTTGTTCACGTTATTTATTTATTTTTCAAATTTCAACTATTTCTTTCTTCCTTTGTTTCCTTCATTCTTTTTTTTTATGTATTTCATTTCCTTATGCATCTTTGGGGTAAACATCTTTCACCTTTCATTATGGTGCACCATAATAGGGTTTTTCAAGGGAATGTTTATTAGAGTTAAGCTATCCAACCACATTTTATCTATATCGGCTGATGAAGGGGCCAAAACAATTAGGCCTCGAAACATGTACCAATGACCACTAAGTGATCATTTATATACTTTATATACAATAAAGGTATTGATTAGGCGGAACCTTTGCAAAATATTAATACTAATCCATGGTGTTATCGATAAGCTGACGACAGATATCCCGTCTACGTTGAGCCAGTTCAGGGGTTAGTTTATGAGGTACAGATCTACAGCTTCTGTTTAATTTTCCAAGTTTCTTAATCTGGTCATGTATGGTATCTTTTGATGCACCAAGTTCTCCTGACAGCCTACGAGTACTTCTTTGCGGACTTTCTTCCAAAACTCGGCGTGTATTCTCAAAGTCCCATAGTTTAGGTCAGGGGCGGCCAGCCTTTGCACGCTGCGCAGCGTCGCACTCCGGTAGCCTGGTTTGTGCCTCTCTTGGATGGGCTGCCTACCCTGACCGAGTCAAGTTGGGATCGCCTTCGCACCGGACGTAATGTAAACAATCAAACTGTTCGTCCAATGTGTTGGATGTCCGAAACATCTACATTTTGTTCGCGTGTTCTCCGCATACCGGCACTTAAGGACTACGTGCTTTGCATTAAAAACAAGTAGTTCCGTGAAGAACTATACAGCCTATTTTCATCCTACTCATGTTATTGCCTCTATCAACATACAAAATTTCATTTTGAAGGTTGTGATAGATTCGTAGATATTGAGAACCGCCTAATATATCAGATGGTTCGCAGGTTGGATTTTTATTTATGTACTATTACATGAAGATTGTTGTGTACGTGTGTTATTCAAACTTCAATCGCATGATTAGAACACAACAAGTAAAAACGAGACTTAAAAATTTCGCACAGCTGCCATCTTGTGCTTATGAAAACAATTGAAATAATTTACGTGCCAGTGCATTACAATATGTATAATCATTTACTGTACCACATTTCACTGCGCTCAGAGAGTTAAATCACGAGAAAAGTCTATTAAAATGTTTCAAATTCGCTTGGCCGCCAAGTTCGTTTTGTACTTTACAGGTTTATGAAAGTTACATAGATAAACCTGTACCAGGGCCCTTTATCACCGTACGAAATTTCAGGGTGATATCTGTAATAGTTTCGGAGATATAGAATGCCGGTGAAATATTTCGCACAGCCGCCATTTTTAGGTTATGTAAACAATTGAACTATATTAGACGCCAGGGCATTACAATGTATATATGAACATTTGCTGTACCAAGTTTCATTACGTTTGGATGGTTCAAAAGTCTCAACTTCGCTTGACCGCCATGTTGCTTTTGTAGTTACCAGGTTTTTGAAAGTCTCATAGGTGAACTTCTAGTATCACCCTTTATCACCGTACACTATTTAGGGTGATGTCTGTAATGGTTTCGGAGATACTGAATGCTGGTGAAATATTTCGCACGGCCACCATGTTGGATTGGTGAGACACAATAAAATTTGAAGGTCGGGGTTGCCCAGAATGGTGCTATGATCTTACCGAGTTTCATTGAAATCGCACCAGCCGTTTAGACGTTATTAGGGGGGGGGGGAATCACACACACCATCACACACACACACAGACACACGGACAAAAGGTGATCTCATAAGCCTATTTATTTTTTCATAAAAAGAAAATAGGCTAAAAATTGTTGTTGTTTATTCATGTAGTGGCTTTGTGACATCATGGTCATGTAGCCCCGTGTACTAGGGTGTGTGTATAGAATTTGTCTGATAGACTGTGTAATTGTGGTGGCTGTATTAGTGTTTGTATTTGTAATGGTGAAAGCAATGGTGTTTGCAGATGATTTGGGGAAACAAGGAGGAGGAGATACAGGAACAGTTGGGCGTGTGGGAAGGAATAATACAAGAATATGGGATGAAATTTAGCACAAATAAGAGTGAGATTGTGATCACAACAAGGAAGAAGGAAAGAATCACGGCGGTGGGGAACAGATGAAGAAAGAGGATAGTTTCAAGTATCTGGGAAGCCTGATACAAGATAATGGAAGAAACGATAGAGAAATTAAAGAGCGGGGGAGACAGGCAGAAGCATTCCGGAGGAGTGTCCGCTGCATGATATGGAGCAAGGATGTCCCTCAGAATAGCCAAAAGGTCATATATCGGACGTACTATGTCCCTATCCTGACTTATGCCTCGGAGACCTGGGTTATGAAAGGAAGGGAGAAGAGCAAAATACAGGCCAGTGAGATTAGGTTCTTGAGAAGCAGTATTGGAGCTACAAAGATGGACTGAATAATAAATGAGAGGACCAGAGAATTAATGAAGGAGGAACCATTTCAGGACGGTATAGAGAAATCTAGACTTAGATGGTACGGACATGTAAAACGAATGGAGGAGAAGAGGATATCCAGGAGGATACACGAGGCGAAGGGGAAGGAAAGAGACCGAGAGGAAGACCGAGAGACAGGTGGCTGAAGGGGGTGGAAGAAAGCGTGAAGAAGAGAGGAGAAGACTGGACAAGGGTGGAGGCTGAGAGATGGTGGGAAGACAGAAGACGTTGGAGAGGCTTGTGTTCCAAACAGACCCGGCCAGTGGCTGGAAACTGTGCAAGATGATGGATGAATGAATTTGTAATTCAGGTGAGGACTGGGAAGGAGGTGGCCGTGGCCTTAATTTAGGAGCCATCCCGGCATTTTCCTGGAGTAGAAGTGGGAAACCACGGAAAACTATTTCCAAGATGACTGAGATGGGAATCGAATCCACCTCTGAGTGTACCCAGTTCCAGCCCTCAGACCAGAATTAAATTTCTTGGCAGTGCCACAATTCAAACCCGGACCTCCAGGGCAATATCCAAGAATGCAAGCCGCTACACCATGAGGTGGCCAGAATTAAAACAATCAGAAATATTGATAAGGTTTCATGGGACTCATATTTCATGACAATGCAATTTTGGTCATATTTTTATATTCCTTTTTTCACTTTGTTTTCATATTTACAAGATGCTCAATATTCCGTACGATTGCTTGTGAGACAATAAACCGGAGGCTGTTTCACAGGTTGTCGTCAGACATCAGAGCACGTTGCCGTGATATTGTTAGTTTCAATGCAGAGAAAAAGTTTCACAGACATACGTTGCTCCAAACATTGATAACACTTGTGCGACCTGCCTGTGCAATTTTGTATATTCTTGTTGCGGTAATTTTGAGTAGAAATCGGGCAATTTTTTCACAGACCTAACAATATCCAGAAGTCCAGTGCTACGAGGGCTGTTTTTTAAGTAAGGGCCGTTACTTTTTAAATTAACCGATCATTTTATTTTAAAACCACATTTATTTTTAGGTTTTACATACTTTCCTCTATTTTTCTACATAGTTGCCTTGTTTATTTAGGCACTTGTCATGCCTTAAAACTAAGTTCTGAAATCCCTCTGCATAAATGTTTACCGTCTGCTCTGACAACCAAGAATTCACGGCTGTTTTCACTTCTTCATCGTCGGCGAAGCGCCTCCCACCAAGATGACGTATCAGCTGTGTAAAGAGGTGGAAATCGCTCGGAGCAAGAAGCGGATGAAATGTTGAGTCGAATCATCACAGGAGATGAAACATGAGTATCCCATTCCACCCCTGAAACCAAGACAACACGCAATGGAATGGCGACACTCAACCTCTCCTGTCAAGGTCAAACCCAAACAAACATGTAACATGCTACTAAGCTAATTCCCACTCCATGTTCCCTCCCGTTCAACACGTCAGAACCATTTACACCACATACCTCGCCCACGTCTTGAAGTACAGAAGCGCTCTATTTTCCACCGTCTGCCAACCCTTAGCAACTCCCTTCCAAATATTAACATATTCTCTCCCTATAGAACATTCAAACATAATATTAGAAGATCCCTTTCATCCTCAATCCCTACCCCCTCACCCTCCCAATCACCCACTACCCCAATCATTCCCTGCGTCCTTCCCAAGATTTGTCCCTTGCTGCCATCACTGCCATTTGTTACCTGTTATTGTTGTTGTTGTTTTTGTTAATATTATTTAAAATTGTTAAAATATTAGTGTTAAATGACCTATTCATGGTTGTACCTAATAATTATTAAATAAATTAAAAAACAGAAGAAGTGAAAACAGCCGTGAATTCTTGGTTGTCAGAGCAGGCGGCAAACTTTTATACAGAGGGATTTCAGAACTTGGTTTAAAGTTATGGCAAGTGCCTAAACAAGCAAGGAAACTATGTAGAAAAACAGAGGAAGGTATGTAAAACCTAAGAATAAATGTGGTTTCAAAATTAAATGTTCGGTTAATTTTAAAAAAAATCGGCCCTTACTTAAAAAACAGCTCTCGTACATTGCAAATTTATAAGCTCCGTTTGAAACTCATGCGGAACCTCAGTTACAGAGATTGAAAATGGCTTGACAAACAAATCAATAACAGGTTGAAATTTTGCAAGTTCTAGAAATCTGCTAGAAAATTCTTTCAATACATGGTCATGGAAGAAGGAGGCCTTAATTTCCACAAATAGACGATTTGAGTCGTGAAGTTGCAAAACTCGTTTAATCCACTTATGAATAAGAATCATTTTCATGAGAAACGTTTCTCCGAACTTTACCTCGCGTATCTTTTGTGTTTGTTGTTTTCTACTTTTTGCTTTATGTTTTTGTTTTTGTGTTTGCTTTGTGCTTTTGTTTTTAAATTTAACTTTTTGCTTTTCTTTCTTGGTTTTGTGTTTGTTTTCTGCTTTTGCTTTTTTGAATTTTGCTTTTTGCTTTATGTTTCTTGCTTTTTGTTTTTTGCTTTTGCTTTTGTTTCTGAATTTTGCTTTTTGGTTCGTCATTTTTTATTTTTTTTTGTTTTGTGTTTGTTTTCTGCTTTTGCTATTTTTGAATTTTCCTTTTTGCTTTGTGTTTCTTTTTTTTTTGTTTTGTGTTTGAATTTTACTTTTTGCTTCGTGATTTTTGTTTTTTGTTTTGTGTTTGTTTTCTGGAAAATCAAAATAAAACAAAACAAAATAAAACAAAATGCCTTTCAATGAACTATAGGCTAGAGAAGTTGGAGGTTCTGGAAAGGAGAATCCTCCGGAAATTCATGGGCCCAATCGAGACGGAAACAGGATGGAAACTTCGGAGCAACGCCGAAGTCCACTAGAATGTAGAAAAAATCTGCGCGACCATGAGGAAACGGCGGCTAATATTTCTTGGACACATGTACAGATTGGACAAATCCAGATCACCCAAGCAGTTGTTTGACTATTTCTTGAACAAAAAACAACAACAACATCATGGATTAAAGAAACTCGGAAGGACCTTGAGAGATCTAACATCCAGGAGGCCCAAATGTTGGAAAGGGATACGTTTCGATACACAATTTGGAAGGTTTTCATGACGAGAGGCGAGCTACAAAGACCGGAAGAGCTTGGACGGCCGAACAACGGCAGCAGCACAGCGATCGCAAGAAGGAGTACTGGAGGCCGAGGAAATTACAACTAAAACAGTGAAATTGTAGCGTGATCCTAAGTGGTCAATTCGCAAGTTAAGAAAAAGAAAAAGAAAAAGAAAATAAAACAAAACAAAAAAAACATTTAAAACAAAATAAAACGAAATAAAATAAAGTAAACTAAAATAATTAAATAAATAATTTTACGACATGAGTCTTATTCACAAGTGGATTATACGAGTTTTGTAACTGGATGACTCATATTCAAAGGGAAAGGGGAAATGTTAGTTTAGAGCAGGATGGAGCATCGCCTCACTACAGTCTTATTGTACGTGAAGCTCTCAACAAAAAATCCCTGATCAGTGGATTGGTAGAGCTGGTCCTCTTGCGTGGCCGCCAAGGAGCCCTGACTTAACTCTCGGACACTCGCGGTAATAATAGATACAGCATTACTCGCGCGGGCTACATATGTAGCCCAAACAGTTATTCAATTTGATGGACTGGCACACGTTATTTTCGGTGTTCGGTTTTAATAATATGATAAATAGTAGTATATATAAGTATTCTAAGCTAAATCTGAAGATTTTATATATGCTTTTATCTTCATATGGATAGAAAATACAAAGTTAAGAAGAAAATTCTATTTTATCGTACATCTTTGGTAAAACTGCAAAAAAAAACTAATGGAACTAGAACTGTTAAATTATGTTTTATGAAAACCTAAATACCTACATTAGTTCATATTTCGATTGGAATTAAACAAAAACAAAACTAGGTTAGATAATTTTCTTAGAAAATCAGCACTTATTATGAACAATTTCAGTATTTTGCATATTAAGGCTTTCACGGCCCGGATTATTATATAAATAATTCATGCTTTTGGGCTAATGCCGTGTGTATTTTTAATTTGAACCATACGTTTCGGAGAAAACTTGTCTCCTTTTTCAATGGAAATAAACAATGTGGCCAAAGAAAGTATATCAATGAGATTACAAACAAGAAGTTCCGTGAAGAACTATACAGCCTACTTTTCATGCCAATGATTATTCTACAGTATATGAACCTATCTAGAATAATGACAAAATTAAGTTGGTAATATCGAAATATCAAATTAGTTCAAAATATACCTGGAATAATGTAGCCTAATAGAGCACTACAGTTGGCAGCCCTGGTGACTGAATATATTCTTAGTTCCATCTCTTAAGGTACAGAATAAAAAATTGGTTGATGTCCAATGGACGTTACACGCAGTTAGACACTGCATCTATCAGCACGCGTAAAAGCATGTTGCCAACAATACCATGCGAGTGCTGGTCAGAAATAATCTAAAATATTATGATATCTTGTTGTGCCAATTTTGGATGAAATCCATTTGTTAGTATAGAAGTTACATGTATTATAAAATTGGACATATCAGCAGGCATAGAATCATGTTGGCAGCACTGCCTTGTATTAATTACTCCAAATTAATCTACAATGTCAGGTGCTATACGTGTGCAAAGTATAGAGCTGTTGGCTTGCATACTTTCTGATATATTGATATTAGGGTAAAAAAATATGGACAGCATTTATTAACAGTTGGCAGCCCTGATTGATCTTAACAATACTTACAGTCATATCTGTTGTGGTACTCATAGCACATACGAAATTTGGTTGAAATCCAACTGATAGTATAGAAGTTTCATGTATTTAAAAATTGGTACTATCAGCAGGCTTATAATCATGTTGGTAGAACTGACGTATATAAGTTACTCCAAATTAATCTAAAATGTCAGAATATACGTGTGCATAGTTTAAAGCTGTTGGCTTGCATACTTTCTGATATATTGGTACTTGGATAAAAAAATAGAGAGAGAGCAATTTTTAACAGTTGGCAGCCCTGGTGGCTCTAAGGAATACGCTCAATCATATCTGTTTATGTACAGATATTACATACAAAAGTTGGTTGAAATCCAATTGATAGTGTAGAAGTTATATGCATTTAAACATTGGACCTATCAGAAGGCTTAAAATTATTTTGGCAACACTGTCATTGTTGGCCTCCTGGAAATTAAACTGAAATAGTATTATCTGCATGTGTACCAATTTTGGAGTAGCTCCCATACATACCTTGCGAGATATCCAACATGAAGCTCAAATTTCTAGTGCGTTTTTTCAGCAGTTGGTAGCACTGACATCATTTTCAAATATGGACGTGAGATATTCCGGTGCACATCTTTACTCATACTAAATTTGGTTTTGATTGCTGCAGCCGTTTAGGAGTTGATAGGGGGGGGGGCACACACATAGCCAGACAGACAGAAGGACAGACAGACAGACAGACAGACAGACAGACACACATTTTCCCGGATCGATCTCATAAGTCTACTTTTTCCTCATTTTTGCAAAATGTGAAAAGTAGGCTAAAAATATAGATAAATTCCTCTGTTCGTCAACAGAGAGCAGCTGCCAGAAATTATTGTATGGACCCTGGTGGAACGGCGGACAGAGTAGTAAGTAACGAGAAGGTAAAGGGGGCGGTGTGAAAATATAGAAACTCCCCGAAGAATGAGGAGAGGGGGGGGGAGAGGGGGAGGGTTAGTTAGATATAAGGAAACATAAACAAAAGGGAAGTGTATCTGAACGATACCTAACGTCATACAGTCAACGGCGAAAAAACAGATGGAAACTCCTCCAATGACGAACAAAGAAGATCTAATCCAGGCTCTGAGCCCTAGATGGAAAATGTACAATTTTAAATATGTTAAGAACAGAGAGACTGAGAGGAACTATCTCCTTAGATCCTTAATAACTGGTAGCCAAGTGTCACTTAGCTGATATCCAGTGTCTCTGTTAAAATTATTGGGATTTTTACGAATTTCAACTGCCTCCCTTATAATTCTAGACCAGTTGTGCTTAACAAGGGCAAGCGCATGAGCATCCTTGAAACGACCGTTTTGTTTGTCCAATGTAGACTTTTCCGCAAGTACATGGGACTTCATACACCCCAGGTTGTAGTATTGGGGACAATTTATCTTTGTTTAATGCTAAACGTTGACCAATTTTCGTCATAGTGCCGAAAACTGTTTTTATCTTGTGCTTGCGGAGAATCTTAGCAACGCGGTCAGTGGTGTTGTGAATATAATGGAGGTAAGCAGTTCTTCTCACGTCGGAGCTCTGAGAAGGTTGTCTATCCCTCCTTCTGGGATGTAGGGACCTATATATAGTGGATTCATTATAGCCATTACCCTTAAACATGGTTTGTAAGGCATGTAACTCTTCCTGAAGAGTTGATGCCTCACAAATACGTTCCGCTCTTTTGGCTAGAGTTGTTATAATTCCTTGTTTTTGTGCTGGGTGGTGGTGGGAGTCCGCATGTAAATAACGGTTAGTGTGAGTTTGCTTACGGTAGACGCTGTGCCCCATGGAGCCATCCGCTTTCCTCCTCACAAGAACATCCAAAAAAGGTAAGCATCCACCTGACTCTAGCTCCATTGTGAAGTGGATTGAAGGATGCAGCTGTTTTAGGTGGTTCAGAAAGTGGTCCAGTTTCTCAGAACCTCCCACACCACAAACGTATCATCCACATACCTCCACCAAATCACAGGTTTGAATGACGCCGAAGATATAGCCTCCCCCTCAAAATGTTCCATGAAAAAAATTGCCACGACAGGCGAGAGTGGACTTCCCATGGCCACACCATCAGTCTGCTCGTAATATTTACCATCCCACAAGAAATAACTGGAACACAAGCAGTGGTGGAATAATCGGGCAATGTCCTCAGGAAACAAATTCTTGATGAGTGACATGACCGAGTCCACCGGCACTCTGGTAAACAGAACGTTTCCTTTGCACGTTCAATTCTGAAACAGCGATGCTTGCGCGGGCTACTATTGTAGCCCAGACGACTTCTAATGCATCTGGTGTCAGTTTGGTGCAATTGGTTCTGTTGGAATCACACCCGTCTGTTAAATACAGCATCAACAGGCAGCTACAGAGATTCTCAACATTCCTAGCAAAAAATATACTCTGCACTACAACAAAATAAATCACTGGGCTACAGCAGTAGCCCGCGCGAGTATCCGAGGGTTAACTCCTTTAGATTTTTAGCCTACTTTTCACATTTTGCAAAAATGAGGAAAAGGTAGACTTATGAGATCGATCCGGGAAAATGTGTGTCTGTCTGTCCTTCTGTCTGTCTGTCTGGCTGGCTGGCTGTGTGTGTGTCCCCCCCCCCCCCCCTATCAACTCCTAAATGGATGCAGCAATCGAAACAAAATTTAGTATGAGTAAAGATGTATACAGGAATATCTCAAGTCCATATCTGAAAATGATATCAGTGCTACCAACTGCTGAAAAAACGTACTAGAAATTTGAGCTTCATGTTGGATATCATGGAAGGTATACATGGGAACTATTCCAAACTTGGCACACATGTAGATAATACTCTTTCAGTTTAAGTTCCAGGAGGCCATACATGCCAGTGTTGCCAAAATAATTTTAAGCCTTCTGATAGGTCCAATTTTTAAATGCATATAACTTCTACACTATGAATTTGATTTCAACCACATTTTGTATATATTATGTGGACATAAACAGATATGACTGGGTGTATTCTTAAGAGCCACCAGGGCTGCCAACTGTTAATAATTGATCTCTCTATTTTCTTCATCCAAATACCAATATATCTGAAAGTAAGCAAGCCGACAGCTTTAATCTATGCACACGTATAGTACCTGACATTTTTGATTAATTTGGAGTAACTTATATACTTCACCTCTACCAACATGATTCTAAGCCTGCTGATGAGACCAATTTTTAAATACATGTAACTTCTATACTATCAGTTGGATTTCAAACAAATTTCGTATGTGCTATGTGTAACATTACGGACATGGCTATAAGTATTCTTAAGAGCAATCAGGGCTGCCAACTGTTAATAAATGCTCTCTATATTTTTTACCCTAATATCAATATATCAGAAAGTATGCAAGCCAACAGCTCTATACTTTGCACACGTATAGCACCTGACACTCTAGATTAATTTGGAGTAATTAATATAAGTCAGTGCTGCCAACATGATTCTATACTTGCTGATAGGTCCAATTTTAAAATGCATGTAACTTCAATACTAACAAATGGATTTCATCCAAAATTGGCACAACAAGATATCATAATATTTCCGATTATTTCTAACCAGCACCCGCAGGATATTGTTGCCAACGTGCTTTTACGCGAGCTGATAAATTCCAATGTCTAACTGCTTGTAACGTCCATTGGACTTCAACCAAATTTTATATTCTGTACCTTAAGAGATGGAACTAAGAATATATTCAGTCACCAGGGCTGCCAACTGTAGTGCTCTATTAGGCTACATTATACCAGGAATATTTCGAACTAATTTGACATTTCGATATTACCAACTTAATTTCGTCATTATTCTAGATAGGTTCATATACCGTAGAATAATCATTGGCATGAAAAGTAGGCTCTTTGGTTCGTCACGGAACTTCTTGTTTCTTTTGGGGCTACATGAAAAACATTGTTTACGCTCAAAATATCCAGTGCCTGCAACACCTAAAGGAACGAACCACCGATGCGATAGCAACTGTGATTCCTGACATGATTCGGCGGACGTGGACGGAGGTCGACTGTCGGTTGGATGTGTGTGGTGGCACAGGCAGGGCTCACATCGAAACCTACTAAATAGGTAAACAAAACTTTATGAAGTTGTCTATCTTTTGGTGCAACAAGAAGTTCCGTGACGAAATAAAGAGCCTACTTTTCTTAAAATTTAAGATTCATGCCAATGATTAATCCCTATGGATCTATCTAGAATAATGACGAAATTAAGTTGGTAATATAGAAATTTCAAATTAGTTCTAAATACTGTATACCTGGCATAATGTAGCCTATTGTAGCCTAATACAGCACTACAGTTGGCAGCCCTGGTGACTGAATATATTCTTGGTTCCATCTCTTAAGGTACAGAATACCAAATTTGGTTGAAGTCCAATGGATAGCACGGAGGTTACATGCAGTTAGACATTGGATCTATCAGTGCGCGTAATATCATGTTGGCAACAAAGTCATGTATGTGTTGGTCAGAAATAATCTGAAATAATATGATCAATTGTTGTGCCAGTTTTGAATGAAATCCATTGGTTAGTATAGAAGTTACATGCATTTTAAAATTGGACCTATCAGCAGGCTTAGAATCATGTTGGCAGCACTGACGTCAATTAGTTACCCCAAAATTAATCTAGAATGCCAAGTAGCCTACTATACGTGTGCAAGGTTTAGAGCTATTGGATTGGTTACTTTCTGATATATTGATAGTAAGAAAATCGAATATAGAGACAGCATTTATTAACAGTTGGCAGCCCTGGTTGCTATTAAGAAGACGCATAGCACATACGAAATTTGGTTGAAATCCAAATGATAGTATAGAAGTAACATTTATTTAAAGTTGGACCAATCAGCAGGATTAGAATCATGTTGGTAGCCCTGACGTATATTAGTTACTCCAAATTAATATAGAATGTCAGGTACTATACGTGTGCATAGTTTAAAGCTGTCGGCTTGCATACTTTCTGATATATTGATATTTGGATAAAATAAATTGAGAGCGTGTATTAACAGTTGGCAGCCCTGGTGGCCCTTAAGAATACGCTCAGCCATATCTGTTTATGTACACATAGTACATACGAAATTTGGTTGAATTCCAATTGATAGTGTAGAAGTTATATGCATTTAAAAATTGGACCTGTCAGCAGGCTTAGAATCATTTCGGCAAATCTGCCATGTATGGCCTCCTGGAAATTAAACTGAAATATTATTATCCATACGTGTGCCAATCTTGAAATAGCTCCCATTCATACTTTCAAAGATATCCAACATGGAGCTCAAATTTCAATTGCGATTTTTCAGCAGTTGGTAGCACTGACATCATTTTCAAATACGGCATTGAGATATTCAGGTATAGATCTTTACTCATACAATTTTTTTTTAGATTGCTGCAGCCGTTTAGGAGTCGATAGGGACACACACACACACAGAGACAGAAGGACAGACAGACAGACACACATTTGCCTGGATCGATCTCACAAGTCTACTTTTTCCTCATTTTGCA
Source organism: Meconema thalassinum (assembly GCA_946902985.2). NCBI lineage: Eukaryota > Metazoa > Arthropoda > Insecta > Orthoptera > Tettigoniidae > Meconema > Meconema thalassinum. The sequence continues at coordinate 83,576,422 of OX336400.1, read as the reverse complement.
AAATGTGAAAAGTAGGCTAAAAATAATTAAATTATCTTTATTACAGCTTGGGCTATTACAAATCAAAATTAAGGCCACCTTTTTGATGTGTACCATCTTTCCACTTGGTTGCTGGATATTTTTGTGGGAGTGATTTCGTAAATGAAACGGAAATGATGAAACGGAAAAGTGTAAGAGGAAGCAATTAGCGCGTACGGTGGCGCAGATTGGTACCACGACGTACTGTCGGCCATGTGGCTATATGGAATCTATATCGCAAACGGTTTACTTCAAGGTTTGGAGGCCCTATTAAAGATATTCCAACAATAAATCATCTTCAAGTTGTCGTTCTTCGGTGTGGAAATATTCATTATATCATATTTGCAGAAAACAATTATGACTTATTAAATCTACATACTTTTGCTGTATTATTTTTAATGTAAGCACTCGAGGTACTGTCGGCCATGTGGCTATGTGGAATCTATATCGCATACGGTTTACTTCAAGGTTTTGAGGCCCCATTTAAGATATTCCTACAATAAATCATCTTCAAGTTGTCGTTGTTTGGTGTGAAAATATTCATTATATCATATTTGCTGAAAACCGGTCAGGATTTGGCACCGCAGTTTTACAAGTAGTTTTTTCAATGACCAACAGAGTTCACTGTAAACAAGGGATTCTCGCTCACAGCAGACACATAGTCGGCCATGTGGCTATGTGAATGCATATCGCATACGGCTTAGTTCAAGGTTTGGAGGCCCCATTAAAATATTCCTACAATGAATCATCTTCAAGTCGTCGTTCTTTGGTGTGAAAATATTTATTATATCATATTTGCTGAAAACAATTATGATTTATTAAATCTTCATACTTTTGCTGTATTCTGTTTTAATATAAGCTCTCGAGGTACTGTTGCCCATGTGGCTATGTGGAATCTACATTGCATACGGTTTACTTCAAGGTTTGGATGCCCCATTAAAGATATTCCTACAATAAATCATCTTCAAGTAGTTGTTGTTGTTATTCTTAGGTGTGAAAATGTTCATTATATCATATTCGTTGAAAAACGCAATGGAGCTTTACAAGTAGGGGAGACCGGGGCACATTTTCCAGATTTTTTTCTTAGATTTTTCTGTTTTTTTTAGTAAGGTTTTATAACATGTATCTTATACCGCAATATTCGTCGGAACCTGCTCTACAACATAGAGCTCTTCACATTACAATGTTTTGCACTTTTTGTTTTTAATACACTTTATATGCACTTAGTACACGGTGGAAACCGTGCCCCATGTTCTGGGTAAGTTTTTCAGGTCTCTCAAGCTATATAGGGGCAAGTTTTTCAAACACATAAAATTAGTGATATGCGTAAAATAAGTTCACAAATTGTATTTCATTGCAATCAACGTGTTTATTAGAATTACAAAAAGCCTTTAACGGTACATTATTAAGTATATTAGAATTACAAACTCTCAAAATATATCAAAAATCACATATCTAATCATCATCATCACTGTTACAGTTAATACAATAGAAAAACAAAGTAGAACCTCCCGTACATACTTCGTGTGCCCATTTTCGACACTTCATGCCCTGAATCCATTTTTCCTTGGGCTTTGAGTTGCTATAAGGCTCCGTACAATAAATACAAAGGCAGTCATCGTCACCATCCTCGTCACTATTTGATTCAACTTTACGCTTTCCCTGAAGTTTAAAAAGTTTTTTTTACCCTATCTTTGTCTTTATTTTTTTATTTTTTTGTACAGATTTTCTTTTTTAATAGATTTCTTAATCGCCTTGTCTCAGTGGTGGATCCAGAGGTTCACCTCGGAGGGGGCACTCTAGGATTTCAGAATAGCTACTGTAGAGAAAATATGTAATAAAATTACTAAATTTGTATTTAAACTACACACACTTCACATAACATTCAACCACCAGATTTTATAATTCTACAAGAAATTAATTATATTAAAATGGTTTATTGGTTTCAGTTTCAATAACACAAGTCCTTGTCATTATGTAAAGGAAAGAAAAACCTTTTTAATTCTTCAGAATATGTACATTTCCAAATTTTAATGCACATTACACAGTCCAATATGTATTAAAACATATGCAATGATAGTGACTATCTGAAGACAATATACAAGTCTACTACACGAATGTTACAAAATATGTACAGTACATAGTACCAACATTGTCAGTCACTGACTCACAACTAGTCACATAAATAAAAATAAGAACAAGATGTTCAGTAAAGAACATATAGCCTACTTTCTCCTAAATGCATGGGTATTGTTATAACTCTTTGTCCTTTTCAAGGAGTATGATTGAATGTTGGTTGCAGTAGCTTGTTGAAATACAACGTGCTATAGGGATATTAAACATGAATATGAGGTGCCCTTTGCTAGTGCTACCTCTGTACCATATTTCGTTCAATTCGGTATCACAGTGTTTGAATTGACAGGGAGAATCGATTTGCACACATACTTGGCCACCATCTGCAAACTATTGGGCTGATGTTCTTGCAGTTTGGTCCGAATATGATTCCCACATAAAGATATGGTGTAGCAAAATTTGGTAGAGACTAGATTATTAGGTTGGTCGTAATTACATTTTTGCTTTTAACATTTGGGTGGCCGCGATTACATTTCCGTCAAGATAGCGGTGATATAAAACATGACACTGAGGTGCCCTTTGCTAGTGCTACCTCTGTACCAAATTTCGTTCCATTCAGTTTCACCGTGTTCGAATTGATAAGGGGAATCGATTTTCACACAAAGATGGCCGCCATCCGCAAAATATTAGGCTGATGACCTATTAGTTTGGTCAAAGGATGCTCCCTCCATAAAGGTATGTTGTTGCTAAATTTGCTAGAGATCGGATGATTAGGCTAATCGTAATTTGATTTAAGCTTTGAACATTTGTGTGGCCGCCATTACGTTTCTGTCAATATGGCGGCGATATAAATCATGACACTGAGATGCCCTTTGCTAGTGCTATCTCTGTACCAAATTTCCTTCCGTTCGGTTTCCCCGTGTTTGAATTAATAGGGGGAATCGACTTTCACACAAAGATGACCGCCATCCGCAAACTATTAGGCGAATGACCTATTAGATTGGTCAAAGGATGCTCCCTCCATAAAGGTATGTTGTTGCTAAATTTGCTAGAGATCGGATGATTAGGCTAATCGTAATTTGATTTAAGCTTTGAACATTTGTGTGGCCGCCATTACGTTTCTGTCAATATGGCGGCGATATAAATCATGACACTGAGATGCCCTTTGCTAGTGCTATCTCTGTACCAAATTTCCTTCCGTTCGGTTTCCCCGTGTTTGAATTAATAGGGGGAATCGACTTTCACACAAAGATGACCGCCATCCGCAAACTATTAGGCGAATGACCTATTAGATTGGTCAAAGGATGCTCCCTCCATAAAGGTATGTTGTAGCTAAATTTGCTAGAGATCGGATGATTAGGCTAATAGTAATTTGATTTAAGCTTTGAACATTTGTGTGGCCGCCATTACGTTTCTGTCAATATGGCGACGATATAAACCATGACACTGAGATGCCCTTTGCTAGTGCTATCTCTGTACCAAATTTCGTTCCATTCGGTTTCACCGTGTTTGAATTAATAGGGGAAATCCATTTTGACACAAAGATGGCCGCCATCCGCAAACTATTAGGCGAATGACCTATTAGATTTGTCAAAGGAAGCTCCCTCCATAAAGGTATGTAGTTGCAAAATTTGGTAGAGATCGGATGATTAGGTTAATCGTAATTTGATTTAAGCTTTGAACATTCGTGTGGCCGCCATTACGTTTCTGTCAAGATGGCGGCGATATAAAACACGACACTGAGGTGCCTTTTGCTAGTGCTACCTCTGTACCAAATTTCGTTCATTCGGTTCCACCGTGTTCGAATTAATAGGGGGAATCAATTTTGACATAAAGATGGCCGCCATCCGCAAACTATTAGGCTAATATCCTATTAGATTGGTCAAAGGATGCTCCCTCCATAAAGGAATGTTGTTGCAAAGTTTGGTAGAGATCGGATGGTTATGTTAGTCGTAATTTAACTTAAGCTTTGAACATTTGTGTGGCCGCCATTACGTTTCTGTCAATATGGTGGCGATATAAAACATGACACTGAGATGCCCTTTGCTAGTGCTACCTCTGTACCAAATTTCGTTCCATTCGGTTTCACCGTGTTTGAATTAATAGGGGGAATTGATTTTCACACAAAGATGGCCGCCATCCGCAAACCGTTACGCTGATGACCTACTAGTTTGGTCAAAGGATGCTCCCCCTATATAGGTATGTTGTTGCAAAATTTGGTAGAGATCGGATGATTAGGTTAGTCGTAATTTGATTTAAGCTTTGAACATTTGTGTGGCCGCCATTACGTTTCCGTCAAGATGGCGGCGATATAAAACATGACACTGAGGTGCCTTTTGTTAGCACTACCTCTGTACCAAATTTCGATCCAGTCGGTTGCACCGTGTTCGAATTAATAGGGGGAATCGATTTTCACACAAAGATGGCCGCCATCCTCAAACTATTACGCTGATGGCCTATTGGTTTGGTCAAAGGATGCTCCCTCCATAAAGGTATGTTGTTGCAAAATTTGGTAGAGATCGGATGAATAGGTTAGTCGTAATTTGATTTAAGCTTTGAAAATTTGTGTGGCCACCATTACGTTTCCGTCAAGATGGCGGCGATATAAAACATGACACTGAGGTGTCCTTTGCTAGTGCTACCTTTGTACCAAATTTCGTTCAATTCGCATTCACCGTGTTCGAATTGATAGGGGGGACAGACATTCAGAGTACACACACTCACACACACACAGACACAGACACACACAGACACACACACACACAGACTCACACACACACATACACACACACAGACAGACACACTTTTTTCGCCCTGTGTTGATCTCATAAGTCTACTTTCATTTTTTGCAAAAATCGAAAGTAGGCTAATACCGGCCACGGCCAGTCAAATAGTCAAGTAGTATAGGAAGGTGCTCCATGGCACAAAGGATTATGAAATATATTTTTACTTCTACCTGTACTAAACACAAAATATTGTATGTCGATGTAGCGATTATATTAACAGTGTTGCCATTACAAACTATATGATAACAAGCATTGACCACATTCATGAATGCAGGCAATACAGCAAAGATTTTACTTGCAGTGCAGTTTGCAGATGAATCATTTTTATCGGCAATATCAATGTGGCAGACAACTGGTTTTTCGGAGGGGGCACTAGCCCCTGGTGCCCCCCTCTGGAACCGCCACTGCCTTGTCAAGTTTGCTCTGTTTTGACTTGTCTTTTTCAGATTTAAGGGCCTCCTTAATTGGGGTATCTGTCAAAATAGATGACTTTCTTTTTTTCCTTCCACGATTAGTTTTCTTTCTGGGACCTGCCTTTTCGAAAGGCCTGACATCCTCCGGGGATAGAGCTACAACCTTCGAAGTTGAAGGAAACTCATGGGAAAATACCTCTTTGGAAGTTGAAGGAATGGCAAGTGGTTCATTATGGTTGGGAACTTGTACATGAGTTACTACGGCTTGCGATGAAGTAGGAGCATTATGTTGAGCATGTTCAGAAGATTTGTCATGATTTTGATCAGGAGCGAGCCTATCTGTAACATATGATGGCATGAAATATGTGTCCGTAAACACTTCTTGGTTTAAAGGATAAATCCCCGAGACTTTAAAACCAGCCATGATATTAACAGGCGTTACGGCTAAAGGGGTGGCTTTTGCCAGAATAGACGGAATATCACAGATAGTCATGGGCCGTTTGTGCTGAAAAATCCAGGAATCGCAAGCAGTGTTTATATGCTTTTTGAGCGGACCATACACGCTCCTGTCGAGGGGTGCAGCTTATGGCTGCAATGAGGAGGGAAGGATAGCAATGTAACACCTTTATCTTTGAATAAATCTAAAGCTTCTGAAGAAAGATGCGATTCGTGATTGTCGAGTAACAGAAGGCAAGGATGTTCCTTAGTGCAGCGGGCGTATGATACAAAGTGATGAGCGAACTTAACAACGTTTTTTTCGATCATCCAACAGGATGAGTTCTGAGTTAAAATGCGTCAATTTTTATTTTTAAATTCATATAATTTTCTTGGATATTATATTTATTTAATTTAAATTCAATCACATATAAAATAATTTAGCAGTTTCCATATGGAAAACTTGCCCCATATGAAGTTGGAAAATGTGCCCCGTCGCCATTTTTAAGCTTTGACTCGATCTATCAATGCCAAAACGAATGTCATTTACAATGTTTATCATATCACTTGCTTTCTCAGAACTTCCTCTTTCACTACATATCATAAAACATACCGTAAACACAACCAAATATAGTTTTCTTCAACTTAACTGAATTAATGTAAATCTTACACACCAGGTAAAAATCAACAAAAACTGCACTCACTCCCGACGACTGCAGCAATCAAACTGAGCGAGATGTGACAGGTGCGTGAGTCATCGCTGTCTTAGCTGTATAATTGACTCGGGATTCCGCCGTCGCCTGGCGCTACGGTCGATTGGAAAACGTGCCCCTATGAAATACGTGCCCCGGTCTCCCCTAGTTATTGCAATGACCAACAGAGTTCACTGTTAACAAGGGATAACTTGTCACATGTTACACATCTTATGCGACTACTGTAAGGCTCGTCATTTTTTCGATGACCTTGAATAAGGGACAAAACACCGCGACCGTTTGACCTTCGACACAGCAAAGGCAGTACGGCAGGGGGTAAGACGAGGGAGACAGACATACAGGGTGTAACAAAAAAGAAGGACACATTCCTCACACGTAGATGAAGAATTTATGTGATATGAACATGGGTCTGCAATTTATTTCGGGACAAATTCAAAAAGTGAACTTCAGGGAGGAACAAGAAAGACAACGAAAGCAGCCATGTAACAATGAACAGCTCCGAAAGTAGAGATCAGAGAGGATGAAGCGAATGTGGGCAGAGAGAAGAAAAAGACATGTGGCAAGATTTGAAGTATTGTTTCTACGTGCTCTGATATAGTGCTATTCTATTAAATAAATAATTAAATTATAAAACACCAAACGTAAACAAAATGTTCAGTAAAGAATATATAGCCTACTTTCTCCTAAATGCATGGGTATTGTTATAACTCTTTGTCCTTTACAAGGAGTTTAATTGAATGTTGGTTGTAGTAGCTTGTTGAAATACAACGTGTTATACGGATATTAAACATGAATATGAGGTGCCCTTTGCTACTGCTACCTCTGTACAAAATTTCATTCAATTCGGTTTCGCCATGTTTGAATTGATATGGTGAATCGATTTGCACACATACATGGCCGCTATCTGCAAACTATTGGGCTGATGACCGTGCAGTTCAGTCAAAAGATGCTTCCCAAAAAAGGTATGTTGTTACAAAATTTGGTAGAGAACAGATTATTAGGTTGGTAGTAATTTCATTTAATCCTTTAACATTTGGGTGGCCGCCATTATGTTTTCGTCACGATGGCGGCGATATAAAACATGACACTGAGGTGGTCTTTGCTAGTGCTATCTCTGTCCCAAATTTCGTTCAATTCGGTTTCGCCGTGTTTGAATAGTTAGGAGGAATCGATTTGCATTCAAACATGGCCGTCATCCACAAATTATTGGGATGATGACCTTTTATTTGATCAAAAGATTCTTCATATGCCAAGGAATAATGTTACAAAAATTGGTAGAGATCAGATGATTCGTTTGGTCGTAATTTGATTTAAGCTTTTAACATTTGGGTGGCCGCCATTACGTTTCTGTCAAGATGGCGTCGATATATAATACATGACACTGAGGTGCCCTTTGCAAGTGCTACCTCTGCACCAAATTTCGTTCAATTCGGATTCACCGTGTTCGAATTGATAGGGGGGGGACAGACATTCAGAGTACACACATTCACATATAGACACACACACACATACACACACAATTTTCGCCCTGTGTTGATCTCATAAGTCTACTTTCATTTTTTGCATAACTCGAAAATAGGCTAAAAAGGGCATTACTTATTAGCCATCCGAATGTGTATCCCGGATGTGTTGAACAATGACCAGATATACGCTCAGTTTAATGTGCAATTATTTAACTCCCACATCGGAGCACTATAATCAATTTATTTTATCTCAGGAATATTAGTTACAAATTTGGCTTCTCCTTCGCCTTCCAAAACTGTTTCATTCTGTCTGACCAGGCAGCAGGTTCTTCGTCCGTTAGGGTGTATTATTTGCTTGTTGAAGTTTCTAGCCTAAGTCTCGCGTCTTTGTTTCTCAGAATCCTCTTTTCTTCCTTCGGAGCGGAAGTAAAGCCGGCGGTCCAATGTCATAGATTTATGGCGTGTTAAAGCACCTTCCACTAATTACACCTGTGTGAAGCTGTATAAGTTGAGAATGTAAACAACACTCTTAGGATCCTACGTTCGTTGCCAGGAGCCGACTGCGGTAGCGTCTAGCAGCTAAGTTCTGGACTAGCAGTCGTTGACGGTGGCGTTTGGCGGCAAAAGTAAGAACTATTTGAAAATAAATTCAAAGTCTTCTGTCCTTACTTGATTTAATCAAGTAGTTCCGTGAAGAACTATCCAGCCTATTTTCATATATCCTACTTATGTTAATTGCCTCTATCAACATGCAAAATTTCAGTTTGATTGCTGTGATAGATCCATAGATATTGAGAACCGACTAAATATTGCGGATGGTCGCCATTGTTGGATTTTTATATATGTAGGTCTTAGAGTTATGTACTGTTGCATGATGATTATTGTGTACGTGTAGTATTCAAACTTCAATCGCTTGATTAGGACACAAGAAGTAAAAACGAGATTTTAAAATTTCGCTCAGCACCCATCTTGTGGTTATGGAAGCAATTGAAACTAAATATAATGCCTGTGGATTAACATTTGTATAAGGATTTACTGTACCAAGTGTCACTGCACTGGGATGGTTAAATTGCAAGAAACTACCATGTGAATATTTATACATCGCGTCGCCGCCATGTTGGATTTCTAATCACCAGGTTATTGAAAGTCTTATAGGTGAACTTATGTTCATAGCCCCTATGAACAATAAAAATTCAGTTTGATTGCAGTAATAGATTCGTAGGTATTGAGATCCATCTAAATAATTCGGATGGTCGCCATGTTGGATTGTTATATGTATAGGCCATAGAGTCATGTACTATTGAAGTAAAATTATTGCGTAGGTTCATTATTCAAACTTTCACTTCGATCGCATCATTACGACACAAGAAATAAAAACTTAATTTTAAAATTCGCACAGCCGCCATCATGAAGTTATGTAAACAATTGAACTAAATTAGATACCAGGGCATTACAATGTGTATAAACATCTTCTGCACCAAGTTTCATTGCGTTTGGATAATTAAATCGCGAGAAAGGTCTATTTAACATTTTCAAATTCGCTTGTCCGCCATATTCGTTTTGCAGTTAACCGGTTTTTGAAAGTCTTGTAGATGAACTGCCAGTAGTGCCCTTTATCGACGTACAAAATTTCAGGATGATACAGCTAATAGTTTCAGAGATATAGAATGCCGGTGAAATATTTCGCACAGCCGCCATATTGAGGTTATGTAAATAATGGAACGAAGTTAGATGTCGGTGCATTATAATGTATATAAACATATACTGTACCAAGCTTTAGTGCGCTTGCTTGGTTAAATCGCGAGAAACTTCTGTTTAAACGTCGCGAATTCGCTTGGCCGCCATGTTGGTTTTGTAGTTAGCAGGTTTTCAAAAGTCACATAGGTGAACTTCTAGTACTTCCCTTTATCACCGTAAAATATTCCAGGGTGATATCGGTAATAGTTTCGGAGATATTGAATGCTGGTGAAATATATCGCACAGCCGCCATGTTGGATTGGTGAGACGTAACAACACTTTAAGGGCACAGTCGGGGTCGTCCGGAATAGTGCTATGAACTTACTGAATTTCATTGAAATTGTGTTTAGGCCCCAGGATCCATAGGACCCTTGGGACCTAAGAACCATATACCTAAAGGGAGAGACATAGCCATATACCCCTGGACCTGCAGGCGGCTACACGTATCTGGACATCATCTATCAACATAACCCCAAACTAATACATCTACGATCTATCCCACATCATACACGTTTTTCACCCCATCAACCATCCCTTAGGCTAAAGTAGAAGCCCCAACATACAATTCTCTAAACACTAAGCGGGCACAGCAAGTACAGCTGTTAGACAATGCTGACGACACATCCATAACAATTACACCAGGAACTGGCTGCAAAGCAACAACATTGGGCAACGTACAGTCAGCATAAAGGATAGCTCCTGAGGAGCAACCTCCATTCGTGACGATCCCCGTTCTTGACGACCATTTGTGCGGCGAGGCTCAGTCCAGACGCATCGCATCTCCGGTAAGTGGCTCTCAGAAATCATACACACAGTGTACTCCTACCTCTCACCACACCTCAACTACTTGTAATAGTTGTACACTACATTTTACATCAAACCCTAAAATAAGGGACTTACATTATCCTTTTGGGGAACGCCAGTAAACAATTAACACCACTTTGATTCTAGTGTTATCCTTTGTTTACCCTCACCTGTTTTATCGCCAACTTCCCCGTCCCTCAATTATAGTCCGAGACAGCTTAAATGAGTTACTAGATCAAGACAGGGTAGGCAACATTAACAGCCGCCCCCTATGCCTACGTAAATGTTGGTTTATGGTTGCATTTCTTGAAGGTAAGTTGTTTTCAGGTGCGAGCACATTGTCGCCAACCCTGCTTAAAATCCCGCCTTCTCCAAAGACCATAATACCAGTAAAATTCCGTACTACACAGTTGCCGACATGTTTCTGGCAATAACTCCCAGAATGCATTTTTCACAATGTCAGCCAACATTGTAATTACGACTGTAACTAATGACTTGTTATTTAAATAATTTCACAGTTTTCTTTGGAAATTCAAGTCTAATGAAGTTGTATCAAGTTGTACAAGGTAAGTACTAGTAATATACATCGATTAAAACAGTTTATACAGTTATTATAGACTCTTGATATGTGTGTGTCAAATCCACTTATCTGAGATGTTTCGAAGCTTTTATTTAATTAATTTTTGGATAAATTCTTATTTAGATTTCATCATGACGCCTAAAAAATACGAGAACAAGATTGGAGATGGATTGGAGTAACTCTACAAAGATCACTACAATTTAAGTAAGTAGGCCTAGCCTAGACCTACACAATTTAAAGTACAGAGTTATTTAATCGTTGTTTTATTTATTTTTATATTCCGTCAGAGCACAAATAACGTAATAAAAAACCTTAATGGTCTTTGGAAATTTTGAAATAGTCTTCCGACTGCATTTTCCGTATAGGCCTAATTCAAACATAACCTAAAATATAGCCTATGTTAGTTCTCTCTCGGGAATGTATTCTTAGGTTCAATTCGCCTTCTAATATAGTAATGTATATTATTCTCGACTTCCAAATGCCGTCAGCCATAATATTATAATACATGGCACATGTAACTCTTAAGCTTGGAAGTAGGCCTAGTCTATGATTCACACTCGGTTGGTGGTAGTGAATGTATTGGTGATTATTTATGAAGCTTATAACTTATGTACTTGGCTACTGACCTATAGCCTACTTAGTAGTAGGCAGATAAAATATTTATATTAGGCCTATTTTTATTTGTTTCAGTCATGGTTGCGACAGAGTAGTGTGATGCCCTTCAACGAACTTCAAGGGTTGTGCAACATGAATCAATCATCATTCTGAAGAGCCATATACTCACATGTGCATGGTATATGCACTGCGCTGGAGTCACATATGCAAATTTTAAGAGAATACCAACAATATCTCATAGCTCTCTTTTAGTTCTCGACATGTTACTGCGCCACTGAATGTCTGGGTGAAAATTACTGATGTACTAATGTTGGGTGAGACAAAGTCATTGTTCGCTACTTGGTTAGATGACACGGTTTGGGCGAAGCCACTGGTTGCAATAAGTTATAAATATTGGTCGCAGCTATAGCCTACTATATTATTAATTCTGAATGAAAGTAGAAAGTGGCTTATACACCTGCATCGGACATGATTGTGACTGTATGCTGTGATGGCTGTGCTAGAATTATTAGCACACAGGTAACGATAATTGTAGGCTATACATTATACGGTAATAGAAAACTAAAAATTTCATAGATCTCGTAGGCCTATACTGCACAGCTTGGACATTCTTAAAATTCACGACACATGAATAATGAAATAAAAGGCAAAACCATTGGTCTGGATGAAGATTATTGATGCTTGACTACCCCCACTGTGCATGACAAAAACCGGGGGTGTTATATATTAGCGAACGCGGCCCGCGTTACCTCATTTTTTCATATTAAAGCATTGTTGTTGTTTCTTATGGCTAGCCCAAATTCCAATCCATCAGCTTTCTTGCATTCCAATAGAGTTGTGTGAGGTTTCCTGAAGTTCTAGCAGTCACATCAAGTTTGTTGCAATGTGGCAGGTGCCTCTTATCCATTTTACTTCCAGGTTCGTGACAAAGTGTGCATTTTTCAGATCTCAGGATGTCCCAAATAGGATCACGACTTATATAGATGGAATTCCAGCTGAGTCTGCCATTTTCGCTATTAATTATGCACAAGTACAGTATTGCCAATCCCACACTTACGGGACTACTTTGTATAAGCGCGGTACCATGAAACAAAATAGCGCCAAGTTTGAACCAGTTCACAATGGATTGTGTAAGCTGTTTTTGTCTAGACCAATAATGAAATAAAAGGCAAAACCATTGGTCTGGATAAAGATTATTGATGCTTGACTACCCCCACTGTTAATTCATTAGGCCATACAAACACCCCTGGATTTTGTCACGCACAGTGGGGGTAGACACGCATCAATAATTTTCATCCAAACCCATGGTTTGTGCCTAGACCAATAACTTTTAGGCAGTGAGGCGCTGGTTTTCCCGATTAGATCGAAACATGAAATTTTGCGATCAGCGTACATTACAGTGGTAAATAGCCTACTGTTCTACATACAAAACAAACCTAACCTGGGGCTTATGCCCAGACCTCCTTGCTTGTAGTGCAATCGGTAATTTTCGTCCAGACAGTCGTCTAACCAAGTAGCGACCAATGGTTTCGTCCAGTCAGTCGTCTAACCAAGAAGAGCTCGTTTATTTCTTTTTCTCACATAATTACAACATTACACGTGTCGTCTAATGTAGGCCTATTTAGTATCGGATATGTTGGTAACTAATGACGTCAATGTGATCGCTCACTGCGGCAGTTTCACATACCAAATATGCTGTTGAACATGGCTGCGGTTGTTAAATATACAATAAATAAAAACACATGTTTAAGTGATTTAGCACATATATCCGGTGCAGAAGTGATCAAGGTTAGTAGTTACAATTGATAATGTCCCACCTCCCGCCAAAAGATGAAATAAGGTATGAAAATGATATATTATCAAAGTGAAAGCGAAAAGAAAAAAGAGTGATACATGGTACAGAATTAATCTGAAATGTCACTACAGTATAAGTCGTTTTATAAAAGGGCATAGCGGGTGGGTTACAGATAGCGAAGGAGAAAACATCTATTAGGACATCACTTCCATAATTATTATTCATCATTACACAAGGTATTTAGGCTAATTTAAGTATTCTACTTGGTTCATCACTCCTGAAGTGTTACCTCTATTACGTATGTCGTTTTGCCTTGAACATTTTTGGTTGAAGGCAGGCTATTATTTTATTTTAGAATATGCACTGAAAATTTGATGTAATCAGCGTAACCGCAGCCTTCGTAAAGAGGTTTTCGCAGGCCAGCGCGTATCCCATTTTTGAACAGCTGACTGCGGTTGACTGTAGCGTTGGTGGTCTGCACCACTAGCGCTGGCCAACAGCGGGGCGCACTTGAACTCGGTCAGTGATAACACTTTGTATTGTATTCGTCATGATAATGCTATCATTATGATCATGTAGAAATGAGTGGAAGTGTAGAGGACGTACCCATTCGCGACAACGCTGCCTCAGTTCAAATCCCTCTCATATATTCCACTCTCGAAATTTAAATATCTCAGCTCTCCACAGAAAATTGTTTTGTGTTGGTATCTTATAATTATAATTTTCAAGTTATTACTCCGTCGATAAAGCTTGCCTTTCAACGCCTGTACTTAACTCGTCAATTTCTCAGTGAATTCATTGAATTTTCTACAAGTGGCTTTTAATGTGCCGGTTGATGAGAGGTCAGGAGACTATTCTACCAACCATCTCGCGTTGTGCGGCTAGCATTTTTTTGGCAGTTGGTCCAGGTTCAATTTCCAGCTCTGCCAAGAAATTTTAATTTTGGTCTGAGGGATGGAACAAGGCACACTCAGCCTCATGAGGCAAAACTGAGAAAAGGAGGGTTCGATTCCTATCTTAGCCATCTTGGAAGGGGTTTCCACGCTTCTACTCCTGGCAAATGCCGGGATGGTTCCTAAATTAAGGCCATGGCCACCTCGTTCCCAATCCTCATCTGAATAATAAATGCACACACTAATCCAGCCATCACAATAACACAGGTTATCAGACAAATTCTACATGCCCAAGTACACAGATCTACATGACCATGATGTCACAAAGCCCCAAAATCAACCAACTGCTGCTTTCTACAATTCCAAGACGAAATCTTCGAGTTGCCATTAGTCTAATGCCCCTAAAATCCACGACTAGTTCGAATGGTTTTAGGCCTAAGCATTGGATCAACCATCTTCCTGTATCTCAATAGGGATTTGCCAACAGGCTTTCAACAGCTTGTCTCAATTCTGCCTTCATATATGTAGGCCTATTGGCAACTCCAGCTATCTGATATGACATCTAGCGGTAAAAATTAGAAACTTACCAAGTAGGGTACATTTGTCACGTGGTGACTGTTTGTATATGGTTTCTTGTATTCGTAAGCAGATCGAGGTAATTTCTTCGTGTCTTTATACATAAGTAAAAAGTTTTACTCGTTGATGGAGTGTAAAATGAGTAAAAGCAACGTATATTGCTCAGTTTACGGCTGTAAGTCGATGCATAAAAGAGGGCTGCAGATATAAGTTTTCATCACTTTCCAAAAGATGTAAATAGCAATAGCCAAAAGGTGACGATACCAAATAAATACGGGCAACAGGAGCGGGTTGGACCACTCACCACTACACTCACTGACGACAGGATGGGTTGTTCACTGTTTACGCCGAGCCAAGCCGTACCAAGACAGCTAGGCCTACACCAGCCGACTACAGCCAAGCTTCATCAGTCAGGTATCCTTCCCCCTCCCTAGTACATTTCCAATTACCCTACAAACCGCCTTCACCTCGCTCTGCGATATCCGAGCCATTCCACTACGAGTCATATAGGCCTAATTTGACTTCAGAAGGTAAATATCTACTCTGCGAGAACCTGCTACCAGTCCGATATTCTACACCAAACCCACCAGCTAACCATCTAAATCAAGCAAATTCTGTGTCCCCCGAGCTTTAATACAAGTTAAACTCATCCCTTCACCCTACCAAGCAGCAAATAATTTCTACAGTCTATGGTACAGTGAGCAAACTCTAATATAGCTTTTAAAGTAACAGCGCCATGACTCGAACTGCTCAAAAACAGATACCAGCAGACAACCGATGCTTGATAATATGCAATTGACACATAAAATCCAGTGGAACACACAAATTAGATCACGTGTATCGCACAGTTATACATATATACAACCAAAAATAACACTGTCATTATTTTAGGGACCACATTTACTGATTATAACCGAAAAATAAAAAGTGTTCCATATCAAACGCGTGTTATTGAGTATTTTTACCCTACTTACCCAGACCGACCGCAGCGCCCCAAGTGTTAGTTTGAGTTGCCAATACATGCAAGAAATGAGTACGGTACTTATCAAAAATAAATAAATAATAAGCTAATATGTACCCTACTATTATATTTCTCTCCTACTCCTAAATCCTTCTCTGAACACTCATCTTAAAACAGAATGGTCTGCATTTTTGGACTAATTATAAAAATATAGCCTATAAGAAGAAATGAACATGCTCATCTTTAGCTCACTGGCGAAAATAATTGAGTAAGTATTAATGTTTCTGTTCTTATGCATTTTATATGATGCTTTAAAAATCAATCTAGAAGAGATAATTTAAGTTAACTTCACTACCATAATACTGCTTAAGAGTTACTGTCGAGGACTGATGACCAAGATGTCCCTAACTTGAGCAAGGACTGCTTCACAACTTCATGTAAAACATATTTTCGTAAAAGAGCCTTTACTTAGTTTGGATCATTTGCGATACGTGTGCTGAATTTTTGGTGTTAAATGATGTAAGTTGGCAACACCAAATGTGGCTGCCATGTTGGTTTTCTAGTAACTTATTTAAGGTGTCCTGGACTATATTGTACTTGACCCGATATTACATTATTTAACATATTGCTGTGTAAGCTAGCAGCTATTTCTCTGCACCAGCGTGTGCCTCGCGGAGTCAGCCCGCGGACAGTACTTCATTTACAAAATGTACTCGCTCCTTTACACCCCCGCTACGTTTTAATCCCTAGTTGCTCTACTACGTAACCCCCAGCGTCATTTCCTTCTTAAAATCACAGTCTAAATAACACCTCACACTGCCCTAAATTAGAGGCAACCCTCCAGATATCTACACATCCCGTTCTCACCCCTACAGCAAGGGTGCAGAACAATAGCTCCACCCATTTAGAAGTTATTAGGGGGGACACACACCAACACACACACGCACACACAGACAAAAGGTGATCTCATTAGCCTATTTTTTTTTATAAATGAAAATAGGCAAATAAAGGTTGGACAGAAGCACGCAGAAAGGAACACGGTGAACGGCTGAAGAGATACTGGGAAGAAAAGAAGAAGGAACATTGTGCAAAATAATTCAAGCGCGCTCCGTAGTTGGGCATAACGATAAAAAAACAAAAAAAGTAGTTCCGTGAAGAAATAAATAGCCTATTTTCATATATCCTACTAATATTAATTGCCCCTATCAACATACAAATTGTAAGTTTGATTTCTGTAATAGATTCGTAGATATTGAGAATCGTCTAAATATTTTGGATGGTCACCATGTTGGATTTTTATATTATAGACCTTAGATTTATGTACTATTACATGAAGATTGTTTTGTAGGTGTTTTATTCAAACTTCAATCGCATGATTAGGACACAAGAAATAAAAGCGGGATTTTATAATTTCGCCCAGCCGCCATCTTGTGGTTATGAAAATAATTTAAATGAATTAGATGCCAGTCGATGAAAATTTGTATAAGCATATACCGTATCAAGTTTCACTGCGCTCAGATGGCTAAAACGCAAGAAACGTCCATTTGAATACTTAAATTTCGCGTCACCGCCATGTTGGATTTGTGCTCGCCAGGTTATTGAACGTCTCATAGGTGAACTTACACTTATAGCCTCTATACACTTACAAAATTTCAGTTTGATTGCTGTGGTAGATTAATAGATATTGAGAACTGTCTAATTATTTCGGATGGTCGCCAAGTTGGAATTTAATATATGTAGGCCATAGAGTTATGTACTATTAGATGATGATTATTTTGTACTTTCATTATGCAAATGTTGATTTCGATCGCATGATTAGAACACAAGAAATGAAAACTTAATTTTCAAAATTCGCACAGCCACCATCTTGAGGTTATATAAACAATTGTACTAAATTAGATACCAGTGCATTACAATGTGTATAAACGTTTGCTGTACCAAGTTTCATTTCGTTTGGATAATTAAATCGCGAGAAAAGTCTATTTAAAACTATCAATTTCGCTTGGCCGCCTTGTTCGTTTTGTAGTTAACCGGTTTTTATAAGTCTTACAGATGAACTTTCAGTAGTGCCCTTTATCTCCGTTCAAAATTTCATGGTGATACCGGTAATAGTTTGAGAGTTATAGAATGCCGGTGAAATATTTCGCACAGCCGCCATCTTGGGGTTATATAAACAATTTAACGAAGTTAGATGTCGGTGCATTACAATGTGTATAAACATATAGTGTACCAAGTTTCATTGCGTTAGTTTGGTTAAATCGCGAGAAACGTCTATTCAAAATTCGCAACTTCGCTAGGCCGCCATGTTGGTTTTGTAGTTACCAGGTTTTCAAAAGTCACATAGGTGAACTTCTAGTAGTTCCCTTTATCACCGTACAAAATTCCAGGGTGATATCTGTAACAGTTTCGGAGATATTGAATGGTGGTGAAATATTTAGCACAGCCGCCATGTTGGATTGGTGAGACGTAAGAAAATTTGAAGGGGACGGTCGGGATCGCCCGGAATAGTGCTATGAACTTACCGAGTTTCATTGAAATCGCTCCATCCGTTTAGATGTTATTATGGGCGACACACAAAAATCCATCCCACACGCACACGATCACACACACATGCACACACAGACAGACACACGGACAAAAGGTGATACCATAAGCCTATTTTTTCATAAATGAAAATAGGCTAAAAACAGATAACACACACTAATACAGTCATCACAATAACACCGGTTATCAGACAGATTCTACACACGCCGAAAGTACACAGGGCTACATGACCGCGTTGTTGCAGCCCCTAAACAGATGAACCAACCAACCAACCGATCCTCCTTTCTTCCCAGGGTTCAAATTGTTGCATTGTGAAGCCTAATATTCATCTAGATCATCTAGGACATCATTGAACCAATGATTTTTTGTTTTACTTCTCCTAAAGTATTGGAATAGCTGTTTGAGTCCCCTGGTCTCTTGTAATCGTGATATTTATTTCATTTTTGTTTATTTATTTATATTTTTTTCTGATTTTGTATTTGTTTTCTGTTATTTTCTTTTTGATTTTTATTTTGTGTTTTTTTTTTTGTATTTTGTGTTTGGTTTTGTTTTTGCTTTTTGTCTTTTTGTGTTTATTCTTGTTTAGTTCTTTTTTGTGTTTGTTGTTTTTATTTTGTTTTTGTTTATTTGTTTTAGATTTTTATTTTTTATTTTTCTGCTTTTTGTCCTTTTTGTTTGCTTTTGTGATTTTGTATTTTATATTTTAATTCTTTGTGTTTTTTCTTTTTTGTTTTTTTGTTTTTGTTTTTTGTGTTTGTGTGTTCTTTTTGGTGTTTTTTTGTGTTGTTTTTCCTTTTTGTTTCTTTTTTGTATTAGTTATCCTGTCAGTGTAAGCGATTGAAATGATCATATCGGCTGTTACCGAAACCAAAGAGTAAAAACATCTCCAACCTGTTTAGGAAATTAATTTTAACTAGTTGAAACCCGTCAATAGATGACCGTCAATAAGAAAATATTTACCGATGAATTTTCTTAAATACGTTCTTTGTACAATTATTTTGTTGGCACTATTGAAACTTTAAGGGCGTCAAAAGATTGCACTCTAGACTTTGCAACATACTGCTGGCCATAATTGAAAACTTGATGAGGCAAATTAAGACTTTTACGTTCCAGAGGTCCCCCTTGAACTTAATTGATTGTGATCAAGTATGCCAAGAGAATAGGAAAGTGTTGCCTCTTAAAAGAAAATGATTGTTTTATCCGATGGTGTTAAATCAAGTCGAAGGATTAGACCTCTCTGCCTAATTTTAACTGCACTTATTTCCAAATCCAAGCATTTTCATGCATATTTCTTATAATTAATATGGAATCAAGACGAAGGGTTAGATCTCTCCGCCTAATTTTATCTGCACTTATTATTTCCAAATTCAAGCAATTTTCGTACATATTTCTTATAATTAATATGGTAGCATTTAGGAGCCCTTAGGAAACTTCAGATTTCTAAGGAGCATAACTATGGGTCAATCGTTTGGAGTATGAGGAAGCTAATCACTTAATTCCAAGGAATTCAAGAATTCTGAGGAGTCTAATATATACAACTGGCCGCAAGAACCGTCGCTTATAATTTTGGAAAATACATTAACGAAGAAATGCGATGATGTGCAATTCCATACATTTTAAAACAATACGGACCGTATGCATGTGGCACAGTGCCATTGGCACCAAATGAAACCAAGGACATAGCATTTGTTGTACTGCCGATTATTCTCTCTTAAATTCCTTGAGATTTCATTTCCAGTGAAAAATTGTTGCAGTCTGTCAAATATTTTATATTTAGTAAGATCGATTTTGCCATTACAACACCAAAGGTCAAAGTAACCAAGCGTAGATTTCTCGCTAAAGAAATACAGTGCAGAACAATGTTTACATTTGTTCGTCAAAGACCCTACACTGTACGGCATAATATCTGGAATACGGTAGTTTCTGAAATGACATATTTATATTCGATTTTAAAAGTGGCTTCGTATTTTTCTCCGATTTCCTACTTTTTTGTGGCTAATGTTCTTTTTCGTCAAATGGGTATATTTATTGTAGCATTTCTCTCCAAATTAACGTCATATTCAATAACACTATAGTGGCCTGCATCAACGCAGCCACCAAATTTTAAATGGCAAATAATACTTCCATTGTCAAAATCAACAGCGTGGTTAGACTCATTGTTATGTACTCTAAACAAATAATCAATAAACAATAATATTCACTTAAACAATGAAGTTCAGATACTTTCATTTTCAAGTTTGTTGATGATGAGAATGCGATGATACTGATCGTCAATAATAAAATCCTTATAATTATTCATGCCAGCAACAATTTTTGCAATTTGCTTGCAAACGCAGCTCAGGATGACGTTCTGCATTTTGGAATAAACATTACGAAACTGCTCTAAATAAGCAATTTCCATCACCTGTTGTAGGTACAATCCTTTGCATTTCCATGACAGTAAATACTTCGCCAACTACTGGAATGAGCATAGACTCACATTGACAGCCACCGCAATGGAGGGAGTTTGAGAGTTAGACTATATGTTCAGTGCTTGTCAAAAATCGTATTAACACAGGGAAGCCCAATCTTAAGGCTACATTCTGAGCTATCGCCCCGGATTCCGGGTTCGATCCCTGGTTTGCCAAGAAATTTAATTCTGGTCTGAGGGCTGGAATAGGGCGCACTCTTGAGGCAAAACTAAGGAGAGCAAGATTAGATTCCTATCTCAACAATCCGGGATGTGGTTTTCCGTGGTTTACCACGTCCAATGCAGGCAAATACCGGGATAGTTCCTAACTTACAGCCTCGGTCGTCAATTCCCCACTTGAATTACAAATTCACACATAAGTACAGCCATCACAATAACACAGGTTATCAGAGAAAATTTTACACACACACCAAAGTAGACGGGGATGAGTGACCACTATGTCTGACTCTATCAAATGAATTATATTCGCCAATTGTCTCTCATGGCAAAAGCGATTGTGGCCATTTTATTTAATAATTTAAAATTATATGGCAATGTAAATCGTGGAGATTTCCTTACTGTACCGGAATAACGAAAAATATGTTAAGACAATGAATTACCAATAGTCAGAAAGAATAATTAGGAAATAAAAATACATGCCTGAGGTGAGATGCGAACTCCTTCGACTATGCAAAATCATTCCTGGGTCCGCAATGTTACCCCTAAGCCACCCAGTCAACAAACTCCCTTAGCAATATTAAGTAACTTAAACAACAAACGAACTCAAAACGCCTGTTGAAGTTCTTCAATCCCCTCTTTTTAATTTTCTAAAACAAAGATCACACTATGATACGGTGGATCCTTTATCCGCCATTTCTCTGGAAATGTAATTCTGGTCTGAGGGCTGGAACGGGGCGCACTCTTGAGGCAAAACTAAGAAGGGCAAGGTTCGATTCCCATCTAAACAATCTGAGATGTGGTGTTCCGTGGTTTGCCACTTCCACTGCAGGTAAATACCGGTATAGTTCCCAACTTAAAGCCTCGGTCGTCAATTTCCCATTCCCCGCTTTAACTACAAATGCACACATCAGTACAGGCTCCACAATAACACAGGTTTTCAGATAAAATTTGACACAAACACGCCAAAGTAGACGGGGCTGAGTGACCACGATGTCTGAGTCCATCAAATGAATTATGTTCGTCAATTGTCTCTCATGGCGAAAGCAATTGTGGCCATCTTTTATTTAATAATTTAAAAGTATATGGGAGTCGCCTCCGTAGCGTAGCGGTCAGCATGGTTAGCTGCCGCCCCGGAGGTCCTGGGTTCGATTCCCGGCTCTGCCACGAAATTTGAAAAGTGGTACGAGGACTGGAACGGGGTCTACTCAGCCTCGGGTGGCCCAAATGAGTAGAGGGGGTTCGATTCCCCCTCAGCCATCCTCGAAGTGGTTTTCCGTGGTTTCCCACTTCGTCTTCGGGCAAATGCCGGGATGGTACCTTCTTCAAGGCCACGGCCGCCTCCTTCCCTCTTCCTTGTCTATCCATCCTAACCATCCCTTACCTTCCCTCATGAGGCTTCTGTTCACTTTGCAGGTGAGGCCGCCTGGGCGAGGTGCCAATCCCACCTCACCAGTTGTATCCCTTCCGATTCGATGTTCCCAGCTCTAGGACACTGCCCGTAGAGGCGGTAGTGGTGAGTTCCCTCGCTGAGTCCATGGGTTCCACCAACCTGGAGGGTAAACGACTAAAAAAAAAAGTATATGGGAACGTAAATCGTGGAGAATTCCTTATTTTAAGGGAATAATAAAAGTAAAATATGTTAAGGCAATGTATTACCAATAGCCAGAAAGAATAATTGGGAAATAAAAATACGTGTCGGAGGTGGGATTCGAATTGCTCCCAATGCGCGATGCATAAATTAAGACCTTCCAACGCTGCCGTCTGAGCTACCGAATTACTGGCTAAATAGTGCAATATTAAGTTAATTAAAAAACATTCACACTCAACAGTCGGTATAAGTTCTTCTATTTTTCTCGTCGTTTATAATATTCTATTCCTGTTTATATCGAGGAAACTTCATAATCAATATTCCCCTCCTTTATTATAATTCTTATAAATAACTATTAGCCTACATTAAAACGTGGTGGACATCCGCCATGTCTGTCATTAACGAAGGTGATTCTGCGCATGCGCTTGAGCCAATAATTTTGCAGTTTTGTTTATAAATTTAAAAATATATGGTAAAATATTTGTTTTTTTAAGACACTCTGCAAAAATGCAGGTCAAGCAAGGGCTTTCGTCAGAGTGCATTACGAAGTCAATCGGTTCAGCCGTTCTGTCAATCTCGCCGTAACAAAAATCAGCTTACTGTTTTAAATATTTTTTTATTCTTTTATTTCGTGAATTTACCCTCTAGGTTGGTGGTTCCCATGGACTCAGCGAGGGAACTCACCACTACCGCCGCTATGGGCAGTGTCCTGGAGCTTGGAACATCTGGATGGTAGGGATACAACTGGGGAGGTGTGATCAGCAATTCGCCCAGGCGGCCTCACCTGCAAAGCGAACAGGAGCCTCATGAGGGATGGGAAGGGATGGAAGTTTGGGATGGATAGGCTAGGAAGAGGGAAGGAGGCGGCCGTGGCCTTACAGTAGGTACTGCCCCCGTAAATTGAATTATATTGAGACCACGATGGCTGTATTGGCATATATGAATAAAGTTATGGCTGTCATAGTTGTGACGTGTATATTCATGACGTAGGCACGGATGACGTAGACTTCATGCAAGTAGGCTGGTTGAGCTGAGATTCTTGGTGACGTCATGATTTTGTTCGAGAAAGATCTGAGATTTACGACGCAGTCGCAGGAAACAAGGTATTGTGCTAAGGAAGAAGTTACGCTATTGGAGGAAAGGCTCGAACCAATGAACGATAGTTTGGAAGGAAGACGGAGATTACTGAAACTACGATATTTAATTACTTTTGGCATGCAGAATTGTGGAAATCTATTTTCAGTTATGGCATTGATTTGGAATTTTGAAGAAATTAATTTTGAGTTTTTGAAATTTGAAAATCCGTCAAGTATAGCCAAAGTTAAAACTTCTAGCAATGACGGAGCAACAGGCTATGGAAGGGATGGATACGCCCCTTAAGAAGTTGATAAAAGGTCGTGCACAGAAGAGAGGAGCTCTCATATCCTCATATTCTCATATCTGATATCTCATACCGCATATATATTTCTGAGGTCATATAGTCATTTTCGAGTGAATAAGTGAAGCAAGTCGTCTTTAGCGTGTGGTTAAAGCCCGGCGCATCGAACGAACACGGAGCAGTTCCATTTTACGGTGTTTGAAACTAGGCGAAGTTGAAACGCACACATTAACGTTTCCACCAGATAATATATCAAGAGTTGGCTTCTGCCTTTATTATAATTCAATCGGGCAGTACAACATTGAGGTGTGTAGAAGATTTGAACAATCTCACGATTATAATTTGAAAGATATTGGCATTTTAAGACTGCAGACAAAAGTGATTTTCTCGCCACCTGAGAAGCACTTTTAAAATTACCAAATTATACAATACGGCTGACACGTGTATTGCAACCGTGATATTGAAGAATACGTTGGGTGATACAACGATACATTCTACTATGGAACATTATAATCTGGCAGTGCTTTCAATGATTATAACAGAAGTGAAGATGGAAGGCTAAGGCTTTAATGCAATTGGGACATATATCGATGGAGTGAAATAGCAGCATGGAACTTCGTTAATCGTCATTCTACAAAAGCGAGCATGTAGTGAACATCCAACTACACTCATGCATCGTGAATCCATCGCTGAATTATATCAAATGGCAGTGGAAATATTTTCATACTCCACAATTATGAATATTTCTGCGGAAATAACTGCAATAAACTTCATGGCGAATTGCGACCAGAACTTCAGGGAACTTTCAAGAGAGGCCAGGGTGGACCCGGCTCACAAAGAAGAGTTTTGCCAGAAGGATGTCTTTCGTATACACGGAGCAGTGCAATTTCCGGAGGAGGAAGCAGTTCGATTCTCCGAGGGCGCTGATTCCAGGTTCGAGGTCGGAGCACATCTTTACGCTGGTGAAATGGAACCAACAGCAGTTTTCTTTGAAAACTTTCCTCTAGAACTTCAATCAACAGATAAGGTAGCCGTGAACGTTTCTTGTATTATTTGAGTCATGTAGCGATATCTGAGCAACCATTTTTCCCATATTTTCTGTCCCATATCTTTTGCCCCATTTTCTTGCTTGATATTTCTGTAATCAGTACACTTCGATGATTTATGCCTTTTTCGACGATTTATTGAGACATTGTTATGTCATTGGCATACTTAAATAATTTTGGATCAGTTGAGACTGATAATTAATATCCTTTCAGTAATTTGCATATTTTTGTAGTCATGATTTAACTGTAAAGTTAACGATTTTCTATGGCAGATTTGAATTCAGACAGCGTGTCACTTTATTAAAGTAATTCTATTCAGTTAATTACTTTGACCAATTTTCTGTCATCCTCAAGAAAGAAGAATGATTAAAAGATTTTAGAGCGTTAAAATCTATTACGTTATCGACGATCTTTGAAATACTAGTCGTCTTATGAACATGATTGCATTATAGACAATTTTATGAAATATGAACTTTGAATACGATTTATTGAATGCACTATAGTAATGAACATTTGATAGGAGTTTTTCCCAATTATAGATTGGAACAATAATGTTTGCATTCCACAGTCTAATTGTATTCTATTCGACTATTTATGCAGTTTAGATGAACTTTGATTGAAGATAGTATTTTTATACTGCGTTACTTTGAAGATATTAATCTCAATTTTGATAGACCAGGGAGGAGTGTCTAATCGTATTTGCTATTAAATTTATTTGTGATTGGCAAATTTTTTACTTCATATCGATTCATGAATGGAACCGACGAAGGTTAAATAATAACAGTCATTAATACAATTGATGAATATAAGAATTTTTAAAGAGGAACAATGGATGTATAATCGTTAGTTCAGTGGACGTGTAAAAGTCGCTGATGAATAATGCCCTTGAATAGTGATAGTGTGGAAGATTTTGATGCCATATATATGAAGATATATGATGAATTCTGGGCCAATTGTTGTGCAATTTTGTGCGTTTTGAGCGAAGTATTTTTCCGCTGAATGTATTGTTCTGGTTCTTTGAAAGTTATTCATATGAAGATACTGTTAAAATTAACAAGAGTGTTAAATAATTTGAGATGAAGATTTTGAATGGAGGTTACCGTCACAAATATTAATAATAATTATTAAACTTTATTAAACCTGAATTTGACATTTAAATATAACTAACCTTCATTGGTCGATTATATCAACACGATTTAAGTAATTATCAACCGGATAAACGTGTGGTTTAATGTATTTCTTATATAAATAATATAAACAATATAAATATTGTAAATAATTATGTAAATATCTTTAATAATAATTTGAAATGAAAGGGATTAATAGAGGCGTGTATAAAATTTTCAATTGTCGTTTGACATTGTTATAAACAATTTATTATTGTTATAAATAATTAATGAACTGTTGTTATTAACATTAAGAGTTTTGTTATTATACTCTAAACAACGCTAATTAAACAAGTGGTTTGAACAATTAAACTTGATTTGTGATTATTAGAGTATTCCATTGGTGTTTGAATGGAGCATTTAAAACATTTTCGTGATAATAATTCAGTTGAGATGTGGACATTTAACGTGTTTTGAAAGAGAGCCAGGCTCTGATGTAACTCGCATATGCTAAGGTCCACTTGACGGTGCAGGTGTATCGCAGCTGGCCAGGAAACTGTATGATAGAGGCCAAGGACGTCTCCATAATAGCCTTGTGGCTATAAATAAAAATGTGATGTGTATAAACACGCAAAACAATTGATATATGTCTCGTCCCAAATCCCGTTTCCATTCCAAGTGCATTATTATTTTTACGTTATTTTTGAGCTTGAGAAAGCTGAATCATTGTATGTAGAGTATACAAGTCCTACAGGAGGACATGGTTATGTGGACAATGGCTTCTGATTGCCACGTGGATTTTGTTGTTTTATTTTGGTTAAAATCATTCTTTATGTGAAATAAATTATTGTGCAGTTTAAAGTTTCTCGTCTTCGTTATGGTTCATTTTAAATATCATGGTGGAGGTTATTGTGAGGGCATACTTTAAGTGATCCAGTTGACAACCCAGTCCCCGAGATAAATTTAAAAGGTAAGTAAAAGGTAAGTATGAACCCCCGTATATTTTGGTGTGTTCCACAATAATTTCTTGTTAACTATTGTGCTCTAATCTCGATAGTATCTGTCAGTGCCATTTTCATTGATGTAGCTGTGCCGGTGCGTTTGATTATTGGCAATCCGATTGAGGGGGCGGATATCTGACAGCCTACTATCCGGATATCGGGGACAGTAGGATTGGCGACCCTAAAACGTGGGGCATGTTCAACAAAACTGGATTACCAGGTTGAACACCAGTAGGATTGGCGCCGCAATTCGGTGGGGCTCGATTGACAACACTGGATTACCAGGTTGAACGCCAGTAGAATTGGCACAATCGAAGTTCGGAGTGCTTGAATAACATTGGATTACCAAGTTATTGCAGTAGAATTGGCACTGCAATTTTGTGGAGTGTTCGAATAACATTGGATTACCAAGTTATCGATGTCAAAGGGATTGTGAAGACTCAAATAAAGAGGTTGATTCTTTGTTAGATGTCTTGGCCAATTGTAGAATTTGAGAGTGTGATTATATAGGAATAAAATGTTGTGTTGTATTAGGAAAATTACACTCAGAAAAGATCAGATCTTATACAACTTGAGAGAGGTTAAATAGGCTGGAAACTTAGAAAAATCGCCTATGATCTGGAATCTTATTTTATTTGACCGGCTTATGACATGTTTAGTCATATTAAAGATAAAATTAAACTATTTGGATTATAAATGTAAATTATTTGTGTTAGGATATTTTAAAATGAACCAAAGAAACTTGAACATGTGCTTGAGTTTATTTCAACATGAAGTGTCTACGAAGGTTAATTATAAGGTAATTATAAGTTAAATTTAAGACAGAAAATTGCTCAAATTTATATATGGTGAAAGATGTTGCTCAGATGTTGTTATTTTGCTCTGTTTGATGTATGTCCCTAAAGCAGTTTATTATTGAAATATTATTGAAATGGCAGATGAAAGTATTAAGAAAATGTTGGAGGAGATGTCCAACAATATGAAGGAGATGGAAGTTAGGAATGCTAGCCGAATGAAGCAGATGATGGAGGAGAATTCTAGTAGTTTGTCTGCTAATTTGTCTATTAGGCTGGATGAAAGTGTAAAGGAGATGGAAGCTAGGAATACTAGTCGAATGGAGGAGATGGAAGCTAGGAATGCTAGTAATTTGTCTATTAAGCTTGGTGAAAGTTTGAAAGTTATTCAGACCAGTTCTGCAAACTTAGAAAATGATATGTCGCGTTTACAGACCAGTACCCAGGGAATCGAGAATGCCGTGAGTGACATTCACAAAGATGTTTCTGATGTTAAAATAGATGTTTCTAAGGTACAGAAAGATCTTACTATGTTGAATCTTGATGTTGCCAATGTCCGGGGTGATATTTCATGTGCTAGAGCTGAAGTAATTGTTGTTAGGAATGATGTTGCTACTGTACAAGAAAAAGTAGAGGAAGTTCAAAAAGAGGTTAGAAATGCTCGAACCGATGTGTCAAATGTTCAAGTAGACATAAACAATATTCATTCAGATGTTAATGATATGCAAAGCGATATCAATAAGATACAAGTAGAAGTCAATACTGTTTTTGTAGACATTGCTAAAGTTCAGACTGATGTTAACAAAGTTAGAGAGGGAATTGAAACTTCAAAAACGCTTTGTACTCGAAACATTAGTGCATTAACAACTAGGTTAGTTGACGAGTCTGTTAGGACAACAGCTTCTTTAGCTGGTTTAAAATACGATGTAGAGGTCATGAGAACCCAAGTCTTAGATCATAATCGTTTACTTAAGGAAGACATTGAAGTAGATATCGCGGAAATGTTAACTGCAAATGTAACGGTTTGGAAAGATGAATGGAACAGGTCAAGAGGGGAACATGTCGATCAGATTCAGGAGCGAATTGAAAGAAAACTTGCCAGTACACAAGTAGACATAAATAATGAAGTAGTTCAGATTAGGAAAGACTTGAGTATAAGGATGGAATCGCTATCCGAAAAGCAGGTAGAGGATAGAACTCAAATAGGTCAGGACGTGCAAGCATTAAAAACCGCGTTAGAGGAACACATTCATAAGGTTGTCTCTGATGTTAATGAAACTACGAGCAAACTTCAGAATTTGAAACTAGGAGAAGCTAGCATGATGGAAACCTATAAAGAAGAGTTGATTAGGAAAGTCATCACGGAAATCACAGACAAGGATCCAGAAGGATTGACTGGTGAAGAGGATAGAAATTACGTGAGAAGATGTAACTTCGCTACAGAAGAGAGAGATATTAGTCCTGAGGAACGTATCCAGATTCCGGGAAGAAGAAGAGGATAGGAATATTGAACCTGAATGGAAATATCGTGATAGTGGGAAAAATTATATGGATTCATATCCGAGAAATGTGACAGTCATCCGAAACTTTGAAGGCAAACCTCAAAAATTTAGCAACACTGATAGTCTCACACCGATTGAATATATCAGGAACCTGAAAGACTATTTCATTGAAGCCCACATTCCTAGAGAGAGAGAGATGAGAATCGTAGAAAGATTTCTAGCTGGAGGACCCCTTGAATGGTTTAGAGCATTTCGATACACTTTCAGCAATTTTGACGAATTTTCAGAGGCACTGATAAAACGATTCTGGTCAATAGAAGCTCAGAATTCATTAAGAGCTGAGGTATACTCGAGGAAGTATTTAGGTACTCTTCCAACACGGTACGCTGATTTCTTCACGAGCCAGTTATCACGCTTGAGATTTTTGCAACCCCCATTGTCAACAGAGCAGTTGATAGATGCGATTTCACGTATGCTGCCTGTGGAAGTAAGAAGACTCATCATATCAGAGATTTGACCAGTATGGACGAACTGTTGAGAAGGCTTGACTACACGAGTCCAATGCCAAATTTGGTACAAAAAGGTCAGAGGCACGAATTCAAAGACGTTAATACAGTCTACATGGATCAAGTGCAGCAAACTGATAAGCCTGATGAAGAAAAAACTGAAAATGTAGGTCCTCACAGGAATAATTATTTCCGTAACAACAGATCCCAAGGTTACCGTCCATATCAGCAAAGACGAGGCTGGAATAATAATAGAGGGAATTATAACAACGGAAGAGGTAGATACTATAACAATGGTTATAATAGAAACTACAATAGAAATAACCAGTACCAGAATCAGAATCAGAATTCTCAAGGTCAGGTTATGACACCCGACAAGTATCAAGAGAGAGAGAAAGAAAGTCAGCAGTATCTGAAGGAATTACGAGAGAAGGAAGCTGAAAACCAAAAGAAAAGACAGGATGTAGTGATCGATCCTGGTCCTTCTACAAGTCAGCAGAACTTGGAAAACAGGAATTCAGGACAGAAGAGAAAGTAGAGAAGAGAGAATGCATTAGCCACACACAAACCAGAGAAGAAGAGATTTATGATTAAGGAACATAGAAGAAATATCATACAAGAGTCGAATAATAATTCAATTTCGTGTTCAAGTGAATTGAGATATTTATAACACAGAGTTTAAAAACAATTTGCAACTGTTTTTAAAACGTGGTGAAGGGAGAATGCCCCCGTAAATTGAATTATATTGAGACCAC
Organism: Meconema thalassinum; assembly: GCA_946902985.2. Lineage (NCBI taxonomy): Eukaryota > Metazoa > Arthropoda > Insecta > Orthoptera > Tettigoniidae > Meconema > Meconema thalassinum. The sequence goes on along the minus strand of OX336400.1, from coordinate 83,545,711 downwards.
GATGGCTGTATTGGCATATATGAATAAAGTTATGGCTGTCATAGTTGTGACGTGTATATTCATGACGTAGGCACGGATGACGTAGACTTCATGCAAGTAGGCTGGTTGAGCTGAGATTCTTGGTGACGTCATGATTTTGTTCGAGAAAGATCTGAGATTTACGACGCAGTCGCAGGAAACAAGGTATTGTGCTAAGGAAGAAGTTACGCTATTGGAGGAAAGGCTCGAACCAATGAACGATAGTTTGGAAGGAAGACGGAGATTACTGAAACTACGATATTTAATTACTTTTGGCATGCAGAATTGTGGAAATCTATTTTCAGTTATGGCATTGATTTGGAATTTTGAAGAAATTAATTTTGAGTTTTTGAAATTTGAAAATCCGTCAAGTATAGCCAAAGTTAAAACTTCTAGCAATGACGGAGCAACAGGCTATGGAAGGGATGGATACGCCCCTTAAGAAGTTGATAAAAGGTCGTGCACAGAAGAGAGGAGCTCTCATATCCTCATATTCTCATATCTGATATCTCATACCGCATATATATTTCTGAGGTCATATAGTCATTTTCGAGTGAATAAGTGAAGCAAGTCGTCTTTAGCGTGTGGTTAAAGCCCGGCGCATCGAACGAACACGGAGCAGTTCCATTTTACGGTGTTTGAAACTAGGCGAAGTTGAAACGCACACATTAACGTTTCCACCAGATAATATATCAAGAGTTGGCTTCTGCCTTTATTATAATTCAATCGGGCAGTACAACATTGAGGTGTGTAGAAGATTTGAACAATCTCACGATTATAATTTGAAAGATATTGGCATTTTAAGACTGCAGACAAAAGTGATTTTCTCGCCACCTGAGAAGCACTTTTAAAATTACCAAATTATACAATACGGCTGACACGTGTATTGCAACCGTGATATTGAAGAATACGTTGGGTGATACAACGATACATTCTACTATGGAACATTATAATCTGGCAGTGCTTTCAATGATTATAACAGAAGTGAAGATGGAAGGCTAAGGCTTTAATGCAATTGGGACATATATCGATGGAGTGAAATAGCAGCATGGAACTTCGTTAATCGTCATTCTACAAAAGCGAGCATGTAGTGAACATCCAACTACACTCATGCATCGTGAATCCATCGCTGAATTATATCAAATGGCAGTGGAAATATTTTCATACTCCACAATTATGAATATTTCTGCGGAAATAACTGCAATAAACTTCATGGCGAATTGCGACCAGAACTTCAGGGAACTTTCAAGAGAGGCCAGGGTGGACCCGGCTCACAAAGAAGAGTTTTGCCAGAAGGATGTCTTTCGTATACACGGAGCAGTGCAATTTCCGGAGGAGGAAGCAGTTCGATTCTACGAGGGCGCTGATTCCAGGTTCGAGGTCGGAGCACATCTTTACGCTGGTGAAATGGAACCAACAGCAGTTTTCTTTGAAAACTTTCCTCTAGAACTTCAATCAACAGATAAGGTAGTCGTGAACGTTTCTTGTATTATTTGAGTCATGTAGCGATATCTGAGCAACCATTTTTCCCATATTTTCTGTCCCATATCTTTTGCCCCATTTTCTTGCTTGATATTTCTGTAATCAGTACACTTCGATGATTTATGCCTTTTTCGACGATTTATTGAGACATTGTTATGTCATTGGCATACTTAAATAATTTTGGATCAGTTGAGACTGATAATTAATATCCTTTCAGTAATTTGCATATTTTTGTAGTCATGATTTAACTGTAAAGTTAACGATTTTCTATGGCAGATTTGAATTCAGACAGCGTGTCACTTTATTAAAGTAATTCTATTCAGTTAATTACTTTGACCAATTTTCTGTCATCCTCAAGAAAGAAGAATGATTAAAAGATTTTAGAGCGTTAAAATCTATTACGTTATCGACGATCTTTGAAATACTAGTCGTCTTATGAACATGATTGCATTATAGACAATTTTATGAAATATGAACTTTGAATACGATTTATTGAATGCACTATAGTAATGAACATTTGATAGGAGTTTTTCCCAATTATAGATTGGAACAATAATGTTTGCATTCCACAGTCTAATTGTATTCTATTCGACTATTTATGCAGTTTAGATGAACTTTGATTGAAGATAGTATTTTTATACTGCGTTACTTTGAAGATATTAATCTCAATTTTGATAGACCAGGGAGGAGTGTCTAATCGTATTTGCTATTAAATTTATTTGTGATTGGCAAATTTTTTACTTCATATCGATTCATGAATGGAACCCACGAAGGTTAAATAATAACAGTCATTAATACAATTGATGAATATAAGAATTTTTAAAGAGGAACAATGGATGTATAATCGTTAGTTCAGTGGACGTGTAAAAATCGCTGATGAATAATGCCCTTGAATAGTGAAGGAGGTTCCCACAGTAAGATGGATGATGTTGTTGAATTTATAAGTGGAGGTTTTTGTATATAGTGTGGAAGATTTTGATGCCATATATATGAAGATATATGATGAATTCTGGGCCAATTGTTGTGCAATTTTGTGCGTTTTGAGCGAAGTATTTTTCCGCTGAATGTATTGTTCTGGTTCTTTGAAAGTTATTCATATGAAGATACTGTTAAAATTAACAAGAGTGTTAAATAATTTGAGATGAAGATTTTGAATGGAGGTTACCGTCACAAATATTAATAATAATTATTAAACCTTATTAAACCTGAATATGACATTTAAATATAACTAACCTTCATTGGTCGATTATATCAACACGATTTAAGTAATTATCAACCGGATAAACGTGTGGTTTAATGTATTTCTTATATAAATAATATAAACAATATAAATATTGTAAATAATTATGTAAATATCTTTAATAATAATTTGAAATGAAAGGGATTAATAGAGGCGTGTATAAAATTTTCAATTGTCGTTTGACATTGTTATAAACAATTTATTATTGTTATAAATAATTAATGAACTTTTGTTATTAACATTAAGAGTTTTGTTATTATACTCTAAACAACGCTAATTAAACAAGTGGTTTGAACAATTAAACATGATTTGGGATTATTAGAGTATTCCATTGGTGTTTGAATGGAGCATTTAAAACATTTGCGTGATAATAATTCAGTTGAGATGTGGACATTTAACGTGTTTTGAAAGAGAGCCAGGCTCTGATGTAACTCGCATATGCTAAGGTCCACTTGACGGTGCAGGTGTATCGCAGCTGGCCATGAAACTGTATGATAGAGGCCAAGGACGTCTCCATAATAGCCTTGTGGCTATAAATAAAAATGTGATGTGTATAAACACGCAAAACAATTGATATATGTCTCGTCCCAAATCCCGTTTCCATTCCAAGTGCATTATTATTTTTACGTTATTTTTGAGCTTGAGAAAGCTGAATCATTGTATGTAGAGTATACAAGTCCTACAGGAGGACATGGTTATGTGGACAATGGCTTCTGATTGCCACGTGGATTTTGTTGTTTTATTTTTGTTAAAATCATTCTTTATGTGAAATAAATTATTGTGCAGTTTAAAGTTTCTCGTCTTCGTTATGGTTCATTTTAAATATCATGGTGGAGGTTATTGTGAGGGCATACTTTAAGTGATCCAGTTGACAACCCAGTCCCCGAGATAAATTTAAAAGGTAAGTAAAAGGTAAGTATGAACCCCCGTATATTTTGGTGTGTTCCACAATAATTTCTTGTTAACTATTGTGCTCTAATCTCGATAGTATCTGTCAGTGCCATTTTCATTGATGTAGCTGTGCCGGTGCGTTTGATTATTGGCAATCCGATTGAGGGGGCGGATATCTGACAGCCTACTATCCGGATATCGGGGACAGTACCATCCCGCCATTTTCCCGAAGACGGAGTGGGAAACCACGGAAAACCACTTCGAGGATGGCTGAGGTGGGAATCGAATCCCCTCTACTCATTTGGACCACCCGAGGCTGAGTAGACCCCGTTCCAGTCCTCATACCACTTTTCAAATTTCGTGGCAGAGCCAGGAATCGAACCCAGGACCTCCGGGGCGGCAGCTAACCATGCTGACCGCTACGCTACGGAGGAGACTTTAAATATATATATATACGCTTTTCTTCTTTATTCTGTGTCTTCATATGTTTCTGCACATTTTCTCTTGAAAGCTGCCCTCACACCCTCTAGAAGTCACTCTCATACTCCCGGGGGGTTCGCACGCTTCGGTTTTGAACCACTGGTGTATTTATCAAACATAGATGGCGCTAGTGCTGGTTTTAAAAGTTTCTATATCTCTTGTATTACGAAACCGGCAACAGTGAATTTTAGTTAAGTAAACCTCCGTTGTATTTAGTGAATATTTGTCAACTTGTTACTGATGTTCTTCTTTTTTAGATCTTAACTAACAAACATCTGTTCCTGACAATTTCTTAAAACTGCATTCTCACTTATTCGATACATCTGTTGTTTTTATAAAGGTAAGAGGTAATAATTGACCCATGTTTCGAATTGTCTACTTTCAGTTCGTCGACATTTCGTCATAGTTTAAACCCACCCGGCGTTGCTCGGGAGGCGTTCATGTTATACAAGTAATAGCTCGCGAACCAATTAACGGATTTTAACAAATGAGGTGTCTTTGGACTCGAGTTGACGGGGGCTTTGCTATGAATAACTTATTATATTTTTCTAAAATGTTTTGAAACTATGCTATAGTTTGAAAACCAAACATGATAGAACGTTGTGCCATGGTTTAAACGAATGGTCTCTTATGTCATTTATTTTTTATAATAATTTTTTTTGTGTTTTTTTAAACAGTCCAATTTTGAAATTTTTATATTTTGGAAACTAGGAATTGTACAAAAAAGTTTGTTTGACATAAATGAAAGGTCCCTTCCTCCTCTACCACGAAAATAAATTTCAATTCTCTAGGACAAAAACTGATGCTCCTGCCTCACAGCCAACTTTCCTTCGAACTTTCGCGATATCTCCCTAACGAAAGAACGGATTTTAACGAACTAGGTGTTGTTGGCGTTGGGGTGACGTCCTCTTTGCTATCAATGTGTGTTGGTGTTTTAAAAAAATGAAAATGTTTGTTTTTGAAAGTAGACGATAGTTTGAAAACCAAACAATATAGAACGTTGTGCTATGGTTGAAACGAACGTTCTCTATGACCTTTATTTTTTGTAATAAAACTTTTTTCTTGTGTTTTTGTGAAAACAGTTCAATTTTGAAATTCTTATATTTTAGAAACTAGGAATTCTCCAATAAAGTTTGTTTGACATAAATGAAAGGTCCCTACCCCCTCTAACACGAAAATAAATTTCAAGTCTCGGACAAAAACTGTGTAGTAGTGCTAGAAGGCGGGTTTTCTTTACAGTCGCGTGCGTGCTTGAATACGTATGGCTATGCTGCAAAAGGGTGAAGGAATAGTCGTACAGGGGCCTGCGTGGTATCTTTTGAATGGTATTTTTCCGCTCTATTTGATGGTGACGTTATTTTTTTAAATGGGTAGAATTTGGAAACGCAATTTGGGGGTAAATAAGTGTTTTTTGACATTTTGACTAATATCTCACGAACCCATGAAGCTAGAACAAAAGTTGTCATGTCATTCTTTTTCTCATAGCGTTGCTCTCTTGCCGAGGATGTCAGTGTCGAGTAGGATTGAAAAATATTGTTGATTTAAAGGTTGGAAAGTGAGTTTGGTTGAACAAAATAGGAGAGAAACCCCATTTTGGGCTAAAATCGTTATTCTAGACTTTTTGTTATATTTAGCTAATCCATGGTCGGAATTTAACAAATGAGGTATCCAAGGACTCAGGGTGACGTACTCTTTCAAATGTGATCGTTATTGTTTGGGGATTTTTTATATAACGGGGCCTAACGCTGAAAAAATATTATTATTTTAAATAATTACATTTTTTAAATAAAGAGTGGTTGTAGACAGAGAAAAATGGTACCGCAGTGACGTGTTTGAACGACCCTGTTGCCGACCACGGTGAAAACAGCAAATGGCGGGGTGATCTTTGGCAGAACGACAGGACGAGGGGTCGCTTTTCCGATATTTCCCTACGACGAACGAATTAAGGCGAATATTTCAAAACATCCCTCATGTCGATCTTTACACATGTTAGTAATTGCTGATCAGTAACATGACAAATGATAATAATTGTTGACAAAGGGGCCCTAACGATGAAAGAAAAAAAATTATTTGAAATTTTAAATGAAAAGTGGTGGTAGACAGAGAGACGATACCACTTGGCGTGTGTTTGAACAAGCCTGTTGCCGACCATGGTGGCCGTGCCCGGAAGAAATGAATCGCTATTTTGGCGGGACGGCGGGGGCGGCTTATGACGGTTGGTTTTTCGATATTTCCTATGATTGATGGAGGCTAATATTCCAAAACGTGTGAAGCGTGCTGAAGGGGATCTGTAACATGCTAGTAAAGGGTAATAAGCGAGACCGCTGTCTGGCACAGCAAATGGTTATAGAATATGAAAACCTATAACATTCGGTCGACCAAGTCATGTGCATGGACGCAAAGAGCCAAAACGGTAAGGTCATTGCCCTGAGATGTTATAAACTAAATATTGAACTGGGTGATGTGATGTGTTGTTGGGTGAATGTATGTGGTTTACATGATCATGTATAGAGGATGGCCGCTTGCTAGTAATTATTTTTACAGTAAAATGTTTGAGAATAATAAGACACACACATTTTCAATGCTAACACACATAGTCCTGCTTGCTGGACACTGAATACAGCGGATTGGCGGTTTGGCTGAGAAAATGCAACTCTCTCTGTTGCTAAGCAGACTGATAAGGATTTTGTTAGTGATGCACTTGCCGTTTTAGCAAACAGACGTATACAGGAGAGCTCTGAACTGAACTTTGGAATAAAATCCTTTTATTTTCGGTAAGTACATGATTATTTTAATGATGTAATGCTAATGAACCTTAAATTGGTAGTTATTAATAAGGTAATCAATGATTTTTTTTATTTATTTGTTTGCAGATAAAAGGTATACCTTACATGTCTGTTTGTTGGGATCAACCATTAGTAGTAGTGGCTTATGCAATCAAGAGATTCGCCGAAGACTTGCCCTAGGAAGAGAAGCTTTTAAAGGCCTGGATAAGACCTTCAAGTGTTCCGATGTTTCTTTGCCTACTAAAATTAGAATGGTTAAGGCACTAGTCTTTCCCATAGCTACATATGGTTGGGAAAGCTGGACCATGAGGAAACGAGATAGGAAGTATATTGATGCTTTTGAGCTCTGGTGTTGGAGAAGGATACTGCGTATTCCTTGGACAGCCAAGAAGACAAATGTATGGGTGGTTTAAAAAATCAAACCAGATCTGTCTCATGTGGTATTGATAACACGATTACAGCTGTCATATTTTGGACACATTATGAGGCGTTCTGATTGGCTAGAAAAGACAATTATGCTTGGAAAGGTGGAAGGGTCTCGGAGACGAGGGCGGCCAGCATTGAGACGGGTCGCCTCCAACAAATCCAACATGAATATGTCAGTGAAGGATCTGAAGTACATGGCTGAAGACCGAATCATATGGAGAAAGTCCATCCTTGCAGTCGCTAGGAGTCGACGGCGACTTGATGGCACTTCATCATCATGAGGCCTTGTTTTATATTAGGGCTGACGATCAGATGATGATGACGATAATTGTTGTTTTAAGGGGCCTAACATCTACTGTAGGTTATCGGCCCCTAACGGTGTGGGTGATCGTGAAGATGATAATATAACGAAAACTATAATTAAAACTAACTACTAACTTATATACTAGAAGAAGAAATCGAAAAAAGAGAAGGCAAATAAAGGACAGGAGGAAAAGAAATGCCCTCAACCGTCGAAGAATGCAGATCGAGGGACTTAAAAGGAATCAGAGCCATGAAAGGCAGATAGGAAAGTGAAAGAGGAGTGGATCTGCCCCAGAGGTAATGGAAAAAGGGGGAAACCGGACCCAGCTCAGGAATCCCTCGGGGTCGCCAACTTCCGAACCCATCAACCGTGAGCCCCTGAATATGTAGCACTATCCAGGGGGCACCAGAAGAGGTGGGGCTACATTCACCCAGCCTCCTTGAGGGCCTTGAGCACAAGGCAGGAGATAACAGGAAAGGAAAAAGAAGGCTGACCACTCGCAGAAGGAGAGTATCAGAAAAGATGAGACAAGGGCCAATTAAGGCGGGAAAGGAAGGGACTCCCTAGGCCTCGGATACCCTAATACCTTCGGGGTTGGAAGAGAACAAGAGTTTACCAAGTGAGGTCGAAAGGAAAGAAAACGGAGAGAAGCCCGGCACAAGTAAGTGGAAGCAATGCCGGACTCATCTGGGGCCCCGTGGTCGCCAACCCACGTCCCACTAGATGTAAGCCCCTGGGGGTGACGATCAGAAACGTTATCGCTTTGATCCAATTAAACGTTTAGAAAACAGTTTTTAAATTAAGTGTTCCTCAAAAATCCACAGTTCTTGCTTCAGACAAGCAACTGAATGTTGAAAATATCCTTTAATGTCACAGACTAGACCTTTCGTGAGCACTTGGCAATTTACGTACCATTAATATCTAGGGATATGAGCTATGAATTTAAGATATATTATATTTATATTTCCGTGTCCGACAGACAAACTAAATTCTTCTTTTCCAGAACTCTGCAGCTCTTATCCGTCAGTCTGTGGCCAACATAAGGTCTTCCTGGCTGCAGGTGTCATCTAGATCTTGGCACGTGAGCAGGTGTTTATTTATTTATTTATTTATCGTATGGCTTTTAGTGTGGATGAAGTGAGTGTTGAAATGGTGAAGGCAGCAGGGGAGGTTGGGAAACAGTGGCTGTACCGTGTGATGAGGGTGATATGGAAGGAGAAAAAGACCCCAGAAGATTGGAAGAAAGGATTAATTGTCCCAATATTTAAGAAAGGAAGCAGAAAGGAGTGCGGAAATTACAGGGGTGTCACACTCATACCTCACTGTGCCAAGATATATGAAAAGATATTAGAAAGTAGAATACGAGCCAAAGTGGAGAGAAAATTGAGAGAGGAACAGTATGGATTCAGACCTGGGAGATCAACAGTGGATCTCATATTTTCAGTGAGACAGCTCCAGGAACACCACTACGAATTTGGAGGGGATCTGTTGATGGCCTTCCTGGACATCGAAAAGGCCAATGATAGTGTGTGTAGGGAGAAGGTTTGGAAAGCAATGGAAAACATGGGAGTGGAAAAAGAGACTGTAGGCAGAGTGAAGGAGATGTATTGTGGAAGTGTGAGTTGTGTGAAAGTTGGAGGGGAAAGAACAGACTGGTTCAGACAAATGAGTGGCCTGAAACAGGGTAGTGCGCTGTCACACCTTCTCTTTATTGTGGTTATGGACGAGGTAATGACACGGATAGCAGGAAAGATAGGAGAAGATAAGATGAAAGCAATGGTGTTTGCAGATGATCTCATGGTCTGGGGAAACAAGGAGGAGGAAATTGAGGAGCAACTGAAGGCTTGGGAAGAAACAGTGGGAGAGTACGGATGGAAGTTCAACATCAGTAAATGTGAGATCCTGTTAACGACCAGGAAAAAGGACAGACCAATGAGTGGGATAACACTTGGAGGTGGACAGCTGAAGAAGGTGGAAAGTCTCAAGTACTTGGGAAGTATAGTGGAGGAAAATGGGAGAAATGACAAAGAGATTACGGAACGTGGCAGACAGGCAGAAGCATTTCTGAGAAGCATTAGGAGCTTAGTGTGGAATAAAGATGTCCCAAAAAAAAGCAAGGAAGTGTTATACAGAAGCTACTATATCCCGATACTGACCTATGCTTCAGAAACGTGGACAATGAAGAAAAGAGACATAAGCAGAATACAGGCAGGTGAAATGAAGTTCCTGCGAAGTAGGATCGGAATAACAAGAAGAGACAGGGTGAGGAATGAAAAGGTTAGGGAAATGGTGAAAGAGGAGCCCTTGCAAGGTAGGATTGAGACATCAAGACTGAGGTGGTATGGACACTTAAAGAGAATGGATGAGAAGAAGATTCCCAAGAGGATACATGAGATACAGATGCAGAAGAAACGACCAAGGGGAAGACCAAGAGATAGATGGCTGAAAGGAGTGGAGGAATGTGTCAAGAAGAGAGGCGAGGACTGGACCAGAGTGACAGCGGAGAGGTGGTGGGAAGAAAGAACTAAGTGGCGAGGCTTATGTTCCAAACAGACCCAGCCTGGGGCTGGAAACTGTACAAGATGATGATGATGATGGCTTTTAGTGCCGGGAGTGTCCGAGGACATGTTCGGCTCGCCTGAGTCTGTAGCTGCTTCAAGCGGACACCACTAGGGTGAGCTACAAGTTCCGTTCAATTTCAATTAGTTCCACCTTTCACTACCAGATATCAATGATACTTAGTGGTGAACGTTGGAACATTGATAGAGCGTTATAATGAAATCTAACCTAGAAATTTAGCTCCGCACAAGTTTAGTCTGTGGACATGGGACCGCCAGCTTTACTTCCCCTCCGAAGGAATGATTTTAACGCTCTTACAATATCCGACGACTTCGGCCGGGTTTGAACCCGCTATCTTGGGCACAGCAGTGCAGCATGCTACCAACTACGCCACCGATGCAAGTGTTGTGGAGTCTGGATTTCTCCACAGTCACCTCTTGGATCTTCTGCATAACACCTCCAGGTGGTATAAGGCTAATCACTACCACTGCTCAGTTCTTCTTTAGGGGTAAACCCCTCTGGTACTGCAGTGGAACGTGGCCAATTGGCACTTCTATAATTCGAATTTTTCTCTTGGTCCCTAGAATTTTATATACAATGAATGCTAAAAAATCGTGATTAATTTTATTTTGGATAATTCGAAGCTTATAGTGTAAAAAGCCGATCGGAAGCCAAACAGTTGGGTCAGTTGGTTCAGTTCCCGAAAAAAACTGTTCCGAGTGCATCCCAAGCAACAAACCACATCACAGAACTTAGGTGTTTTTTTTAGTAGAAATGACGTAAGTGATTCTGTTTTCCATTCCTCAAGTTTGTAAGATTCTTTTGTGATGGCTAAGACATTTAATTGTAGGAAACAGGTAGGAATCTCAAACTTTTTTGAAAAACAGTAGATTTCTCAAAGACTTAACTAGATTGCTGGATTACTACTGTCGTTAAATAGGTGAATAGTACATTTTGGTTTTATTTTTCATTTAATACTTTTGGGGTTATTTACGATACAGTCATTATAAAGCACCGTAGTCTGTTAATCTGCTTTGTTGAACGTAAATCATTATGTAAACGTAATACAATATATCTTCTCTACCAGTTTCAAAGAACTTTCTTAATTCGAATATTTGGATAATTCGATTTCTTTTACTGGTCCCTTGAGGTTCGAATTATCCAAGTTCCACTGTATTTGTTTCCAGAGTAACACACGCCGGACGTCTGGTTTGGTATGGGGGGTTACTGTTCTCTTAATAAAACTCTTCCTGGATCTTAGGCGAGGAGTGGTCACCTTGTGGTTGAACATAGACTGTCTGGGATCTGTCTCAAGCTCTTGTCTCTCGTTGCTGCCACCTCTGGTCGAATAGCTGGAGGTGCAATACTAGCGACGTACGGATGGACTCGTTATGAGCTATGTCCACTTGCCTGGTATGGGCAGATGCTCCCCACACCCACACTGATGATCCGCACTGAAGCAAAGTCCCAAAGCTGTTGAACGTAGAACCTGGGGGTTCGATCCACATCTTGAACCTATCATTTTAGATAAATAAAGTATGAGAATACATTTTTTATTTATTCCTAAAAATTACATTCCTTTTCTCAATCATCGAATGTGTATTTAAGCATTTTTGAATCCGGTTGATTAGATTAATTTGCCTTTTCTACCACTACAAGCGCGTTTGTTTGACTCAATGCAGAGTTTCACTTAAGTCCTTATAACTACTTCCGGTGTGAAGTTTTTATTTTCAATAAATGCAAAAAACACCTGAGGGTATTATAGGCCAGGCGACAGGTAGTTCAATAAGGAAATAATTAATGGAAAGCTGGAAATTGCTTTAATCGCTTTATTTGGACCCAGATATTACTCTCCCAAGTTTTCCCCCTCGAGCGAAGTCGGCGTTGGCCCTTCTGGCCCAAAGAAGGTACCATTTTACCATATTTTTTTTTTGCAAATATCTCCCAAACCATCAACTTTATCAACAGAATAACTATTATAAAAATAATCTAGAGTAAATTCCCTACAAAAATGTTCTGTGCCTTTTGTCTCTAATGTGAACCGTTACGATGCTACGACCATTCAAAGTGGAGCCCTTTTAGATTCTTGCGGAAATGCTATGGAAATGATATGCCATATCAAAGTTTCTACATGTTATAAATATTTGTCAGCATTCCAGGTGCACAAGCTGTTAACTTGTTACAAGTATAACAGCTTTTCAATGTAAACAGCTGTGGCAAAGTACTTACCATTAGTATTATTATTGCGTAGAATTGGCATAAAATCACTCTTTTCCACACCACCTGGCGGTAGAGTAAATGGCGCCTTTTTTCAAGTGGTGTCCCCGGGAGGCCCACATCCTCTCACTTTTTCATAATTTAACTTTATTTGGTAATTGTTTTGCATGTACTTTCATTATAAGAAATAAATTTGGCCAAAAAAAAACGATTTTCCTGTCCCTCAATTTCTTTGAAGTGTTGAAAATTTAAATACGCTCTCCTAAAAAATTTAGAGAATGTGACTTACCCCGTTTTTCCCGTGGAGTCTTCAAATGTTTTCAACATTCAAACGTTTACCCAGCGTAACCATGAAAGGCGCACGGACGGCAGGATTTTCCTCGACTCTATTCACTGAAATCGTTACTGCTCGACTTCGATTGGTTATAAATGAATACTTTTCTACAGAAACCTTCCTCGGTAAATCCTTTTACAGAATGGTGAAACCTCAACAAAATCCATCCGGTGGTTCTCGAGATTACCCGTTACATCCAAGAATCGGGGACTTTGTTTTATACTACGTAGAGATACAGATAAGTCGCGGCGAAATCAGATATATTAGGTATTGCTTTGTGATTACATAACCTCCCAGGGCTCACATCTAGTGAGACGTGGGTTGGCGACCACGAGACCCCAGCTGAGTCCGGCATTGCTTCCACTTACTTAATCCGGGCTCTTCTCCATCTTCTTTCCTGTCGACCTCTCTTGGTTAACTCTTGTTCTCTTCCAACCCCGACGGTATTAGGGTATCCGAGGCCTAGGGAGTGTCATCTTTTCCCGCCTTAATTGACCCTTCTCTCATCTCCCAAGGGTCACGGCTGGTGAGTTCGGGAATTGGCTACCCCGAAGGATTCCTGAACTGGGTCCGGATTCCCGCCCTTTTTTAAAATATTTATTACCTTTGGGGTGGACCCCTCTCCTCTTTCCTGCTATTCTTTAAGGTTCCTGCTTGCCACGGAGGGTGAGTGGATAGCGTGTCGGTTCGCTCCTGGCCGTGGTAAGTGATTTTTGAAAGGCTGCAAAAATACGACACGCATGTCATATGATGTTGCCATGTCAAAGAACCCATTTGATTTCAGTAGGCCGTGTTCATAAAGGCAAAATTAATGTCGGGAGTTTCCGCCAACACAAAGTTCCTCATTTCTCTACTAGAAAGCGCTATAGTGTTCAAGGAGATTAGGTATCTAACCTCCTTGACTTTCATAGTGATTTAAGGAACAACGAAATTTGACATGCAAGCTACCTTCTGGGTGTCAAATTACAAAGCTTGCACCCGGCATCCGAGGCCATACGATATTATTATTATTATTATTTAAGTTCCTGTGCTAGTTTGTGAATTGGCTCCCCTGTGTATCTAAATTTCATTTTGTTAGTATTTTGAATCTAAACTAAATTTTCTAAGCAATTTCAATCAAATTACATTATGTAAGTATTTTCAATCTAAATTACGTTTTGTGAGTATTTTCAATCTAAATTGCATTTTATGAGTATTTTGAATCTAAACTGCATTTTGTGGGTATTTTGAATCTGAGTGTGCGTGTTTCCAATCTATTTTTGTGAGTGATTTCCTCCTAAATTGCATTTTGTAGGTGTTTCCACATTAATGCATTTTGTGAGTGTTTTCAGTCTGAGTTACACTTGGTAAATATTTTCCATCTAAATTAGTTTTTCGTTGTGGGTCCCATTTCATTGTCTTTTTCACTAACACCCAGACCATTAGGGGCCGATAACCTAGATGTTAGGCCCCTTAAAACAACAACTATCATCTTCTTCTTCATGTGGATGCGATGATAACGCGTGATTAAATAGGGGTGGGGGTGTCAAACATCGACCAAAAGGTGATTACAGTATATAATATGTATTATTTATTTATCGTATGGTATGGTACACACTTAACAGTACATCATAATACATCTTAATGAAGTATTGAAGAAAGAAAAAAAAATTAACAGATAGTCTCATAATTTTATATCTAAATTCAAAATGTAGTGGGCTGATGCAGGAGTCACTGACAGAAAATCCAATATGTTGCCACCATAGGCTCTTAGAGGACAGTCCTGAATGATGTGCTTCACCGTTTGTCTATCGGCTCCACAGTCACACTTTGGAGAGGGTAACCTGTTCCACTTGAACAAAGAGTCCACACAAACACCAGAATTGGTCCTGATCCGGTTTAATTTCGACCATATCCGACGAGGAAGATCAAAGCCAGGTACTTTAGAAGTGGACTATGCCACAGTTCTCATTGATAAGTCTCGTAGCTGTCTTCACAGGTGGCTGCCTTGAGCGAAATCTGGGTAGACAAGCAGCAGGTACATCAACATGAATAGGGAGATCCTGATTTTGAAGTATCTTTTGGTATATTTTGACCAGAATATTACACCTGCGGAGATGGGGTGGAGGAATGAAGCTCAGAACAGGAAGCCATTGAATGGGGGTGCATTTAATTGTACCTGATATCAATCGCATGGGCTTGTTGATTTCAACATCGATCTTCCCTATGTGACGACTGTTTAACCACACAGGGGCACAATATTCAGCTACAGATAGAACGAGGCTAATTGCAGAAGATCGAAGAGTTGAAGCATTAGAGCCCCATGTCGTTCCACATAGTTTCTGGATGATGTTGTTGCGTGATCTCAGCTTAGCAACAGTCTTCAAAAGGTTTTGTTTGAATGATAAGGTTCTGTCTAAAGTAACACCCAAGTACTTGGGATGCCGATTGTGTAGATTATGTAGATGGCCCCTTATGCGACTATCCTGATATTAACGATTCATCTCTTGCGAGAATGAGTCATACTTGTATGTTAATGTGACCCTCACTTTACGTAAGTATGGAGATATTGTATGATGCTATTATTCCATTTCCCACAGTTAACAACCCGAGGTCAGTCGAGTCGAGATTACTTGGAAATGTGTGTAATTATCTTCAGTACAGAGGAGGATGGCTGGTGTCTGTTGCCAGGCTTGACCTTCTCCACGTCGGATCGCGTACTGATTTGAGTCGTCCAGTTGCAAAACTCGTTTAATCCACTTGTGAATAAGGATCATGTCGAAAAATTATATAAGTATTTTATTTTCCTTTATTTTGTTTAATTTAATTTTGTTTTGATTTTGTTTTGTTTATTTTGTTTTGATTTATTTCATTTCGTTTTATTTTGTTTTAAATTGTTTTGTTTATTTTATTTTTTGTTTTATTTTGATTTTACAGAAAACAAACACAAACTTAAAAACAAAAAAACAAAGCAAAAAGAAAAATTCAAAAACCAAAGAAAAAATAGAAAACAAAAAACAAGAAACACAAAGCAAAAAACAAAATTCAAAAAAAAAGTAAGAGCAGAAAACAAACACAAAACCAAGAAAGAAAAGCAAAAAGTAAAATTCAAAAGCAAACACAAAACCAAAAACCAAAAACACAAAGCAAAAAGAAAAAAGTAGAAAACAACAAACACAAAAGATACGTACGGAGAAACATTTCTCATGAAAATGATTCTTATTCAGAAGTGGATTAAACCATTTTTGCGGCTGGACGACTCAAACCCGCGGATATCCGCAAAATTTTTCGCCTTGCGGTTGTTTGGCCGATATGATCATTTCAATCGCTTACACTGACTGGATAACTAACACAAAAAAAGAAACAAAAAGAAAAATACAACACACAAAAACAAAAGAAAAAACACAAAGCACAAAAAATATAAAATACAAAATCACAAAACAAACAATAAAGACAAAAAAATGGAAACACTAAAACCTAATACAAACACAAATAAACAAAAACAAAATAAAAACAACAAACACGAAGTAAACAAGAACTAACACAAAAACAAAAACAAACACTAAATAAATATAAAACGTCCAATAGTAAAAAATAAGAAAATAACAGAAAACAAAAACAAAATCAGAAAAAACAGACAAAAGATAAATAAACGAAAATGAAATAAATATCACGATTACAAGAGACCAGGATACTCAAACAGCTATTCCAATACCCTTTAGGGTGTCCGCTGGAGGCAGCTACAGACTCAGGCGAGCCGAACATTTCCTCGGACACTCTCGGCACTAAAAGCCATACGATAAATAAATAAATAAATAAATAAAAATAGAAAAAGTAAAACCAAAAATCATTGGTTCAATGAAGTCCTAAATGATCTAGATGAATTAGGCTTAACATTGCAACAAATTGAACACTGGGAAGAAAAGGGGATCGGTTGGTTGGTTCCTCAGTTTAGGGACTGCGACTACGTGGTCATGTAGCCCCGTGTACTTTGGGTGTGTGTAGAATCTGTCTGATAACCGGTGTTAATTGTGATGACTGTATTAGTGTGTGCTATCTGATTTCAATTCAAGTGAGGACTATAGACATTGCATTTTTTCAAGTAGTTCCTACTTTTGCCGCCAAACACCACCGTCGACGACTACTAGTTCTGAACTTGATTATCAGATGCCACCGTAATTGGCTCCTTGCGATGAACGTTGGAACCTAAGAGCGTTTGTCGAATGTTTAACCCATATATAATTTAGATTCACAAAGGTGTAATTAGTGGAAGGTTCTTGAACATACCATAAATCTATGACATGGGACCGCTGGCTTTACTTCCCCTTCAAAGGAAGTCATACTGAGCTATTTTAACGCTCTTAAAATATCCGATGACTTTGGCCGAGATTGAACCCGTTTCGGATATAGTTTGCATGGCTGTACGGATAGCGGATAAGTTAAGCTGCGGATAATGTTTGGAGTAAATTTGCGGATAATTTTTAGAATGCAATACGAACTTAATCACTAGGACCCGAATGTTTATCACATATATTTATCCGATATGCTATTTTTCATGACAAATGTAAGATGATGATTTACGCCAATCTCATTCAAATTATTTAATTAAGCACAACTAACACTCCGAACTATACGGGGTTGCCATTCTGGCTGTATAACATTCATTTTAAACATAGCACATGATATACATAGCCTAAGGGAACGACTTTCTCCTCAAATGTCTAAATGGGTTGCTCTAATACCTTATCTAATTGAAACTATTATTGTAATGACAGTAGATTCGTATAAACGTGCGGATGCGGATAAAAGTCGTGCGGTTGCGGGGCGAAAACGGATAACAGCCGTGCGGATGCGGGGCAGATGTGGATAAAAGTCGTGCAGATGCGGGGTGGAGGCAGATAACAACCGTGATGTTGCGGGGTGGATGCGGATAACAGCCGTGCGGATGTGGAGCGGATGCGGATGACAGTTGTGCGGATGTGGGGCGGATGCGGATAACAGTCGTGCGGATGCGGGGCGGATGCGGATAACAGACGTGCGGATGTGGAGCGGATGCGGATAACAGCCGTGCGGATGCGGGGCGGATGCGGATGACAGTTGTGCGGATGTGGGGCGGATGCGGATAACAGTCGTGCGGATGCGGGGCGGATGCGGATAACAGCCATGCAGATGCGGGGTGGATGCAGATAACAGTCGTGCGGATGTGGGGCGGATGCGGATAACAGCCATGCAGATGCGGGGTGGATGCAGATAACAGTTGTGCGGATGTGGGGCGGATGCGGATAACAGTCGTGCGGATGCGGGGCGGATGCGGATAACAGACGTGCGGATGTGGAGTGGATGCGGATAACAGCCGTGCGGATGCGGGGCGGATGCGGATGACAGTTGTGCGGATGTGGGGTGGATGCGGATAACAGCCGTGCGGAAGTGAGGCGGATGCGGGGTGGATGCGGGGCGGATGCCGGGCGGATGCGGATCACAGTCGTGTGGATGTGGGGCGGATGCGGATAACAGTCGTGCAGAGCGGGGCGGATACAGATAACAGTCGTGCAGAGCGGGGCGGATACAGATAACAGTCGTGCGGTTGCGGGGTGGATGCGGATAACAACCGTGCGGATGTGGGGCGGATGCGGATTACAGACGTGCGGATGCGGGGTGGATGCAGATAACAGTTGTGCGGATGTGGGGCGGATGCGGATAACAGCCATGCAGATGCGGGGTGGATGCAGATAACAGTTGTGCGGATGTGGGGCGGTTGCGGATAACAGTCGTGCAGATGTGGGGTGGATGCAGATAACAGTTGTGCGGATGTGGGGTGGATGCGGATAACAGCCATGCAGATGCGGGGCGGATGCGGATAACAGTTGTGCGGATGTGGGGTGGATGCGGATAACAGTCGTGCGGATGCGGGGCGGATGCGGATAACAGACGTGCGGATGTGGAGCAGATGCGGATAACAGTTGTGCGGATGCGGGGCGGATGCGGATAAGGTTTTCTTTATCCGCGCAGGACTTTAGTGATAACCTCGTGATATTTTGCCTTGGGTGTTAATCGTGTACATCGCAATGCACGGGAAAAGTTTTTCTTGTTACATGGTTATGTCCGTCTAAAGCAGGGCTATCCAGTGATTGCGCTCGGAGAGCACTGGGCAGTCAGACTAGCGCTCCTTCCCCTACCACCACTACACTGTGGCAGCGAGGAGACGGACGATGTTTGGACCGCGCGGACGGGATACTTACACGTACAGTCGTGCGGCCGACGACTTTTGTGTGTTTGTTGACATCACATTGATAGGGCTGTTTTGCCATAACAAATATACCGCATATACAAATCGAATGGCACTCCGATGTATGGAATATGCAGGAAACGAACGCGAGTGTTAAGTAAAGAATATTGTGATTTATTCAAAACTGAAATGCCTACATATTAGAGAGGATAATTCAAAAGCATTTTACCAATATGAACAGAAAGTACAAACCTTGAGTGACTTTTGCTCCGTCTTTTTTACGAGCTTTAAGGTTTGGAGGAAAATATCTTCTCCAAATAGGGTACAATATTTCTGGACACTGCTATTCGTAAACAATTGCACAAGTTTCTATCGCTCATCGTCGCACGATGTTTACTTTTGGTAAGCATATGAACCGTAAAGAATCGCTCTCAAATGTACGTTGAACCAAACATTGCTCACTTCGGTGCGACGGGCAGACCGCGCGCTCAACCAGCCAAGCTCCTCCCACCAAAGCGCTCGGAGAGTGCTGTGTGGATGGCCCTGGTCTATAGAGTGCAATAGATTCAATCGCTGGTCGGATCCTCAAAAAGCACCACCGTACGTTGTGAGTAGAAACCAAGTGGCGTAATCGGTAGCTAAACTGCTATGCCCAAGATCGCAAGTTCAAACCCGGCCGATGTTAAAATCCCTCACTATGCCTTCCTTCGGAGGGGAAGCCCATGCCTTAGAATTATGGCATTAAAAGAAACTACCAGTACAATTGATAAGCAGTACATCAATTTGTGGATTAATTGGCTAGAAACGCTCAATCATGATCCAACGTTCGCTGTTGGGTGTTAGTGACGTCTGGTAGCCAAAGGTCTGAAACTACTGTACTTGAAATTGAGCTAGCCCAGTTTCGTTCATCTTCATTCCTTTCCGCGTACAAGCAGCTACAAACTCTGGTGAGCCGAACATGTCCTCGGACACTCCCGGCACAAAAAGCCAAAGCAGCTACAAACTCAGGTGAGCCAAACATGTCCTCGGACACTCCCGGCAAAAAAGCCAAAGCAGCTACAAACTCAGGCGAGCCGAACATGTCCTCGGACACTCCCGGCACAAAAAGCCAAAGCAGCTACAAACTCAGGCGAGCCGAACATGTCCTCGGACACTCCCGGCACAAAAAGCCAAAGCAGCTACAAACTCAGGTGAGCCAAACATGTCCTCGGACACTCCCGGCACAAAAAGCCAAAGCAGCTACAAACTCAGGTGAGCCAAACATGTCCTCGGACACTCCCGGCACAAAAAGCCAAAGCAGCTACAAACTCAGGCGAGCCGAACATGTCCTCGGACACTCCCGGCACAAAAAGCCAAAGCAGCTACAAACTCAGGCGAGCCGAACATGTCCTCGGACACTCCCGGCACAAAAAGCCAAAGCAGCTACAAACTCTGGTGAGCCGAACATGTCCTCGGACACTCCCGGCACAAAAAGCCAAAGCAGCTACAAACTCAGGTGAGCCAAACATGTCCTCGGACACTCCCGGCACAAAAAGCCAAAGCAGCTACAAACTCAGGTGAGCCAAACATGTCCTCGGACACTCCCGGCACAAAAAGCCAAAGCAGCTACAAACTCAGGCGAGCCGAACATGTCCTCGGACACTCCCGGCACAAAAAGCCAAAGCAGCTACAAACTCTGGTGAGCCGAACATGTCCTCAGACACTCCCGGCACAAAAAGCCAAAGCAGCTACAAACTCAGGCGAGCCGAACATGTCCTCGGACACTCCCGGCACAAAAGGCCAAAGCAGCTACAAACTCAGGCGAGCCGAACATGTCCTCGGACACTCCCGGCACAAAAAGCCAAAGCAGCTACAAACTCAGGTGAGCCAAACATGTCCTCGGACACTCCCGGCACAAAAAGCCAAAGCAGCTACAAACTCAGGCGAGCCGAACATGTCCTCGGACACTCCCGGCACAAAAAGCCAAAGCAGCTACAAACTCTGGTGAGCCGAACATGTCCTCGGACACTCCCGGCACAAAAAGCCAAAGCAGCTACAAACTCAGGCGAGCCGAACATGTCCTCGGACACTCCCGGCACAAAAAGCCAAAGCAGCTACAAACTCTGGTGAGCCGAACATGTCCTCGGACACTCCCGGCACAAAAAGCCAAAGCAGCTACAAACTCAGGCGAGCCGAACATGTCCTCGGACACTCCCGGCACAAAAAGCCAAAGCAGCTACAAACTCAGGTGAGCCGAACATGTCCTCGGACACTCCCGGCACAAAAAGCCAAAGCAGCTACAAACTCAGGTGAGCCAAACATGTCCTCGGACACTCCCGGCACAAAAAGCCAAGGCAGCTACAAACTCAGGTGAGCCAAACACGTCCTCGGACACTCCCGGCACAAAAAGCCAAAGCAGCTACAAACTCAGGCGAGCCGAACATGTCCTCGGACACTCCCGGCACAAAAAGCCAAAGCAGCTACAAACTCAGGCGAGCCGAACATGTCCTCGGACACTCCCGGCACAAAAAGCCAAAGCAGCTACAAACTCTGGTGAGCCGAACATATCCTCGGACACTCCCGGCACAAAAAGCCAAAGCAGCTACAAACTCAGGCGAGCCGAACATGTCCTCGGACACTCCCGGCACAAAAAGCCAAAGCAGCTACAAACTCAGGCGAGCCGAACATGTCCTCGGACACTCCCGGCACAAAAAGCCAAAGCAGCTACAAACTCAGGCGAGCCGAACATGTCCTCGGACACTCCCGGCACAAAAAGCCAAAGCAGCTACAAACTCTGGTGAGCCGAACATGTCCTCGGACACTCCCGGCACAAAAAGCCAAAGCAGCTACAAACTCAGGCGAGCCGAACATGTTCTCGGACACTCCCGGCACAAAAAGCCAAAGCAGCTACAAACTCTGGTGAGCCGAACATGTCCTCGGACACTCCCGGCACAAAAAGCCAAAGCAGCTACAAACTCAGGTGAGCCAAACATGTCCTCGGACACTCCCGGCACAAAAAGCCAAAGCAGCTACAAACTCTGGTGAGCCAAACATGTCCTCGGACACTCCCGGCACAAAAAGCCATACGCTATAATAATAATATCGTATGGCCTCGGTGCCGGGTGCAAGCTTTGAAATTTGACACCCAGAGGGTAGCTTGCATGACGAATTTCGTTGTTCCTTGACTATGAATGTCAAGGAGGTTAGATGTTAGATATCTAAGCTCCTTGAACACTATAGCGCTTTCTAGTAGAGAAATGAGGAACTTTGTGTTGGCGGAAACTCCCGAGATTAATTTTGCCATTATGAACTCGGCCTACTGAATTCAAATGGGTTCTTTGACAATCCAACATCGTATGACATGCGCTAAATTAATAAGTAACCACAAAAACCCAAAGCAGCAATAGGCAAAGTGAGAACTGAGGTAGTTTGCGATAGCTATCCTCACTTCCAAAACAATGACTTCCTTCAGCCCCTTGTGACAGTTCTCGCTCAAAAGGTATGCGAGGAACTAAGGGAATCACTGGCTTTCAGCAATGAGCTGATTGCAGAATTAAAACATGAACTCAAAGCTCGCGAAAATGAAATTCTTGAACTGAAGTCCTCACTTCACAACAAAATTGAGGAAACAGAACAATATTTAAGGAGGAACAATCTAAGAATCTTTGGTGTGCCTGAAGAGAGAAGTGAAAGTACAGACCAATTAGTGCTCAATGTTGCTGCAAAGCTTAACGTCCCGTTGACCGTGGATGACATTGACCGTTCGCATAGGGTTGGAGCCCCGGGGGGTGGAAAGCCTAGAGCTATCCTGTGCAAGTTTGTTTCGTATGGGAAACGGTCGGCGATTTTTCGCGCAAAGAGGGCGTTGCGTGGAACCAAGGTGACAATTCGAGAGGATCTCACCTCCACCAGACACCATCTACTGAAGCAAGCGGTCTCCATCTTCACGGAGAAGCAAGTGTGGACGTCAGATGGTACGTTAATTGTACTGCGAGGTGACATCAAACACCGTGTGAGAAACGCAGCCGAGCTTAAAAAGCTCACCCCCTGCTAAGTTCCAGGTACAATGAAGATAACTAGCGTACTCATATTACTCACTCTTTTTCCTCCTTTTAGTTTTTAAAATTTTATTTTTAATTTACTTCGCATATTTAAATAATTATGCAACATTTCTTTAGGACCATCTTTTAATATTTAATATTTCTGGAAACTCTGAGTCAGAACAATAGTGCTGACCCTATGAAGAGAGCCTTGCACAGTAGCCTACACATAAAAGAGAAACGAGCCTTACAGTAGTCGCATATGATGTGTAACATCTGACATGTTATCCTACTCGTATACTACACAGCTTGGACATTCTTAAAATGTAATTTACACTCCATTTTCATACTGGTACTATGAAGAATGTATAGATTGAATTGGAGATATGCTACTGTCACATTTGTGACGCAGCGGTCAAGCTGTTAGTCTCTCACCAAGGTAGGCCGGGTTTGATTCCCGGTCAATACATGTGAGATTTTCGAATTGAAATGCCATGTCCTGTGGTTCGCATTCCACGTAAAAGGGAGGTACCGTGGATCATGATCGTGAGATTAACGGACACGCAAAACTACAAGCTTTCTTCCTTTTACATTAATAATTCATAATAACAAAGTGACACACAACGTCGACAGTACTCTCAAATACTGTGAGCACACTCCTCAGTACCTATAACAGTCATTATTCTCAAGGCTCTCATACAGTTCGTCGTAAACAATCAAAACATGGCTTCCTACAATCATGAAATGACCTAGTCTCACATATGATGAAAATACAGCTTTTATTCCACTCATATAACAACATTCTGTTATGCATTTAATATTTGGCTACTCACCCACAGCTTGACAATAATGCCGCTTACTTAAATGTCATTTGTCGTCTTTGTCCTACCCCATGTGATATTCAACCTTGAACGTGAAGCTTCATACACTGCTCAATAACAAATGGAAGTCGGTGAAACATTTGCCACTGTGCTCGTCAAACCAGTGCCTGCTAAATGCACTGCCTACTGTATTGCCATAACATTCTCGCGCTACAGAGCACACACTGCCTTGTTTCCAATACACACATTTTCAATTGTACATCCAGCTGGCAATGCGTCTTTACTTCCGTCCGATCCACTTCCGTTCGATCCACTTCCGCCCGATTCACTTCCGTCCCATTTTTCTGGCAGTGCGTCTTCACTTCCGTCCTATCCACTTCATTTCGATCCACTTCCGCCCGATTCACTTCCGTCCCCAATTTTCAAAATCACTCCCACAAAACTATCCAGCAACCGACCGGGAAGATGTTACACAGCAACAATGGCTGTCCTCTGTAGGCCATTACTCAGCACCATTCATGCCTCAGTAGCTTCCACATAATAGCAGCCATGAATGAGACTAAGACATCGGTGAAAAGCTACATTTTACTCTAGCCTGTACCAACAAACAAGCGCAAAATTACTGCAGATGTTGGTTTCTTGTCCTC
This sequence comes from Meconema thalassinum, assembly GCA_946902985.2. Classification (NCBI taxonomy): domain Eukaryota; kingdom Metazoa; phylum Arthropoda; class Insecta; order Orthoptera; family Tettigoniidae; genus Meconema; species Meconema thalassinum. The sequence continues at coordinate 83,521,282 of OX336400.1, read as the reverse complement.
CCTAAATCTCATCATCTTCCTCCCAGGGGCTCACGACTAGTGGGACGTGGGGTGGCGATCACGGGACCCCAGTTGAGTCTGGCATTGCTTCCACTTACTTGTGCCGGGCTGCTCACTGTCACCTATTCTTTCGATCTCCCTTGGTGAACTATTGTTCTCTTCCGACCCCACGGTATTACGGTATCCAAGGCCTAGGGAGCATTTCACTTACCCGCCTTAAATGGCCCTTCTCTCATCTTTCCAGATACCCTCATTCTTAGAGGGGTCAGACCTCTTGATTTTCTTTTCCTGATATCTCCTGCCTTCTGGTGTGTGTAGCCCCACTACTTCTGGTGCAGCCTGGATAGTGCTACACCCTCAAGGGCTCAGGGCTAGTGAGCTCGGGATTTGGCGAACCTGAGAGATTCCTGAGCTGGGTCAAGTTTCCCCCTTTTTTCCATTGCCTTGGGGGCAGATCCTCTCCTGTTTCCCTTTCCTCCCCCTGCCTTTCTTGGCTCTCCTTCCTTCTAAGTTCTTCAATCCTCATTCTTCGAGGGTTGGAGGCGTTTCCTTTCCTCCTGTCTTTTATTTAGATTTATATTTTTATTTCTTTTTGGTCAATTTTACCCTCTAGGTTGGTGGTTTCCACGTGCTCAGCGAGGGAACTCACCACTGCCGTCTTTTCCAGGCAGTGCCCTAGAGCTGGGAACACTTGGTCGTATTGGATACAACTGGGGAGGTGGGATCAGCACTTCGCCCAGGCGGCCTCATCTGCAAAGTGAACAGGGGCCTCATGAGGGATGGGAAGGAAAGATTGGGATGGATAGGCAAGGAAGAGGGAACGAGGCGGCCGTGGCCTTACAGAAGGTACCATCCTGTGGGAAACCACGGAAAACCACTTCGAGGATGGCTGAGGTGGGAATCGAACCCCCTCTGCTCATTTGGACCACCCGAGGCTGAGTAGACCCCATTCCAGTCCTCATACCACTTTTCAAATTTCATGGCAGAGCCGAGAATCGAACCCAGGACCGCCGGGGCGGAAGCTAACCATGCTGACCACTACACTACGGAGGCGACTTTATTATCTGTTTTGTTTCCCATTATCTCTTCTAGTTGTTAAGTCAGTTGTTAGTTTCAGTTGTTGGTTTCAATTGATCATTATCACTCGGGCCCGGATGTTCATGCCGTAAAAAGTTTTAAAAATGCACTTAAAATTTCCAAAAATGACTGTAATAAATTACCTAAAAAATCGAAAAATGCACTATAAAATGGAGAAAATGATCTTAAATAAATAAACTCACTGATATTTCAAATATTCGAAAAATGCACTGTAAAATGGAGAAAATTATCTTAAATTAATATACTCACTCATATTTTAAAAATGACATCTTAAAGCTCAAACTGAAAGTCAATCAAAATAGATTTCTAAATCTTCCTTCAGCAGCTACTTTAGTTCCACACATGCATGTCATACGTTGTTGGCATGTTAAAGAACTCATTTGAATTCAGTAGGCTGTGTTCATAATGGCAAAATTAATCTCGGGATTTTCCACCAAAACAAAGTTCCTCAAATCTCTACTAGAAAGTGCTACAGTATCAAGGAGCTTATCTAACCTCCTTGACTTTCTTAGCGTTACAAGGATCGGCGAAATTCGACATGCAAGCTGCCCTCTGAGTGTCAAATAACAAATCTTGCACCCGGCACCCGAGGCCATACGATATTATTATTGATGTGTAACATCTTTCCACTCGGTTGCTGGATATTTTTGTGGGGGGTGATTTTGAAAAATGGGACGGACGTGGATCGGACGGGAGTGTGTAAGACGCACTGCTAAAGCAGTCAGGAGGGATGCGATCCAGCTGGCAGTGGTACCATGTGGAATGTTTATCACATACGGATTACTTTGTAACAGCAGAGTATCAAGAAGGCAGTGCGAGAGTAGAAATATCAAGTAGGCAGTGAAGAAAAAAAAGTCAGTCTCTGTTAACGTAACTTAGTTACTGGCAGGAGAGTGATGAAACAGCAGAGTATCAAGAAGGCAGTGCGAGAGTAGAAATATCAAGTAGGCAGTGAAGAAAAAAAGAGAGTCTTGGAATTGCTATGTAGGCCTATTATGAGAGTGTAAAAAATAAAAAGATTTTTGATGTGTTACATCTTTCCGCTCGGTTGCTGGATAGTTTTGTGGGAGTGATTTTGAAAATTGGGGACGGAAGTGGATCGGAACGATCAAGCTGGCAGTGGTGGATCGAACGGAAGTATGCACTGCCCGCTCGATCGATCGAACGGAAGTGTACTAGCTGGCAGTGGTGGAACGAACGGAAGTATAAGATGCACTGCCAACTCGATCGATCGATCCAGCGGGCAGTGGTAAGACCCAGCTGGCAGTGGTACGAGAAACAATGAGCGCGCGGTGTCGGAAATTGATACCAAGACGTACTCTCGGCCATGTGGAATGTATAGACATACTGAACGGAAAACGCTCATTCGAACTCTGGTGTCAAATGATTGAAACAAATGATATGGTACATGTTCGAAGTCTTCGTATCAGTCTGGCTGCGTGGCTCAGGGGTAACGTTCTCGCTTGCTGAGCCCAAGGTTGCAGGTTCGGAACCTGGCGCAGTCAGCTGGCATTTGAGGGTGCGCAAATGCGAGGGAGCCGTGTCAGTAGATTTACTGGCACGTTAAAGATCCCCTTCGGGGCAAAATTCCGGCATCCCGGCGTCTCTAAAAGCCAGTGTAGTTAAAAGGGACGTAAAACCAATAACATTATTATTATTATTATTATTATCTTCGTATCAGTATTTAAATGGTAAAATGCCTTAATATCAAACACTGTAAGTAGTCGGCATTGCCGGTATTATGTTTCTGCACAATGGCTATTCAAATATTAACCCACATAACGGTAATGCAGTCATCAATATAATATAATCGTTGTGTTTATACGAGAATTGAGCAAGCCTTCATGAACTATTACTGAATGCATTCTCTTTACTCACAAGAGGGCCTATTCATAAGGCATTTTAAACTCAATTTCACTCAGGAACATTATCGAAACAAGCAAAATATAAATGAAACTTGATTCCGTAATGCAGTGTTATGGGAACGTGGAAATAAGTCACCATCTTGTGCACCACATTTGCGTAGTCGAAATAGCCGTGGGGTTAGTGCTTATAACTGTGAATCTAGAGTTCTTGGGTTCGAATCCCGGACGCAGTAGGTGTTTTTGCTACCAGATTATCATTTTAAACGATATTTATCATATCAATATGACTCATTTTAACAGAATCCATATGACATTACGTGATGGTCTGTGAATGAAGAGGACCTGTTCATAAGGAATTTAAGGTTATGAGCGGTGTCGCGTCTATTAATCTAGTTGATCCATATCGTATTCTTTATATAGGCTAGTGCTGGTGGAAGCTACAAATCATCTAATAAAATGAGTTCCGTATTATAAACTACAATATCTGTAAAACACTCCCTTTTACAATAGATTAATATTTGTGCCAATAATAGTTTAAAATATCGGTGTATCAACAATTTCACGTGAGGTTTCTTCCATGTCAGATGTTACAGATCATATGCGACTACTGTAAGGATCGTAACTTTTTATTATTATTATTATTATTACTATCATCCAAACCATTAAGGGCCGATAACGTAGATGTTAGACCCCTTAAAACAACAATTATTATCATCATCAACTCTTCATCTTCTCGCTATTACTCTTTCTGTCGTTTGCAAGTAAGGTCAGCTCATCAGATATACCATCACCTTCCCACTCCCCTGTTTTGATTCGGAAACTCTCCGAGAGATGCCCTTAAACTTCACTCTGGAAGCTCTGTTATAATAATAATATTTTATTAGCCTACCTTTCTCATTTTGCAAAAATGAGGAAAAATTAGATTTATGAGATCGATCCGGGAAAATGTGTGTCTGTATGTCCTTCTGTCTGTCTGTCTGTCTGTCAGTCTGTGTGTGTGTCGTCACCCCCTATCAACTCCTAAACGGCTGCAGCTATCGAAACCAAATTTGGTAAGAGTAAAGATCTACACCTGAATATCTCACGGCCATGTTTGAAATTGACTTCAGTGCCACCAACTGCTGAAAAATTGCAATTGAAATTGAGCCCTATGTTGGATATCTCAGAAGTTATGGTTGCGAACTATTCCAAAATTGGCACACATATAGATAATAACATTCCAGATTAATTTTCAGAAGTCCATACATGCCAGTGTTGCCAACATGATTATAAGCTTGCCGATATGTCCAATTTCAAAATACATGTAAATTCTATACTATCGATTGGATTTAAACTAAATTTCGTATGTGCTTTGTGTAGCAAAGCAGTTGGTAAGAACCAGCAGGGCTGCCAACTGTTAATAAATGCTCTCTCTCTCTATTTGTTTAAACCTAATATCAATATATCAGAAAGTATGCAAGCCATCAGCTTTAAACTTTGCACTCGTATAGTACCTGACATTCTAGATTAATTTGGAGTAACTAATAAACCTCAGTGCTGCCAACATGATTCTAAGCTTTCTGATAGTTTCAATTTTTAATTACATGTAACTTCTATACTAACAATTGGATTTTATCCAAAATTGGCACTATAATAGATCGTAATATTTCATATTAATTCTGAGCATCACATACATGACATTGTTCTCAACATGATTTTAGGCGCACTGATAAATCCAATATCAAACAGCATGTAACGTCCATACTATCCGTTGGACGTCAACCAAATTTCGTATGTGCATTCTATACCTTAAGAGATGGAACTAAGAATATATTCAGTGTCACCAGGGCTGCCAACTGTAGTAAGTTGCTCTATTATGTTACACTATGTCACATGTATTTCAAATTGCAGTACTTAGATATGTTTGTATTGCCAACTTGATTTCGTCATTATTATAGATAGGTCTATAAACAGAGAGGTTAGTTTTTATGTATCGGAGACCCTCGCTAGCCTGCTCTCCCGCTGCGCGAGCCTGTCTCCCGCCACTTAATCCGCTTCTTGGCGCCACAAGTTTCCCTCCTTTGCAGTCTGCTGAGAGCTTTAACAGTGTGAGGTTCAGTTTAGTCAATTGTTCACGTGTTTGTGTTCAGTGTGCTGTTCCAATGCGATTTTCATTACGTGAACGTGTAATGTATAATACCTTCATAAAGTACAGGAAATCTTGTGCGAAAACACGACGAAAATTCCGTCAGAAATTTTCAAACGGACCGTGCCTAGCGTCAAAACAGTAAAAGATCTAGCAATAAAGTTCAAACATTATATTGCAGCTGAAATACAGTCAATCGGTGCTGAGGAACTTCAGAGAGTAAATGCCAGTTTCATAAAAAGGTGCCAGTGATGTGTAGCAGTGCATGGCGAACATTTTCAGCACCAGCTGTGAACTAGGTACGTACAAATTCCTATACTCAATGACTCAGCGCCGGGCCGGCGCCGCATAACGGCAAAGTGCGTGGCGGGAGACAGGCTCGCGCCGCGGGTGTCCGATACATAAAACTAACCTCTCTGTAGATTGGCATGAATCTTAAATTTTAAGAAAAGTAGGCTCCTTAGTGCGTCACGGAACCACTTGTATTTTAAATTATTTTCGGCTTCACCCACGGACTTTGTGTGGGATCATTCCTCTACCGTCGAAAGGATGATGTCTGGGAGCTGAACATACTTTGCCAGCAGATAGGCTACAACTGGGGTTGGTGAAAGGCGACCGCTAACTTGACTCAAATTAATGAAGGGTCAGGAGAGAGAGTTTTGGAAAGTCAGCCGTAGGCCTGTTGAAAGAAACCGTCCTGGCATTTACCTGGTGGTGGAAATAGGAATCAATGAATACCGTTTTCAGGATGGCCGAGATGGGATTCGAACCCACGTTCTCCCGATGATAGTGAGGTGCTCTCGGACACCGTGGCCGTTTATCTAAAATAATTCGGCATACATTCCGGTTGACGAATTGAAAGTTATCAATACATTCGATGCCATCACGATTTTTTTAAACGAATGTTTGGCGCTTTTCAGTCAGTCAACTCGATTGTACCCAAATGAGATGGGTTATTCGCTAATCCTGGAAAAAAACATGAGATTAATAAATACACTTGGATGACCAGAATCGATCGTCAAGCGATCATCATCAGATCTATTAGACTTAGGCTACAAATGTTTTTGTGTCTGAGAGTATGGGTGAAAATATTTACAATATGTACACTTCATTAGATGCAGTATAAGTTGAGATAGTTCAACTCGTCAACTAATACCGTAACTACAGGGGCGTGTATAGAAAAACATTTCGGAGGGGAGGGCTGACTATCCAGGAAAATTGTGAGTATTCTCAGGGGATTGTCACTGCAAAATACCCAGAAATATCAACCAATAGCTTAGAGCATACAACTTTGTGTAATTATTTTAGATAAGATTCAAAGTTCGTATAGCCTACAATAGTGGCAATAAAAAAAAGTTGTAAAATACAGCACAACACACAAATCAAATTTTATACTTGAACTTTCTGTCGCCTTCGTATCGTAGCGGTCAGCATGGTTAGCTGCCGCCCCGGAGGTCCTGGGTTCGATTCCCGGCTCTGCCACGAAATTTGAAAAGTGGTATGAGGACTGGAACGGGGTCTACTCAGCCTCGGGTGGTCCAAATGAGTAGAGGGGGTTCGATTCCCACCTCAGCCGTCCTCGAAGTGGTTTTCCGGGGTTTCCCACTTCGTCTTCGGGCAAATGCCGGGATGGTACTTCCCCCGTAAATTGAATTATATTGAGACCACGGTGGCTGTATTGGCATATGTGAATAAAGTTATGGCTGTCATAGTTGTGACGTGTATATTCTTGACGTAAGCACGGATGACGCAGACTTCATGCAAGTAGGCTGGTTGAGCTGAGATTCTTGGTGACGTCATGATTTTGTTCGAGAAAGATCTGAGATTTACGACGCAGTCGCAGGGCAACATGGAATTGTGCTAAGGAAGAAGTTACGCTATTGGAGGAAAGGCTCGAACCAATGAATGATAGTTTGGAGGGAGACGGAGATCACTGAAACTACCATATTTTATTACTTTTGGAATGCAGAATTTTGGAAAACCATTTTCAGTTATGGCATTGATTTGGAATTTTGAAGAAATTAATTTTGAGTTTTTGAAATTTGAAAATCCGTCAAGTATAGCCAAAGTTAGAACTTCTAGCAATGACGGAGGAACAAGCTATGGAAGGGATGGATACGCCCCTTAAGAAGTTGATAAAAGGTCTTGCACAGGAGAGAGGAGCTCTCATAGCTCATTTTGTCATATCTCATTTTTTGGTGTCTTATAGTCGTTTTGCTGATTATCATATTGTCAGACTTCGAGTTATTCAGTGAAGCAAGTCGTCATTATCACGTGTGGTAGAGCCCACCGCATCGAACAAGCACGGAGCGTGCAGCAGTTCAATTTTACGGTTTCTGAAACTAGGCGAAGTTGAAGTGCACACATAAACGAGTCTACAAGATAATCTATCAAGAGTTAGCTAGTGCCTGTATGCTAATTCAATTGTGCATTATAATATTGAGGTGTGTAGGAAAGCTGAACATTTTCACGATTATATTTTGGAAGATATTGGCATTTTAAGACGGCAGACAAAAGTGATTTTCTCGCCACCTGAGAAGCACTTTTATAAGACCACATTCTACACTACGGCTGACACGTGTATTGCAACCGTGATACAGAAGATTACATTTGGTGATACAACGCTACATTCTAGAATGGAACAATATAATCTGGCAGTACTTTTGACTATTATTATAACGGAAGTGGAGATGGAATACTAAAAACTTTAATGCAATTGGGACATATATCAATGGAGTGAAATAGCAGCATGGAACTTCGTTAATCGTCTTTCTACAAAAGCGAGCATGTAGTGAACATCCAACTACACTCATGCATCGTAGTCCAACACTGAATTATATCAAATGGCAGTGGAAATATCTTCATACTCTACAATTATGAACATTTCTGCGGAAATAATTGCAATAAGCTTCATGGCGAATTTCTACCAGAACTTCAGGGAACTATCAAGAGAGGCCAGGGTGGACCCGGCTCACAAAGAAGAGTTTTGCCAGAAGGATGTCTATCGTCAACACGGAGCAGTGCAATTTCCGGAGGAGGAAGCAGTTCTATTCTCCGAGGGCGCTGGTTCCAGGTTCGAGGTCGGAGCACATCTTTACGTTGGTGAAATGGAACCATCAGCAGTCTTCTTTGGAAATTTTCCTCTAGAACTTAAATCAACAGATAAGGTAGTCGTGAACGTTTCTTGTTTTATTTGAGTCATTTGGCGAGATCTGAGCAACCATTTTTCCCACATTTTCTGTCCTATATATTTGCCCCATATTCTTGCTTGATATTTCTGTACTCAGTACACTTTGATGATTTATGCCTTTTTCTACGATTTATTGAGACATTATTATGTCATTGGCATATTTAAATAATTTTGGATCAGTTGAGACTGATATATATATTCTTTCAGTAATTTGCATATTTTTGTAGTCACGATTTAACTGTAAAGTTAACGATTTTCGATGGCAAATTTGAATTCAGACAGCGTGTCATTTTACTAAAGTAATTCTATTCAGTAAATTACTTTGACCAATTTTCTGTCATCCTCAAGAAAGAAGAATAATTAAAAGATGTTAGAGCGTTAAAATCTATTACTGTATCGACGATCTTGGAAATGCTAGTCGTTTTATGAACATGATTGCAACATAGACATTTATTGTCAGTTCTGAAATACCATTGCATTATAGACAATTTTATGAAACATGAACTTTGAGTACGATTTATTGAGTACACTATAGTAATGAACATTTGATAGGAGTTTTTCTCAATTCTAGATTGGAACAATAATGTTTGCATTCCAAAGTCTAATTGTATTCTATTCGACTATTTATGCAGTTTAGATGAACTTTGATTGAAGATAGTATTTTTATACTGCGATACTTTGAAGATATTAATCTCAATTTTGATAGACCAGGAAGGCGTGTCTAATCGTATTTGCTATTAAATTTATTTGTGATTGGCAAATTTTTACTTCATATCGATTCATGAATGAAACCCACGAAGGTTAAATATAATAACAGTTTTCGATACAATTAATGAATATAAGAATTTCTAAAGAGGAACTATGGATGTATAATCGTTAGTTCAGTGGACGTGTAAAAGTCGCTGATGAATAATGCCCTTGAATAAGTGAAGGAGGTTCCCACAGTAATATTAATGAAGTTAATGAATTTATAAGTGGAGGTTTTTTGTGTGTATTGTGGAAGATTTTGATGCCATATATATTGAGATATATGATGAATTATGGGCCTATTTTTGTGCAATTTTGTGCGTTTTGAGCGAGGTATTTTTCCGCTGAATGTATTGTCCAGGTCCTTTGAAAATTAATCATGTGAAGTTACTCTTATAATTAACAAGAGTGTTTAAATAATTTGAGATAACGATTTTGAATGGAGGTTACCGTCACAAATAATAATAATAATTATTAAACCTTATTAAACCTGAATCTAAAATTTAAATATAACTAACCTTCATTGGTCGATTATATCAACACGATTTAAGTAATTATCAACCGGATAAACGTGTGGTTTAATGTATTTCTAATATAAATAATATAAATATTGTAAATAATTATGTAAATATCTTTAATAATAATTTGAAACGAAAGGGATTAATAGAGGCTTGTATAAATTTTTCAATTGTCGTTTGACAATGATATAAACAATTTAAAATGTTATAAATATTTAATGAATATTTTGTTATAAACATTAAGCGTTTTTGTTATTATACTCTAAACAACGCTAGTTAAACAAGATTTGGGATTATTAGAGTAATCCATGGATATTTGAATGGAGCATTTAAAAGATTTGCGTGATAATATTTGAGTTGAGTTGAGGACATTTAAAGTGTTTTGAAAAGGAGCTAGGCTCTGATGTAACTAGCATATGCTAACGTTGGCTGGACAGGTGAGTCCATTTGACGATGCAAGCATGCGACATGGTGTAGGGTGTATCGCAGCTGGCCTGACAACTGTATGAAAGAGGCCAAGGTCACCTACATAGCAGCCTTGCGGTTATAAATAAAATGTGATGTTTATGAAAAAGGAAAACAATTGCTATATGTCTCGTCCCAACTCCCTTATCCATTCCAAGTGTATTATTATTATTACGTTCTTTTGAGCTAGAAAGCTGAAATTTTGTATGTAAAGTCTACAAGTCCTACAGGAGGACATGGTTACATTGACAATGGCTTCTGATCGCCACGTATATTTTGTTGTCAAATTTTTGTTAAATTATTCCTTTATGTGAAATAAATTATTGTACAGTTTAAACTTTCTTGTTTCTGTTTTGGTTCATTTTAAATATCGTGGTGGAGGTTATTGTGAGGGCATACTTTTAAGTGATCCAGTTGGCAACCCAGACCCGAGATTAATTTGAATAGGTAAGTAAAAGGTAAGTATGAACCCCCGTCTATTTTGGTGTGTTCCACAATAATTTCTTGTTAACTACTGTGCTCTAATCTCGGTAGTATCTGTCAGTGCCATTTTCATTGATGTAGCTGTGCCGGTGCGATTGATTATTGGCAATCCGATTGAGGGGGCGGATATCTGACAGCCTACTATCCGGATTATCGGGGACAGGTACCTACTGTAAGGCCACGGCCGCCTCCTTCCCTCTTCCTAGCCCTTCCATCCCTTCCCCTCCCTCTTGAGGCCCCTGTTCGCATTGCAGGTGAGGCCGCCTGGGCGAAGTGCTGATCACACCTCCCCAGTTGTATCCATCCCGACCAGATGTTCCAACTCCAGGACACTGCCCATAGAGGCGGTAGTGGTGAGTTCCCTCGCTGAGTCCGTGGTAACCACCAACCTAAAGGGTAAATTGACTAAATAAAATTTTATACTTGAGATGATGATGATGATGATAATTGTTGTTTTAAGGGGCCTAACATCGAGGTTATCGGCCCCTAATGAAATGAAATGACGTAAAATGAAAGGATGTAGATTTAAAAAAAAAAAACTCACTGCCATGGATGAAGCGAAAATGGTGGTTATAAAACAGACAGTGAGCCCCAAAAATTATGCCTTATTTGAATAAAAAGGAATAAAATGCGGATGGTAAAAAAGGATAAAACAAATAAGGCATAGTGAACAATATAATACATCACACAATAAAAAACATAAAACAGATTTAACCACAATTAAAAGTCGTAACTACACATTAAAACTTAAAAAAGTAACCACTCTCCCTCATGAACCGGATGACGAGGTCAGCTGACGGCCCGTCATCACGGAGAATAAGGGAGAGGGTATTAGGCAGTTTAAGAGTCCCTCGCAGATCGGCCAGATCCACACACTCCAAGAGAAGGTGTGCCACGGTTAGGTGGGCGCCGCAAGTACACACAGGAGGATCTTCTCCTTTCAGCAAGTGAGAGTGCGTAGCAATCCCATGGCCGATCCGGAGTCGACAGAGTACCACAGCTTCCTTCCGGAGAGATCGGAAGGAAGATTTCCACACCTTCGTTGTCTCCTTGATGCCTCTCAGTTTGTTGGGTGGAGGCGTGGCACGCCATGCCTCCTCCCAATGCGACAGGATCGAATGCCGCAACTGAGAGCGCACATCACTAGCAGGCACCTTATATGGTAGCGAGGGCAGTGCGACTGCCTCTCTCGCCGCCTGATCAGCAAGCTCGTTTCCCGCAATACCCATGTGGCTAGGAAGCCACACAAAGGTCACCCCGGTTCCAGCGTTACGCGAACTGACGAGCTGGTCGTGCACACGCTGGACCAACGGGTGCTTCGGGAAACACACATCGATCGCTTGCAGCGCACTCAGAGAGTCAGTACACACAAGAAAGTGCTGGTGATCGTCTGATAACGTGTACCGCAGAGCCTCTAAGATGGCATAGAGCTCCGCAGTGTACACGCTACAGGCCTCGGGAAGTGAAAAGAGAAACCGACGATCCTCAACCACAAATGCACAGCCTACTTTCTCGTTTACCCTCGAACCGTCCGTGAATACAAGCCCTGATCCCGGATACCGTGTCACCACGGACTGGAACAGCCTCCGATGGACGGAGGAGTCCGTGTCCGACTTGGGGCCGGTGTGCAGATCCAGGATGATATCAGGGCGAGAGACCATCCACGGAGGGGCCTTGCTAGGTACTCGGACGATACAGGAGACAGAAGGAAATCGGAACTGACGGTATAAGTCATCCAAGCGAATCCCCGCCGGCCGAGTGGCTCGGGCGAGCACATCATACAGCCGGCGATTCGGATTGGAAAACAAACATGGATAGCTTGGATGAAGGGGCATCTGTCTAATAGTTGCAGCATAGGTCAGCAGTACTTGTTGGCGCCTCAGGTGTAAAGGAGGTACGCCAGCCTCGGCGAGCAAGCTGACGACTGGGCTTGTCCGAAAGGCACCCGTCGCCAGCCTCACACCGCCGTGGTGGACACTGTCCAGTTTAACAAGCACTGACTTACGGGCCGAACCATATGCTACACTGCCATAATCTAACCTAGATAAAATCAGTGATTTATAAAAACGCAGGAGCACCGCGCGGTCCGCCCCCCATGATGTGCCGCTAAGAAACCGCAACATGTTGAGTTTCTTAGCGCAGGCAGTTTTCAAACACCGCACGTGTGGTTCCCACGTCAATTTCTGATCGAAAAGGAGCCCAAGGAACCGGTACGCAGCAACAACAGGCAAAGCTACATTGCCCAGATAAAGCTCAGGATCTGGATGGAGGGTGCGCTTTCGGCAGAAATGGACAACCGAGGACTTAGCGGTTGAGAATCGAAAGCCATGCTCCAGTGTCCTGCGTTCCACTCTCCGAATAGCTTGTTGTAGCTGTCGTTCAGCGACCGCCATATTTTGCGCACTATAATGTAGAGCGAAGTCGTCTACATATAGCGACGGTACCACTGCTGAACCAGCAGCAGCGACTATACCGTTTATGGCAATCGCAAATAATGTTACGCTAAGCACCGATCCCTGTGGGACTCCGTTTTCCTGTATATGATATTGCGAATAAGTCCCCCCTATTCGGACACGGAACAGGCGAAGGGACAGAAAATTCGCAATAAAAACCGGCAAGTTACCTCGGAATTTCCATTGATGCAGGGTAGAGAGGATGCCGTAACGCCAAGTGGTGTCATAGGCCTTCTCGAGGTCAAAGAAAACAGCGACTAGGTGCTGTCTCCGGAGAAATGCGTCCTGTATGGCAGTCTCCAGGCGTACCAGATGGTCGTTGGTACACCGAGACGCCCTGAAACCACACTGGTATTCAGACAGGAGTCCCCGTTTCTCCAGGACCCACACCAGGCGCCGATTGACCATCCTCTCAAAGAGCTTGCACAAACCGTTTGTGAGACAAATAGGTCTGTAACTCCCTGACAATTTGGGATCCTTATCGGGCTTCAGGATAGGTATAATGATACCTTCCTGCCATTGCGCTGGAAACACACCTTCCAACCACATACGATTAAACACCCTGAGCAAATAGCGAATGCTCTCATCGTTAAGGTGTTTAAGCATCTGGTTGTGAATATTATCCGGGCCAGGAGACGTGTCCCTGCAGAGCGCCAGCGCTCCGCGGAGTTCCCACTCCGTAAAGGGCACGTTGTACTCCTCCGAAGCGCGGGAAGCAAAACTAAGATGGAAACGTTCCGCTTCGCGCTTCAGGGCCACGAAGGCAGGGTCATAGTTATCGGAACCGGATATATCCGCAAAATACGAGGCGAGATGGTTTGCAACGCGATAAGGATCTGTAACCAGTTCATTAGCAATGGAAATTCCCGGTACAGTAGAAGATGTCTGAATTCCCGAAATGCGTCGTAGTTTAGTCCACACTTGAGAGGAGGGGGTATGTGCCGTAATAGAAGACACATACCGTTCCCAGGATTGTTTCTTACTCTGGCGAATAAGAATCCGTGCCTTGGCACGAAATTTCTTAAACGCCACCAAATTGGCCATGGTTGGACGCCGACGGTAGTGCTTATGAGCTCGACGACGGTCTCTTATTGCCGCTGCAATATCCTCTGTCCACCAAGGGACGAGTTTGCGACGAGGAGTCCCAGAAAAGGATGGAATGGACTCTTCGGCGGCAGCAAGAAGCACATCAGTGATGTGCTGTACCTCGTAATCGACGCTCCGGCAACCAAGATCAACGAACACAGCTCGTTCTTGAAACGAGTGCCAATTTGCCCGCTTAAGAACCCAACGACTGGGGAACTCCACGGGCGTCTGGTTCAGAAGGGTAAGAACGATCGGGAAATGGTCACTGTCACAGAGGTCGTCGTGTACATACCAACCAAATAGGGGGACCAGCGCACGGCTACACACACTCAAGTCAATGTGTGAGTACGTGCCGTGCGCTAAGCTAAAATGTGTAGCTTCCCCTGTATTTAATAGAGATAAATCCAACCCTTGAATTAAGCCCTCCACGTCCCTTCCTCTGGGGCAGGAAGATGGTGATCCCCATTGGGGGTGATGAGAGTTGAAATCACCCACGAGTAGGAAAGGGACTGGAAGTTGATCAACAAGATCTAAGACGTCATTAATATCAAGGGGTTGGTTCGGTGGAAGGTACACGTTACAAACAGTTGTCATAGCAGGCAAGGACACGCGAACTGCAATAGCTTCCAGAGGAGTGTCGAGTGGAAACTCCTCACTATAGCAGTCAGAGCGAACGAAGGTACAAACGCCCCCGGAAGCCCGGGCGGCGTCTTGTCGCTCTTTAGAGTATAGTCGGAAACCTCTCAGAACAGTCTCGTGATCAGGTCTGAGGTTTGTTTCCTGTAGGCAGACTATACTCGCTGCGTATTGGGCAATAAGCTGACGGAGCTCTGTCAAATGCCTGTCATAACTGTTACAATTCCACTGTAACAGTGCCATTGTGTGAACTTAGGGAATAAGTTGGAGCAGCAAGCTACTCCAACTTTGACTCTGAAGGATCTACAGTCACTACGTCGACTATAATCTCCATGTCCTCAGGCGAGTTCATGGAGTGAATCGACTCGGTGGAAGATTTCCTGGACACAGTTCGGCGGCGGGGGGATCTCCGTGGGGAGCGCGCAGATCTGGGGACCGAAACGTCCCCAGGCGCAGAAGCATCCGCAGGTGTTGGCGCGGATGGCTTCCCCTTTTTTGGAGAAAGGGAATGCGTAGTGCGGGGTCCCTTCTTACCCGCCCCCGGCTCTTTAAGGTATATAGACGGGTCAGGAGCCGAAGTCCTGACCCTGGTCGACGATGCCGCCTCCGCCGGCTTCGGCGTGGCTTTCGCCGACCATTTGGGTGGGGAGGAAGACTTCGACTTCCTCCCGAGTGGGGAGTAAGTCTTCAACTTCCTCCCCTGCTGTGCGGGCGGAGCAGCCTTCGCTCGCACAGCCTTCGTGCTGGCCGAAGGTAGAGTTGAAGTCACCTTCGGGCTTTCCATTATAATCATAGGTGCTGGCTTCGGAACAGGTAACTCAGTTGCAGATTTCACAGCTGGTACAAAAGATGAGGTCGCCGGGACCAAATTTGGTATTATGGCTCTATAATCGATCGTTGGAGGAGGCGAAATCGTGGTATGGTACTTCTTGCGGGCCTCCTGGTAGGTGAGACCATCCAGGGTTTTGATCTCCTGGATTTTCTTCTCACTCAGGAAGACAGGGCAGTTCCTGTCCCGAGGAGAATGAAATCCAGGGCAATTAGTGCACTGATAAGGTGTTGGGCACTCTTCCGCTTCGTGTGGTACCTTACCGCATGTTCCGCAGACGTCAGGGCTCGAGCATCGGGATATCATGTGCCCAAACTTCTGGCACTTATAACACCTCATTGGTGGAGGGATATAAGGCCGGACGTCACAACGGTAACTTGTAACCTTGACTTTCTCCGGGAGCACCGAAAGCTCAAAGGAAATAATGAAAGCACCAGTATCCACGATTTGACCGTTGACCTTGCGCGTAATGCGCCGGACATCAGTCACGTGACGGTGCTGCATATCCTCCTTGAGCTCCTCGTCAGTGTTCAGAATCAGGTCCCGGTGGAAAATAACTCCTCGGACCAGATTCAGGGATGTGTGCTTTTCCACTTTGACGGGAATGTCGCCAAAGTGGTCACATTGCAAAAGTCGTTCAACTTGCTCACCAGTCCTAGTCTTGAGCAACAAGCTACCGTTCCTCATCTTTTGTACTTTCTCAAGCTCACCATAGACACCTTCTATGTGGCGAGAAAACAAAATACTCTTGACCAGCTTGAAATCACCCCCATCTGTTCTGGTAGCTACCAGAAACTTGGGGGTGTTAGCACCCAGATTTTCTCGCACAGATTGTTCCCAGGGGGTTGATCCCCGTAGGGAATCAAAAGTTAAAGACTTGGGTGTAGGACCACCCTGTTTGGGTGTAGGACCACCCTGGTTGGGGATTTTTCTTTTGGAACCCATGGCCAGATCATCCTCCCCGAATGCCACCGACATCCGATCACGGGCTGTCGCAGTAGGCGCTACCCAGCCAGGGCAAGGCCCGCCTAGCTTGGAAGGCATTGCCCGGGGGTCCGATGTTTTACAATGCCGTATCGGCATGTACCCCCTTGGCATATACTGGATTTTACAGCTCAGACATTCGGCTGTGCGGGGACCTGCGTAGTCAGGCGGATACTACTGCACGGGTACATGGCACACCCACCTGTCGGCGCGGCCAAGACCGGAACAGGCTTTCGAGCGTAGTCGCTAGCGTAAGTGGCCCATCCCCTAACAGCACGCACACATAGAAATTTTGGTTGCCAGACCCTGAAAGCAGTAACGGAAAGAAGTGCGATATAACCTAATGAGAGTTATACCGCACGGGTGTATGTCTTTTAGAGCTGACTGTCAAACCCTCGAAAGGGGACCGTTCCGAGAAGCCCTTTTAGTCGCCTTTTACGACTGGCAGGGATTACCGTGGATGTATTCGCTTCCTCCCACCCACTGGGGGTCCAATTCACAAAACAACGCGGAGTCCTTAAAGTATAGCCAAGGTCGCCCCCTTTAGTCGCCTCTTACGACAGGCAGGGGATACCGTGGGTGTATTCTACACCCCCCACCCACAGGGGGGTTTTATACTTGAACTTTCAATTATGATCTATGGAGTATGAATGGCATATATCTAAATATTTGTCAATTTACTAAGCAGAAAGGTAAACAGTTTTTTTACATGTATTTCTCAAAAAACATACTGTGGAATTCACAGCTTTACCTCACAAGACTGAGTGCACCCTGTTCCAGCCCTCAGACTAGAATTAAAATGACTTGGCAGAGCCGGGAATCGAATTCGGATCTCCGGGGCGGCAGCGAAGAATGCTACCCACTACACCACGAGTTAGTATAATTTCAATTTTAATATTGTTTATAACTTAGCCGTTAAGTTAAGAATAGGGTACAACCAAATTTACAATTATTTTATGCTCTTACCAAAGCAACACTTTCTTAATTTTTATTGGCTTTTTTCGGGGGGGGGGGGCTAGAGCCCCCTCAGCATCCCCTTATATACGCCCCTGCGCAACTAAAGAAGTAAGGTAATCAGAGCACCATAACAGCACTATAACGATTCTTTTCATATAAATCTCTTGCAAGTTGCCATACACGCCACTTCAGCTCTGTATTCAATATGTCAGTACAGCACTGACATCTGCTAGTGATACGCAAAGCACTTCATTAAGTTCGCAACATCACTGCTAGATCGCAGCAGTAAGACTGTTCTGCGTACTCGGTCGCTACATGGGCTCAACAGGTGCTGCAATCTTTTAGTGAGTTTCATCAACTACTAGCTGCTAACAATGGTTTAGACTGGTTTAGACAAGACCGACTTTTTAAAAAGAAGATACGAGCCTTACAGTAGTCGCATATGATGTGTAACATCTGACATGTTATCCTACTCGTATACTACACAGCTTGGACATTCTTAAAATGTTAACTTACGCTCCATTTTCAGACTGGTACTATGATGAATGTATAGATTGAATTGGAGATATGCTACTGTCACATTTGTGGCACAGCGGTCAAGCTGTTAGTCTCTCACCAAGGTAGAACGGGTTTGATTCCCGGTCAATACATGTGAGATTTTCGGATTGAAATGCCATGTCCTGTGGTTCGCATTCCACGTAAAAGGGAGGTATCGTAGATCATGATCGTGAGATTAACGGACACGCAAAACTACAAGCTTCCTTCCTTCCTTTTACATTAATAATTCATAATAACAAAGTGACACACAACGTCGACAGTACTCTCAAATACTGTGAGCACATTCCTCAGAAACTATAACATTCATTATTCTCAAGGCTCTCATACAGTTCGTCGTAATCAATCAAAACATGGCTTCCTACAATCATGAAATGACCTAGTCTCACATATGATGAAAATACAGCTTTTATTCAACTCATATAACAACATTTTGTTATGCATTTAATATTATTTGACTACTCACCCACAGCTTGACAATAATGCCGCTTTCTTAAATGTCATTTGTCGTCTTTGTCCTACCCCATGTGATATTCAACCTTGAACGTGAAGCTTCATTAACTGCTCAATGACAAATGAAAGTCGGTGAAACATTTGCTACTGTGCTCGTCAAACCAGTGCCTGCTAAAAGCACTGCCTACTGTATTGCCATAACATCCTCACGCTACAGAGCACACACTGCCTTGTTTCCAATACACACATTTTCAATTGTACATCCAACTGGCAGTGCGTCTTCACTTCCGTCCAATTCACTTCCGTTCGATCCACTTCCGCCCGATTCACTTCCGTCCCATTTTTCTGGCAGTGCGTCTTCACTTCCGTCCGATCCACTTCCGTTCGATCCACTTCCACCCGATTCACTTCCGTCCCCAATTTTCAAAATCACTCCCACAAAACTATCCAGCAACCGAGCGGAAAGATGTTACAGATCAAAATACAATACATTGTAGTCGGTCTTGGTTTAGAGATGGGACTATCGACTACTTTTAACCATCGACTGACTAGTCATTCGTTGAAAGAAACTATCGACTAGATAGTCGACTACTTTCAGTCGAAAGGTTACCTGAATTCGCATAGCTCCTAAGCAATGCGTGTCGTTTCAAGTATTCGACTGAAAGTAGTCGCTTCTAGGTGGCGTACAAAGCCAATATCCGCGCAGTTCAGTCGTACCAACAGATGAAAAACGATCTTCTCCTCAACCGACGTATTTTTGCAGGCGACAGTTTGGACTACGCGACACTAGACAACATGCAATTGGTCAAAGTTATTTATTTTCACTGTGCTTCGAATGGTGGTTGCGGCATCGTGTAGAGTGCAACCATTATTTCCTATGTTGCACATTTCATTTAATGCAAAATGTGTCTTAGTAAATGTTCCCCGATATTGGTATAGGGCACATTACCTGTATGTACTGTGGACAGTGCTGGATTAACCATAAGGCACAATAGGCAATTACCTGGGGCCCCGGCTCAAAAGGGCCCCCAAAAATGAATAAAATCCCACCCAAAAATGGCAACAACAATAAAATACAGTTTAATTTCTTGGTTTATACTTTGTAAAGTGCTGTTCGTAAATTCTCTCTGCCCGGGGTTTTCTCATAAACTTTACCTTCTTATTATACTTTCAATTCATAAATAACTTAACTATTGTTTGACACATTCCAAGTTAATCGAAATTTCAACTTTCTGTTCGCTCTATTGTTTAAGGATTGGAAGCAATTAACTGATATTCCCACGGTCGGGTCACAAAATTCCCAAAATGCCATGACTATTTGAATTAACCATAGATTAGCCATAAATAAGATCGGAAAGAGTTTTTCCAAATTCTGGCATTCTGGTCTGTAGAGTAATTCGGAAACAAGTAACGAGATCCCAAGGTCTCAAACATCCAGTTCTTCTTCCGAGGATGAAAATGAAGCTGGACAACCAGGTGCCGAAAATTTGAACCGTTTCTCTGATCCAGGACATTGGGGAAAATTAACCAGTGAAGACATACAGTTTTGGGTTACACATGGTCGGTCAAAATTACTGGACCGTTTTAATCGTCCAAGCGCAGATATGATAAGGAATCGACGTCAAGATATTGCTCCCAAAATGTATTCTTTGAAAAGAAATCGAATGGAGAGAATACAAAACGAGATTGGTTCATTTATTCACCTGCGAAATGTAAGCTTTGATTAACAATTGAGCCCTTTATGTATTTATGATACACTGGCAGTTTTTGAAATGTTATGCTATTTTTATCACAAACGATTGTAAATTATGTTTTTTTTAATTTTTCTGTTTTTGGAATTCTAGTTCAATTTTATTCGTTTCCAGACTCCAATAAATTCTCCCTTATGTGTAACAACGCGGTATCTTTGAGCACCATATGCACTTCTGATAGATTGGTCCATATTATCAGCAACGAGCGTATCACGTAAAGTATATTAAAAAGGAAACCAAATCTTTAGAATTTTTGACAAGAATAAGATCATTTTTTTTAGATAATTTTTATTGATCAGTTTGCTTTTTTTGGAAGTTTAGACAATCCCTATCCTGACGTATGCCTCAGAGACCTGGGTTATGAAAGAAAGGGAGAAGTGCAAAATACTGGCCAGTGAGATGAGGTTCTTGAGAAGCAGTATTGGAGCTACAAAGATGGACAGAATAAGAAATGAGAGGACCAGAGAATTAATGAAGGAGGAACCATTACAGGATGGTATAGAGAAGTCTAGACTTAGATGGTATGGACATGTAAAACGAATGGAGGAGAAGAGGATACCCAGGAGGATACACGAGACGAAGTGGGAAGGAAAGAGACCAAGAGGGAGACCGAGAGACAAGTGGCTGAAGGGGGTGGAAGAAAGCGTGAAGAAGAGAGGAGAAGACTGGACAAGGGTGGAGGCTGAGAGATGGTGGGAAGACAGAAGACGTTGGAGAGGCTTGTGTTCCAAACAGACCCGGCAGGTGGCTGGAAACTGTGCAAGATGATGATGATGATTCGTCTCAATTTTTTTAAATGATTATAATTATAGCTGGGATAATATGTACATAAATATGTAACAAAAAGCACCAAAATATGTAGATTGGGCAAAATATGTATTGTCATATAATTAATATAAACTTACCATTTTGTCTGTTACAACACTCTAAACACGCTTTATATTACATTTTGTAGCACAGTGAACAATTAAGTATTTTTCAATGTTATTTGGAGTTATATTATATGAATATATCACACACTTATTCAACAGAAACATATTATTTTCAACACTCAAAGCACGTTTATTCACTAAATTTTGTAGCACAGTGAACTATTAAGTCTTTTTCAATGTTCTCTGGGGTCATATTATATGAATATATCACACACATATTCAAAAGAATCTAAAACCTAATTGAGACATTTCAAAGGAAGACAGCTCTAAGAATAGATTTGGAAATTCCTAAGTACATAACAAAGAGGTCCCAAAAATGTGCTTAGAGAAATATTCCCGGAAACTCCAACATGAAAGTGTCTAGTTGTAAAGCAATTAACTCTAAAAGGGATGAAAGATTTAAGACTGACACATGTAAAGTAACAGTTTTCCTGCAGCTAATTGGAACCTTTAGAAAAACCTACCTGCACCTATCGTCCTCTCAAATACCTGTCACTCATAATTACCTTAATCCCCCTGTTGAGAGGACAGACAACAGCCCCACATTAAGTGTGAAACTTCAATTCAGCAATTTATTTCATATGAAAACAGGAAAACTCTGAAATATGTAATTTTATGTAATATCACTAAGAATATGTTGAATACCCACAAATATGAAAAAAAATATAAAATGGAATTCGGTTATAATAACCCTAACATAGTGTTTTGTGAACATATGACTTTTCCCAGCACCTAAATAGCAAGGAACAAAATATGTAATTAGATAGAAATCCCAGCTCTAATTATAATTATAAACGCTTTTATTTAACTTCAATTGTGGCAAATCAAATCTTGCTACAACAATTTTGAATATTTCTATCTTATCAAAACGAATCAAATTTTGCATAGTTGTGTAACTTGAAATTACAAATGAATTGTTAAAAAACCGCTCTTTTAGTCCACAAAAAATATGATCATACAATATAATTCAAAAAATACAAAGGAACAACCGAAGCGCAAAATAAAAAATACAAAAAGGTCAAAAGTGAATAAAAAATGTAATAAACGTTTTCATTAAACTTGAAACGCAGCGCAAAAATAAGAAAAATCAGGTAAATTTATTAAATTCATACATATTCAATAAATGATCGAAATTTTTATGATCAATAAATGATCGAAAATACATCGTTTTTGGAGAGGTACGATGCTACTTTTTAATCTCCAGACTAAAAGTGTTAACATTTCAGTTACGGGTGTTATGTCTTGAATACCGTATAACTAATTTTTGTTCTCAAACTATAATATTTTTTTGTTATATTTTCAAGCCGAGTCTATTGCTTTTTTTGCAAGTATTTTTTGCCGCCCGAAATATCGAACAGACTTTCGCGTGAAGGATATGATTATTGGAAGAACGTCGGGATTCATTTACAGTAGCTTGAGAAGAATTTGAATAATCGGAAGAGAGTGCTAATTTACCTGGAAAAACAGAAAAATGAAAATTTGCCAGATCTATTCAGAAATGGACTACTTGAAGAACAAAACTATTGGCGCGATGTTATAAAACGAGTAGTTGCTGTTATCATCACTCGGGCAGAACGAGGATTGTCATTCCGAGGTACGAACGAGCACTTTGGAAAGCCGGATAATGGGAATTAATTAGGTATACTTGAACTTCTTGGGCAGTTTGATCCATTTTTGCAGGATCATATTGTACGATATGGAAATCCTGGAAAAGGTGTTCCTTCTTATTTATTCAAAACGATCTGCGAAGAGTTAATAAACATCATGGGCAAAAAAGTTAGAACATATATTTTACAACAGGTGTCTCTAGCCTTTCCGTTGGTTCAACTCCCGATGTATCTCATATAGATCAATTGTCAGTTGTGCTCCGGTATGTTTTACCAAAATATCACAAACCGGTTGAAAGGTTTATATCTTTTCTTGAAACAGAAGGTCATACTGGCGAAAGTTTGAAAACTCAAACTGTGAACTTCGTCACTGAAGATTGCGGTTTGGAAATTCAAGATTGTAGAGGACAGTCCTATGACAACGCACCAAGTACGATATGTCTGGAAAGTATCAGGGCCTGCAAGCCAAAATAGTAGAACTGAATAAATATGCGATTTATGTTCCTTGCGGTAGGCCTACACATTCCCTCGATTTAGTTGGACAATCTGCTGTTAAATGCTGTTTTTACGCATTTTTTTTTTTCGATAATGCAATCATTGTATATAACTTCTTTTCTGCAAACCCTCACCGTTGGGGCGTGTTGAAAAATTATATCAAAAACGCATAAACTTTGAAATCATTGTCAGATACGCGCTGGGAAGCACATGCTAATGCAACGAACGTGGTTTATGATTCGTTTCATAAAATTGTCGAGGCTTTAGAAAGCATTGAAGATGCCGAGTTGGAAGATAATGACACTCGGCATGAAGCAGGGTGCATCGCAAACAGAATGCAAAAATTCGAATTCGGGTTCATGTTAATTTTGTGGGATTCAATTTTGACTTCTGGTTGGTTGGTTCCTTAGTTTAGGGGCTGCGACAACGCGGTCATGTAGCCCCGTGTACTTTGGGTGTGTGTAGAATCTGTCTGATAACCGGTGTAAATTGTGATGACTGTATTAGTGAGACTTCTATGCGTGCAACTAGTAAATCATTACAAGCTGAACAGATCGACTTACAAACGTGTGCTGCCTTGTATAAAACTTTAGACGAAAAGTTAGGCAAGTTTCGTGATAAGTTCGATATTTTCTAGGAAAAAGCTAAGAAATTGTTTCCTGATGTATCGTATTCTAAAAAATCGTCGCGTAGAAGAAAAAAACAACCGAACGACGGAGGCGCTCCTGAAGCCGAATTTTCGCCTCGTGAGAATTTCAGAATGACTGGTTTTCTCGAAATCATCGATAAACTCAACGTCGAAATAATAAAGAGGGCAAACGTTTATATGGACGTTTCCAAGAAATTTGCATTTTTGAATAATTTTTCAATGAGCGATGAAGAACTCTGTGAAGCGGCAAACAATTTGGTTGGTTTTTATGATAAAGATTTGGAAGAATTTTCAGCTGAACTGAAACATTTTCATTCTTATATAAACAACAAAGTCGCCTCCGTAGCGTAGCAGTCAGCATAGTTAGCTGCCGCCCCGGAGGTCCTGGGTTCGATTCCCGGCTCTGCCACGAAATTTGAAAAGTGGTACGAGGACTGGAACGGGGTCTACTCAGCCTCGGGTGGCCCAAATGGGTAGAGGGGGTTCGATTCCCCCTCAGCCATCCTCGAAGTGGTTTTCCGTGGTTTCCCACTTCGTCTTCGGGCAACTGCCGGGATGGTACCTTCTTCAAGGCCACGGCCGCCTCCTTCCCTCTTCCTTGCCTATCCATCCTACCCATCCCTTACCTTCCCTCATGAGGCCCCTGTTCGCTTTGCAGGTGAGGCCGCCTGGACGAGGTGCCAATCCCACCTCACCAGCTGTATCCCTTCCGATTCGATGTTCCCAGCTCTAGGACACTGCCCGTAGAGGCGGTAGTGGTGAGTCCCCTCGCTGAGTCCGTGGGTTCCGCCAACCTGGAGGGTTAAAAAAAACAAAAACAAAACAGATACACCGCTGAAAAAAAATCTCATAGTCAGTTGTATGAGATATTAATGAAAGACCAATTGGCAAATGTATTTCCGAATGTAGAAATAGCTCTCCGAATGTTTTAAACGTTAAAGATAACGAACTGTACTGCGGAACGTTCTTTTTAACAGTTGAAACGAATTAAAGCGCCTCGAAGAGCAACTATGCAACAAGAACGATTGGACATGTTATGTTCTCTCTGCATATAATCAGATATTTTAAGCAAAAACAACTTCGATGATGTTATTGAAACTTTCTGCGAAACAAAATGCAGAAAAAAGTTTTTCTGAAAATGATCTAAATTGTATTCATTATTCATTGTAAATTTGTAAATAAAATCTCTTTCAAAGTTATGATTCACCTTTTTATGAATGGGTGGGGGGGATGGGAAAAAGGGGCCTCAAATTAACAATTGCCTAGGGCCACTGTGAGTCTTAAACCGGCACTGACTGTGGATAAGAGAAGCAATAGAGCAATAATTAATTAAATTACTAGAACTGAAAGGGAGTTCTTACGTACCATAGCCAACATAGAAATAATCACACATCATTTTGTAATGCCACAAAATAAATGCAAAATATTTCCATAGATTACACAAGTAATTTTAACCTCTCTAAAGTAATGCCGCGCCGTTAACTTACGCGTAATACCGCTTATTTACTTATGTATTGCATGGTAGCCTACGAATTGTACAAAAGACAGCATCCACACTACACATATTTAATACACTGACGAACTACTCATAGGGTTAGTACTGCTGTACTGACTCAGTGAGGAAAGCAATGGCGAACTACCACACTCCTCGTCTTGCCTAGTACGCCTCAATATAGCGCTGCCTTGCGTTTTTGAGGGTATCTACCACATAACCTAACGGTGGTACTTTTTGAGGATCCAACCAGCCTTCGGACTGACTACCTAACAGACAAATGTAACCCATACTAATCAACTACAGTATATTACACAATACCATTTGAAAACCTTTTAGTGGTCATTTAGCCCCGTGTACTTGAGTGTGTGTGTAATTTTGTCTGATAACCTGAGTTATTGGGCTGTATTAGTGTTTGCATTTGTAATACAGGCGAGGCTTGGGAAGGAGCCGGCCGTAGCCGTAAGTTAGGAATCATTCCGGCATTTGCCTAGAGTAGAAATGGGAAACCACAGAGAACCACTTCCAGCATGGCTGAGCTAATAATCGAACCCACGTCTTCTTTCAGTTTTACCTCAAGAGCGTGAGTGCCAGTGCACGTCCCAGCTCTGAGGTACACATTCGTATTCATAGATAGCGTTACGTGAACTGTGAAATCAGGACCTTCTATACTACCGGACCTGACACTGCAATCCAAGATGGGCGCCGTAGTTGGTGGTCGGACATCAAACGCATTACGTCTGTCAGAATCCAACACAACACAAAATAACATCATGACGTGATTTTGTCTGCTGTTAATTCATTTTATGGGCTTGGGACATCTTGGCCATTAGCCCCGTGCAGTTGGGATTGGGTTGAATTCCTCCAATTACGTGATGACTGTAGTAGTGTGTGTAGCTGTGTAAGGGACAGGCATGGGGAGGTGCCCCGGGAGTTAAAATAAGGTACTACCGGAGTTCCATCAGGAAAGGAATAAAATAAAATAATGTTGTGGCCCACTGGAGAGATCTGCAGAATATCTTGGCTGAGTGAACAGGGAAAGTTGTAAATGATGATGTTGATGATAATTGTTGTTTTAAGGGGCCTAACTTCTAGGTTATCGGCCCTTAATCGTTTGGGTGATGGTGAAGCTGATAATGAAATGTAAACTATAACTAAAACTAACTACTAACTTATATACTAGAAGAAGAAATGGAAAACAAAATGAGAATAAGGCAAATAAAGGACAGGAGGAAAAGAAATGCCCTCGACCCTCGAGGAATGCGGATTGAGGGACTTGGAAGGAAGGAGAGCCATAAACGGCAGATAGGAAAGTGAAAGAGGAGAGGGTCCGCCCCACAGGTAATGGATAAAAGAGGGAAATCCGGACCCAGCTCAGGAATCCCTCGGGGTCACCAACTCTCGAACTCACCAGTCGAGAGCCCCTGAGGGTGTAGCACTATCTAGGATGCACCAGAAGTGGTGGGGCTACATACACCCTGCCTCCTTGAGGGCCTTGAGCAGAAGGCAGGAGATAACAGGAAAAGAAAAAGAAGGTTGACTCCTCCCAGAAGGAGGGTATCAGAAAAGATGAGACAAGGGCCAATTAAGGCGGGAAAGGAAGAGACCCTAGGCCTCGGATACCCTAATACCGTCGGGGTTGGGAGAGAGCAAGAGTTGACCAAGTGAGGTCGACAGGAAAGAAGACGGAGAGGAGCCCGGCAAAAGTAAGTGGACTCAGCTGGGGCCCCGTGGTCGCCAACCCACGTCCCACTAGATGTGAGCCCCTGGGGGGGAGTTGTAAATGTTCCTGTAGGAATTTCAATCTCTGTTTAGTAAGTTACCTATTTTTCTGGGCCTGTTTGCCATCTCTTGATGAATGCAGTATATTTGTATTTGTCTGTTGGCACAGGCTAGAGTAAAATGAGGCTTTTGACCAATGTCTCAGTCTCACTCATGACTGTGATTATATGGAAGCTACTGAGGTATGGGTGGTGCTTAGTAATGACATTCAGGGCACAGTCAGTGTCTGTTGGCACAGGCTAGAGTATCACCAATGTCTCAGTCTCACTCATGGCTGTGATTGTATGGAAGTTACTGAGGTATGGGTGGTGCTTAGTAATGACATTCTGGGCACAGTAAGTGTCTGTTGGCACAGGCTAGAGTATCACCGATGTCTTAGTCTCACTCATGGCAGTGATTATATGGAAGCTACTGAGGCATGGGTGGTGCTTAGTAATGACATTCAGGGCACAGTAAGTGCCTGTGGGTGCTGTGAAAGGTTCTACTCATAGGGTTAGTACTGCTGTACTGACTCAGTGAGGAAAGCAATAATAATCTACCTCACTCCTCTTCTTGTTTAGTACGCCTCAATATAGCGCTGCCTTGGGTTTTTCTGGGTATCTACCCACATAACCTAACGGCAGTGCCTTTTGAGGAACCAACCAGCCTTCGGGCTGACTACCTAACAGACAGACATATTATCCTTAAAAATAAATGTGACCAACCAGGTGGTGTAGTTCTTGGTTATCTCTTCTGGGGTCCAAGTTTGATTCCTGACTGACAAAAAATCTTAATTCTAGTCTAAGGGTAAGAACGGGGTACACACAGCCTTTGAGGTAAACCGGTAAATGTTGGGTTCGATTCTCCGCGTAGCCACCCAGCTAGTGGTTTACCAAGGGGTCCCTCACATACTGAAGATAAATGCCTAGGTACTTCCTATCATAAGGTCACGACTGCCTTCTGTAAATCCGTCAACAAGTAGGCTAGTCGTATTCATTCATTCCTATTCATGAGATTAAATGGCACTCTGTCAAACGCATGACGTGTGTCAGAATCCAACCCAACTCAAAAAATAACATCATGACGTGATTTTGTCTGCTGTTAATTCATTTTATGGGCTTGTGACTTCATGGTCATCAGCTCCGTGAAGTTGGGTGTGGGTTGAAGTCCCCTGATAGGAAATTAGAAAATAGGCACCAATGGCTTATCTTTATAATAATTGGATTTGCATCCAGTCACACAACAGTTTCAAGGCATATCACCACAATTTTAGCATAGCCTATGCATGAGTAAGCCTACTGGTAGTTTATTAAATCGGGATCCACACCCAAGTACGTGATAAGATTGATATCCTTGAACTAGCAGGTGTATAATTGGACGAGAGAACACTGCAGACAATTTAAAAAGTAAGTTATGTTCCTACGTACGGTAATCAATTTTCAGATCTTCTTAGACCTTAAATTGGAATACGTTAGTTATTACTATGCTTGCTCATAATGAATTACCATTACTAATAATATATTAACCCTAAACAGAATAATATATAGGCCAAACTTACCCTCTGATTGGCAATAGTATTGATGGTATCACAAGCGTAACAGAAGTCACCGGTATCTCGTCTTTATGAAGCACTAATGCAGACATTTACTTACACGAACGTGTAATATCATTAAGCAATAATCAATAAGCACAGATAATCAAAGGAGACGATTGCTAACCGA
The DNA here is from genome assembly GCA_946902985.2 of Meconema thalassinum. NCBI lineage: Eukaryota > Metazoa > Arthropoda > Insecta > Orthoptera > Tettigoniidae > Meconema > Meconema thalassinum. Next base: position 83,492,430 of record OX336400.1, on the reverse strand, counting down.
AATTCACACCACTATCACATCGTAAACAAAACGACTCAACTCATAAACAAAGCATGTAACCACCAACAGCGACAGCCATCTTTCATCTGTCCCGCCGCTAGTGTCAGGTCCGGTATTATAGAAGGTCCTGGTGAAATACATGGCAGACACACAGCGCCATGCGGAGAGTTTTGGAATGAAGATGGCTATGCTTCGTCACCAACTTCAACAACTCGCGGTAGATAGCAGCACCTCTAATACAGCGTTCTCTCCAGAAGCACAGGCTCCGACTGCCAATTATATGCAAGAATATTGGCCCAAGACAATAAAATTCTACTATTATTATTGTACTGTATATATTTAGATGTATTAAAATATTTTAAATCCAAATAAAATAAATACTTGATTATACATCTTATCTTATCTTATCTTATCTTATCTTATCTTATCTTATCTAATATATAAAAGTGAAAGTCTGTATGTATGTATGTATGTATGTATGTGGGTGGGTCTGTTCCGTATACAAATCTAATGCTCCGGCGAGTGTGGTGGGGGGCCTCGTCTGGGGGGGTCCGCCTTGGGGTCGCGGTGACTTCTGCGCCATTGCATCCTCCTTCATCCCTCCTATCCATATGCCTAGCATATTTTCTTCCAATATAACTTATTCTCTAACCCTTTCCTCTTCTTTGGCACAAGAGCTCCCTGTAGAGCTGGGTGCCCGCCCTGCCTCGCTTTGCGGGGCAGGGAATGAAATAACTCCTGTTCATTCATTCGTATACAAATCTACACCGTTCCACCAATCTCAACCATATTTTGCATACACATAGTTTAGGACCCAGAACGAACCGCTGGCTACATGAATTTTCGATAGTCTTTCTCATTCTTCTGATTTCGGCCCTTTTGCACTCAAGCACAGGCTAATCCCTATATCTAATATATAAAAGTGAAAGTCTGTATGTATGTATGTATGTTGGTTCCGTATACAAATCTACACCGTTCCACCAATCTCAACCATATTTTGCATACACATAGTTTAGGACCCAGAAGGAACCGCTGGCTACATGAATTTTCGATAGTCTTTCTCATTCTTCTGATTTCGGCCCTTTTTCACTCAAAAACAGGCTAATCAAATCATAAAATATACTCATGAAGGAATGGCAAGGCAGATAGTTTCCATGGCAACATAGCTCAAGTCGAGACACGGCCGTCTGGATGCCAATTGCGCTCTGCACTACCGGTATAGAAAATGAGGATCTTTACTTGAAATCCCGTTAGTTACTCAACTGCTCACACAGCACTGTCAACCGAGTATAGCATAACAAAGACTTGACACTATCTACTAGATATTTGTCAAATACCACTAACTCACTCACTCACTCACACATTCATCACGAAATCTCAGAACCCACCCAACGGATTGGAATGAAATTTGGTATGCAGCTTACTCAAGGGCCGCAAACGCCCACTAGGAAAGGATTTTTGGATATTCAGGTTCTAAAGGGGTGTTAAGGGGGTAGACCTGATTTCATCGAATAGCAATATCTCCCGATTGGTTTCACTGGGGGATGTGATACTCGGCATATAAACTCATCATTAAAAATAAGAAGACATGTGTCTGAGGGTTTTGCGATGTGGTGTATATTATGAGGTGAAAGGGGTGAAAAGTGGGGGTTGAAAGATTCCTAACGGAGCCTGTATCTCATAAACGACATAGGCGAGGAGTTTGAAACTCAGTGGGAAAAAATCAGCATAAAAAATAAGTAAATAGGTGTTTGACCGTTTTTTTTTCATAAATCCAATTTAAGGGGCCTATGGCGAGTGGTGAAATTCTGTGTAAAAGAAAAACAGGAAAGAAAGTGTCCTAACCGATTGACTCACTCGCTCTTCAAACTCAGGGGGAAAAACTGCTTAAAAATAAGTATAACTTATATGTGTTCGACAGTTTTTTTGATAAACCAAATTAAGGGGTTCATCGGGAGGGGTGAAATTCTGAAGAAAAAAATTGAAAGAAAATGTCCTGACTCACTCACCCACTCATCATCGCCCAGCCAAAAATATTGAAGTTGGAAACATGTCATTTTCGGGATATGTTCGTTGTATGTCAAAACCATACACTAAGGGAGGATTTTTGAATATTCAGGCTCTAAAGGGGTCTTAAGGGGGTTAAACCCGCATTTTATTGAATAACAATATCTCACGAGTGGTTTCATTTGTGGATGTGATACTCGGCATATAAACTAATCATTAAAAATAAGCAGACATGTGTCTAAGGGTTTTTCGATGTGGTGTATTATTATGAGGTGAAAGGGGTGAAAATTGGGGGTTGAAGGATTCCTAACGAAGCGTGTAGGCCTATCTCCTAAACGACATAGGCGAGAAATTTGAAACTCGGCGAAAAAAAATCAGCTTAAAAAATAAGTAAGTCGGTGTTCCACCGTTTTTTCATAAATTAATTTAAGGAGCCAATGGGGTGGGGTGAAATTCTAGGGGGAAAAAGGAGAGAAAGTGTCCTAACTGACTGACTAACTCACTCAATCATCAAACTCAGGGGAAAAAGACAGCTTAAAAAATAAGTTAATAGGTGTTCAAGCATTTTTTCATCAATCCAATTTAAGGGGCCCATGGGGGGGGGGGGGGGTGATATTCTGGTAAAAATAATTGAAAGAAAATGTCCTGTCTGACTCACTCACTCGTCACGCCCAGCGAAAACTATTAAAGTTAGAAACATGAAATTTTGGGAATATGTTCGCTGTATATCGAAAACGTCAACTAATGAATGATTTTTGTTATTCGGGTTTTAAAGAGGTGTTAAGGGGGTAAACGTGCATTTAATTGAATAACGATATCTCATGAGTTGTTTCTTTGGGGATGTGATATTCGGTATATAAGCTAATCATTAAAAGAATCAGACATATGTCTAAGGGTTTATCGATGAGGTGTATATTATGAGGTGAAAGGGGTGAAAATTGGGGGTTGAGGGATTCTTAACGGAGCGTGTATCTCTTAAACGACATAGGCGAGAAGTTTGAAATTCGGCGGGAAAAAACAGCTTAAAATATAAGTAAATAGGTGTTCGACCGTTTTTTTCATAAATCCAATTTAAGGGGCCCTTGGAGAGAGGTGAAATTCTGGGGGGAAAACAGGAAAGAAAGTGTCCTAACTCACTCACTCATCAAACTTAGGGGGGAAGAACAGCTCAAAATAAGTAAATAGGTGTTCGACCGTTTTTTTTTTTCATAAATCCAATTTAAGGGGTTCATGAGAGGGGTGAAATTCTGAAAAATAATTGAAAGAAAATGTCCTGACTTACTCACTCATCATCCCCCAGCCAAAATTATTGAAGTTAGAAACATGACATTAAGGGGCTATGTTCGTTGTATGTTGAAAACGTCCACTAAGGAAGGAATTTTGGATATTCAGGTTCTAAAGGGGTGTTAAGGGGGTAGACTTGCATTTAATTGAATAACAATATCTCCCGAATGATTTCCTTTGGGATGGGATACTAGGCATATAAACTCATCATTAAGAATAAGAAGACACATGTCTGAGGGTTTTTCGATGTGGTGTATATTATGAGGTGTATGTGTGAAAAGTGAGTGTTGAAGGATTCTTAACGGAGCAAGTATCTCTTAAAAGACAGAGGCAAAAAGTAAGAATCTTAGGGAGAAAAATCAGATTGAAAAAGTAGTAGATAGGTGTTCGATCGTTTTTTCATAATCCAATTTAAGGGGCTCATGGAGAGGGATGAAATTCTGGGGAAAGAAGTCCACTAAGGAAGGATTTTTGGATATTCACTCATCATCCCCCAGCAACCCTATTGCAGTTAGAAACTTGAAATTTTGGGGATATGTTCGTTGTTTGTCGAAAAAGTCCTCTAAGGATGGATTTTTGGATATTCATGTTCTGAAGGGGTGTTAAGGGGGTTAAACTTGCATTTCATTGAATAACAATATCTCACGAGTTGTTTCATTTGGGGATGTGATATTCGGCATACAAACTAATCATTTAAAATAAGCAGACATGTGTCTAAGGGTTTATCGATATGGTGTATATTATGAGGTGAAAGGGGAGAAAATTGGGGGTTGAAGGATTCTTAACGGAGCGTGTACTGTATCTCTTATTCAACATAGGCGATAAGTTTGAAATTCAGCGGAAAAAGCAGCTTAAAAATAAGTAAATAGGTGTTCGACCATTTCTTCATAAATCCAATTTAAGGGGCCCATGGGGAGGAGTGAAATTCGGGGGAGGGGGGGAACAGGAAAGAAGGTGTCCTAACTGATTGACTTACTTACTCACTTATCAAACTCAGGGGGAAAACAGCTTTAAATAAGTAAATAGCTGTTCGACCGGTTTTTTTTTTCATAAATCCAATTTAAGGGGTTCTTGGGGAGGGGTGAATTTCTCAAATATTAATGAAAGAAAATGTCCTGACTGACTCACTCACTCATCATCTCCCAGCAAAAATCATGAAGTTAGAAACATGAAATTTTGGGGATAAGTTCGTGGTATGTCGAAAACGTCCACTAAGGAAAGAGTTTTGGATATTCAGGTTCTAATGAGGTGTTAAGGGGGTAAACGTGCATTTCATTGAATAACAATATCTCACGAGTGGTTTCATTTGGGGATGTGATACTTGGCATATATACTAATCATTTAAAATAAGCTGACAAATGTCTAATGGTTTTTCGATGTGGTGTATATTATGAGGTGAAAGGGATGAAAAGTGGGGGTTGAAAGATTCCGAACGGAGCGCGTATCTCTTAAACGACATAGACGAGGAGTTCGATTTTCTCCGAGTTCCAATCACCTTAAAAATTAATAAATGAATAAATAATTAAAATAAGTAGATGTTCGACCGTTTTTTTTTCATAAATCCAATTTAAGGGGCATATGGAGAGGGGTGAAATTCTGGAATAAAAACGTCCACTAAGGAAGGAATTTTGGATGTTCACTCTCATCGACCAATCAAAACTATTGAAGTTAGAAGAAGGGGATATGTTTGTTGTGTGTCGAAAATGTCTACTAAGGAGGGATTTTTGGATATTCAGGTTCTAAAGGGGTGTTAACGGGGTTAAACCTGCATGTCATTGAATAACAATATGACACGACTATGACGCGAGCGAAGCGAGGCTAAAAATGAGATGGTGTGTGTCTGTGTATTACTCAATCACGCAAGAACCACTGGTCCGACTTACATGAATTTTACATGAAAGTAGCTGATTTAACTGGTTAACATATAGGCTACTTTTGATTTCAATACTTTGCACTATGGCGACCATTTTAGTGACGTCACTACACCCTTTGGTTCCAAACTTTCATAGTTCCATTTCAAATAAAAAGTGAACGCTAAGAAATAGCAAACTTTTGATGGCATATACGAGGTTTAAAATTACATTTTCTATCCGAAAGGTATCTCCAACGGTTAGCGAGTAAAACCTAAATTTGTGCTATAAAACACGGTCAACGCCGAACGGTGTAGTTGGACAAAATGTTCCATCCTTAATCTCCCTCTGCGCAGCACCTCGCCTATCCCCTGTTTTAACTGTCACTTTCACATTTTAATTTATTTATGACGCGTAGCGAAGCACGGGTACTTCAGCTAGTATATTATAATTGTGATAATCTGTGTGTCCGTGTGTGTGTTAGTTTGTTACCTCTTGACACTAAAACGGCTGGACGTATTTGGATGAAATTTGAAATGGAGACAGCTTATACCCTAGGATAACATATAGGCTGCCATTCATCCGGAAATAAATCATTGTTCCCATCGAACGGGCAACATAACTGAAAAGTCACCAAAATTACTCAGCCGGGACAAAATATCGAAGTTGTCGCATATGGACCGGACAAAGCTCATTTTACGCCCCTCGATGAGAGAAACAATACTCGGTAAGTCCCTACGGGACACCGAAAACCACATTTTAAGGCCCTAAATCCAACAGTTTCAAAGATATTCGCAGAAAACTATCTTCACCCTGGTAAACTGATGAACTAATGGCAAGTCCGTTTCCATGGCAACTGAACCTCAAGGTATGACATCCGATTTTCTATATATCCCTGTAGGAGGCAGTGCCAATCCATTTATTATCTTTTTCAAGAGATATATAAACACAAGAACAGGGCAGCGTGCCTGCCTCCCATCAGGAGGCCCCGGGTTCGATTCCCGGACCCGTCAGAGATTGTAGACACTGGCGTGAGGGCTGCAACGGAGTGCACTCAGCTTCGTGAGGACAATTGAGTAGCTGTCTGATAGAGAGGCAGCGCCCCGGTCACGAAGAACAAGATAAACGGCCAAGCGAACACGATGCACTGACCACGCGTCACCACAATATCTGCAGGCCAAATGGCTGGGAAGCGGTCGCATGATAGGCCTAGGCCCTTCATGGGCTGTAGTGCCAGGGGTAAAAAAAAATAGGGATAGCGCCTTCTAATACCACTTTTACATTTTAAACACTACACTAGCGGCTATTCAATAAAGTTAGCGATATACCTGCGTTCAATTTCATAAACATTGGGCTTACAAATCCCGTATAGTTAAGTACAAATATCAGTCTGGTCGTTATTTCAGTAGCAACGAAGCTCTGTGGCGGCTATTGCCGTTTCCGTAACACTTAAAGCATCTCGCCGTCACATACCTCAACTGCACACACAGCACTGTCAACCGAGTTTAGCATAACAAAGACTGACACTATCTTCTTTCTACTATATATTTGTCAAAAACCACTCACTAACTCACTCACTCATTCATTTATTCATCACGAAATCTCAGAAACCACAGAACGGATTGGAATGAAATCTGGTATGCAGCTTCCTCAAGGGTCACAAATGCCCACTAAGAGAGGATTTTGGATATTCAGGTTCTAAAGGGATGTTAAGGGGTTAGACCTGCAATTTCATTGAATAGCAATATCTCCCGATTGGTTTCATTGGGGGATGTGATAATCGGCATATAAACTCATCATTAACAAGTAGTTCCGTGAAGAACTATACAGCCTATTTTCATATATCCTACTCATGTTAATTTCCTCTACCAGCATACAAAATTTATGTTTGATTGTTCTGATAGGATCGTAGATATTGAGAACCGTCTAAATATTTCAGTTGGTCGACAGGTTGGATTTTTATTTATGTACTATTATATGAAGATTATTGTTTACGTGTGGTATTCAAACTTCAATCGCATGATCAGAACACAACAAGTAGAAACGAGATTTTAAAATTTCGCACAGCTGCCATCATGTGGTTATGAAAACAATTGAAATAAATTAGATGCCAGTGGATTAACATTATTTGTATAAGCATTTAACGTGCAAAGTTTCACTGCACTCGGATGGTTAAATCGCGAGAAACGTCCATTTAAATAATTAAACTTCGCGTCGCCGCCATGATGGATTTGTGCTCACCAGGTTACTGAAAGTCCTATAGGTTAACTTATGTTCATAGCCTCTATGAACATTAAAAGCACAGTTTTATTGCTGTAAAAGATTCGCAGATATTAAGAACCGTCAAAATATTTCGGATGCTCGCCACTTTGGATTGTTATATGTATAGAACATAGAATTATGTACCATTAAAGGAAAATTATTGCGTTGCTTCAATATTCAAACTTTCAATTCAATCGCATGACTAAGCCACAAGAAATAAAAAATAATTTTAAAATTTCGCACAGCCGCCATCTTGAGGTTATGTAAACAATTTAACTAAATTATATGCCAGTGCAGTACAATATGTATAATCATTTACTGTACCACATTTTAATGCGCTCAGATGATCACATCACGAGAAAAGTGAATTAAAATGTTTCAACTTCAATTGGCCGCCATGTTCGTTTTGTACTTTACAGGTTTCTGAAAGTTACATATATAAACTAATAGTAGTGCCCTTTATCACCGTACAAAATTTCAGGGTGATATCTGTAATAGTTTCGGAGATATTGAATGCCAGTGAAATATTTCGCACAGCCGCCATTTTGAGGTTATTTAAACAATTGAACTATATAAGATATCAGTGCATTACAAAGTGTGTAAATATTTGCTGTACCAAGTTTCATTACGTTTGGATAGTTACATCGCGAGAAAAGTCTATTTAAATGTCTTAACTTGGCTTGGCCGCCATGTTGGTTTTGCAGTTACCAGGTTTTTGAAAAACTCATAGGTGAACTTCTAGTAGTGCCCTTTATCACCGTACAAACTTTCAGGGTGATATCGGTAATAGTTTCGGAGATACTGAATGTTGGTGAAATATTTCGCACAGCCGCCATGTTGGATTGGTGAGACACAACAAAATTTGAAGGGTACGGTCTGGGTCGGCCAGAATGGTGCTATGATCATATCGAGTTTCATTGAAATCGCTCCAGCCGTTTAGAATATATTAGGGGGGCACACACACACACCTCACACCCACACACGCACACACACACGGACAAAAGGTGATCTCATAAGCCTATTTTTCCAAAATTGAAAATAGGCTAAAAATAAGAAGACATGCCTTTGAGGGTTTTTCGATGTGGTGTATATTATGAGGTCAAAGTGGTGAAAAGTGGGGATTGAAAGATTCCTAACGGAGCGTGTATCTCTTTAACGACATAGGCGAGGAGTTTGAAACTCAGCGAAAAAAATCAACATAAAAAAGAAGTAAATATGTGTTTGACTGTTTTTTCATAAATCCAATTTAAGGGGCCCATGGGGAGAGAAGAAATTCTGGGAGGGGGGGGGGACAGGAAAAAAAGTGTCCTAACTGATTGACTGACTGACTCACTCATCAAACTCAGGGGGAAAACTGCTTTAAAGTAAATAAATAGCTGTTGGACAGTTTATTTTCATAAATCAAATTTAAGGGGTTCATGGGGAGGGGTGAATTTCTGAAAAAAGAAAGTTGAAAGAAAATGTCCTGACTCACTCACTCATTCATCATCGCCCAGCCAAAATTATTGAAGTTAGAAACATGACAGTTTGGGGATATGTTCATTGTATTTCAAAACCGTCTACTAAGGGAGGATTTTCGGATATTCAGGTTCTAAAGGGGTCTTAAGGGGGTAAAACCTCCATTTCATTGAATAACAATATCTCCCCATTGGTTTCATTGGGGGATGTGATACACGGCATATAAACTTATCATTAAAAAGTAACAAGACACGTGTCTGAGGGTTTTTCGATGTGTTTATGAGGTGAAAGGGGTGAAAAGTGGGGATTGAAAGATTCCTAACGGAGCGTGTATCTCTTAAACGACATAGGCGAGGAGTTTGAAACTCAGCGGAAAAAAATCAGCATAAAAAATAAGTAAATATGTGTTTGACCGTTTTTTCATAAATCCAATTTAAGGGGTCCATGGGGAGGGGTGAAATTCTGGGGGGGGGGGGGAACAGGAAAGAAAGTGTCCTAACTGATTGACTGACTGACTCACTCATCAAACACAGGGGGAAAAACTGTTTAAAGTAAGTAAATAGCTTTTCGACAGGTTTTATTTCAATCAAATTGAAGGGGGGGGGGGGGGGGGGGGTTCATCAGGAAGGGTGAAATTCTGAAGAAAAAAAAATGAAAGAAAACGTCCTGACTCATTCACCCACTCATCATCCCCCAGCCAAAAATATTGAAGTTGGAAACGTGACATTTCGGGGATATGTTCGTTGTATGTCAAAAACGTACACTAAGGGAGGTTTTTTGGATATTCGGGTTCTAAAGGGGTCTTAAGGGGGTTAAACCTGCATTTCATTGAATAACAATATCTCACGATTGGTTTCATTTGTGGATGTGATACTCGGCATATAAACTAATCATTAAAAATAAGCAGACATGTGTCTAAGGGTTTTTCGATGTGGTGTATTATTATGAGGTGAAAGGGGTGAAAAGTGGGGTTTGAAGGATTCCTAACGGAGCGTGTAGGCCTATCTCTTAAACGACATAGGCGAGAAATTTGAAACTCAGCGAAAAAAAAATCAGCTTAAAAAGTAAGTAAATCGGTGTTCGACTGTTTTTTTTTCATAAATTAATTTAAGGAGCCAATGGGGTGGTGTGAAATTCTAGGGGAAAAAGGAGATAAAGTGTCCTAACTGTTCGCTGTATGTCGAAAACATTAACTAAGGAATGATTTTTGTTTATTCGGGTTTTAAAGACGTGCATTTCATTGAATAACGATATCGCATGAGTTGTTTCTTTGGGGATGTGATATTCGGTATATAAACTAATCATTAAAAATAATCAGACATATGTCTAAGGGTTTATCGATGTGGTGTATATTATGAGGTGAAAGGGGTGAAAAATGGGGGTTGAGGGATTCTTAACGGAGCGTGTATCTCTGAAGCGACATAGGCGAGAAGTTTGAAATTCGGCGAAAAAAAAACAGCTTAAAATACAAAATACAAGTTCAACTGTTTTTTTTTTCATAAATCCAATTTAAGGGGCCCTTGGAGAGGGATGAAATTATGGGGGGAAAAACAGGAAAGAAACTGTCCTAACTAATTGACTGACTGATTCACTCATCAAACTCAGGTGAAAAACTGCTTTAAAGTAAGTAAATAGCTATTCGACAGTTTTTTTTATCAATTAAATTGAAGGGGTTCATCGGGAGGGGTGAAATTCTGAAAAAAGAAAATTGAAAGAAAATGTCCTGACTCACTCACTCACTCACTCACTCATCATCGCCCAGCCAAAATTATTGAAGTTAGAAACATGACAGGTTGGGGATATGTTCATTGTATGTCAAACCGTCTACTAAGGGAGGATCTTCGGATATTCAGGTTCTAAAGGGGTCTTAAGGAGGTTAAACCTGCATTTCATTGAATAACAATATCTCCCGATTGGTTTCATTGGGGGATGTGATACACGGCATATAAACTCATCATTAAAAAGTAAGAAGACACGTGTCTGAGAGTTTTTCGATGTGGTGTATTATTATGAGGTGAAAGGGGTGAAAAGTGGGTGTTGAAGGTTTCCTAACGGAGCGTGTAGGCTTATTTCTTAAACGACAGAGGCGAGAAATTTTAAACTCAGCGGAAAGAATCAGCTTAAAAAGTAAGCAAATCGATGTTCGAACGATTTTCCTTAAATTAATTTAAGGGGCCAATGGGGTGGGGTGAAATTCCGGGGGGAAAAGGAGAGAAAGTGTCCTAACTGACGGACTAACTCACTCACTCATCAAACTCAGGGGAAAAAAGACAGCTTAAAAATAAGTTAATAGGTGTTCAAGCGTTTTTTCATCAATCTAATTTAAGGGGCCCATGGGGAGGGGTGAAATTCTGGTAAAAATAATTGAAAGGAAATGTCTTGTCTGACTCACTCACTCATCACGCCCATCGAAAACTATTAAAGTTGGAAACATGAAATTTTGGGAATATGTTCGCTGTATGTCGAAAACGTCAACTAAGGAATGATTTTTGTTTATTCCGGTTTTAAGGAGGTGTTAAGGGGGTAAACGTGCATTTCATTGAATAACGATATATCATGTGTTGTTTCTTTGGGGATGTGATATTCGGTATATAAACTAATCATTAAAAATAATCAGACATATGTCTAAGGGTTTATCGATGTGGTGTATATTATGAGGTGAAAGGGGTGAAAATTGGGGGTTGAGGGATTCTCTGAAAAGACATAGGCGAGAAGTTTGAAATTCGGCGGGAAAAAACATCCTAAAATACAAGTAAATAGGTGTTCGGACCGTTTTTTCATAAATCCAATTTAAGGGGCCCTTGGAGAGGGGTGAAATTCTGGGAAAAAAAAGGAAAGAAAGTGCCCTAACTGACTGACTCACTTACTCACTCATCAAACTCAGGGGGAAAACAGCTTTAAATAAGTAAATAGGTGTTCGACCGTATGTTTCATAAATCTAATTTAAGGAGTTCATGGAAAGGGGTGAAATTATCAAAAATAAATGAAAGAAAATGTCCTGACTGACTCACACAATCATCATCGCCCAGCCAAAATTATTGAAGTTTGAAACAAGAAATTTTGGGTATATGTTCGTTGTATGTCGACAACGTCCGCTAAGGAAAGAGTTTTGGATATTCAGGTTCTAAAGAGGTGTTAAGGGGTTAAACGTGCATTTCATTGAATAACAATATCTCATGAGTGGTTTCATTTGGGGATGTGATACTTGGCATATATACTAATCATTAAAAACAAGTAGTTCCGTGAAGAACTATACAGCCTATTTTCATATATCCTGCTCATGTTAATTGTCTCTATCAACATACAAAATTTCAGTTTAATTGCTGTAACAGATTCGTAGATATTGAGAACCGTCTAAATATTTTATAAGGTCGCCAGGATGGATTTTTATTTTTGTACTATTACATTAAGATTATTGTGTACGTGTGGTATTCAAACTTCAATCGCATGATTAGAACAAAAGAAGTAAAAACGAGATTTTAAAAGTACGCACACCCGCCATCTTGTGATCATGCAAACAATTGAAATAAATTACATGCCAGTGGATCAACATTTCTATAAGCATTTAACGTGCAACGTTTCACGGCACTCGGATAGTTAATTCGCGAGAAAAGTCCATTTAAATATTTATACTTCGCGTCGCCGCCATGTTGGATTTGTGCTCACCAGGTTACTGAAAGTCCTATAGGTGAACATATGTTCATAGTCTCTATGAACATAAAAAACAATCAGTTTGGTTGCTGTAAAAGATTCATAGATATTGAGAACTGTATAAATATTTCGGAAGCTCGCCATTTAGGATTGTTATATGTATAGGCCATAGAGTTATGTACCATTTAAGGACAATTATTGCCTAGGTTCATTAATCAAACTTTCAACTCGATCGCATGATTACGACACAAGAAATAAAAACTTAACTTTAAAATTTCGCACAGCCGCCATCTTGAGTTTATGTAAACAATTGAATTAAATTAGATGGCAGTGCATTACAATCTGCAAAATCATTTACTGTACCTCATTTCACTGCGCTCAGAGAGTAAAATCACGAGAAAAGTCTATTAAAATATTTCAAATTTGCTTGGTCGCCATGTTCGTTTTGGACTTTACAGGTTTATGAAATATACATAGGTAAACTTGTATCAGTACCCTTTATCACCGTACAAAATTGCATGATGATATCTGTAATAGTTTCGAAGATATAGAATGTCAGTGAAATATTTCGTACAGCTGCCATTTTGAGGTTATGTAAACAATTGAACTAAATTAGATTCCAGGGCATTGCAATGTGTATAAACATTTGCTGTACCAAGTTTCATTACGTTTGGATAGTTAAATCGCGAGAAATGTCTATTTAAATGTCTCAAATTCGCTTGACCGCCATGTTGGTTTTGTAGTCACCAGGTTTTTGAAAGTCTCATAGGTGAACTTCTAGTAGTGCCCTTTATCACCGTACACAATTTCAGGGCGATATCTGTAATAGTTTCGGAGATATTGAATGCTAGTGAAATATTTCGCACAGCCGCCATGTTGGATTGGTGAGACGTAACAAAATTTGAAGGGCACGGTCGAGGTCGCCGGGAATAGTGCTATGAACTTACCGAGTTTCATTGAAATCGCTCCAGCCGTTTAGATTTTATTAGGGGGGACACACACACACCTCACACACACACACACACACACACACACGCACACACACACGGACAAAAGGTGATCTCATAAGCCTATTTTTTCAAAATTGAAAATAGGCTAATAAGCTGACACATGTCTAATGGTTTTTCGATGTAGTGTATATTATGAGGTGAAAGGGATAAAAAGTGGGGGTTGAAAGATTCCTAACGGAGCGTGTATCTCTTAAACGACAAAGGCGAGGAGTTTGAAACTCGGAGGAAATCAATCAGCTTAAAAATATATAAATAAATAAATAAATAAATAAATAAATAAATAAAATAAATAGGTGTTCGACCGATTTTTCATAATTCCAATTTAAGGGGCCTATGGGGAGGGGTGAAATTCTGAAGGAAAAAAAAGTCCACTAAGGAAGGATTTTTGGATGTTCACTCTCATCGACCAACCAAAATTATTAAAGTTAGATGAATGATATTTTGGGGATATGTTTGTTGTGTGTCGAAAACGTCTACTAAGGAGGGGGTTAAACCTGCATTTCATTGAATAACAATATGACACGACTATGACGCGAGCGAAGCGAGGCTAATGATGATGATGATAATTGTTGTTTTAAGGGGCCTAACATCGAGGTTATCGGCCCCTAATGAAATGGAATGACGTGAAATGAAAGGATGTAGATAAAAACAACTCACTGCCATGGTTGAAGCGAAAATGGTGTTTATAAAACAGACAGTGAGCCCCAAAAATTATGCCTTATTTGAATAAAAAGAATAAAAGGCGGATGGTAAAAAAAAGGATAAAACAAATAAGGCATAGTGAACAATACAATACATAACACAATAAAAAACACAAAACAGATTTAACCACAATTAAAAGTCGTAACTACACATTAAAACTTAAAAAAGTAACCACTCTCCCTCATGAACCGGATGACGAGGTCAGCTGACGGCCCGTCATCACGGAGAATAAGGGAGAGGGTATTAGGCAGTTTAAGAGTCCTGCGCAGATCGGCCAGATCCACACAATCCAAGAGAAGGTGTGCCACGGTTAGGTGGGCGTCGCAAGTACACACAGGGGGATCTTCTCGCTTCAGCAAGTGGGAGTGCGTAGCAATCCCATGGCCGATCCGGAGTCGACAGAGTACCACAGCTTCCTTCCGGAGAAATCGGAAGGAAGATTTCCACACCTTCGTTGTCTCCTTGATGCCTCTCAGTTTGTTGGGTGGAGGCGTGGCTCGCCATGCTTCCTCCCAATGCGACAGGATCGAATGCCGCAACTGAGAGCGCACATCACTAGCAGGCACCTTATATGGTAGCGAGGGCAGTGCGACTGCCTCTCTCGCCGCCTGATCAGCAAGCTCGTTTCCCGCAATACCAATGTGGCTAGGAAGCCACACAAGGACACCCCGGCCCCAGCGGAACGCGAACTGACGAGCATGTCGTGCACACGCTGGACCAACGGGTGCTTCGGGAAACACACATCGATCGCTTGCAGCGCACTCAGAGAGTCAGTACACACAAGAAAGTGCTGGTGATCGTCAGATAACGTGTACCGCAGAGCCTCTAAGATGGCATAGAGCTCCGCTGTGTACACGCCACAGGCATCGGGAAGTGAAAAGAGAAACCGACGATCTTCAACCACAAATGCACAGCCTACTTTCTCGTTTACCTTCGAACCGTCCGTGAATACAAGCCCTGATCCCGGATACCGGCTCACAACGGACTGGAACAGCCTCCGATGGACGGAGGAGTCAGTGTCCGACTTGGGGCCGGTGTGCAGATCCAGGATGATATCAGGGCGAGAGACCATCCACGGAGGGGCCTGGAAATCGGAACTGACGGTATAAGTCATCCAAGCGAATCCCCGCCGGCCGAGTGGATCGG
Source organism: Meconema thalassinum (assembly GCA_946902985.2). Taxonomy (NCBI): domain Eukaryota; kingdom Metazoa; phylum Arthropoda; class Insecta; order Orthoptera; family Tettigoniidae; genus Meconema; species Meconema thalassinum. The sequence goes on along the minus strand of OX336400.1, from coordinate 83,477,060 downwards.
GCGAGCGCATCATACAGCCGGCGATTCGGATTGGAAAACAAACATCGATAGCTTGGATGAAGGGGCATCTGTCGAATAGTTGCAGCATAGGTCAGCAGTACTTGTTGGCGCCTCAGGTGTAAAGGAGGTACGCCAGCCTCGGCGAGCAAGCTGACGACTGGGCTCGTCCGAAAGGCACCCGTCGCCAGCCTCACACCGCCATGGTGGACACTGTCCAGTTTAACAAGCACTGACTTACGGGCCGAACCACATGCTACACTGCCATAATCCAATCGAGATAAAATCAGAGCCTTATAAAAGCGTAGGAGCACCGCGCGGTCCGCCCCCCATGATGTGCCGCTAAGAAACCGCAACATGTTGAGTTTCTTAGCACAGGTAGTTTTCAAACACCGCACGTGTGGCTCCCACGTCAATTTCTGATCGAAAAGGAGCCCAAGGAACCGGTACGCAGCAACGACCGGCAAAGCTACATCGCCCAGATAAAGCTCAGGATCAGGATGGAGAGTGCGCTTTCGGCAGAAATGGACAACCGAGGACTTAGCGGTAGAGAATCGAAAGCCATGCTCTAGTGTCCAGCGTTCCACTCTCCGAATAGCTTGTTGTAGCTGTCGTTCAGCGACCGCCATATTTTGCGCACTATAATGTAGAGCGAAGTCGTCTACATATAGCGACGGTACCACTGCTGGACCAGCAGCAGCGACTATACCGTTTATGGCAATCGCAAATAATGTTACGCTAAGCACCGATCCCTGTGGGACTCCGTTTTCCTGTATATGATATTGCGAATATGTCCCCCCTATTCGGACACGGAACAGGCGAAGGGACAGAAAATTCGCAATAAAAACCGGCAAGTTACCTCGGAATTTCCATTGATGCAGGGTAGAGAGGATGCCGTAACGCCAAGTGGTGTCATAGGCCTACTCGAGATCAAAGAAAACAGCGACTAGGTGCTGTCTCCGGAGAAAAGCGTTCTGTATGGCGGTCTCCAGGCGTACCAGATGGTCGTTGGTACACCGAGACGCCCTGAAACCACACTGGTATTCAGACAGGAGTCCCCGTTTCTCCAGGACCCACACTAGGCGCCGATTGACCATCCTCTCAAAGAGCTTGCACAGACCGTTAGTGAGACAAATAGGTCTGTAACTCCCTGTCAATTTGGGATCCTTATCGGGCTTCAGGATAGGTATAATGATACCTTCCTGCCATTGCGCTGGAAACACGCCTTCCAACCAGATACGATTAAACACCCTGAGCAAATAACGAATGCTCTCATCGTTAAGGTGTTTAAGCATCTGGTTGTAAATATTATCCGGGCCAGGAGACGTGTCCCTGCAGAGCGCCAGCGCTCCGCGGAGTTCCCACTCCGTAAAGGGCACGTTGTACTCCTCTGAAGCGCGGGAAGCAAAACTAAGATGGAAACGTTCCGCTTCGCGCTTCAGAGCCACGAAGGCAGGGTCATAGTTATCGGAACCGGATATATCCGCAAAATACGAGGCGAGATGGTTTGCAACGCGATAAGGATCTGTAACCAATTCATTATCAATGGAAATTCCCGGTACAGTAGAAGATGACTGAATTCCCGAAATGCGTCTTAGTTTAGTCCACACTTGAGAGGAGGGGGTATGTGCCGTAATAGAAGACACATACCGTTCCCAAGATTGTTTCTTATTCTGGCGAATAAGAATCCGTGCCTTGGCACGAAATTTCTTAAACGCCACCAAATTGGCCATGGTTGGACGCCGACGGTAGTGCTTATGAGCTCGACGACGGTCTCTTATTGCCGCTGCAATATCCTCTGTCCACCAAGGGACGAGTTTGCGACGAGGAGTCCCAGAAAAGGATGGAATGGACTCTTCGGCGGCAGCAAGAAGGACATCGGTGATGTGCTGTACCTCGTCATCGACGCTCCTGCAACCAAGATCAACGAACACAGCTCGTTCTTGAAACGAGGGCCAATTTGCCCGCTTAAGCACCCAACGACTGGGGAACTCCACGGGCTTCTGGTTCAGAAGTGTAAGAACGATCGGGAAATGGTCACTGTCACAGAGGTCGTCGTGTACATTCCAACCAAATAGGGGGACCAGCGCACGGCTACACACACTCAAGTCAATGTGTGAGTACGTGCCGTGCGCTAAGCTAAAATGTGTAGCTTCCCCTGTATTTAATAGACATAAATCTAACCCTTGAATTAAACCCTCCACGTCCCTTCCTCTGGGGCAGAAAGATGGTGATCCCCAGTGGGGGTGATGAGAGTTGAAATCACCCACGAGTAGGAAAGGGACTGGAAGTTGATCAACAAGATCAAAGACGTCAGTAATATCAAGGGGCTGGTTCGGTGGAAGGTACACGTTACATACAGTTGTCATAGCAGGCAAGGACACGCGAACTGCAATAGCTTCCAGAGGAGTGTCGAGTGGAAACTCCTCACTATAGCAGTCAGAGCGAACGAAGGTACAAACGCCCCCGGAAGCCCGGGCGGCGTCTCGTCGCTCTTTAGAGTATAGTCGGAAACCTCTCAGAACAATCTCGTGATCAGGTCTGAGGTTCGTTTCCTGTAGGCAGACTATACTAGCTGCGTATTGGGCAATAAGCTGACGGAGCTCTGTCAAATGCCTGTCATAACTGTTACAATTCCACTGTAACAGTGCCATTGTGTGGACTTAGGGAATAAGTTGGAGCAGCAAGCTACAACTTAAGACTCTGGAGGATCATCATCCACTACGTCGACTATAATCTCCATGTCCTCAGGCGAGGTCATGGAGTGACTCGACTCGGTGGAAGATTTCCTAGACGCAGTTCGGCGGCGGGGGGAACTCCGTGGGGAGCGCGTAGATCTGGGGACCGAAACGTCCCCAGGCGCAGAAGCATCCGCAGGTGTGGGCGCGGATGGCTTCCCCTTTTTTGGAGAAAGGGAATGCGTAGTGCGGGGTCCCTTCTTACCCGCCCCCGGCTCTTTAAGATATATAGACGGGTCAGGAGCTGAATTCCTGACCCTGGTCGACGATGCCGCCTCCGCCGGCTTCGGCGCGGCTTTCGCCGACCGCTTGGGTGGGGAGAAAGTCTTCGACTTCCTCCCGAGTGGGGAGTAAGTCTTCAACTTCCTCCCCTGCTGTGCGGGCGGAGCAGCCTTCGCTCGCACAGCCTTCGTGCTGGCCGAAGGTGGAGTTGAAGTCACCTTCGGGCTTTCCATTATAATCATAGGTGCTGGCTTCGGAACAGGTAACTCAGTTGCAGATTTCACAGCTGGTACAAAAGATGAGGTCGCCGGGACCAAATTTGGTATTATGGCTCTATAATCGATCGTTGGAGGAGGCGAAATCGTGGTATGGTACTTCTTGCGGGCCTCCTGGTAGGTGAGACCATCCAGGGTTTTGATCTCCTGGATTTTCTTCTCACTCAGGAAGACAGGGCAGTTCCTGTCCCGAGGAGAATGAAATCCAGGGCAATTAGTGCACTGATAAGGTGTTGTGCACTCTTCCGCTTCGTGTGGTACCTTACCGCATGTGCCGCAGATTGCGGGGCTCGAGCATCGGGATAACATATGCCCGAACTTCTGGCACTTATAACACCTCATTGGTGGAGGGATATAAGGCCGTACGTCACAACGGTAACTTGTAACCTTGACTTTCTCCGGGAGCACCGAAAGCTCAAAGGAAATAATGAAAGCACCAGTAGAAGCGAGGCTAAAAATGAGATGATGTGTGTCTGTGTATTACTCAATCACGCAAGTACCACTGGTCCGATTTACATGAATTTTTCATGGAAGTAGCTGATTTACCTGGTCAACATATAGGTTACTTTTGATTTCAATACTTTGCACTATTTAAAGATGGCGACCATTTCAGTGACGTCACTACACCCTTTGGTTTCAAACTTTCATATTTCCATTTCAAATAAAAAGAGAACGCTAAGAAATAGCAAACTTTTGATGGCATATACGAGGTTTAAATTAACATTTTCTATCCGAAAGGTATCTCCAACGGTTAGCGAGTAAAACCTAAATTTGTCCTATAAAACACGGTCAACGCCGAGCGGTGTAGTTGGACAAAATGTTCCATCCTTAATCTCCCTCTGCGCAGGACCTCGCCTATCCCCTGTTTTAACTGTCACCTTCACATTTTAATTTATTTATGACGCGTAGCGAAGCACGGGTACTTCAGCTAGTCTTATATATAAAAGTGAAAGTCTGTATGTATATGGGTATGTGGGTGGGTCTGTTCCGTATACAAATCTACACCGTTCCACCAATCTCAATCAAATTTTGCATACACATAGTTTAGGACCCAGAACGAACCGCTGGCTACATGAATTTTCGATAGTCTTTCTCATTCTTCTGATTTCGGCCCTTTTGCACTCAAGCAAAGGCAAATCAAATCATAAAATATACTCATGAAGGAATGGCAAGGCAGATAGTTTCCATGGCAACATAGCTCAAGTCGAGACACGGCCGACTGGATGCCATTCGCGCTCTGCACTACCGGTATAGAAAATGAGGATCTTTACTTGAAATCCCGTTAGTTACTCAACTACTCACACAGCACTGTCAACCGAGTTTAGCATAACAAAGACTTGACACCATCTTCTACTATATATTTGTCAAATACCACTCACTCACTCACTCATTCATTCGTCACGAAATCTCAGAAACCACCGAACGGATTGGAATGAAATTTGGTATTCAGCTTCCTCAAGGGACGCAAATGCTCACTAAGAGAGGATTTTTGCATATTCAGGTTCTAAAGGGGTGTTAAGGGGGTAGACCTGCATTTCATTGAATAGCAATATCTCCCGATTGGTTTCATTGGGGGATGTGATACTCGGCATATAAACTAATCATTAAAAATAAGAACACATGTGTCTGAGGGGTTTTCGATGTGGTGTATATTATGAGGTGAAAGGGGTGAAAAGTGGGGATTAAAAGATTCCTAACGGAGCGTGTATCTCTTAAACGACATAGGCGAGGAGTTTGAAACTCAGCGAAAAAAATCAACATAAAAAAGAAGTAAATATGTGTTTGACCGGTTTTTCATAAATCCAATTTATGGGGCCCACGGGGAGGGGTGAAATTCTGGGGGGGGGGGGGGAACAGGAAAGAAAGTGACCCAACTGATTGACTGACTGACTGACTCACTCATCAAACTCAGGGGAAAATTAAGTAAGTAAGTAAGAAAGAAAATAGCTGTTTGACAGTTTTTTTCTTAAATCAAATTTAAGGGGTTCATGGGGAGGGGTGAATTTCTGAAAAAAGAAAATTGAAAGAAAATGTCCTGACTCACTCACTCACTCACTCACTCATCGCCCAGCCAAAATTATTGAAGTTAGAAACATGACAGTTTGGGGATATATTCATTGTTTGTCAAAACCGTCTACTAAGGGAGGATTTTCGGATAATCAGGTTCTAAAGGGGGTCTTAAGGGGGTTAAACCTGCATTTCATTGAATAACAATATCTCCCGATTGGTTTCATTGGGGGATGTGATACACGGCATATCAACTCATCATTAAAAAGTTGAAGACACCTGTCTGAGGGTTTTTCGATGTGGTGTATATTATGAGGTGAAAGGGGGTGAAATGTGGGGATTGAAAGATTCCTAACGGAGCGTGTATCTCTTAAACGACATAGGTTAGGAGTTTGAAACTCAGCGGGAAAAAATCAGGATAGAAATATGTAAATATGTGTTTGACAGTTTTTTCATAAATCCAATTTAAGGGTCCAATGGGGGGGGGGGTGAAATTCTGGGAGGGGGGGGGGGGGCAGAAAAGAAAGTGTCCTAACTGATTGACTGACTCACTCATCAAACTTAGGGGGGAAAAACTGCTTTAAAGTAAGTAAATAGCTTTTCGACAGTTTTTTGAACAACCAAATATAAGAGGTTCATCGGGAGGGGTGAAATTCTGAAGAAAAAAAAATTAAAGAAAATGTCCTGACTCATTCTCTCACTCATCATCGCCCAGCCAAAAATTTTGAAGTTGGTAACATGGCAGTTTGGGGATATGTTCGTTGTATGTCAAAACCGTACACTAAGGGAGGATTTTTGGATATTCAGGTTCTAAAGGGGTCATAAGGGGGTTAAGCCTGCATTTTATTGAATAACAATATCTCACGAGTGGTTTCATTTGTGGATGTGATACTCGGCATATAAACTAATCATTAAAAATAAGCAGACATGTGTCTAAGGGTTTTTCGATGTGGTGTATTATTATGAGGTGAAAGGGGTGAAAAGTGTGGGTTGAAGGATTCCTAACGGAGCGTGTATGCCTATCTCTCAAACGGCATAGGCGAGAAATTTGAAACTCAGCGAAAAAATCAGCTTAAAAAGTAAGTAAATCGGTGTTCGACCGTTTTTTCATAAATTAATTTAAGGGGCCAATGGGGTGGTGTGAAATTCTGGGGGGGAAAAGGAGAGAAAGTGTCCTAACTGACTGACTAACTCACTCACATCAAACTCAGGGAAAAAAAGACAGCTTAAAAAACAAGTTAATAGGTGTTCAAGCGTTTTTTCATCAATCCAATTTAAGAGGCCCGTGGGGAGGGGTGAAATTCTGGTAAAAATAATTGAAAGAAAATGTCCTGTCTGACTCACTCACTCATCACGCCCAACGAAAACTATTCAAGTTGGATACATGAAATTTTGGGAATATGTTCGCTGTATGTCGAAAACGTCAACTAAGGAATGATTTTTGTTTATTCGGGTTGTAAAGAGGTGTTAAGAGGGTAAACGTGCATTTCATTGAATAACGATATCTCATGAGTTGTTTCTTTGGGGATGTGTTATTCGGTATATAAACTAATCATTAAAAATAATCAGACATATGTCTAAGGGTTTATCGATGTGGTGTATATTATGAGGTGAAAGGGGTGAAAATTGGGTGTTGAAGGATTCTTAACGGAGCGTGTATTTCTGAAACGACATAGGCGAGAAGTTTGAAATTCGACGGGAAAAACAGCTTTAAATACAAGTAAAGAGGTGTTCGACCGTTTTGTCATAAATCCAATTTAAGGGGCCCTTGGAGAGGGGTGAAATTCTGGGGGAAAAAAAACAGGAAAGAAAGTGTCCTAACTGATTGGCTCACTTACTCACTCATCAAACTCAGGGGGAAAACGGCTTTAAAAGTAAATAGTTGTTCGACCGTTTGTTTCATAAATCCAATTTAAGGGGTTCATGGGGAGGGGTGAAATTATCAAAAATAATTGAAAGAAAATGTCCTGACTGACTCACTCACTCATCATCGCCCAGCCAAAGTTATTGATGTTAGAAACATGAAATTTTGGGGATATGTTCGTTGTATGTCGAAAACGTCCACTAAGGAAAGAGTTTTGGATATTCAGGTTCTAAAGAGGTGTCAAGGGGTAAATGTGCATTTCATTGAATAACAATATCTCACGAGTGGTTTCATTTGGGGATGTGATACTTGGCATATATTCTAATCATTAAAATAAGCTGACACATGTCTAATGGTTTTTCGATATAGTGTATATTATAAGGTGAAAAGGATGAAAAGTGGGGTTTGAAAGATTCCTAACGGAGCGTGTATCTCTTAAACGACATAAGCGAGGAGTTTGAAACTCGGAGGAAATCAATCAGCTTAAAAATAAATAAATAAATAAATAAATATATAAATAAATAAATATATAAAATAAATAGGTGTTCGACCGTTTTTTTTTCATAAATACAATTTAAGGGGCCTATGGGGAGGGGTGAAATTCTGGAAGAAAAACGTCCACTAAGGAAGGATTTTTGGATGTTCACTCTCATCGACCAACCAAAACTATTAAAGTTAGAAGAATGATATTTTGGGGATATGTTTGTTGTGTGTCGAAAATGTCTACTAAGGAGGGATTTTTGGATATTCGGGTTCTAAAGGGGTGTTAACGGGGTTAAACCTGCATTTCATTCAATAACAATATGACACGACTATGACGCGAGCGAAGCGAGGCTAAAAATGAGATGGTGTGTGTGTATTACTTAATCTCGCAAGTACCAGTGGTCCGATTTACATGAATTTTACATGGAAGTAGCTGATTTACCTGTTTAACATATAGGTTACTTTTGATTTCAATAATTTGCACTATTTAAAGATGGCGACCATTTTAGTGACGTCACTACACCCTTTGGTTTCAAACTTTCATATTTCCATTTCAAATAAAAAGAGAACGCTAAGAAATAGCAAACTTTTGATGGCATATACGAGGTTTAAAATTACATTTTCTATCCGAAAGGTATCTCCAACGGTTAACGAGAAAAACCTAAATTTGTGCTATAAAACACGGTCAACGCCGAGCGGTGTAGTTGGACAAAATGTTCCATCCTTAATATCCCTCTGCGCAGCATCTCGCCTATCCCCTGTTTTAACTGTCACCTTCACATTTTAATTTATTTATGACGCGTAGCGAAGCACGGGTACTTCAGCTAGTACTATAATAAAGCTGAAGAGTTTGTGTGTTTGTGTGTTTAAACGCGCTAATATCTGGAACTACCAGTCGGATTCGAAAAATTATTTTTATATATGATGGCCGGATTCAAGAGGAATAATTTAGGCCAGGTTAAATTTCGGACAGACCACTCCATTCCATGCATTTAGGCCCTTTCGCACATATCTACACCGTTTCATTGGTCTGAACCCAAATTTGTATACTTACCCTTTGGAACCCTGCGAGTAACACTGTCTGCATGGAATTTCAGACAGACAACGCCATTCCCTGCATTTAGGCCCTTTGGCAAAAATCTACACCTTTTCATCGATCTGAACCAAAATATGTATACTTACCCTTTGGAACCCTGCGTGTTACACTGTTTACATGCAATTTCGGACAGACCACTCCATTCCCTGCATTTATGCCCTTTGGCACAAATCTACACCGTTTCACCGATCTGAACCCAAATTTGTATACTTACCCTTTGGAACCTTGCGATTAACACTGTCTGCATGAAATCTCAGACAGACAACGCCATTCCCTGCATTTAGGCCCTTTGGCAAAAATCTACACCGTTTCACCGATCTGAACCAAATGTCACATACTTACTCTTGAAATTTTGGACCGACCACTCCATTCCCTGCATTTAGGTCCTTTGCACAAATCTACACCGTTTCACCGATCTGAACCACATTTTGTATACTTACCCTTTGGAATCCTGCGGATGACACAGTCCACTTTACATTTCTGACAGACCACTCCATTCCCTGCATTTAGGCCCTTTCACAAATCTACACCGTTCCTCCAAATTACACCAAATTTTACTTACACTAAAAACCGTGCTGGTAACACTGTCCACTTGATATTTTGGACAACGCTCTTCATTCCCTACATTTAGAATGACAAACAAACTGAACTTGAAAACCACGTATTGAAGGCTCTAGGACCATTCATGTCCGTAGTAGTGTAACTGTAAGAGTATTTTAGTAAGTCCATTGTTGACTGGCAATTTGGACTGCATCACGTCGCCCCTACCGGTGTTCTGGTGCAGAATTGCGAAAATAGTTAAATCTTGCGCTGCTTATAAATTGCAGTCACGGGGAGTAATTAGTGCAAAAAGATTTCTTAAGCCCCTTAAAACAGTTATCATCATGAACATATTATGCCTCTGTATAAGTCCAATGGTGTTGGTGCAGTACATTGAGGTTATCAGCTTCAATAAGCGTTGGTGCTTTCAAATTTACCTTCATTTATTCCGTAACTTATCGTTGAGCGCTATGTGGCGGTAAATGATACTATTCTACCTCAGGAGCTCGGGACAGCTGAAGTTTTCCAATATGTTCTGATTATTTTCCTACAGCGCTATGCGACAAAATACGACACTATTGGTCTCTTAATTTCTAACAGCCAATGAGATATGGGCCCTAGGCAGTGTCTTATTGCACTTACTCCTCTTTCTAAACTTATTTTAAAATTTGTTTGTAACAAATGTGCCAGTGCTGTAGTTAGTAAACAGCGATTTCCCTGTTCATTATTATCATATCAGGAAAAATGACCTGAATGTTACGTCCTTTATACTGAACTACTTATCACCCCCACTGCAACCATCACCACCACAAAAAGTTATATTTAAAAAATATTTATTTTATGTTAGTTAAAGTATCATGTGCCAGTTCTGTAGTAGTATTAATTATCATCCATATAGCAAATAAATCCACCGGGCTAAGCCGGGCACTACTGCTAGTATAAATATAAAAAGGAATGACTGTGTGTTCGTCTTTTATGCGTTCATAAACCATTCATCCGATTGCGATCAAATTTTGGCGAGTTGTTGTAAACACTTCCGGGATGATCATAGGCATAGTTAATCCATTTCACAATAGATAGCGCGCGAGTAGTTTAAACAAATGCGTAATGGCGATGCGTTCATATACAATTCGTCCAATTGCGATCAAATTTTGGTGATTTGTTGTGCACAGTCCCGGAAAATTAATTGGCGTAGTAAATCCAATTTACAATAGATGGCGCACGAGTAGCTTCAAAAAATGGCGTGCGTTTGTTTCAAGAAAGTTCCACATGTGTTCATATACCATTCATCGCATTGCGTTGAAACTTGGGTGAGAAGTTCTGTACACTTCAGGTAAGGTTTCTGGCTTGGTGAAACCACTTAACAATAGGTAGCGCACGAGTAGATTCAACAAATGAGCGACGACGGGCGAAGCGATTCAACAAAGTCCTGTATATATTCACATACCATTCGTCCGATAGCGATGAAACTAGGGTGAGATGTTGTGTACTCTTCAGGGAAGGTTTCTGGCTTAGTACATCCACTTTACAATAGGAAATAGGTATCGCACAAGTAGATTCAACAAATGAGCGACGGCACACGAATCGTTTCAACCAAGTCCCGTATGCGTTCATATGCCATTCATCCGATTGCTATAAAACTTTGGTGAGTTGTTGTGAACACTTCCGAAATCATTATAGGCGTAGTCAATCCAATTTACAATGGACAGCGCGCAAGTATTTTTAACAAATGAGTGTTGGTGATGCGTTCATATAGCCTACAATTCATCCGATTGCGACCTAATTTTGGTGAGTTGTTTGGCACACTTCCGGGATGGTTATAGGCATAGTTAATCCAATTAACAATAGATAGCGAACCAGTAGTTTAAACAAATGAGTGTTGGTAATGCGTTCATATAAAGTCATCCGATTGCAATCAAATTTTGGTGAGTTGTTGTGCATACGCCAGGAAAAGTTATAGGCAAAGTAGATCCAATTAACAATAGATTCAACAAATGTGCGACGACGGGCGAAGCGTTTCAACAAAGACCAGTATGCTTTCACATACCATTTGTCCGATAGCGATGAAACCTGTGTGAGATGTTTTGTACACTTCAGGGAAAATTTCTAGCTTAGTAAATCCATGTTACAATAGGTAGCGCACTAATGGATTCATTTACCATACTCCAGGGAAGGTTTCAGGCTTAGTAGATTCAAGAAATGAGCGAAGATGCGCGAAGCGTTTCAACAATGCCCCGTATGCGTTCATATACCATTTGTCCGATAGCGATGAAATTTGGGTGTGATGTTGTGTACACTTCCGGGAAGGTTTCTGGCTTAGTAAATCCACTTTACGATAGGTAGCGCACGAGTAGATTCAACAAATTAGCGATGGCACCTGAATCTTTTATCAAAGTAAAGTCCCGTATGCGGTCATATGCCATTCATCCGATTGCGATGAAACTTTAATGAATTGTTGTGTTCATCCGAGGAAAGGTTTCTGACTTACTAAATCCATTTTATAATAGGTAGCGCACGAATAGATTCAACATATGGGTAACGGCACGCGTATCGTTTAAACGAAATTCCGTAGGCGTTCTTATACCATTCATGCGATTGCAATGAAATTTGGTGAAATGTTGTTTCCACTCCCGCGAAGGTTTCTGATTTAGTAAATGCATTTTACAATTGGTAGCAAACGGGTAGATTTAACTAATAAGCGACAGCGCGTGAATCGTTTCAATAAAGTCCCGTATGCGATCATATACCATTCATCCGAGTGTGATAAAACTTTGGAGAGCTGAGTACAGTTCTGCGAAGGTTCATGAATGAGTAAGTCCGTTTTTCAATGGGTGGCGCACAAGAAGATTCAACAAATGAGTGACGGTGCGAATCGTTTAAACAAAATCCCGTATGCGTTCATATGCCACTCATCCGATTGCGACGAAACTTTGATGAGTTGTTGTGTACACGCCAGGAAAGGTTCTCGAGTTAGTAAATCCATTTTACAATAGGTAGCGTGCGAGTATATTCAACAAATGGGTGACAGCGCTCTAATCGTTTCAGCAGTCCCATATGCGTTCATATACCATTCATTTCATTGCGATGTAACTTTCGTGAGTTGTTGATCACGCTCCCGTGAATGTTTCTGAGATAGTAAATTATTTTTTATAATAGTTTAGAGGTGGTTAACGGATAAAGAAGAAAATATTGGGAATCCAAAAGCACTGCAACTAACAAAGTCAAAACCCCAACACTTTCTTTGATTGGCATTGCAACGCATGCTGGGTAGAGCTAGTATATATATATAAAGGAATGTCTGTGTGTTCGTCTTTTATGCGTTCATAAACCATTCATCCGATTGCGATCAAATTTTGGTGAGTTGTTGTAAACAATTCAGGGATGATCAGGGGGTGTCAACCAGATAGGGATCATTTGGCACCATCGGTGTAGTAGTACGTGCCAGTCGTATGGAGCGCTGTATATCGTCTTGCCAACATATGCATGATACACGTTGTAATTAAATTGCAAACATATCCCTATATTTAGTCAATAAATATACACATAATTCCTAATTGACATTTCCTTGCAATTATCTTGCTCACAGACGATAATTACGGCACTTATCATTAAATAAACATTATTTCTACTGGGTTGGCGGCACTGACCATGCCATGGCGGCTCTGTTTATGTGTTGTATGTAATAATATTGGCCGTATACAAATAAGCTAAATAAGCTAATGTTGTGTTCTATCTCATCTTTCTTATATCAAATTGTCTTCGTGGTAATGAGAAGTGAACAGTTCTTCTTCTGCTACGCCAAGTAAGTACGCTTATTTTAAGAATTTAAGTAAAAACGTGTTTCTGCGTGTGCAAAATATACCGTAGCCTAGTTTTGAATTTATATTAGACGCAGTGTACAGGTGACATTCCACTTGACTTTAACTTTCACTATTATTTATCCTACAGGTAGGCCTACCAAATTCTGGGAACGAACAAATCGTAAATTGCTGTTCTCGAAATAGCAGAGGAATGTGGCAATTAGGCCTACTCTCCTTAGAAATGACCAGGTAAGAGTCTATGTTTCCGTAATGTTTTCAACTTGATTACATCTTGCAGAGATACGTCCAGTACCATGAGCCTATTGCATATGTGTACTCAAGTTCTTGAGGTGTGTTAATAATTCATTTTACATTGCGGTAGATTAAAAATGTCATGATTCTTGACAACGTGTCGAAGCTTTAATATTTTCCCCTTCCTTGAATTTCAAATTATTATTGGTACCGTATTCAAAAAAGATCAGTTCTTGTACATGTTAGCTACTGGTGCTGTGGCAAGTACCTATTCAGTTGGTAGAATAGGTAGTAATGCCATTACTGATGTAGAACTGTAATGTTCTGCGACCCAAATACCATTCAAATGCACCTGTCCTCCTCTAATAAGCCAAGAACAAACAAATGTGTAGATGTGTTTCCTTGCATATTCATGCTATGGGCACTTTGTATTTATTTTTGTAGATACACAGGAAAATAAGCTGTACGGTTTATGTTATGGTAGGAATGCAGTGTTTGGGCTGGGTGTTCAGTTGGTCGAATTGGTAGTAATGGCAATACTGATGTAGGACTGTAATTACAGGTTATTAAAACTTAACATTCACCCCCCTGGTCTAATAGGTTTAATGGTCTAGGATCATTAGTCTTACCAATTAAATTATATACATTAAGTTAATGTGTTCTTGTCCTGTGGAACGAAGTCCAACGTGAATATACTTTTGTTAAGTCATGGTGCTAAAGTAGTCGACTCGTGTAATGTTCTGCGACCCAAATACCATTCAAATGCACCTGTCCTCCTCTAATAAGCCAAGAACAAACAAATGTGTAGATGTGTTTCCTTGCATATTCATGCTATGGGCACTTTGTATTTATTTTTGTAGATACACAGGAAAATAAGCTGTACGGTTTATGTTATGGTAGGAATGCAGTGTTTGGGCTGGGTGTTCAGTTGGTCGAATTGGTAGTAATGGCAATACTGATGTAGGACTGTAATTACAGGTTATTAAAACTTAACATTCACCCCCATGATCTAATAGGTTTAATGGCCTAGGATCATATTATAGTCTTACCAATGTGTAACTATATACATTGTGTTCTTGTCCTGTGGAACTAAGTCCAACGTGAAAATCCAATAAAACCATGGAACCATTGGCCCGATAACCCCACCCTTATCTGCCAATTTTTATTTTATACTCTTGGTAAGTTAATAAGTGTTAGGTTCTGTCGATGATATTCTGTAACAGCGAGATAGATACAAGACAAATATAATTGATTTATTGTATGCCAATGTAATGGTTGATATACCTATAGTTAGTATTATATTCCCACACGTTATTTACAATATTTTTCAACACGTAGGATGCCAATGTCTAAGCTTACATGGAGGGATTTTTTCATCAATTGATTCTGTAATAAGACCACCTTGTGGTGTGGTTGCTGCCACTCCTGAGGTTCTGGGCTAGTTTCCAAGCTTGATTAAGTAATTTAATTCTGGTCTGACAGTTGGAACGGCGCACACTCATCTTTGTGAGGCAGAACTGAGAAGAGGTAGGTTCGATTCTCACCTCGGCCATCCAAGAAGTGGTTTTCCAAGGTTTCCCCACTTCCACTCCAGGCTAACGCTGGGATGGTTCCCAACTTAAGGCTACGGCTGCCTCCTTTCCAGTCCTCACCTGAATTACAGGAAGTATACACACTACTACAGATACCACAATAACACAGACTATCATACAAATCAAACACTCCCCCAGGGGCTCACATCTAGTGGGACGTGGGTTGGCGACCACGGGGCCCCAGCTGAGTCCCGCATTGCTTCCACTTACTTGTGCCGGGCTCCTCTCTGTCTTCTTTCCTGTCACCTCCCCTTTTTCCATTGCCTTGTTCTCTTCCGACCCCGACGGTATTAGGGTATCCGAGGCCTAGGGAGTCTATTCCTTTCCCGCTTTAATTGTCTCTCGTCTCATCTTTTCTGATGCCTTCCTCCTGCGAGGGGTCAGCCTTCATTTTCTTTTCTTGTTATCTCCTGCTTTCTGCTCAAGGCCCTCAAGGGGCAGGGTGTATGTAGCCCCACCACGTATGGTGCACCCTGGATATTGCTACACCCTCAGGGCTCACGGCTGGTGAGTTCGGGAGATGGCGACCCCGAGGGATTCCTGAGCTGGGTCCAGTTTTTCCTCTTTTTCCATTGCTTCTGGGGCCTTTCGTGGCTCTCCTTCCTTCCAAGTCCCTCGGTCCTCATTCTTCGAGGGTTTGAGGGCATTTCTTTTCCTACTGTCCTTTGTTTGCCTTAATCTCCTTTTGTTTTCCATTTCTTCTTCTAGTAGCCTATATAAGTTTGTAGTTAGTTTCAGTTATAGTTTACATTTGATTTTCATCTTCACGATCACCCAAACCATTAGGGGCCGATAACCAAGATGTTAGGCCCGTTAAAACAACAAATATCAACATCAACAAATCATACACACTTCCAAATACATGGGGCTAAATGAATATGTTATCGAAAGCCCTAAATGAATTAATATCAAAAACACAATGATTCTTTTAAAATGTAGTTAACTTATAGTAGGTGCAAACATACACATGTCAGCAAATTCAAGTTCCCCGTTTCAAGCATTAAGTTACACATTTTATTAAGTGTACTGTTTCAACATACACACTGGTATGTGTTGTAGGAATTTGCGGTTCATCGGTGTCAGCCATTACATCAAGGAGGAACTAGGTCCATTTTTATGTGCTGGACCCTACTGTTATACTTTGGCAAGAAAGAAGAAAGGAACATGCCTCAACACATACTTTTAGGAGGACCAGATTTGATTACTGTATTTTTGCTAAGTTTGATCTTGGCTCTTGCTGTTATCTTCTATTCATTGACAACTTTTTAAATAAAACATGATGAATTCTAGCAGTATTGAGTGTTTTTCTTGTTTTTCATTGATAGTCCTATTTCTCCTTTCCCCTTAACAGCACGTCATGGAATGTACTGTATTAGTGTGCGATGTTAATTTTTGATGTAGCCTACTTACTGCATTTCACCTTTCAAAATTTTTAACTGGATATATTTTAAAGGGCATATGAAATGAACTACTGTATAGAAATTTTGTGATATCCAATTCTTTTTCTGTCCCCTAATGTATTTGGCACTAATTACACTAACAATTTTAGTGTGATGAGGATCTGGTTACACCACCTAATTCCTTAGCATTCTCTCTTAAAATTTTACTGTTATTGCTAACAGCATCAAGCATTTTAAAATATGAATTTTCTCCCTTCCCAGTACTTTTCCTTTGTAGTTTTTTATAATAACTAATTGGTTATAGGCCTACTTGGGCCATTTTTTAAGCTGAGTAATAATATGCTGCAGGCCTTGTAGTAGCCTAATTTTTGTCACCAATGCAATATGCTGCAATTGCAACTGAAAGAAATTTAAACATGTATATTATTGATGAGGTTATGTTCTAAATGCTGTGATTGTTCATTTCAAAGTTCTGGAATTCACAATTTCCCACTTTGTTATTATTTTTATTAATTTTTTCTGTTATTGGTATTTTGAATGTGATTTATTTCTTGTAGATCATATTATTATCTCCACACTTAAAAACGTGCCATAAGTATTGGGAGATTGTGATTTTCGGAACATTGAAGTGGGCAGAGCATTTAGGACGAGAATATTTAGCGGAACGAGGGGAAGGGGCAGGGTGGAGGGATGGGAGGGGGCGGGAGGGTTAGTGTTTACGAGATCTGCTCATAGGTGGCGCTACCGGTCGACATGTTGCTAGTACATCAGTCAACCACCAGACAGCGCTGAAGTCTTAGGTACAAAGAATTAGCGTGGCTGTTGGCCATCTGTAGTAGTAGGTAATCTGTGGGGATGATCATAGGCATAGTTAATCCATTTTACAATAGATCGCGCGCGAGTAGTTTAAACAAATGCGTAATGGCGATGCGTTCATATAAAATTCGTCCGATTGCGATCAAATTTTGGTGAGTTGTTGTGCACAGTTCCAGAAAAGTAATAGGCGTAGTAAAAGCAATTTACAATTGATGGCGCGCGAGTAGCTTCAACAAAATGGCGTGCGTTTGTTTCAAGAAAGTCCCACATGTGTTCATATACCATTCATCCCATTGCGTTGAAACTTGGGTGAGAGGTTGTGTACACTACAGGCAAGGTTTCTGGCTTAGTAAATCCATGTTATAATAGGTAGCGCACGAGTAGATTCAACAAATGAGCGACGACGCGCGAAGCGTTTCAACAAAGTCCCGTATGCGTTCATATACCATTCGTCTGATAGCGATGAAACTTGGGTGAGATGTTGTGTACACTACAGGGAAGGTTTCTGTCTTAGTAAATCCACTTAACAATAGGTATCGCACAAGTAGATTCAACAAATGAGCTACGACGGGCGAAGCGTTTCAAAAAAGACCTGTATGCGTTCACATACCATTCGTCCGATAGCGATGAAACTTGGATGAGAAGTTGTGTACCCTACAGTCAAGGTTTCTGACTTAGTAAATCCATGTTATAATAGTTAGCGCACGAGTGGATTCAAAAAATGTGCGACGACGCGCGAAGCGTTTCAACAAAGTCCCGTATGCGTTCATATACTATTCGTCTGATAGTGATGAAACTTGGCTGAGATGTTGTGTACACTTCAGGGAAAGTTTCTGGGTTAGTAAATCCAATTAACAATAGGTATCGCACAAGTAGATTAAACAAATGAGCGACGACGCGCGAAGTGATTCAACATAGTCCCGTATGCGTTCATATACCATTCGTCCGATAGCGACTAAACTAGGGTGAGTTGTTGTGTACACTCCAGGGAAAGTTTTCGGCTTAGTAAATCCATTTTTCAATAGGTAGTGCACAAGTAGATTCAGCAAATGAGCGAAGTCGCGCGAAGCGTTTCAAGAAAGTCCCGTATGCGTTCATATACCATTCGTCCGATGGTGATGAAACTTGGGTAATATGTTGTGTACTCATCAGGGAAGGTTTCTGGCCTAGTAAATCCACTTAAAAATAGGTAGTGCACGAGTAGATTCAACAAATGAGCGACGACGCGCGAATTGTTTCAACAAACTCCCGTATGCGTTCATATACCATTTGTCCGATAGCGATGAAACGTGGGTGGGATGTTGTGTATACTTCAGGGAAGATTTCTAGCTTAGTAAACCCATGTTACAATAGGTAGCGCACGAATTGGTTCAAGAAATGAGCGACGACTCGCGAAGTGTTTCGACAAAGACCCGTAAGCGTTCATATACAATCGTCCGATAGAGATGAAACATTGGTGAGTTGTTGTGTACACTCCAGGGAAGGTTTCTGATTTAGTAATTCCATTTTACAATTGGTAGCAAACGGGTAGATTTAACTAATAAGCGATAGCGCGTGAATCGTTTCAATAAAGTCCCGTATGTGATCATATACCATTCATCCGAGTGTGATAAAACTTTGGAGAGCCGAGTACAGTCCTGCGAAGGTTCATGAATGAGTAAGTCCGTTTTTCAATGGGTGGCGCACAAGAAGATTCAACAAATGAGTGACGGCGCGAATCGTTTAAACAAAATCCCGTATGCGTTCATATGCCATTCATCCGATTGCGATGAAACTTTGACTATAAAAATTAAAAAAAAGGAAATTTCAACTAATGCCCCATTAGGCTAATCAGTGGAACCCACCAGCTGGGAGGACTCCTGTTATGTCACAGCACACGCCCCATATGCGACAGCGGAGAAAGTTCTGATGATCAGCAAAGCTCAGAGCGCAAAACGAGTTCTACTCAGCTCGGAATGCAATATTTTTGCAATGTTCCCTTACATGTACCGTGTACTAGCATGTAATCAGGACACGAACCTACTCGAGAAGTGCCAGTTCTGAATCCAATAAGTTTCTCTTTGTTTAGATCAGGCCACGCCAACTCAGGTGCTTCACGAGCATCGGCCGGCACCGACAAAATCACCGCTGCTCTGCTGTAGGAGAGGAATCTGTAATGGCAGCGCTTAGCGAGGCGAGAGTCGTGTTGTTGTTGTTTGGTGAATGGGTCTGGGCAAATCAGCGCACGTTAGGCGGCGTACCGGTATGTAAATGAATACAGTCCAACTTGGATAACTCGAGCTCGAGGGACCGAAAAAACTTCGAGTTATCCACGAATTCGAGTTATCCAAAACGGGTAGGGTGTATAATAATGGAAAACGACCCTTTGAAACATCACATTATTTTATTTGATGTTTTTAATGACATTTTAAATGAAATTACAGTACGGTACCTTTTTTTTTAAGAAAATAATACTGTACTTGAAATGAACTAACAAGAAGTTCCGTGAAGAACTAACGAGCCTACTTTTCTTAAAATTTAAGATTCATACCAATGATGAATCAATATGGATCTATCTAGAATAATGACGAAATTAAGTTGGTAATATCGAAATTTCTAATTAGTTCGAAATACTGTATACCTGGTACAATGTAGCCTAATAGAGCACTACAGTTGGCAATCCTGGTGACTGAATATATTCTTAGTTCCATCTCTTAAGGTACAGAATACAAAATTTAGTTCAAGTCTAATGGATAGCACGGACGTTACATGCAGTTAAACATTGGATCTAACAGCGCGCGTAAAATCATGTTGGCAACAATGTTATGCACGTATTGGTCAGAAATAATCTGAAATAATATGGTCTATTGTTGTGCCAATTTTGAATTAAATCCATTAGTTATTATAGAAGTTACATGCATTTTAAAATTGGACCTATCAGCAGGCTTAGAATCATGTTGGCAGCACTGACGTATATTAGTTACTCCAAATTAATCTAGAATGCCAGGTTCTATACGTGTGCAAAGTTTAGAGCTATTGGCTTGCATAGTTTCTGATATATTAATATTAGGGTAACAAAAATAGAGACAGCATTTATTAACAGTTGGCAGCCATGGTTGCTCTTAAGAATACGCATAGTCATATCTGTTATGGTTCACATAGCACATACGAAGTTTGGTTGAAATCCAAATGATAGTATAGAAGTTACATGTATTTAAAGTTGGACCTCTCAGCAGGCTTAGAATCATGTTGGTAGCACTGACGTATATAAGTTACTCCAAATTAATATACAATGTCCGGTATTATACGTGTGCATAGTTTAAAGCTGTCGGCTTCCACACTTTCTGATATATTGGATTTGGATAAAATAAATTGAAAGCATTTATCAACAGTTGGCAGCCCTTGTGGCTCTTTAGAATACGCTCAGTCATATCTGTTTATTTGCACATAGCACATACGAAATTTGGTTGAATTCCAATTGATAGTGTAGAAGTTATATGCATTTAAAAATTGGACCTATCAGCAGGCTTATAATCATTTTGGCAACACCTCTATGTATGGCCTCGTGGAAATTAAACTGCAATATTATTATCTATATATGTGCCAATTTTGAAATAGCTGCCATTCATACCTTCCAAGATATCCAACATGGAGCTCAAATTTCAATTGCGATTTTTCAGCAGTTGGTAGCACTGACATCATTTTCAAATAAGGCCGTGAGATATTCAGGTATAGATATTTACTCCTGCCAAATTTTGTTTCGATTGCTGCAGCCGTTTTGGAGTTGATAGGGGAGGGGGGGACACACACACACAGCCAGACAGACATGCAGACAGAAGGACAGACAGACAGACACACATTTGCCCGATCTCATAAGTCTACTTTTTCCTCATTTTTGCAAAATGTGAAAAGTAGGCTAAAAATTAACGAAACCAGTCTCCTGTACTCTAATAAAAAGAATGAAAGGCTTTTGGTTTCAGCTGATAAATACAGTACTTACGTCTAACTTTAAAATAAATAAGACATGGTAACCTATACACAAATCCGGCTCACTTGCTGTGATTGTAACCAAAAGCTCACTTGCCTGTTAAGACACGATGCTACCAGCTCGAAAACTCAACGCACACTGACGAAGCAGGGGTGGGGGAAGAAACGCTATCCGAACTTTGCCGATCGTCCACGAACACCGAAATTGACATACGAAGTCTGCTTCTCTTCCTTGGCGTTGTCGAAGCAAGAGGGGGGAAGCGATAAAGCGAGAGAGAAAGAGAGATGCGCTTACTGACCTTGAGCGGAACCGAAAATCAAACTGGGACCGGGCTTGA
Source organism: Meconema thalassinum (assembly GCA_946902985.2). Taxonomy (NCBI): domain Eukaryota; kingdom Metazoa; phylum Arthropoda; class Insecta; order Orthoptera; family Tettigoniidae; genus Meconema; species Meconema thalassinum. Next base: position 83,455,674 of record OX336400.1, on the reverse strand, counting down.
AACAGACAAAACCTGTTTCAGCCAAACAAATCTTTATGACTTCCGGAACCAAAACTTCGAGTTACGGTACCCAAAAGAACTTTGAGTTATTCACATTTTTTTTGCATTGTCAGTATAGGAAATTCAAGGGACCGGAGGAAAACTTCGAGTTATCCACGAATTCGAGTTGCCCAAGATCGACTGTAATAATAATGCCAATTTTGTGTACAGGCAGAAATAGGCCTAATAGTTTTATTGCGCTCCTGATTTTGCACAAATTTTTAACATTCTTTCGTTATCTTTGGCATCGCTTTGAAGCCATTAATTTGCTGGTATTTGGAACAATCTTTTTGGCAGTTGCAATCCGAAGTGTAGCTTCCAAACATGCATCAGACAAACTTGACCTTGTTTTAGGTAGATTTCATTAGAAAGCTAACTATTGCAATGGGTACCATGTTTCGACTTCCAGAAAATTTCGACATATCTTCGCGTTTCACATCCCCCAGACCCCAAAACCACCGTCAGTTCTAAATTTTATATATAATTTATATATTTATATATATATATATATGTATATCAGTTTCTTGTGGACACGATAACTGCCGTAATTTTGCACCAATCACATTGAATTTTTTACCGAATACGTATACCTATAAAATCTCGGTCGAGTTCGTTACTGGGCTAAATCGGTCGAAGGGAGTAAAAATGGGGGGCTTTTTTCGAAAAATTGAAATATTGCTATAACTCTCTTAATATATGAAATATCGAATCCGTTCAAGTTCATACTATGTGTCGGATAAAGCCCAAAAATTTATGTTTGAAGAGTTTTTTTATAGCACCAACCATTGACCAAAGGGGTGGGAAAAAGTGGGTTTTTCGGGAAACATTAATCATATCTCTCTTAATAGGCACAATATCAAAACCGTACAGAATGGACAATATTCCCCTAATAATTACCTAAAACTTTTGTCTAAAAGAATTTTTGATATGACCCATCATTACGCCAAGGGATGAGAAAAATGATTTCGGAATTATAAGAAAATGCCAAGAGCTATCAGTGGTTGCCATGGCAACACTACTAAATTGATGAGGGATGAGCCATCAGACGTCGCCATGACAACGCACTTGCACGAGATCAGATTCAGATTTCCATCTGACTAAGTGTGAAGCGGCTTCGGTGACGTATCTGGTAGCATGCTGAACTTCTATGCCCATGGTCGCGGGTTCAAAGCCGGCCAAAGTCGTCGGATTTACTAAGAGCGCTAAAAATCCCTCAGTATGCTTTCCTTTGGAGGGGAAGTTCCAACGTACGTTGCGAGTTGCTGGTTGCGGTGGCATCTAGTAGCCAAGTTCACAGCTAGGTGTCGTTAACGGTAGTATTTGGTAGCAACAATAGGAACTACTGCTTGAAATTGACCGTCTGCAGTCCTTACCTGAATTACAGACTAATACAGCCATCACAATTCACACCGTTTATCAGACAGATTCTACACTCACCCTAAGTACACGGGGTTACATGACCGCGTTGTCGCAGCTCCTAAACTGAGGAACCAACCAAAATATCTGCGGGAGATATAATTTTGCGTGAAGAAGTAACAGACCGTTACATAGTTACACATCAGTGTCGAAATCTTGCATAAGGACAGTGTGACCACAAGTATAAAAATGGACTCCAAATGCCAAGAAGGTTACCTTCATCATAAGACAATAAAAGGTTTAAAATATGCATAAAATGACGAAAAACAAAGTTAATTAATCTCCAATTATAAAATACTTTCTCGCAATAAATGAGGTCTGATCCTTCTACGAAAACCTACATATTCTGCCTATTTTCGCCTATCCCCAAGTTTGTCCGGTGAAATCTACCTCCGCCTTCCGGCGTGCCGAGAGGACTTTTATTTTCGTTAATATTCACAATTGAAAACATTTGTTCACACACGTTGTTCCGAACATAGCAACGAATTTCAGGGCAAGGGCATGTATCCTCGGGAATTTTTGTTCCTCAACGCTTTTATAAAATGAAATCAAATCTCCATTGTAATGGTAATACCAGTCTGTCAAAATTGATCGCACTGTAGTTTTATCAGCTCAACTTGGAGACTTGATGGGGTATCCTCAGGGCGCACCGAAAATGGTGTCATAAAAACTTTGAGTGCCGGTTTTACTTGTTTTAATTCTTCAAACCTGTCCTCAAATTATTTATGCAATGACTGTAACGCTTTTGTGTACCCACTGATGTGTTCATAAGTACTTAAATTTCAGGAGTTTAGAGAGGAAAAATTGTCCCAATTTATTTCTTGAAGCTGACTTTTAAAAAGCACAAGCTGCAATTTGAAACTTTCAATACGGTCACACATAGTACTGATTAATTCATTTTTGCCTTGCAACGAGATATTTAAATCATTTAAATACAGTGGCGTACGCAGGATTTCCTTCTGGGGGGTCATTAATATATTAGGGTAATTGAGTACATTACCAGTATTACAGGGACAGATGACCTTGCTGTTCCGCCCCTTAAAACGACAGTCATCATCATAATTAAAATGATACTTTGATTAATATTCATAAAAACAACAATTAAATAACCGCTCTCTTTGCATGAAAAATATTTTAGGTCTCATTTTTTCGACACAATAGAAAATGAAAAGAAATTCTAAAAAAATATGGACAACAGTAACTAAATATTGAGACTGATACGATGCAGTGGTATCATCATGACCATAGTGACGTGGTTGCTTAAAATATTGATATTATGTGAGAGAAAAATAATGTTTTGCTCTCCGTGTTTCTACTGAAATTGCTATTGGCTCTCAAAATCTGCCATCTTGATTATTTTATCTGTATCATTAATTGGAATAAATTGCAGATACTCCCCGTGTACTGAATTATCTTTAAGGAAACGGGCACACACAATTAAAGCGACCCGAAGCGACGTGAAAAGAGTTACCGATCACACACTTCAACAGCAAAACTGATCCATGGGTAGCTCCAACACTGCGAGTAGAGTGCAGGGCATTTATTAAGTGAGGAACTTGACCACACCTAAGGTGTATGCGGGAGTTAAGACGCCTAACGAGCGATGCCGTAAAACATGTGATAGATGGGACAATATATAGATTCAAGTAAACGAAAATCTCTGTGGGGGGGGGGGTTTCAACCCTGAACCCCCCCCCCCCGTCGGTACGCCACTGTTTAAATACCCCGTGGTGTATTTCATGAAAGCGAAGTCAGCGATCCATTACTTATCATCCAAGTCTGACTGTGCTACCGCCACTACACGGGAAGGAAAGAGAAGAGGGAGGGGGAAATCACCGGTGCTGCACTGAGGCGCGTAAGCACTACTGTCGACCAAAATATTACGTGCCCTCGAGGTTGAAGGTTGTTTGTGAAGTAACCAATAAACCTACTTAAAATCCAATAACATCATCATTTTCGTTGTTCTATTTTACGTTAGTTCATTAAGGCTTGGAATGTTTAATTTATATTTTAATGTTTTTTATCGCAGTTGGAACACAAAAAGTGCTCGTTTTTAAGCTGATATAATGTTGGTCGCTGAATTGATACCGGTACCAATTTTCATCAAAGTTTCTTTCAAAAGTTTAGGAAACACTGTCTTTTGCATCACTCCTCTGTTGGATTTCTTCCACTCACCTAACACACATCGTCAAGCCCTCTTTGAGGGGCGAAAGAATGCCACGACAAGAGGCTGGCAAAGGTGGGTCGCGTTTGGAGGCAGCAGGATAAATATAATGTCATATTCCTCACAAAACTTTATGACACTTATCGAAAGGTGACCGGATAACTTATCCCCGATCATAATCTTGGATCCTTGCAATTTCTTGGCATAGGGCAACAAATTTTTCATGAACCATGATTCAAACATGTTAAGATCGAACTCCTGCTCCACCAACACCTCCCTCTGTCCAAATATCATACAGCTGCTTACTTTTGTTGTTGGCCTCTCATGATTCCCGGCCAATGCATGTGAGATTTTCGAAGTGAAATGTCATGTCCTGTGGTTCGGATTCCACGTAAAAAGGAGGTCCCGTGGCTCTTAACCCCAAGATTCACGGTCACGTAAACCTACAATCTTCCTTCTTCCTTTGCTTACTTTTGTAAACAGTGAATGGGGGTCACAATGTTCCATCTGCAGCTGCTGCCATCATAAGCGGTCCTTTTGATGTTTTGGTCTGTGAAGAGCTAACGCGCCAGGAAAAGGTTCCTACTTTTTCTGCTCGTTCTTGGCGTACAACATTTTCCAGCACTTGTTGCTATATTTTCATAAGCAGACTAGATTACTTTTCAGAATTACCTTTGTAAAAATCTATGAATAAATTTTTCATTTTCAGATTAATTGGGAGCTTTTGCAACCTTGCTTTCCATGCGATGAATTGTGTGTGTGAATATAGTTTTTAGTGGTATTTGGAACGATAGGCATAGTAATTGAGGACGAATTTAATATTATATTACATTTTGTTGTGTGTGTGTATAAGCCTTGTTTGGGCGGCAAAATAGCAACCGAGTAATTCCATTTTATGGCGAATCAGGCTCAAAGGTTGACAACACTACTACGATTTCACAAACTTCAACATGGTTTCCTCAAATACACAACGTGTTCAAACTGCAGCTTTTAAGCGTGAATCACCAATAAAATACTTCAAAGTAAAAGGTGCAAATGTATATAGTAGGTTGAGAGATGACGATCCGTGCCGGAAACACAAGAAGGGGCTGACAGAGAGAGGAGATGCGCGGAGGGATATTTTCCTCAGGACTTGAGCTGACGTTTGGTATAGCTTCACGCCTCTTTTGACCAGCCCGTTCACCTGTCCTGGGGCGTCACAAAAATTTGTTTCGTCATAGTTAATTATATTAGAGTCAGGAACTCCATCCATCGTTTCCCTAAGAATATCATAATATTCCGTTAGGATCTCCCTCGAAACTGCTGCTCTAACTCTTTTCGTGTTCGGTACAATTCTCACAGTAAGTTCGGAGTTTGTTCTCAGAAATGCATGAACCCACTCTAGTCCTGGCCGATTGTCTTAAAATCTCTTTTCCACTTTCCCTGCGTGGTTAAGGTAACCCTGCACGATGTTACGTACATTTGTGTTTCTCGGTGGAAAAGCCCACTTGGCACACGTCAATAAGACATTAACAAGTGTTATCTCCTGTTCCCTGTTTATGTCGTTAAGGGTTGTGTACGTCACAGCAAACTCTTCTGATGCTCATTTTCCCCTGCTACATGACCGCGTTGTCGCAGCCCCTAAACTGAGAAACCAACCAACCAAGACCGATTCTACTTCTTAACTCAGTTGTGTGATAACTAAGGTTCGGATGTTAAGTAAACGTCATATTTCTTTCCCTCGCTCATTTTACCCAAAATCTGAAAAATAAGTTTGAATGACGGGTCCCTGACCACATTTTAAGCAATTTGATGTTGCGTATAAATGCATATTTCGGCTATTTTTAGCCTATTTTCAATTTTGAAAAAATAGGCTTATGAGATCACCTTTTGTCCGTGTGTGTGTGCGTGTGTGTGTGATTCGTGTGTGTGCCCCCCCCCCCTAATAAAATCTAAACGGCTGGAGCGATTTCAATGAAACTCGGAAAGTTCATAGCACTATTCCCGGCGACCTCGACCGTGCCCTTCAAATTTTGTTACGGCTCACCAATCCAACATGGCGGCTGTGCGAAATATTTCACCAGCATTCAATATCTCCGAAACTATTACCGATATTACCCTGACATTTTCTATGGTGATAGAGGGAACTACTAAAAGTTCACTTATGTGACTTTTGAAAATCTGGTAACTACAAAACCAACATGGCGGCCAAGCGAATTTGCGACATTTAAATAGACGTTTCTCGCGATTTGACCAACCAAACGCAATGAAACTTGGTACAGTATATGTTTATATACATTGTAATGCACCGACATCTAACTTCGTTCAATTGTTTACATAATCACAAGATGGCGGATGTGCGAAATATTTCACCGGCATTCTATATCTCTGAAACTATTAGCGGTAAAACCCTGTATTTTGTACGGAGATAAAGCGCACTACTGGATACCCATCTATAAGACTTTCAAAAACTGGTTAACTACAAAACGAACATGGCGGCCAAGCGAATTTGAAAATTTTAAATAGACCTTTCTCGCGATTTAATGTTCCAAGCGCACTGAAACCTGGCACAGGAAATATTTATACACATTGTAATCCACTGGTATCTAATTTAGTTCAATTGTTTACATAACCTCAAGATGGCGGCAGTGCGAATTTTAAAATTAAGATTTTATTTATTGTGATGTAGTCATGCGATCGAAGTGAAAGTTTGAATAATGAATCTACGCAATAATTTTCCTTTAATGGTACACGACTCTATGGCCTATACATTTAACAATCCAACATGGCGACCATCTGAAATATTTAGACGATACTGAATATCTACGAATCTATGTTAGCAATCAAACTGCATTTTTTATAATGTTCATAGGGACTATGAAATTAAGTTCACCTATAGGACTTTAAATAACCTGGTGATCACAAATCCAACATGGCGGTGACGCGAATTATAAATATTCACATGGACGTTTCTCGCAATTTAACCATCCGCGTGCAGTGAAACTTGGTACAGTAAATCCTTATACGAATGTTAATCCACTGGCATCTAATTTATTTCAATTGTTTCCATAACCTCAAGATGGCAGCTGCGAAAAAATTTAAAATCTCCTTGTTTTTTCTTGTGTCCTAATTATGCGATTGAAGTTTGAATACTACACGTTCACAATAATCTGCATGTAACAGTACATAACTCTAGGACCTACATATATAAAATCCAACATGGCAACCATCCGAAATATTTAGTCGGTTCTCAATATCTACGAATCTATTACAGCAATCAAACTGAAATTGTGTATGTTGATAGTGGCAATTAACATAAGTAGGATATATGAAAATAGGCTGTATAGTTCTTCACGGAACTACTTGTTATTGTTTTGGTCATATTTAGTCATATATTAGTGATATAAGGTCATATTTGGTTATAATTTCAGCATTGTTGTTTAAATTGATGCGTCGTTAACAAGGTACGTGTTGTCTGCGTCGAGTTTCAAACACAGGATTTCCGAATAGTGTAGTGAATATATTTTTCTTTCTTTTCCTGGAACAGGCAGATAGCAGGTTTAGAAGACCTGATTCCAAGAAGGCGCTCCTCTACGGACGTCATTTAACATTTACTGTATGTTAGTGATACTCTACCTATCCCAAAATTCATGTCATATTTCATAGTTTTTAGGTCATATTTTATAGTTTTTAGGTCATATTTAGCTAGTTTTTAGGGCATATTTGCTTGCATATTTTGTACTTCTTTAGGTCTTAAAGTTCCGAATCCTAGTCATAACAATACGGATATGGAAGAGGAACTTAGGAAAAAGGCCACCAACCTTTACCACGTCTACACAGCTCCCTCCCCCCTCTCTCCAAGACCTTGGTTCAAGGCAAAATTTTTAAGTAGTCTACCCTTAAAAGTTAAATAACCAGAAAGTATTCTATAAACGATTTAATACCACGTTAGGCGTTAAATGGGAAAAGCCATCTTGCCTTCTTAGTCGCAATTTTTTAATTCTAGCGAACAGTCTTATTTTGCCCCCTCTGCCGTTTCCCGCCGCGGCCGAGTAGGGGAATGACAGATCATAGGGAGCGCGTGGGTTTCGATAAAGCTCCGCAATAGATGTTCTGCCAACCAATGAAGAATTAATTTCAGTACTATGTTTCCGTAGTTGGCACTCACCAAACGCTCACAGCAAACAGACTGGCGGAACCGGGAATAGTCTGTTTTGATTGATTTTCCTCGTGGTGGTGTTGGTTGTTTTGATTTGTTCGGTATTTTGGTTATTTATTTGAATTGAATTGAGAGTCAATCATGCCACTGCAAGGGAGGAAAAATTGCCAAGCACCGGGATGTAAGAATTATAATGATAGTAAGAACAATACGGCAATTTTCATCTTCCTGGAGTTGACTATGTGTAAAACTAGTGGACAATATGGACTACTCTCGAATAAAAATATACAGAGAATAAATGTGTGCATTTCATCTCTTGTTTGTTTTTCTACCCGTTCTCCTTTGCATTGCAATAAAAATTGTTGTTTAGGGCTACGGGGAGGGGTGAGAGGCAGCCGGCATGCTAGGCAAAAGTGAGGTTGTGGCAGTATAGAGTGTGCATTTGGACAGTTTTCTTTATATTCATCGAATATCCCAACAATTCTGTAGAGTAGGAGAGCAATGTTTAATTAGCCTAAAGGTGAATTAAGCTCTAGAATTGCATAATTCTGTCCTTCGTAACAAACCTATTGCCAACATTGATATATATCAAAGTGTACTATTTTCCTATCTGGACGTACATTTCTACGTCTAGTGAAAGGCGCAGTTATGTTTGTGTTATTTTCATCAATGATCAATAACTCATCGCAGAACTTACCGTTCAATTACGTGTAATAAAAATTACATCCATATGGCTTTTTACTTTTTATGTTGCCAGACTTGGTATAGCGGTACATAGCCTCAGGTGGTGCTCTCTCTCGGAAATTCTATAACCAAATGTGACGAATCTCTTATACTTACATGATCCTTGGAGCCGAGATCCAAGGCCCTTTGAGCTTTGTCCTGTTACCACGACGATCAGAAAAGGTACAATTTCGAACTATTATTTCTGAGCCCTGGTTTAAAAGTGAGGTAAAGTAATGGGGCACACACACTGATCTCTATGCATGGATCGCTGATGGAAGCTCTCCGCTTCACGAGAAAGTATGCCAGGTTGAGCGTGCGGTCTGCCATGTTGGCGTACCCATTATCGAGCTCTCCTTCTGGGGAAGCAATGATAATGTAGTCAATTTTAAATCGTAATTAATGGTGCTTTGGAACAAATAAAAATATAGAGATATGTTCACTCATAGCATAAGGGCATTGGGATCACTGACACGTCATTCCGAGGTCAGTAAATCTCCGGAATAGCAATAAAAATGAATATATAATAACGGCTGACAAATATCAACTTAGGTGCTGAGTACACGCAATTAGCGATCAGTAACAGAGTAATGAGTGAAAAACAATTTCTGGAAACATTCTTGTAAATTGTATATACGGTATACATGTATTTATATGCCACGAAATTATGCATTCTTCAAATGATGTACTGTGACCGTTTGACCGAAGTCCCACGTGCACACGAGTATGAATTTCAACATCCGCCGAGCCTAAGACTCGAAAATCCATCTCGGGGTCAAACTGAGTATAGCAAAACAAAATTTTTAATGTCTGCCTCAACACACTCCTGTTAAACTGTCGCATAATTCCAATACATAGTTCCTCATTTTATACAAAATTCGTATATGAATGACCTTCCGCTCCCAATATCAAAGATCACGCTTTCGGCATGTCCCTCCATTCAAAATCAACTCCAATATTATCAACTACGATCCATTATTCCTCCAATTATTAATCGCTATTTTTACCAGGAATTATTATTATTATTACTATTGGAAAATGTTCCAAACAATCTAATCATTTACATATTATTATTATCATTATGGCTTGACTATCAGTCATACATCCTTCCGATATCATATCTCAACTTCATTTATAACGAAAAAATATTTTACATTTATTTTAAATTCAAATATAAAAATTTATAAATTCACAGAAAATTTCGAACTATTATTCCCAAAGAATAATATTTAAACGTAATGTGGCTATCCACATTCCTCATCTATCAACATATTCAAAAGAGAAACTACTAACAAAGTCGAGAAAATATTATAAACAAATTAATTTAATTATAAACCATTTAATTTTGAACAAATCCAAATATTATTTCAAAGTTCCCTAACATAAGGTTTAGTCGTGGAATGGTGTAAAATATCTTCCACACAATAGTCTACTGCTATATCGAAGCTTATCAGGTTGACATCCCAAACGCACTAGATTTCCATCAAAGAGATCCATTCGAATTAAGTTGGCTGATAAATCTTCAAATGTACTATAACATCTTGAAATGAATATCCAGAAGCAGAAACCTACTTAGCAGACAGTATAGTCGAAATTGAGAATGCAATACACTAGCAACTTAATAATAAAGTTGGCATACATCGTGAAGATCTTGTATGAAGAGTCCTTCTGACGTAGATTCCATGTAGGCCGGCTGGCACACGTTCTTTCCAGTGAACAGATGTTCCGAGTCCCACCTCGCCTATACTCCATTATTCCGGAAGATGTTCCCAAAAATCCCATGACATCTCACCTCCAGCACTTTTAATACTTCATGGTGACGGTCCGATCTACCATTTTCAAACCACTATGATGCATGTCTGGCAACATAATGTTATAAATATTCGAGTCCCAAACTAACACTTGCAGCTTTGTGCCACAGAAAACTTCCTAACTCGACTGGTTCACTTCCCGTTCTAGAATATCAACACCGGGTCCGAAATCATTTTTCAACCATAACTGTTTTTCGATCCTCGCGTACTGTATTTGCTTATGGCCTTGATGTTTGAATCGATACACTGAAAATCTTAAGAGTGGTTTACGTAGCATGCTAGTACCATTTCTAGTTTCTAGGCTAGATTCCCTAGATGAGGAAGGAATTCCCCAAAACTTTGCACACACCAAAGCAATGGTTTGCCCATCTAGCCTATTTATGATATATGGATTTTAAGGCCCACATCATATACGTTGATTGCCTTCCATCTCTTTTTAGACTGGTATCTTCAAACACAAGATCTTCCAAGCACGTAGAACTTGAGCGCGCGGTGTTAGTAGTCATCTAGTCCAGCCTCACCGCCTCACCTGTTGCGTGCAGCCTAACTTCCGTTAGCCACTCCGATGCAAAACATAAACCTTGCGCCTTGGATTCTTCATCTCCAATATCTTCTGATCCAAACGACGGATTCTCTTGATCTCTTCGGTATTTTTCCCAGTAGTGAGTACTGCACGTTCCCCCGATGTTTTGGTGGTTCAACCTCTTCACATTAAAACTCGTAAATATACCAAGAGATCTCTCATATTGAAGCTCTCTCCATCTAGTGTCAACTTGATGAAACGAAATACCTCAGCTCCGCGCGTTCTTCAAACAGTTGGTTCCTCTAAGAAAAACAATCAGTGGCCCTCATCTAAATGGTCACAGTACCAATAAACGTAGCTCACTACACAGACCTATATTCGACATACCGTAATCGGTGCATGGTAATGAATTCCTGTTTCCATGAAATAACCAACACTTCCCCCAAGTAATCCCAGCACTCTACATCAAATACTACAGCTTTTAATCACGCTAGCAGCCAGGCGCGGATTCAAGGGGGGGGGGGGGGGGTGGTGGTGTCACGGGGGTCATGACCCCCCCCCCCCCCAAACGGGAGACCAATTTTTTTTGCAAACTCAAAAAACGAAAACACACGAACCAGACAAATAAAACTTAACGAATATTAACAGAAAGACAGTTTTTTTTTTCATTTTATTCAATACTGAAAATATCTTTATTGCAATGATTACGTTCTGTTACAAGTGTACATATTTACAACTTCATACCTTTTATATAAAAACGATTATTAATATAACAAAATCAACTCGTCTATTTTGTTTAGCAAACCTTGTGATTACCGATTCGATGTATATAGTGATGTCACGATGAATGTGCAGCAATGCACGGATAGGAATTTGGGGCTTTTTTCGCACCAAAAAATTTTGCCGACGTCCAAACTGCAAGCTTGGTTGGCAATTTAAGCTGTGACTTTCTCCCTTTGTCGGTACCAACTCGACTTGCCGAAACTGTAACGTATCTTGATACTTTTCTCGAAGCTTGATGTAAAAGTCGCAAAAACACGCCGTTGCAATTTGTACGAATATTTTTGGTGCGCTAAACGCATCAAATTTCTATCCATGTAGCTTGCAAAAAAAAAAATCTGGTTTTGTACATTTGGTCATTTTGTGATTGCGTTTTTAGTGATACCATTTTTCTTAAGAATTCCGATTCTCTGCCCCCCCCCCCCCCCAAGCCAAACTCCAGATCCGCGCATGCTAGCAGCACAATAAACTTAATAATAACGCGAAGTAGATCTAAGTCAAATCAATTTCACTCCTCAGCTTCACATAAAACTTAACACAACTAAAAACCTACTCAAAATATACTCTCCCCACCGTTTTACAACTGTTAAGCGAACTACTCGCACCCAGAACCGATAAACCCTGAAATGGGATCAAATTTAAACACGCAATAGCCTAGCCCGGTCACGTCTGCTTCAGCACCACCGCATATGTGTACTTAACTTCACAATAACTTCAAAATTACAGCTAAGTGACCTATCTGCCTGAGAAGTAAAGGTAGCCTATTATCGGCTTGCCTGGGATGATGGGTCACCAAAATGGTACTTAAAACTAAGATTTTACGCTTTAAATAACCAAATTCAGCCCATTTTACAACTACAAGAAACACAAAATATTTACTGCCAGTATAAATACATGTATACATCAAACTACCAGTAACCAATCACAGACCCGGATTCGCAATATTGCACCATGCGCTCGCTGCCATCTTGCTATACCTCTCATCGTCTATTCGGCCTTAGCTACCAGCTATCCATGTATAGAGATCAGTGGGCACACAACACCATTACTTCTGCCCGGAAACAACAGCGCGCGCGTCGTTTTGTGAAACAAACAAGGTAAAATAACATGACTCTTCCCTCGCACATCTCGCTTTATAAGCACAACCTACGCATGCGCTCTGCGTTGTGCCGACAAGGTTTGAAAAGCAATGGTGCACGTGACGTTAGTAGTTGGACATTATGGTGCTACGCTTGGGCCGTATTTATCCAAATCGGTGTAGCTTCGGCATTTCATCAGTTTCTGTCTAAACTTTGTTGATTACTTCGTTTGAATTTGTGAAGTTTGTACTTTGTCACTGTGATGACCAGGGGCGGATCTAGGGGAGGGCGAGGAGGGCGAGGAGGGCGACCGCCCAGGGCCCCGCGCCATGGATTCTTATAAATTTAATTGATTAATTAATTATACTTTTCAAACTTTTAAAAACTAATTTATAATTCATATTCATTTTTCAGAGCAGCTATGACCTCCCGTGATCGTTTAGCAAGTTTAGATTTCAGTGAAATAATAGAAGACTTCAGCCGGGAATAGATTCGCAAAGTAATATTTTAATATTTCATAGTTTCCACAATCTTCTTCAAGGGGAATTAAAGGTTTCTTTCATATTATAAACAAGAAGTTCCGTGACGAACTAAAGAGCCTTCTTTTCTTGAAATTTAATATTCTTGCCAATCTATATAGACCTATCTAGAATAATGACGAAATTAAGTTGGTAATATCGAAATTTCTAATTAGTTCGAAATATACCTGGTATAATGTAGCCTAATAGAGCAGTACAGTTGGCAGCCCTGGTGACTGAATATAGGCTATTGTTAGTTGCATCTCTTAAGGTACAGAATAAAAAATTTGGTTGAAGTCCAAAGGATAGCATGCACGTTACATGCAGTTAGACCTTGGATTTATCAGCGCGCGTAAAAACACTTTGGCAACAATGTCATGCATGGGTTGGTCAGAAATAATATGAATTATGATCTCGTGTTGTGCCAATTTTGGATGAAATACATTTGTTAGTATAGAAGTAACATCTATTTTAAAATTGGACATATCAGCAGGCTTAGAATCATGTTGGCAGCACTGACGTAGGCCTATATTAGTTACACCAAATTAATCTAGAATGCCAGGTAATATACGTGTGAAAAGTTTAGAGCTATTGGCTTGCATACTTTCTGATATATTGATATTAGGGTAACAAAAATAGAGACACTATTTATTAACAGTTGGCAGCCCTGGTTTCTCTTAAGAATCGGCATAGTCATGTCTGTTATGGTACACATAGGACACACGAAATTTGGTTGAAATCCAAATGATAGTATAGAAGTTACATGTATTGAAAGTTGGACCTCTCAGCAGGCTTAGAATCATGTTGGTAGCACTGACGTATATAAGATACTCCAAATTAATATAGAATGTCAGGTACTATACGTGTGCATAGTTAAACGCTGTCGGCTTGCATACTTTCTGATATATTGGTATTTGGATAAAATAAATTGAGAGCATTTATTAACAGTTGGCAGCCCTGGTGGCTCTTAAGAATACACTCAGTGATATCTGTTTATGTACACATAGCACATACGAAATTTGTTTGAAATCCAATTGATAGTGTAGAAGTTATATGCATTTAAAATTTGGACTTATCAGCAGTCTTATAATAATTTTGGCAACACTGCCATCTATGGCCTCCTGGGAATTAAACTGCAATATTATTATCTATACGTGTACCAATTTTGAAATAGGTCTCATTCATACCTTCCAAGATATCCAACATGGATCTCAAATTTCAATTGCAATTTTTCAGCAGTTGGTAGCACTGACATCATTTCCAAATGTGGCCGTGAGATATTCAGGTATAGATCTTTACTCCTACCAAATTTTGTTTCGATTGCTGCAGCCGTTTAGGAGTTGATAGGGGTGGGGGACACACACACAGCCAGACAGACAGACAGAAGGACAGACAGACAGAAAGACACACATTTGCCCGATCTCATAAGTCTACTTTTTCCTCATTTTTGCAAAATGTGAAAAGTAGGCTAAAAATGTACTGTAGTGTATTCAAAATATTGTAACTATTATTTATTTTATTATTAATACAAAAATATTTTCCATTTGATTTGATTTTTTTTCCTATTGTTGTGGGCCCCACCTCATCATATCGCCCAGGGCCCCTCAAGGCCTGGATCCGCCACTGGTGATGACCATGAATCTGCTCGGTGTACCTGCTTCAAGCTGTTCTGCAGAGAGAAGTCATTCGGTGATGAGACCACCTCCGATCTACGATGGGAAAAATTAGACCGAACACGGAATCATCGCTGTCTACTAGCCACCAACTCGGAAATGGTTGACAAGCTCAAAGACACGCGTCTTGCTCAAGAGTTCGTAAACAAAGATCGACGGCAGTCCAGGGGCGTCAACCCCCACCAAGAAATGTTGTCACACATATTTGTTTATGAATTAAAACATTAAAAATTAATATAAGTTACTTATCATGAACTGTTCTTACTAAGCGACATATGGCAACGTAGCAAAGCAAGGCGAAACAGTGGACAATCAGTTTGCTCTGATTTCGAAACATAACCTCTTATTTTTCTCCAGTGCCATCGCTCTTAAGAACCTACCAAGAACAGCAATACAGTGAGAGCCCTTGAAGCGTGTGACAAAAGTTCTCTTCTCCCCCCATACTGAACCCATATGCTATTGGTTCAAGAGTCGAATACATATTTTATTCGCAAGAGAGGAAAAAATACAGTCTTTAGAATGACTTGGGAAGATTTTAGAACTGGGCTGTTATAACGTGGCGCAAGAATGGGTGACCACTAGTCATGCGGACGTGAGATCATGCTTGACGCATCGATAAGGAGCTGGCTCATGAGTATTAATAGAACGATAAAAACTTTCCACAGCGTGTAAGAGAGAAGAGTTTTCGGAAATAGACCTTACTCAGCTATAAAATGACAACCTCGCAATTGCGCAAGAAGAGAAATAATTAGAATTAAGCCATTTGCGAGCATTTAATTAATAAAAGAAACACATCATTGTGGATCATTCTGGAATAGAGATTTTTGTGTGGGGAAAAAGTTTATAATATTTGCACAGGAAAGAAGTGCTCACGCAGCATGACGTAATTAGAAATTCCCCGAGACCAGAGTTTGTAGGGATGGAAAAATAAACCGCAACACCCACGTATCTGAAGAGCAAAATTATTTAATATCTTGGAATTGTGCGATCGATTTTCATGATCAAAGAAACCAGTTGACGTTTAGAACAAGAGCGTTCCAGAGATATATTTTTCAAAATTATACGACAATTACTTCAAAAGTTAGCGCTGGAGAAGATGCGGATTTTATCTTTTTGCCGCCGATTTGTATAAAAACCCTGGCAGAGCCAGGAGATGCATGCAGTTATTGTCAGCCTGCGGGCGTGACACTGTGTCACTATCATCGTAAATGCAGTTTCCGACAGCCCGAGGGCGTCGCTGTATCGACAACAATCCAGTTCCGTGAGCGCAGGGGTGCTGCACGATGAAGCATCAGCTACAAGTAAACTCCTAGTACAGGAGAGCTGCATCAAAGTATATTCAGTTATAAAACACGTCAGAGAGCGTAATATTGTGTCGCAAAGTATAACAAGTTATTTGAGTGAGCGCGTAGACGCTGCACGCAGAAACAATTATCGTTAAAGTTCATTAGTACAGTCAAAGTTTAGGCTGTGGACTTGAAGAAATAACAGGCGATAGGTACTCGAATAATAGTACAGTTAAAGAAACAACGCATCATAAGGTCTCGAAGTACCCAAGGAAGTGAAAGAGACAGTTCTATCGACATTAAGGAACCCGATCAGGATAGAACAAAATAAGTAACGCCTAGTGTTCCGGAAATGTAGGGACTAGAGCGCAGAACGATAAAAATTAGGAATTTTAGTTCCAGGCTTTGTCTAAGTAGACAAATGAACAGTAAACATTGGGGAGGACTCCAATAAGCTACGAATCAAAGTAATAGCAATTAATGCAAAGGAAAATACTAGGTCACCGATAAACTATTCGAGCGGCCGTAATAGTAATACATTAAGGACAGACTTTTATTCTAGATGAACTAGTTAGCGTCTAGCAAGAAACGACATCGTGCAGTAAAGTTATCGAAGCCGATAGTCAAACCCCGGATTTGGAGATCAGTCGTTCCAGTGAGGTGTAGTTCGATCGAGACTTTCCATCATCTCGTCAGATTAGGAAGCCGACGTTCTATAAGTGCCACCCTTGGAAACGGGAAAAGAAAAGAAATCACGTGTGTAAGGCGAATAATTAACGCCTAAGTGATAAAAATGGTTATGTAATGTAAATATAATGAAATTTTTTTAGTGTAATATTTTTAGTGAATTTGTATTGTGTTAAGTGAAACGAATACAAAATGGTATTCACTATATTCCAAGTGATTAAGGTAAATATTTTATGTGCTGTTAAAGAAGTGTCATTGAGTATAAGTGTAACCATGGAAATGGCTTAAAAAGCAGTGAGTGGGCAAAAATGTTCCATCGCTGGAGGATTCGGTCGCTGACCGTACAGTCATGTGAGTAACTATTTCATTATGATATGTGTTTGGGAAGATTTGCGTATAATCCTCATGAGAGAGAGAATAGGGATGTTGAATAACAGGTAAAAGAATGATTGCGCGATCTGAACAATTAATTTGAGAAAAAGATAATAAATATGTGAAATGTAAATGAATCCCTTGGGGAATGTATTCAGTAAAATATCAGAGAAATTGATAAATGATATAAATATGAGAAAGCAAGAATAATAATAATAATAATAATTATATAAATGAATGAATATTATGATGAATTTTATATTGAAAGTAGTAGCTTCCGAGCTCCTTTAAATGAATTAATACATGTTATGAATACATGTTCTTATGGTAAAAATAATTATTGTCAAGGGAGAAGAATATATATTTTGAGATGTAGATCAAACGTTGATTTTGAATTTATTAGTTCTTTGAAGGCAACTTGGCTAATTAATGTATAAGCGCCATGTAGCGCATTGAAATAATTTGTCACGCTAGGAATGCGTTGAAATGCTCGGTAAAACTAATTATGAGGGACAGTTGGTCGTGGTAATTGAACTGTGGTAAGTCCTCAAAAGTTGTGTTAGTGATCACGAGGCATTGTGTGTTGATGTTAAAAAGGGTGCTATTTATGTTGTATTATGAGCGCTGGTATAAGGCGAGGCCTGCCCTAAGTCGCTAATGTTATAAGTCCTCCAAATTGGGATACTGTTCCCGAGGCATGTGAAAGGATCGAACTCAGAGTCGTCCGTGTTGAAGCCCCTTAATATTGGTTGTATTATTGAATTTTTCTTACCCGCCAATGAGGACACTTAATAATTATTATATACCGAAGCCAAGAGAATAGGTCTGTTGAGCCTAAAGATGTTGTTTTAATCATCTGTATTAGAAGCCTTGTCATTCAGAGAATTGCATTTGAAACAGCTGTATGGAAAGCTGATGGTAGCCCGTCTCTTGTAGCAGCGAGACTGTGAACTCTCTGTTTCCCTGCAATAAATCACGCTAAGTAGTCAAGGCTAGACCCTCACCCTCGATGTATTGCGGTAGGTCGGGGAACGGTCTGTTTGAGTTATAATACACAGGAGTGTTTAGAGATTGTTTTAACGACCCGGTCATGGAACCGAGGTCCCTTTATATAAATTATTATCGCTTGCAGAGTTCAGATCGTTGCTTTCTTATAATATAATTGTCTTTTAAGACGAAAATGATCAATGCCTGACTTTATTATTATATGATTCAGTGATTCACGAGTTCTATTGAAGACATTAGATTCCGGGAGAAATCTTAAATTTGACTTGTTCAGTAGTCTTCTGTAGCTCTGGAGTACGCAAATTTTTCCCAATTACAGTAGTGAGTTATTAACTTGAGAGAGAGGGATGATAACATATGAGCATTGTGAAAGCCCAAAATTAAGTGATGATTAACAATACTTTGGTAATTTTGATATTTATGATTAAAATATATACTCATGCAAATAGTAAGTGATGTGTATTAAATTGATAACACAGTGTAAGTAAACATTACCGAGCCGTTTGGAGCTTTTGATTTTAAAGAATTTGAAGTGACACCATATGGAAGTGAAACTTAGCAGAAGTTTGTTGGTTTGTTGAAAACCAGTCATTATGATCTTATAATTGTTTAATATGGATTCCTTGTTCAACTTTGGACAAGTGTGAAGTGAAGTGTCAGTATTTTATTTGTTTAATTTTTGTAGCGCCATATATTTGGATAATTAAATGTTTTAATAGTAGGAGTTGATTTTAGTTTATTTTTGGAAGTGTATCCTCTGCTTAATCCAAAGTGTGTAGGTCACAGAGTGGGAGAACAAACCATGAACCCCGATACTCCCGATTGAGCATTGCTGGCAAACTGTGATTTGCATATTTCATTGTTGAATGGGCACAATACTTGTATACCATTATCAAACTTTTGGCAATTTTGCTGTCTGTGTAGCTACCACCGAACAGAGTTGGAGTTTGAGTAGGTTGAAAACATACTTAAAGAAATTCTACTTCCGAAAACAAACTCATCGGTATAGCTTTGTTATCGATTCTCAGAGACATACAAATCACTGACGATGAAGTAATAAATCATTTTGGCAATGCTTCAAGAAACTTTGAGCCGGCCCCGTGGTGTTGGGGTAGCGCGCCTGCCTCTCACCTGGAGGCCCCGGGTTCGATTCCCAGCTCCGTCAGGGATTTTAGAAACTGACGTGAGGGCTGGAACGGGGTACACTCAGCCTCGTGAGGACAATTGAGTAGCTGCCTGACAGTGAGCAGCGCCCCGATCAAGAAAATCAAGATTAACGGCCGAGGGGACCCGATGCGCTGATCACACGTCACCCCAATATCTGCAGGCCAAATGGCTGGGCAGCGGTCGCTTGGTAGGCCAGGGGTTATTAGCCTACTTTCGATTTTTGCAAAAAATGAAAGTAGACTTATGAGATCAACACAGGGCGAAAAAAAGTGTGTCTGTCTGTGTGTGTGTATGTGTGTGTGTGAGTCTGTGTGTGTGTGTGTGTGTGTGTGTGTGTGTGTGTGAGTGTGTGTACTCTGAATGTCTGTCCCCCCTATCAATTCGAACACGGTGAATGCGAATTGAACGAAATTTGGTACAAAGGTAGCACTAGCAAAGGACACCTCAGTGTCATGTTTTATATCGCCGCCATCTTTACTAAAACTGAATGGCGGCCACTCAAACGTTCAAAACGTAAAATCAAATAACGACTAACCAAATCATCCGATCTCTACCAAATTTGGTAACAACATACCTTCGTATAGGATGCGTCTTGTGACCAAACTACAAGGTCGTCCGCCATACCATTTCAGGATTGCGGCCGTGCGAATTATGCAAACTTTATAATCCATATCATGGGACCCACCAGTTCCGATTATCGAGCCGAGAATCGTTTTAACTGTTCTAAAGGAAGAGGCACGTTTGAAATTAAAAGTTTATTTTGTAATACTATAGTGCAGACGTGATTTTAAAAAGCTGAGCTGATTTAGTAATAAGACAAGATGGCAGCGGATATCTTGTGCCTGACTTATATTTCACTAATTTGAGTATTGCATGCAATATAGCGTACTGATATAAAAATAAATAAACTTTGTATGAAATGCTTTATATATAAATAATATACTCCAGAGATGAAATCATTTAGTATAAATCACTATTTGCTAACAAGTTCTATGTAAGTTATTTTATATAGAACGATATTCGTTGACACAATTAGCTCAGTGGTAGAGCATTAGCCTATCGCTCAAATGCCTATGGTTCAAACCCGATCAGAGCTAGTTTTTTTGCTTGAAATTTTATATGTTTATTGTTTTGTAATGACTCAGATGTTTTAAAATTAAGCGTTATATTGTGCATATTATGATGTAAAATATATATTTAATAAAAACATAATTCGCCAGCAGATTTACTCGAGACATCTAGCTGCCAAAAAGGTAACTGCACGCCGACCAGATTTTATTGAAAAGTTTCTTCTTCTGGCCGCTAGAATGCACTCGCTCTGTTAGGATTATATTGTTAGATATTTCACCACTAGATATCACGACTAGTCTACGTGGGGCTCCATTGATTACTATACCATTTGCATTCTATGCGCATCGAATTTGAAGAATGACAAGATGATACTACGATACATTTTTACTTTCTATTTTAAAGGGTTTGTAACAGCCTATTGTGCGTTATTTGAAAATGTTAATTGAAGTAAAGAACAAAACGATTTCACATAGTATCTGAACTCTACCGTTGGTGCTAGTTCAGGATATTAATTAATACTTCTATTTCAGCCAAATAGCAATCGAAAATATCCACATAGTTGGTATACACACGTCTCTGTAGGGTCATGGAAAGATTTGTTAATTCAATTAGGGTTGTGAAAGTCATACGCAGCCAGACGTGTAAAGACATGCCTCAACTCAAAGTTGGATGTTGCCCGCGTCAAGCCGATTATGTAATAATAATAATAATAATAATAATAATAATAATAATGTTATTGGTTTTACGTCCCTTTTAACTACTGTTGCTTTTAGAGACGCCGGGGTGCCAGAATTTTGTCCCGAAGGGGATCTTTAACGTGCCAGTAAATCTACTAACACGGCTCCCTCGCATTTGTGCACCCTCAAATGCCAGCTGACTGCGCCAGGATACGAACCTGAAACATACGGTCCAGCAAGTGAGAACGTTACCGCTGAGCCACGCCGCCAGTCCTGTCGATTATGTCTCCAGATCCATAACATTCTTTAGATACTTCTTACCTTTCTTTCTTTCTTTCTTCAATGATGGTAGCAGTTTTTATCTAGGTTGTGGCGTTTGGTAGAGGTAAATCGTTTCTAAGGTCTTCAACAAAGAATAGTTCTATTATACTCTTTGATAATAACAACGAGTTATAACTATACTCATACATTTAGGAGAAAGTAGGCTATATGTTCTTTACTGAACATCTTCTTTTATATTCAAGAAACCTTGACGTTATATTATTTATTTTATTTACACTGTTTACGCCCACGTTAGAGCACCAAAATTCAAACCATATATACCAAGTCTTCAAATACTAAGTTCAGTTCTTAATTCGTGATAATTTATTCCTTTCGAAATACTTCTTCATTCTGGAAGATCTTGCAGCTCGTTCTTCTGCTGATATAACATACTGCTTACGCTGTGAAATTTCGTATGTTAGTCGAGTGTATTTGTTATTCAGAAGCCATTTGTCCTCTCTATGTTGAATATGATGCTTAGTAATTTTCAATTCGTCTTAATCCATTTATATTATATTATAGTGTAAGTTGTAAATCAAAACAGTTATTGAGATTTTAAGCGGGGGAAAAGCGAGGTCATGTGCCCCAGATCCAAACAGTAATGTTCATTATTTCTATCTAAATACTATAAAGTGAACATGATGTCTGTATATACACCGCGGACAGGCCAACAAGGACCACGCAAATATCACTTCTTTATAGGTCTAGTTTCCTTCTTTCTCTTCCAGAAGTCTTTCATCCTGGTCGACTGCGCAGCTCTTCTTTCAGCAGTCCATTTTCCTCTGTTGAGATTCTTCTTCTCCCCGACAAGAATTTTGAGGCCAAAAATTTTATTTCTGTACTCTATTCGATTTAGACAATCTTCTTCAGTAGTTATGATTTTTTGTAGTTCTTCTTTCATTTGTTTTACATAGCCTCCTTGCCCTTTATAGTCCCAGATTTTATCAAAAATGTGTTTGTTTAACCTTGAGCAATCCATGCGGACCATATGTCCGTAGAACTGAAGTCGCCGTTTTCTGATCATCACTTCAAGGTTGTCGATTTTACTATAAATTTCTGCCTTGGATCTCAGTCTATAACCTTCCTGTGTTTTCCTAGGACCATAAATCCTTCTTAAAATTCTTCTTTCTATCTTGAGCAAATTCTCCATTCCGGTTATATTTGTAGTTTTCATGCCGAACAAGATGACTGGTCTAACAACTGTATTAAAATGTCGTAATTTTGCATTGATAGACAGTTTCTTTTTATTGTATATATTTTTTGTACAAAAATGTAATCTTTCCAATTTCCCGTTTTTGTTCTAAATTGCCAATTTATTATTAAAAATTAATAACATGAAATTGTCTTAGTTGTGTTTGACAATAATCAAACATAAAACATCACAACAAATCGGTTGAAAAAGTGATGCCAGATAGCCTATCCTTAAAACTCATCATTTTGCAACAAATTATACAAAATTTCCCCGGGAGGAACCCCGGACTGCCATTTCTTTGGGGGACCATTCCATGCCACCAAACTCCCGGGGACTCTCCCAAATAAAACTCTATATCCGCCCCTGCGGGCTGTCAGTGTTCGGGTCTTTAGCTCGACGTTGACAATTGTTTTATGTTTTGTATTTACATTCATATTCTGATTGTAGTTTGTATTTTAACCTTAAGGGCCATTCTACACGAGCGGGTAAACTGCCACGTTTCGCTCGCCTCCTCCTCCTCCTCATCATCATCATCATTTCTCCTTATCCAGCTCCTGCCGGGTCGGGGTATTTATGGCACCTCCACTTTCCTCTTTCCTTCCACAATTCTTCTTCCATGATCTTGTCCCAGTCCAGATTTCTTTTTCTCACTCTGTTCTTCACTGAATCGATCCACCTTGTTCTAGGTCTTCCTCTTGCTCTCTTACCCTTGCACTTGGCCTCCAGCATCTGTCTTGGTATTCTACTTTCCTCCATCCTCTTTACATGTCCAAACCACCTTAGTTTATTCTTCTCAATTCTCTCATTTAGTTTTCCCATCCCAACTTCCTTCCTAACATCTTCATTCCTCACTCTGTCTTTCCTTGTCTTTCCTATCATACTTCTTAGGAATTGCATTTCACTGGCTTGGATTCTACTCTCTTGCCTGCCTGTCAGGGTCCAAGTCTCAGCTGCATAAGTTAATATGGGTACATAGTACACTTTATACATTACCTCCTTGCTTTTCCTTGGTACTTCCTTATCCCAAACAAGTTTTCTTACACTTTGATAGAATGCATTACTCTGCTGTACCCTCCTGCCAATCTCCATGTCCAACCTACCAGTTTGCATCAATTCACTTCCTACGTACTTGAACGTGTCCACAATTTCCAAACTCTGACTTCCAATTTTCACAGTGCCATTTCCTTGTCTTTCCCCTCTTGTCATCACCATGGTCTTGCTTTTCTATACTGATTTTCAGGCCGTACTTCTGAATATTTTCGTTCAGTGTATCTAGTTGTTTTTGCACTTCTTCGGTGTTCCTTCCCCAGACCACAACATCGTCGGCAAATAATAGTAACTTCATCTCTTTATGTCCATATGCTTTCTTTGTTTCCTTTACAATTTCATCCATTACCATTATGAACAAAAGAGGTGACAGCACACTCCCCTGTCTTAGTCCAGTCTTGTTCCTACCGCCTCCTACCGCGCCAAAATGTTGCAATCTACACGTGACCGTTAAAACGCGGCGTGTGACCCTCCTAGAGCAGACCGCGCCAAAATTGTGCAATCTACACGTGACGGTCAAAATGTGGTGTTCAAGAAGCGCCTTCTATTCTATTCTATCGACGTGCAAATTGACATACCGGTACTGGATTTGAGCAGCGGCGTTCAAACCATAGTTTATAATTTACCCCAGCATCTTACAACTTCATCAGCAAACACTCCAAACGACATAGGAATTCAGTATATTAATACATACAACTTACAATATTTGAAACTGAAGCGAGACTTCGTTGTTCTAAACGTATCACAATGAGCAACACACCGCACAGCTGTTTACTAATCGCGCCTATACATGGGTTGGGGATGCGCTTTATCGGCAACTAGAGGAAATTTTCCAATTACACGTTATGCATGGGTTCTAACTGGGAATGTCAAGGCCGGTAGAGAGCGCGCAGCTCGCATTCAGTCGGACGTGAGGTTACTGACGCGTGTAAACAGCTTGCAAAACGCCACGTGTAGTTTCGTACGCGGGTCTCCCGCTAGTGGGTAGGACGCCTACAGAGGCGTGCTTCCCGCCCGACGCGTCTCGAATGCCTCCTCCCGCGACCGGCAAAACGCTCGTGTAGACAGGCCAATATTCATTACTGTAGGTTCTGTCCGATGGCGCGGTAGGAGGCGGGCGAAACGCGGCAGTTTACCCGCTCGGGTAGAATGCCCTTATAATGCCAGGGGGCGATATATCGGCCAAGAGCCCTTCTGCTACAAAATGCCACGGGCGGTAGATGTGTTAATATTAAGCTACTACCGTACTTCTAGCCAAGCAGTGCTATCACTGTTGTAACCAAGACAATGTAGGAATTATTCTCTCTCTGGATATCGATATGTTTGTGTTCCGTGAATAACTGGGTTCATAATAAGTAATCTTTGAGCATGCTGAAGTCAAGGGATTACCCGCACGTGTGATCTTTTGAAACTTTGTTTACATTCTTACCCGGAGCTAATTGAGATACGTGATGATAAATATCCCTAGCTCTTTGAACGATGGAGAAATAAATGATTTTTTTAGCGCTCAGTGAAGCGTGTGGGATTACGTTTTCGACTCATAACGACGACTCTGATAAATGTCCATTTCAAATTATAACAAGTAGTTCCGTGAAGAACTATACAGCCTATTTTCAATTATCCTAAGTAGGGGGATGACAGGGGTTTAAAGCCACTCGGCGTTGCTCGGGCGGCGTTCATGTTAAATAATTAATATCTGGCGAACCCATGGTCGGATTTTAACAAATGAGGTGTCGTTGGACTCGAACTGACGGGGGCTTTGCTACGGACCACGTATTATATTTTTCAAAAAAAAATGAAAATTTTTGTTTTTGAAAATAAGCAATAGTTAAAAAACCAAACATGA
This sequence comes from Meconema thalassinum, assembly GCA_946902985.2. Classification (NCBI taxonomy): domain Eukaryota; kingdom Metazoa; phylum Arthropoda; class Insecta; order Orthoptera; family Tettigoniidae; genus Meconema; species Meconema thalassinum. The sequence continues at coordinate 83,430,139 of OX336400.1, read as the reverse complement.
TAGAGCGTTGTGCCGTGCTTGAAACGAATGGTCTTTATGTCCTTTATATTTTATAATATTTTTTATATTTTTTATGTTTTTTTGAAAACAGTCCAATTTTGCAATTCCTATATTTTGGAAACTTAGGAATTTTACAAAAAAGTTTGACGTAAATGAATGGTCCCTACCCCCTATACTCCCAAAATAAATTTCAAGTCTCTAAGATAAAAATGCAGTAGTGGGATGATACTGGTTCTAGGACTCCCCCCTACTTTCATATAAACTTTGGCGATATCTCCCAAACGCGTGGTCGGATTTTAACGAACGAGGTATTGTTGGCGTTGGGATGACGTTCTCTTGGTTGAGAATGTGTGATGGTATTTTTTTTTTTTTGAAAATGTTTGTTTATTGGATTGGCGCTATTTTGGAAATGGTGAAATTTGGAAAAACGTTTGTTTGACATTAATGAAAGGTGGGTATGCCCTCTAGGTGGACAGCAAGTTTCAAGGGTGTAGGAGGAAAAAATGATAGCCTACTTTCTCGCGAACATTGACAATAATTCGCGAATGCCTGATTGGATTTTAACAAATGACGTGTCGTTGGACTCGAACTGAAGTCCTCTTTCCTATAGACGACGTATTATATTTTTTTTTTGAAAATTTTTGTTTGTAAAAGTAGACTATAGTTTGAAAACCAAACTTGATAGAACGTTGTTCTATAGTTCAAACAAATGGTCTCTATGACCTTTATTTTTTATAATACAACTTTTTTATTTTTAGAGATTTTTTGAAAACACTTAAATTTTTATTTTTTTATTTTGGAAACTAACAAGTTTACAAATAAGTTTGTTTGACATAATAGAAAGGTCTCTACCCCCTCTACCACGAAAATAAATGTCAAGTCTCTAGAACAAGAACTATGCATTTTATTTATTTTTTAATTCTTTTTAATAAAAGAGTGTTTGTAGACAGAGAGCCGGTAGCGCTGGGCATGTGTTCCAACGAGGCTATGACTGAGCATGGTGAATACTGGAAATGGCTATTTCGACGGGGCGATGTATGGCAAAACGAGGGGTCGCTTTTCGATATTTTCCTATGACAGATGAATAAAGGCGAATATTTTCGAAAATCCCTCATGGCGATCTTTAAAGCATGTTAGTAAACTCTGACCAGTAACCAGACAAAATTCATAATGGTATGAGACGAATAAAAAGCAAGGCTTTTTATAGTTGTTAACAACAGAACTTGTTTTTCTATGTCTGACTGGCAGCCAAGAAAGAAAAACAGAATATCTGCTCGAGAGACCTGCTTGGTGCCTGGCTAGCCAGCTAAGAGAATGGAATGTGGGTGAGAGCTGACAACATTGCTGTAAGGTGATAACAGATTGCAACCATTTGACAACTCTGTAAAAAGTGACAATGGCCAGCCAGGCTAGCAGACAGCGGTGGGCAGGGCCCCGCAGAGTGGGTGAGGGGAAAGGAGGGAAACCTCTACACAACAGGAAATCACGTGACCATTGCAAAGCGGTGAGGGACGTGGGGGCGGAGCCAGAGAGCCGAGGGAGAAGTGGAGAACCAATGACAGCCAATAGCTGAACGAGTTGTATGTCAACATGGAGTGAAGGAGTGAGACGCGGGTGTGGAGAGAGAAAGAGAAACATGTATGGACATGCACGAAGCGTGGAGCGCCGTACACAGAGCTCTCATACAACACGATTCAAAATAATAAAAACGTGCACAGGTTCACACGACATGTAATTTATTGATCCAAAAATTCAACGTAGAGTTAAATCCTAACCTTTTGACATATAGTTTATTTCCTTTTCGTTTCAACACTTTTTCCACAAGATAATGTTAAGGAAATGCTGTTTTTGAAGTTCATGGAGATAAAATCAACCTTTTATGGGTTGATGGTTGAGGTCTTGGAGCAAATAGGTGACTGGACTGTCCAAGTTGACTTGACGAATTCGAAATAGTTCAGTCCCCCACTGAGGCGTGTAGCCCTTATTGAAGGCAGACTTAAATTTGCTCACACGAGCAAAATCCCCAATTTTCAGTCGGTGACGTTTAGGATCTGCTGTTTTTATGGGGTTAAACAGTTTATCCAGTCGCTGAATATTTTTGGTCACGAGGCGTGGCTTGGTCCCAATGGTTCTATGTTTGGTGTCATTGTAAAGTGACACTAGATCTGGTAACCTGTCCAACCAGCGATAAGTGCCCTGAGCGGTAAACGCTTTCCACATATGGGTTTTCAATGTTCGGTTAAACCGCTCGACCACGCTGGCTTTAAGATTGCTGTACGTGGTGTAATGGTGAATATCCTTAGATTTGAGAAAACTGGAGAAATCCTTGTTGAAAAATTCTTTCCCCTGGTCTGTTTGTAGCAACTGAGGTTGGCGTTTGGATTGTTGATTAATATGTTGAAAGGCCTTGGTGACTAGTGGACCAGACTTGCGACGCACAGGTTCAACAAACGCCATTTTGGAATAGACATCAATGACGGTTAACATATAGCGTAGACCGTCGTTAACGCCAGCATAGGGTATCATTTCAACCAGGTCAGCCTGCCAAAGTTCATCCACACCTCGTGAAATCACATTGAGTCGTGGATAGTGACGCCTAGCTGGACGATGCAACTCGTGAGCAATACCCATTTTAATGGGTGAGGGCTTACACAATAATTTTGGCATTTCGAAGTTCTTGTTCAATTTCTTGAATTTCCCAATCGTGACCGGTATGGCCGGCTTGACGTGAAGCATGCAACAACTGTAGCCGTTGGACGAGCTAATTGGGATTGTGCCAGTAGGTAACATCCTCAAGGGGTTTTAATGGTTTAAATGTCACTCCCGAAGCGGACGCTTTACGACGAGTACTTTGACTAGAGGGAAACATTTGTGCAATGATGGCTTTATATTTTTGAGATATATTGGCATTCACTTGTTGAGTGGGATCATACTGTCATTTGTGGGCATGGGTTTCCAATAAAATGGATTTATATTTGCCAAGGGCCTCTGGTGTATAATCATGGGAAGAGGGTGTACGAGAGTAGAGCAGCTTTAACAGTCCTGGTGTTAATGTATAGTTAATCTTTTTAATGAGAGCTTTAGAACGAGCAAATTTAATGGATGAATCACCAATTTTAAAATTATCATCCTCATAGCGAACACCATACGTGGTATCTGTGTTTCCAATAAATAGATCGGTGAAATAGGGTTCTAGTGTTGATCCATAATATTTTATTAAAATGTTTTTGAGTTGAGCTTTATGTTGAGGGGTGGCCAAGAGTTGTGAAAACGGAGATGATCTGGAAAGGCAAGGTGTTTCGACCATGACCAAGGATTTCTCTTTTCTTAAAAACTCTACAAGGGGTGCGGCCTTTTTTTTTGAGGCGTAAACACTTTTTCCTCCTCATCCTCAACTTCGCTAACACTAGTCAAATCTTCCTGCTACTGTTCCTCTTCCTCTTTCTCAGGGTCCTCGTGCAGCGTCTGCGTGGATTGTGAAACGGTGGGTAGCGTTTCAGATGGCTTGAAAGAGGGTTTCAACATGGCTTTTAGCGGAGGTGCTAAATGTTGTTGAATAAACATAGCATGATCTGCACGTGATCGTTTCAATTGACGAAACTTTTGGCGAATAGTATGTTTTGCTCTAATAATATGCTTTTTCAATTGACTCTCTGCTAACGCCGTGGTGTCTTGACAAATGACTTGAGAGGGAAAGAGACAATGCCTTAAATAGCAATAAAATGATCAAACCCTAAGCGATACCGCCCTTGGTTGAGTTCACTTTGTTTGTCAATCACTAAACAGGCATGACGTTGAGTGTTTCAGCACTTGGCACACAATTATGTAAACATTTGAAAGGTCATATCCGGATTCACATGTTCATTATAAATGTGACGACTGTTCCTCTCGTCCTGGCGAAATAAAACAATGACATTGGCATTGTCACGAATCAACTGTTTGGGCATTTTAGAATACGTTTGTCCAAGATGGAAGCAATCGATATGTTTGTGTCGACCCATCCTGAAATAGCTTTGAATGATCATCGAAATTCATAAGTGAATCGGGCTTTACCTCATCCGGTGAAATAACATTTTCTTGCATGGAAAAAGTGAAATAACCCATATTCTCTTTTTGTAATCCAGACATGACTTGATCCAGAAACACGTAGAGGGGTTGGTAGAGAGATTTTGCAAAAATATAAATATTTTGAAAACGCAGGCCATTGTGAGCTGTGACGAGTGTCAGCAAAAGATTGGTCTTCCCACAGCCGGAAGGTCCCACAATGATGCAGCGAATGGAAGATAGGTTGGTAGGACACATTCAAAGACACCCAGGAATAGCAAGCTTAGTTATGGAAGAAAGGGTCGAGGACAAGAGCTGTAGGGGTAGACCAAGGTTAGAATATGTAAAACAGATTGCCTCGGATGTAGGGTGTGGTAGCTATGCAGAAATGAAACCCGTGCTTGATTTGTACAAGAAGAGGTTCCGGTACTGTGGGCTACCGGGTAGGGGTGGGGGATTTATGGAATATTGAGTTCTAAAAACGATATTTTTACGCTTTTCTAAACTTCTTTAAAAATTAATCACTAGACAAAATTGCAATCTAATTTTGATTGCAATTTTAAATTAAATTGAGGTTGCTGTAGCAACATTTTTCTTACCATAGTCGTTGGCCTGTATTAAATTTTAAAGTAGGCCAACTAGGATACCATTCAAACAATGTACATTATTTCTATTTAATTTTTTACGTAATTTAAAAATAATACATTCGGCTTGAAAATACCCACTTATTTTATAATTTTGTGGTTGGTTAGTTGGTTGGTTGGTTCCTCAGTTTAGGGGCTGCGACAACGTGGTCATGTAGCCCCGTGTATTTTGGGTGTGTGTAGAATCTGTCTGATATCCGGTGTTAATTGTGATGGCTGTATTAGTGTATGTTTCTGTTTTTAGCCTACTTTCGATTTTTGCAAAAAATGAAAGTAGACTTATGAGATCACTACAGGGCGAAAAAAAGTGTGTCTGTCTCTGTGTGTGTATGTGTGTGTGTGAGTCTGTGTGTGTGTGTGTGTGTGTGAGTGTGTGGACTCTGAATGTCTGTCCCCCCCTATCAATTCGAACACGGTGAGCGCAAATTGAACGAAATTTGGTACAAAGGTAGCACTAGCAAAGGAGACCTCAGTGTCATGTTTTATATCGCCGCCATCTTGACGGAAACGTAATGGCGGCCACACAAATGTTCAAAGCTTAAATCAAATTACGACTAACCTAATCATCCGATCCCTACCAAATGTTGCTTCAACATACCATTATGGAGGGAGCATCCTTTGACCAAACTAATAGGTCATCAGCCTAATAGATTGCGGATGGCGGCCATCTTTGTGTGAAAATCGATTGCCCCCATTAATTCGAACACGGTGAAACCGAATGGAACGAAATTTGGTACAGAGGTAGTACTAGCAAAGGGCACCCCAGTGTCATGTTTTATATCGCCGCCATCTTGACGGAAACGTAATGGCGGCCACACAAATGTTCAAAGCTTAAATCAAATTACGACTAACCTAATCATTCGATCTCTACCAAATTTTGCAACAACATACCATTATGGAGGGAGCATCCTTTGACAAATCTAATAGGTCATTAGCCTAATAGTTTGCGGATGGCGGCCATCTTTGTGTCAAATTCGATTACCCCTATTAATTCGAACACGGTGAAACCGAATGGAATGAAATTTGGTGCAGAGGTAGCACTAGCAAAGGGCACCCCAGTGTCATGTTTTATATCGCCGCCATCTTGACGGAAACGTAATGGCGGCCACCCAAATGTTCAAAGCTTAAATCAAATTACGACTAACCTAATCATCCGATCTCTACCAAATTTTGCAACAACATACCTTTATGAAGGGAGCATCCTTTGACTAATCTAATAGGTCATTAGCCTAATAGTTTGCGGATGGCGGCCATCTTTGTGTCAAAATCGATTACCCCTATTAATTCGAACACGGTGAAACCGAATGGAATGAAATTTGGTACAGAGGTAGCACTAGTAAAGGGCACCTCAGTTTCATGTTTTATATCGCCGCCATCGTGACGGAAACGTAATGGCGTCCACACAAATATTCAAAGATTAAATCAAATTACGATTAACCTAATCATCCGATCTCTACCAAATTTTGCATCAACATTCCATTATGGAGGGAGCATCCTTTGACCAAACTAATAGGTCATTAGCCTAATATTTTGCGGATGGTGGCCATCTTTGTGTGAAAATCGATTCCCCTATTAATTCGAACACGGTGAAACTGAATGGAACGAAATTTGGTACAGAGGTAGCACTAGAAAAGGCCACCTCAGTGTCATGTTTTATATCACCGCCATCTTGACGGAAACGTAATCGCGGCCACCCAAATGTTAAAGGCTAAAATGTAATTACGACCAACCTAATAATCTAATCTCTACCAAATTTTGCAACAACAAATCTTTATGTGGGAAGCATATTCGGACCAAACTGCTAGATCATCAGCCCAATAGTTTGCAGATGGTGGCCAAGTATGTGTGCAAATCGATTCCCCCTATCAATTCAAACACGGTGAAACCGAACTGAACGAAATTTGGTACAGAGATAGCACTAGCAAAAGGCACCGCAGTGTCATGTTTTATATCGCCGCCATCTTGACGGAAACGGAATGATGGTCATCCAAATGTTAAAAGCTTATTTCAAATTTCGACCATCCTAATAATTTGATCTCTACCGGATTTTGCAACAACATGCCTTTTTGTGGAAAGCATCTTATGACTGCCTACAAGGTCATCAGCCCAATAGTTTGCAAATAGCGGCCATGTATGTGTGCAAATCCATTCCCCAGGTCAATTCAATCACGGTGAAACCGAATTGAATGAATTTTTTACAGAGGTAGCACTAGCAAAGGGCACCTCATATTCATGTTTAATATCCCTATAGCACGTTGTATTTCAACAAGCTACTACAACCAACATTCAATTATACTCCTTGAAAAGGACAAAGAGTTATAACAATACCCATGCATTTAGGAGAAAGTAGGCTATATGTTCTTTACTGAACATCTTGTTTAATTACAGGAAGGACTGCAACTTTGAATTTATCAAATAGTTCCTACTTTTGCCACCAAACGCCAACGTCAACGACTACTAGGTCTAGTTCAGAACTTAGCTACTAGACGCCACCGCAGTCGGCTCTTGGCAACGAACGTAGGAACCTAAGAGTGATGTTTACCTATACAATTTAGCTTCACACAGGTGTAATTAGTGGAAGGTTCTTTAACATGCCATTAATCTATGACATGGGACCGCCGGCTTTACTTCCCCTCCGAAGGAAGGCATACTGAGGGATTTTTAACGCTCTTAAAAATCCGACGGCTTCGGCCGGGTTTGAATCCGCTATCTTGGGCATAGAAGCTCAGCATGCTACCGACTACGCCACCGAAGCCGCCGTTATAATTTCGTCTTTACAGTTTTCTGAAATAATTACTAAATATAAGAGGTACTGTACTTTAAGTCGCCTCCGTAGCGTAGCGGTCAGCATACTTAGCTGCCGCCCCGGAGGTCCTGGGTTCGATTCCCGGCTCTGCCACGAAATTTGAAAAGTGGTATGAGGACTGGAACGGGGTCTACTCAGCCTCGGGTGGTCCAAATGAGTAGAGGTGGTTCGATTCCCACCTCAGCCATCCTGGAAGTGGTTTTCCGTGGTTTCCCACTTCGTCTTCGGGCAAATGCCGGGATGGTACTGTCCCCGATATCGGGATAGTAGGCTGTCAGATATCCGCCCCCTCAATCGGATTGCCAATAATCAAACGCACCGGCACAACTACATCAATGAAAATGGCACTGACAGATACTATCGAGATTAGAACACAGTAGTTAACAAGAAATTATTGTGGAACACACCAAAATATACGGGGGTTCACACTTACCTTTTACTTACCTTTTAAATTTATCTCGGGGATGGGTTGTCAACTGGATCACTTAAAGTATGCCCACACAATAACCTCCACCATGATATTTAAAAATGAACCAAGACGAAGACGAGAAACTTTAAACTGCACAATAATTTATTTCACATAAAGAATGAATTTAACAAAAATAAAACAACAAAATCCACGTGGCAATCAGAAGCCATTGTCCACATAACCATGTCCTCCTGTAGGACTTGTATACTCTACATACAATGTTTCAGCTTTCTCAAGCTCAAAATAACGTAATTATAATAATGCACTTGGAATGGATAAGGAATTTAGGATGAGACATATAGCAATTGTTTTGCGTGTTTATATACTTCACATTTTATTTATAGCCACAAGGCTATTATGTAAACGTCCTTGGCCTCTATCATACAGTTGTCCTGGCCAGCTGCGATACACCTGCATCGTCAAGTGGACTCACCCGTCCATTCAACCCCAGCATATGCGAGTTACATCAGAGCCTAGCTCTCTTTCAAAACACGTTAAATGTCCACATCTCAACTGAAATATTATCACGCAAATCTTTTAAATGCTCCATTCAAATCTCAATGGATTACTCTAATAATCCCAAATCATGTTTAAATATTTAATCCTCTTGCTTAACTAGCGTTGTTTTGAGTAAAATAACAAAACTCTTAATGTTTATAACAAAAGTTCATTAATTATTTATAACAATTTTAATTGTTAATAACAATGTCAAATGACAATTGAAAATTTTATACACGCCTCTATTAATCCCTTTCATTTCAAATTATTATCAAAGATATTTACATAATTATTTACAATATTTATATTGTTTATATTATTTATACAAGAAATACATTAAACCACACGTTCATCCGGTTGATAATTACTCAAATCGTGTTGATATAATCGACCAATGAAGGTTAGTTATATTTAAATGTTAGATTCAGGTTTAATAAGGTTTAATAATTATTATTATTATTTGTGACGGTAACTTCCATTCAAAATCTTTATCTCAAATTATTTAACACTCTTGTTAATTTTAACAGTATCTTCATATGAATAACTTTCAAAGAACCAGAACAATACATTCAGCCGAAAAATATTTCGCTCAAAACGCACAGAATTGCACAACAATTGGCCCAGAATTCATCATATATCTCAATATATATGGCATCAAAATCTTCCACACTACATAAAAAAACCTCCACTTATAAATTCATCAACTTCATTAACATTACTGTGGGAATCTCCTTCATTTATTCAAGGGCATTATTCATCAGCGACTTTTACACGTCCACTGAACTAACGATTATACATCCATTGTTCCTCTTTAAAAATTCTTATATTCATCAATTGTATTAATGACTGTTATTATTTAACCTTCGTGGGTTCCATTCATGAATCGATATGAAGTAAAAATTTGCCAATCACAAATAAATTTAATAGCAAATACGATTAGAAACTCCTCCCTGGTCTATCAAAATTGAGATTAATATCTTCAAAGTAACGCAGTATAAAAATACTATCTTCAATCAAAGTTCATCTAAACTGCATAAATAGTCGAATAGAATACAATTAGACTGTGGAATGCAAACATTATTGTTCCAATCTATAATTGGGAAAAATTCCTATCAAATGTTCATTACTATAGTGTATTCAATAAATCGTATTCAAAGTTCATATTTCATAAAATTGTCTATAATGCAATCATGTTCATAAGACGACTAGTATTTCAAAGATCGTCGATAACGTAATAGATTTTAACGCTCTAAAATCATTTAATTATTCTTCTTTCTTGAGGATGACAGAAAACTGGTCAAAGTAATTTACTGAAAAGAATTACTTTAATAAAATGACACGCTGTCTGAATTCAAATCTGCCATAGAAAATCGTTAACTTTACAGTCAAGTCGTGACTACAAAAATATGCAAATTATTGAAAGAATATAAGTTATCAGTCTCAACTGATCCAAAATTATTTAAGTATGTCAATGACATAACAATGTCTCAATAAATCGTCGAAAAAGACATAAATCAACGAAGTGTACTGAGTACAGAAATATCAAGCAAGAAAATGGGGCAAAATAAATGGGACAGAAAATATGGGAAAAATGGTTGCTCAGATATCGCTACATGACTCAAATAATACAAGAAACGTTCACGACTACCTTATCTGTTGATTGAAGTTCTAGAGGAAAGTTTCCAAAGAAAACTGCTGTTGGTTCCATTTCACCAGCGTGAAGATGTGCTCCGACCTCGAACCTGGAATCAGCGCCCTCGGAGAATCGAACTGCTTCCTCCTCCGGAAATTGCACTGCTCCGTGTATACGAAAGACATCCTTCTGGCAAAACTCTTCTTTGTGCGCCGGGTCTACCCTGGCCTCTCTTGAAAGTTCCCTGAAGTTCTGGTCGCAATTCGCCATGAAGTTTATTGCAGTTATTTCCGCAGAAATATTCATAATCGTGGAGTATGAAAATATTTCCACTGCCATTTGATATAATTCAGCGATGGATTCACGATGCATGAGTGTAGTTGGATGTTCACTACATGCTCGCTTTTGTAGAATGACGATTAACGAAGTTCCATGCTGCTATTTCACTCCATCGATATATGTCCCAATTGCATTAAAGCCTTAGCCTTCCAACTCCACTTCTGTTATAATCATTGAAAGCACTGCCAGATTATAATGTTCCATAGTAGACTGTATCGTTGTATCACCAAACGTATTCTTCAATATCACGGTTGCAATACACGTGTCAGCCGTAGTGTATAATGTGGTAATTTAAAAGTGCTTCTCAGGTGGCGAGAAAATCACTTTTGTCTGCAGTCTTAAAATGCCAATATCTTTCGAATTATAATCGTGAGATTGTTCAAATCTTCTACACACCTCAATGTTGTACTGCCCAATTGAATTATAATAAAGGCAGAAGCCAACTCTTGATATATTATCTGGTGGAAACGTTAATGTGCGCGTTTCAACTTCGCCTAGTTTCAAACACTGTAAAATGGAACTGCTCCGTGTTCGTTCGATGCGCCGGGCTTTAACCACACGCTAAAGACGACTTGCTTCACTTATTCACTCGAAAATGACTATATGACATCAGAAATATATATGCGGTATGAGATATCAGATATGCGGTATGAGAGCTCCTCTCTCCTGTGCACGACCTTTTATCAACTTCTTAAGGGGCGTATCCATCCCTTCCATAGCCTGTTGCTCCGTCATTGCTAGAAGTTTTAACTTTGGCTATACTTGACGGATTTTCAAATTTCAAAAACTCAAAATTAATTTCTTCAAAATTCCAAATCAATCCCATAACTGAAAATAGATTTCCACAATTCTGCATGCCAAAAGTAATTAAATATCGTAGTTTCAGTAATCTCCGTCTTCCTTCCAAACTATCGTTCATTGGTTCGAGCCTTTCCTCCAATAGCGTAACTTCTTCCTTAGTACAATACCTTGTTTCCTGCGACTGCGTCGTAAATCTCAGATCTTTCTCGAACAAAATCATGACGTCACCAAGAATCTCAGCTCAACCAGCCTACTTGCATGAAGTCTACGTCATCCGTGCCTACGTCATGAATATACACGTCACAACTATGACAGCCATAACTTTATTCATATATGCCAATACAGCCATCGTGGTCTCAATATAATTCAATTTACGGGGGCAGTACCTACTGTCAGGCCACGGCCGCCTCCTTCCCTCTTCCTAGCCTATCCATCCCAATCTTCCATCCCTTCCCATCCCTCATGAGGCCCCTGTTCGCTTTGCAGGTGAGGCCGCCTGGGCGAAGTGCTGATCACACCTCCCCAGTTGTATCCCTCCCGACCAGATTTCCCAAGCTCCAGGACACTGCCCATAGAGGCTGTAGTTGTGAGTTCCCTCGCTGAGTCCGTGGGAACCACCAACCTAGAGGGTAATTTGACTAAATAAATAATAAAAAAACTGTACTTTAACATGTTTTACCTCACAGTTTATAAAATTGTCCAAAGTTTAGAAAAGTTTTCGTTGTATGTGCCTCGCCTCCCTCTCAGCTTGCTGTTAGTATCCAGAGCGGAGTGCCGTCTCTGTAGCAACCAAGAAATCCACGCATCAGTACTTCGAAGGGAGCGAGTGGTGGGCCATTCAGCTTCAGGAAAAGTAGTGAGGAGCCAGTTTGTGTTAACAAAGACGCAAAGAGGTTTCGGTACGGCGTCGGTGCGTACCGTCACAAATCTAGCCCTGGATGAAACGATTCGTTCAGGACAGGGAGGTGTGGAGAGCTGCATCAAACCAGTCAAAAGGCTGAAGACTCATACAACAACAACTTGAATGACTAATCTTTTATCTTTCATTAAGTGAAAACAAAATGAGAATATCCTCAATACTTCCAGAGATATGCCCCTTAATGTCAGTTGCTGTCGTTTAAGTTGTCTCTTTGAATTCTACCCTTAGGTAAGTTTGGATCTCGTTCCCAAAAACGTTATTTTCACACAGCGTTTACATGATAACTCAAATACTATTCGAGATACCTCAGTGAAATTTTGCATGATTGTGTATTGCACTAATATGGACAATATTCACCAAAATGTTTTGTGTGTCCAGCATATTTCCCATTTAAAAGAATATTTTTGCCAGCAAAATTTTAAAAAAATATACGTTTAAAGTAAGAATATGAAAATAAAATATTTCCTGAATATGTGTATCAATTATGATGGCGCAAAAAACAAAAAATATACTCCAAATTATCTTACTGAAAAACATTTTTGCAACTTGCTTGGCTAGGTTGAATTTTGGTACACGGTCGGTAGTCCCAGAATTCGTTGTTTGAACTCCTTTCTAAATGGAGTAGCCGTCAATATTACCAACAGATCAAAAGAACATTCATGTACATATTTTAAATTGTAGGGTTTTTATCATGTAAACGCTGTCCAACTGTACAAAAACAGCTGAAAGTTTGGTGGAATAATAATGCATGACTGTAAGCATTTATAAAATGTATTTTGTGCATAATACAGGGTCTTTCAAAGAAAGTAAGATCACCAAGCGGCGGCTTTGTTATCCGCTTCTGCGGTGGCCTTGGCCGAGCTTGTGGCGCGCCACGGCCCCCTGCTTTAGATGTGTGTACAATCCTGTATGAAATATTACCTTATAAAAGATGCTGGAAGTGTCGTCCTTCCTGGGTTATACAGACATTGTATCTGGTAACCACATTCTGGCTGACGCGAGTGAGTTCTGCCACTGTAATGTTTCTGATCATTTATTTTATGTTTTTTATTGAGCACTGAGCCAGTAGTGTCATACTTATTTTTAATTACGTGAATCTGTGCTAGTGAAGGAAATTACTGAACAAATGCACCACGTACTCGCTGAGCCGACTCGTACTTAAAATAAGTTTTACATACAAAAATACGATGTTATAATGATAACTAGGGCTAGGATTTTTAGGTGTTAAAGTCATGAAAATATTTATTTTTTTACGTATTAAAAATACCTGAAATATGTGACAAAAAAGTAAAAATATTTAATTATAATTTAGTTTATTAATGTGAATATAAACAATATGCAGGACTCACAAATGAAATTTATGCTATATCTCGCTGTCTGCTGAAGTATTACAATACTCAACGAGATACATCTTCAGGTTGTCCATCACAAATGACTGACGATTATCGCGAAAAACTTATTCTAATGTGCGAAACTGCGGCAATATGTTTCTTGCCCTTGAGGTGTTGTGTAACTTGAGATCGCTGTTCAGCCTTGATTGTTTTCCCACATGGTTGGCAGAACAGATCGCCCCCATCAGAAGTAAAATTATCTTTAAATTCTGCAACAGACGATAACTAGTAGTTGTTTTTACTTTAGGCATCGTAGAATTGCGCTACACTTCACAGTGCAAGAAATGAACTGCATGGGAGTGACACTGGTTCCAGGTAGCTGGGGGGAGGGGGGAAGTCTAGCACCTGGTGCAATATGGCTATGGACAAGTAAATCCCCAGCTTCCACAGTGAGTAGCACGGGGCGACAAGTTAAGATTAACACAGCTGCAAGCTGACATACACTCTGCATGAATATTAGAAAGTTATCAGGTTCTTCCCCGTTGAAGTAACACAGAACAAAAATGCAATACATTGAAGGAACTAGCTAGCGTTCTGATTTTAAAATGTAAATATTATGTCTTTTTATGTGCTAATAAGTGAAAAGCGGGAATTTATGTACTTATAGACAAAATGCTTAAGATATGTATTTAAATTTAAAAAAATATTTATTTACCTAAAAATCCGAGCCCTAATGATAACTGTCTCACCATGTTAGAATCAGAGGTTCAGACCGGTGACCGAACACCTGCACGTTTATTGCATGGTCGAGTACAGTATATACTATGCGCGCGCTTTCAATACTTCAGCAGGGGGCCGTGGCGCGTCACAAGCCCGGCCAAGGCCACTGCAGCAGCGAATAACAAGACTGCCGCCCGCCGTTGTTGGTTGGTTTGTTCTTAAGTTTAGGGGCAGCGACAACGCGGTCGTGTAGCCCCGTGTACTTTGGGTGTGTGTAGAATATGTCTGATATCCGGTGTTAATTGTAATGACTGTATTAGTGTGTGTTATCTGTTTTTAATTCATGTAACTACTGCAGACTTTTGAATTTTTCAAATAGTTCCTACTTTTGCTGCCAAATGCCACCGTCAACGACTACTAGTTCAGAACTTAGCTACCAGACGTCACCGCAGTCGGCTCTTGGCAACGAACGTAGGAACCTAAGAGCGTTGTTTACATTCTTAACCTATACAATTTAGCTTAACACAGGTGTAATTAGTGGAAGGTTCTTTAACATGCCATAAAGCTATGACATGGGACCGCCGGCTTTACTTCCCCTCCGAAGGAAGACATACTGAGCGATGTTTAACGCTCTTAAAAAATCCGACGACTTCAGCCGGATTTGAACCCGCAATCTTGGACATAGAAGCTGAGCATGCTACCGATTACGCCACCGAAGCCGCTTTGCCGCCGTTCTTACTTTATATGAAAGACCCTGTAATGTGTGAACTGTGTTTAATAATCCTGCAAAGTTTTGTTTCTTCGCAACATATACGGTAGTTTATGAGATATATTTTGTTTTAACTCAGTAGATATTGTCATGCAAAAGATTTACCTCCCCCATCAGGGGCGTATATAAGGGGGAGGGGGGCGGGTGCCCCCCGAAATTTTTGTCACATATGTTATTTGTTTATGAATTAAAACATTAAAGACCACTATAATCATGTACTCTTGTCACTAAGTGACGTATGGCAACGTTGCAAAGCAAGGCGAAGGTAGAGCGATGTAAACAGTGTGACAATCAGGTGGCTCTGATCTTATGTGTAACAACATAACTTCTTATTACTCTCCAGTGCATTCGCTCTTATGAACGTGCCAAGAACAGCAACAAGTGCCCTGTAAGCTTGTGACAGTTTTTTTCCCTAACTCTCTCTGTAGCTACTGGTACTGCCGAACGGAGTTTGAGTTGGTTGAAAATATACTTAAGAAATTCTACTTCTGAAAACAGACTCAACGGTCTAGTATTGTAATCTACTCACAGAGACATACATCTCACTGACGATGAAGTTATGAACCGATTTGGAAATGCTTCAAGAAACCTTGACATTATATTATAGTGTAAGTTGTAAATCAAAACAATAACATTAATTCTTTCCATGTAAACACTATCAAGTGAGCAAGATGTTTGTATTAACAAAAAGTATCATAAAATGGTCTTAGTAGTGTTTGACATTAACCAAACATAAAACATCACAACAAATTGGTTGAAAAGTGATGCCAGATAGCCTTAAAACTCATCATTTTGCCCCAAATTATACAAAAGATTGGCCTATACCATGCCCCCCAATTAAAACCCTCTATACGCCCCTACGTCCACTGATCTATAAGACCGTAGTTAGCCTGGCCCCATGGACTTGCCGGTGAAGTAGAATAACCATTATGAAAATAAATTGAAGGGACTGATTCAAGAATAGTATGAGTTTGTAACTTAAATTCAGTCCAAGGTTGAAGAATGGTTTGTAGAGAAAGAGAAAATATTTGTGAGGGTTATTCAAATAAAATCTAATTTGAGTCGTCCAGTTGCAAAACTCGTTTAATCCACTTGTGAATAAGAATCATTTTCATGAGAAACGTTTCTCTGGACTTTGCCTCACGTATCTTTTGTGTTTTCTACTTTTTGCTTTGTGTTTCTGGTTTTTTTTGGTTTTGGGTTTGCTTTGTGCTTTTGTTTTTGAATTTTACTTTTTGCTTTCTTTCTTGATTTTGGTTTAGTGTTTGTTTTTTGAATTTTGCTTTTTTTGTGTTCCTTGATTTTTGTTTTCTGCTTTTTCTTTTGTTTTTGAATTTTGTTTTTTGCTTCGTGTTTTTGTTTATTGTTTTGTGTTTGTTTTTTGGAAAATCAAAATAAAGCAAGACAAAATAAAATAAAAATAAACAAAACAGAATCAAAATAAAAGCAAAACAACTATTTTGACAATTGTGCCAAAAGTTAATAAGCTATAAACCAGGAGAAGTTACAAAATGCGTGATTTTAAATGAGATTAAAGTTTGTTTTAACTAGAGTCGTGTTGTTGTTGTGGTCTGGTGAATGGGGCTGGGCAAATCAGCGCGCGTCAGGCGGCGTACCGGTATGAAAACGA
The DNA here is from genome assembly GCA_946902985.2 of Meconema thalassinum. Lineage (NCBI taxonomy): Eukaryota > Metazoa > Arthropoda > Insecta > Orthoptera > Tettigoniidae > Meconema > Meconema thalassinum. The sequence continues at coordinate 83,413,536 of OX336400.1, read as the reverse complement.
ATAATAATAATAATAATAATAGTTTAATAATAATAATAATAATAATAATAATAATAATACTAGCAGACAGCGATATTTTAGCGATCAAACAGATTGAAGTCCTCAAGGAATGCGCTGAGAAAACTGGGTTGCAAATCTCATTCGAGAAGACCAAGTTTATTTGCACTAGGTTCGACATCCAGGAACTACAAACAAAATACGGGCACATCAAACGGGTTCCACACTTTAATTATCTCGGTGAGATCCTAGAACCAACAGGATTGGAAAAGGAAGCTCAGAAAGTTCGATTACAATAACTCAAAAGAGCGTATTGGAGAACCCGTAACATCTATAACAAGAAATGCATGTCCATACATACAAAAATCAAACACTATAATACGGTGATTAAACCTGAAGTGCTGTATGCAAGTGAAACCTTGGTACTTAATAAGAAAGGTGATCTGGAAAATATCTTGAAGGAGGAAAGAAAGATCTTGAGGAAAATTCTAGGCCCAGAGAAAAGTGAAGAAGGGTATAGACTCAAATCACGCAAAGCCACGGAAAAACTATCCAACCTCGCCGCAGACATCAGGAAACGAAGACTGAAATTCTATGGACACGTTCACAGACTCTCATCTTCAAGGTTAACTCACAAGATTTTGACATACTCTGGAAAACTGAAGAACGTATCTTGGATACAAGATGTTAAAAATGACCTGGAAAAGGCCCGGATAGAAACGTCAGAAATACTAGACAGAAATGTCTACCGTCAGAAGATAAATAAATGGGTGGTACAGCCAGAGAATGAAGTCCCCAGAAGATCGGGGACTAAGTGGTCAGAAGAAAGGAAACAAGCGCACAGTGAAAGAATGAAAGCAATATGGTCTGTTAGAAAGGCGAATCATAAATGTAATGCGTGATCCAATAGGGTCCATACGTACATAATAATAATAATAATAATAATAATGTCAATTTTGTGTGCAGACAGAAATAATAGTTTTATTGCGCTCCTGATTTGCACTAATTTTCAACATTCTTTGTTTATATTGGCATCGCTCTGAACCCACTAATTTTCCGATATTTGGAACAATATTGTTTTGGCAGTTGCAATCCGAAGTATAGCTTCCAAAGGAGCTAAGGAAGACAAACTTGACCTTATTTTTGTTTTGTTAATGTTCATAATTGAAAACATTTGGAGATATTTTGGCATGAAATAGGATAATGCCTGTTTGTAGCAGGCTTGGCTTCGGGCGGGGGATCACAGAATCGAAATTGTTAAGAAAAATGGTATCACTAACAACGCAATCACAAAATAACCAAACGTACAAAACCAGACTTTTTTTGCAAGCTACATGGATAGAAATTTGATGCGTTTAGCGCACCAAAATATTCGTACGAATTGCAACGGCGTGGTTTGCGACTTTTACATCGAGCTTCGAGAAAAGTATCAAGGTACGTTACAGTTTCAGCAAGTCAAGTTGGTACCGACAAAGGGAGAAAGTCACAGCTTAAATTGCCAGCCAAGCTTGCAGTTTGGACGTCGGCAAAATTTTATGGTGCGAAAAAGGCCCCAAATTCCTATCCGTGCATTGCTGCATATTCATCGTGACATCTCTATACACATCGATTCGGTAATCACAAAGTTTGCTAAACAAAATAGACGAGTTGATTTTTTTAATATAAATAATCGTTGTTATATAACAGGTATGAAGTTATAAATATGTACAGTTGTAACAGAACATAATAATTGCAATAAAGATATTTTCAGTATTGAATAATGTGAAAAAAACTGTTTTTCAGTTGAAATTCGTTAAGTTTTATTTGTCTGGTTATTGTGTTTTCGTTTTTTGAGTTTGCAAAAAAAAAATTGGTTTTTCATTCCATACATTCCTCTGATGGCGGCAGCTTCTCTTTCTTGTATATGGACCCGGAATGAGTTGCATGTTGTCTGGAGTGTAATCCCTAAGTATTTAAAAGGTATTAACCATTTTGATGTCGTTGTTGCTAGTTTTCCTCCTTTCCGAAATACCATGTGGACCGTCTTTTACTGTAGTTAATGAGCATTTCGTTTCCTTGCGCCCAAGTGTGGAGAGTATCCAGGACGTCTCGAAGTTCCAATATGTTAAATGAACCCATTTAATGACACTGTTTTGATGATTTCAATTATTTCAGTGATATCAGCAGTGGCGATGTTAAAGAGTAGCCTATAGAGCTCATTGGGTCCTCCTGTAGTATAATAATAATATCGTATGGCCTCGGCGACCGGGTGCAAACTTTGTTATTTGGCGCCCAGAAGACAGCTTGCATGTCGCATTTTTTCGTTCCTTGAAACGCTATGAAAGTCAAGGAAGTTAGATATCCTAGCTCATTCACACTACAGCGCTTTCTAGTAGAGAAATTAGGAACTTTGTGCAAGATTCAGCGACGAACTTGGAACGATTCGGTTGGTTGGTTGGTTCTTAAGTTTAGAGGCTGCGAAAGGAAAGGAAGGAAGATTGTAGTTTTACGTGACCGTGAATTTTGTGATTATGAGCCACGGGACCTCCTTTTTACGTGGAATCCGAACCACAGGACATGGCATTTCACTTCGAAAATCTCACATGCATTGACCGGGAAACAAACCCGGACCGCCTTGGTGAGAGGCATACAGCTAGACCGCTGAGCCACCACGTCCCCTTAGAGGCTGCGACAACGCGGTCATGTAGCCCCGTGTACTTTGGGTGTGTATAGAATCTGTCTGATAACCGGTGTTAATTGTGACTACTGTAATAGTGTGTGTTATCTGTTTTTTAATTTAAGTACATACTGCAACTTAGAATTTTTCAAATAGTTCCTACATTTGCCGCCAAGCGCCACCGTCAACGACTACTAGGCCAAGTTCAGAACTTAGCTCCTAGACGACACCGCAGTCGGCTCTTGGCAATGAACGTAGAAACCTAAGAGCGTTGTTTACATTCTTAACCTATCCAATTTAGCTTCACACAGGTGTAATTAGTGGAAGGTTCTTTAACATGCCTTAAATTTGGCAACAAGATGAAGACGTTGTAATCACTGAACGATCAACAACCACAAATTAAATTCCTTCAAAGAAATGCAACCTTGCGACTTGTGAATCGTGATGTCATTTGCTGGCAAAACTGGAAACTGTTTTCGTTTAACTTTGACGAGTTTTGATTTTAACGAAATGGGCGATTCTCGACGCAAGATCGGCGTTGTATCTTATTTTCAATCATGTGTTACCGATACTTCGATCGCAGCTCTGAACCACAGTCTAATTCGATCCACAGACGAGAGACGTACTCATTTCCATCGGTGGTGGGATGAAGAGAGTAAAGAACTCATGACCACGTACATTAATTCCAAATTTATCAACAATCTGAAATGTCTATCTCGCATGGTTGCGCAGTGGTCAAGCTGTTGGCCTCTCACCAAGGTGGACCGGGTTCGATTCCCGGTCTATGTATGTGAGATTTTCGAAGTGAAATGCCATGTCCTGTGGTTCGGATTCCACGTAAAACGGAGGTCCCGTGGCTTATGATCGCATGATTAACGGTCACGTAAAACTGAAAGCTTCTTTTTTTCCCCTTTTCTTTGACATTTCTTTATTCTTAAGACACAGCACTGTAACTTATACTTTTGATTCTAGTGGAGTTAATAATGAAACAACTTCCTACCTAAACTGTTCTTTTGTTAGCTTCGGTGTAGTTGGTAGCATGCTGAGCTTCTATGCCCAAGATCGCGGGTTCAAACCCGGCCAAAGTCATCGCACTTTTCAAGAGCGTTAAAAATCCCTCAGTATGCCTTCCTTCGGAGGGGAAGTAAAGCCGGCGAGCCCATATCATAGATTTATGCCATTTAAAAGAACCTTCCACTAACTACAATTGTGAGAAGATAAATTTGTAGGTTAGATTTGATTAACGCTCCATTAGTTCCAACGTTAGCCGCCATGTGCCAGTCGCGGTGTCATCTAGAAGCCACCTAGTTTGCGGCTAGGTGTCGTTGAGGGTAGCATTTGGTAGCAAAAGTAGGAACTACTTGAAATTGATCGTCTGCAGTCCTTACCTGAATTGCAGATAACACACTCTAATACAGCCATCACAATCAACCCTAGAACACTATTCCTCTTTCGCCGCTCATTATTACTAACCGTTCGTAAATTTGAATACTCCAACTTATAATTGTTTTATTTACTACGTTAAAGATAATATCTGGCAAGATTTTTGATATTTCGAGTTCTTATAGAATCAAAAAACAGGTCATGAATCAAAATACGTAGATATTAAATCATTTGATGTGATTATTTGTTTAATATAGCAAAATTGCTACATTACATTAACACGTTCTATAAAAACGTAATTTTATTATACTAGATATTAAAACAAACCCTTAAAACAATAAATGTGGGTGCTTTATACCACAATGAAACCTAAACTACAATGAAAATAAATGAAATAAGTATAAATGTAAAAATTTATTAAGACACATTATAGTTGCAAGCAGTGCTTGATTTGTAAGAAACGAGGTTCCGGTACTGTGGGCTACCGGGTGGTGGTGGTGGTGGTGGGGGGGGGGGGGGGGGGGGGGGGGGTGAGGCGGGTCTTTACGGAATATTGAAATATAGAGTTCCAAAAACGATATTTTTCCGCTTTTCTGAACACATTTAAAAATTTATCAGTGGACAAAATAGCAATCTGTTGATTACAATTAGGTAGATTTCATTAGAAAGCTAACTATTGCAATGGGTACCATGTTTCGACTTCCGGAAAATTTCGACATATCTTCACGTTTCACATCCCCTAGACCCCAAAACCACCGTCATTTAAAAAGTTTATATATAATTTATGTATACATATATATACATATATCACTTTCTTGTTGACACGATAGCTACCGCAATTTTGCACCAACCAATTTGAATTTTTTACATAATATGTATACCTATAAAATCTCGGTCGAGTTCGTTAATGGGCACAATCGGTCGACGGGGGTGAAAATGGGGGGCTTTTTTTGAAAAAGTGAAATATCGCTAAAACTCTCTTAATATTTGAAATATCGAATCCATTCAAAGTTCGTACTATATGTCGAATAAGTCCCAAAAATTTATGTTTGAAGAGTTTTTTGATTGCATCAACTATTGACCAAAGGGGTGGGAAAAAGTGGGTTTTTCGGGAAAGATTAATTATATCTCTCTTAATAGGCACAATATCAAAACCGTACAAAATGGACAATATTCCCCTAATAATTACCTAAAACTTTTGTCTGAAATAATTTTTGATATGACCACCATTACGCCAAGGGATGAGAAAAATGATTTCGTAATTATAAGAAAACGCCAAGAGCTATCAGAGGTTGCCATGACAACACTACTAAATTGATGAGGAATGAGCCATCAGACGTTGCCATGACAACGCACTTGCACGCGATCACATTCAGTTTTCCATCTAAGTGAGAAGCGGCCTCGGTGACGTAACTGATAGTATGCTGAACTTCTACGCCCAAATTTGCGGGTTCAAAGCCGGCCGTAGTCGTCGGATTTTCTAAGAACGCTAAAAATCCCTCAGTATTCTTTCCTTTGGATGGGAAGATCCAACGTTCGTTGCGAGTTGCTGGTTGCGGTGGCATCTCGTAGCCAAGTTCAGAGCTAGGTATCTGGTAGCAACATTAGAAACTACTGCTTGAAATTGACCGTCTGCAGTCCTCACCTGAATTACAGACTAATACAGCCATCACAATTCACACTATTTATCAGACAGATTCTACACTCACCCAAAGTACACGGGGTTACATGACCGCGTTGTCGCAGTCCCTAAACAGAGGAACCAACCAAAATCTCTGCGGGAGATATAATTTTGCGTGAAGAAGTAACAGACCGTTACAAGGAGGTTACCGTCCCCATACATAAGACAATAAAATGTTTAAAATATGCATAAAATGACGAAAACCAAAGTTAATTAAGCTCCAATTATAAAATACTTTCTCGCAATAAATGAGGTCTGATCCTTCTACGAAAACGTGCATATTCTGCCTATTTTCGCCTATCCCCAAGTTTGCCCGATGAAATCTACCTCCGCCTTCCAGCGTGCCGAGAGGACTTTTTAAAATTAAATTGAGACTGCTGTAGCAACATTTTTCTTACCATAGCCGTTGGCCTACCAAGCTACCATTCAAACAATGTGCATTATTTAATTTTTAGACTACTTTTGCATTTTGCAAAAATGAGGAAAAAGTAGACTTATGAGATCGATCCGGGAAAATGTCTGTCTGTCTGTCTGTCTGTCTGTCTGTCTGTCTGGCAGTGTGTGTATCCCCCCCCCCCTATCAACTCCTAAACGGCTGCAGCAATCGAAACCAAATTTAGTATGAGTAAAGATGTATACCGGAATATCTCAAACCCATATTTGGAAATGATGTCAGTCCTACCAACTGCTGAAAAACGCACTAGAAATTTGAGCTCCATGTTGGATATCTTGGAAGGTATGCATGGGAGCTATTCCAAAATTGGCACACAAGTAGATAATGCTCTTTCAGTATAATTTCTAGGAGGCCATACATGACAGTGTTGTCAAAAAAAATTTAAGCCTTCTGATAAGTCCAATTTTTAAATGCATACAACTTCTACACTATTAATTGGATTTCAACCAAAATTTGTATGTAATATGTGTACATAAACAGATATACTGAGTGTATTCTTAAGAGCCACCAGGGCTGCCAACTGTAAATAATTGCTCTCTCTATTCTCTTTATCCAAATAAAAATATATCTTAAAGTATGCAGGCCGATAGCTTTAAACTATTGTGCCCTTTCAGCAAGAAATATGCAAATCACAGTATGCCAGCTTTGCTCAATTCGGGATTTTCGGGGTTGTAGTATGTTCTCCCACTCTGTGACTTACACATTTTGGATTAAATAGAGGATACACTTGCAAAAATAACAACAAAATCAACTCCTATTTCAAAACATTTAATTAACCAAAATTATGGCGCTACAAATAATAAAACAAGTAAACTACTGACCAAAAATCTTCTACTTGTTCAAAGTGAACAAGGAATAAGATAAGAATTAAACAAATATTATATTAAAACACATGGTTTCCTTTAAAACCAACAATTCATAATTATTTTTACTTCCATAAAGTATCTATCTTAAAGTTCCAATAAAACCACGAGCTCCTTTGGCTCGATACTTTCCAATAATAACGGTGTCATTCTTTTGTACACCTCAATAACTATTTTTATATTTTCTTATCATCAAAACAAATATCTAATTACATTTAAAGTACATGTTAATTCTCTACTTAAATATTTGGGCACTTCACATGTTCTCAACATTTACCATCTCTCTCAAGTTTTACAAATTCACCATAGTGATCGGGAAAATACTTGGGTACTCCAGAGTTATAAAGATTACTTGACAAAGTCAAAAACTATGATTACTCCCGGAATCTAGTTAACTTCAATCAACTCGTGGAATCCTACGTTCATACAACATTACCATAGGGATTGTTATTTATTTATTTTGTTTGTCTTATAAGACCATTATCACATACGAAAACTACGATCTGAACTGGCAAGCGATAATTTCAATCTACATGGACCTCGGTTCAAAGCCCGGGTCATTAACAACTTTTTAACACTCACGGTGTATTATTTACTTCTTACAGACGGCCTTCACCAACCCTCCTGCTATTAGGGTCTAACCGTATACTTGAATGAGATTTATGACTGTGCGGGTGACTTCCCGTCTAGTCTGCGGGTGGGAGCTCTCCTCAATGCTTTTTAAAACAAATCTTCCTTTCTTTTCAGTTCTTTGGGGAGACCTGGCATTTTACTTCACTTATTTCTTTTCAACAACATTTTAGGTTCATAAACCACTTTCGTAACCTTGGCATTTATTAATTATGAAGGGTCCTCATTGATTGGGAAGAGTAATACACATTCTACGACGAATAATTAGGGGCTTCAACAACAAGAGGAGTCTAGGTTCGACTCTCTTAACATGCCTCGGGAACCATTCCCACATTGGAGGACTTATACAAAATGCGATTTAGGGTCGGCCGTGGCCTACATGACCTACGCTCAATAATACCATACATTTGCTCCCTTTTATAACATAATAACACACACATGGCCTCGTGATCTACGTCACTATTGGAGGACTTACAACATATCTCAATTCACCGCAATCAACTACCCCTCATAAGTAATTTACCAAGTACATTTAAATTCGACGCATTCCTAGCGTGACATTTTTATTTTAACTGCGCACCCTTGCGCTATACATTATTTTAAGGCCTAGCGTCTTCCAAAGAACTGATAAATTCCATATTAACAATTGATACATATTTCAATTTTTATATTGATCTTTTCCTTTGACAATAATCGCTCTATTTTTAAGAACATGCATTAACATCATGTCTATACTTTTATTAAGGCTCCAACGCTCTTATTTTCATATCATTCAATTTAATCTTTATTTATATTTCTTTTATTATTATTATTATTTATTTATTAATACGCTTGCTTTTATAACATTCGTCAAATACACTGACATTTTATTCATACATTTCCTCTACAGGATTTATTCTTTCACATAATTATTTATAATTTCTCAAATTTTATTTTTATTCAGACCGCGTTCCTATTCTGTAATTAGTTATTTAGAAACATCCCTTTTACTCAAAACTCCGGTGGATTTGTACACAAACACTCCCCCGACACGAAAACATAATGAAAATCTTTACTCACATGTTTTAGGTCGTTTCCTGACCTTCCTTCTCGTGCGATGCGTCATTTTGCCCACTCTTTTAAATTACTCCATCTTGTACAAATTCATTGCATGTACAGACATATCTTGACACATATTTAACACGTATACATTTAACACTAATAACATTTTAAATACACTGGTGTATCCGTTTAGAACACACAATAAAAACACTGAAAATATATTACTTTTAACACAAAATCTTGATATATTTACACTTCACAAATTCTGATCACTAGGCCGCTATTAAGCCTATCACACGTGACCTCTTGACCTCCCGTCTCCAAGGGTGAAATTTAGTAATGTCGGCTTCCTATCCTCTCTGAATATGAAAGTCTCGAATCATCTACTTCCTCCCTGCAATAGCACTCCTTCGAATCCCGTTCTTGACGATCTGCTATTTCTCTGACTCGACGGCTCCCCTTTTAGATCCTATTTATTGATCTTAGCGAAAGTCTGTTCTGTTCACGGTCCCCTCGATAATCTATCGGTGACCTACGGATTTTTAGCAACTAATACTTCTCGAGTCTTAGTGCTTTTGAATAGTTCGTCTGCTTTCTTGAAACAATGTCTATAGTTTCCTTTCTTCTTCGCTTATTCGGTTCTCGAACTTCTAATCTTCTAGAATACTTTGCGAACCTTATTCTGTCTTTCCCTGCTCGGGTTCTTTAAATTTGATAAAATGTTTATTTCGCTGTTACGGTACTTCCGTACGTTATGATACTTTTGGTCGTTTACTTAAAGACCTATCGCCCTGAGTCCTAAGTTCGCAGCCTGCGTTGCCTGTATTTTATGAACTTTTCACTGTAAATTTTATACTGTCGGACCTAAATCCTGTAACTAGGATTTTCCTAATTTTCAACACGGCGATACTGTAATATTACTTCTTTGCAACTCCCTACGGATCACGTAAGTTATTGATACCGCGACGCCCGTGGCTGTCGGATATTGTCTATGCGATGTGATACAGCGTTTTTCCCCTCAAGGAGTACTGGTAAACTGCCTTCGATGTGTTACAGCGTGACGCCCCCTCACGGACTGTCGGAATACTGCGTTCGGTGTCTGATGTAGCACAGTGACGCGCCCTCGGGCCGTTTGATAACTGCATGTACTGATACAGCGTGACGCCCCCTCTCGGGCTGTCGGAATGACTGCATGATTGGCTTGGTGAGGCCAGGAGTTTTATACTCTTTAGTCAAAAAAAGATAAAATCCTAGTCCTTTTCGTGACCAACTTTTGAACTAATTGTCGCACAATTATAAAAATTATATCTCCAGAAAGCTCGTCTTCTCAACGTCAAATGATCTCACTGCGCATAAGAATCGATCGTGCATTTCTGAGATATTAATTAATTTTTAGTCTTCAGCTGCGTGGGTGGTGCTGTTGATTTTTTAAATTCCCCACTCCTCTGGTATCAGTGAATCCCCAATGACGTATGCTGCATTTGCACTTTTCTCCTGTGCAATTATTAAAAGCTTTTTCTTTACACAAAAATCTCTAATCCGAAATGATTCACAGTACTGTAATTATTTACTTATTTTTATTCTCGCAAATGGGTTAAATTTAATTATTCTTCTACTGGCACAGCGGCGCTGTTGCCGTTTTAGTGCAAGCTAAGCTGGATTTCCGAGTCACGCATCTCTGTCTAACAGTCAAAACTTTCCACTCGTTCTATTAATACTCATGACCAGCTCCTTATCGATGAGTCAAGAGGCATGATCTCATTTCCTGAACACCTGGTCCAGCTGCTTGCGCAACGTTATGCTAGAATCCTTGCTTGAAATCTCTCTGTTTCATTAGAGACTGTATGTTTCTTTCCTTCCTTTCACAAAATACATGGATCCGACCCCCTTTGAGCCAATGGTACATGGGTTCACTATGCACACGTAGAGCACCTGACATTGTAGATTTATTTGGAGCAATTAATATAAGTAAGTGCTGCCAATATGATTCTATGCTTGCTGATAAGTACAATTTTAAAATACATGTAACTTCTATACTAACAAATGGATTTCATTCAAAATTGGCACAACAAGATAAAATATTTCCGATTATTTCTAACCAGCACACGCATGACATTTTTGCCAACATGCTTTTACGCGTGCTAATAGATCCAATGTCTAACTGCATGTAACGTCCATTGGACTTCAACCAAATTTTGTATTCTGTACCATAAGAGATAGAACCAAGAATAAATTCAGTCACCAGGGCTGGCAACTGTAATGCTCTATTAGGCTACATTATACCAGGAATATTTCGAACAAATTAGACATTTCGATATTACCAACATAATTCCTTCATTATTCTAGATAGGTTCATATACTGTACGTAGATTAATCATTGGCATGAAAGTAGGCTCTTTAGTTCGTCACGGAACTTCTTGTTTTTTACGTGATTTAAAAAATTACTAGTTGAAACCCGTCAAAAATGACGGTCAATAGAAAAATATTTACTGAAGAATTTTCTTATGTAGGCCTACTGTATATTCTTTGCACGATGATTTTTTGGCTCTATTGAAACTATAAGGGCGTCAAAAGATTGCACTCTCAACATTGCAAAATACTGCTGGCCATGACTGAAAAATTGATGAGGCAAATTGAGACCTATACGTTCCAGAGTTTTCCCTTGAGCTTCATTGATTGTGACAGAGTATGCCAAATAAATTGGAAAATATTGCCTCTTAAAACAAAATGATAGTGTTTTATCGGATGCTGTTAAATCAAGTAGAAGGATTCAACCTCTCTGCCTAATTTTAACTGCATTTATTATTTCCAAATCCAAGCAATATGGTTGCATTTAAGAGCCCTTGGGAAACGTTCAGATTTCTAAGCAGCATAACGGTTCAAGCGTTTGGAATATGTGGAGGCAAGTCATTTAGTTCCAAGGAATTCAAGAACTCTGAGGAGTCTAATAAAACTGGCCGCAAACCGTCACATATAATTTTGGAATATAACGAAGAAATGCGATGATGTGCACCTCCATACATCTTAAAACAATGTGGACCGTATGGGTGTGGCACAGTAACATTGGCACCAAATGAAACGAAGGACATACCATTGTACTGCCGATTAGTCTCTCTGAAATTCCTTGAGATATCATCTCCAGTGAAAAATAATTGTTGCAGCATGTCAAATGTTTTATATTTAGTCAGATTAATTTTACATTACAACAGCAAAGCTCAAAGTAACCAAGTGAAGATTTCTCTCAAGAGAAATACAGTGCAGAACAATGTTTAAATTTGTTCGTCAAGGACCCTACACTGTAACGGTATAGTATCTGGAATTGTATCTGAAATGCCGTATTCATATTGGAGTTTAAAAGTGGCTTCGTATTTTTCTCCGATTTCCCACTTGTTTGCGGCTAATGTTCTATTTCGTAAAATGGGTTTATTTATAGCAGCATTTCTCCCCAAATTAACGTCATAGCTTATTAAATAACACTATAGTGGCCTGCATCAACGCAGCTGCCAAATATTAAATAGCAAATAATAACTTACTTCCATTGCCAAAATCAACTGCGTGGTTAGACTCATTGTTATGTACTCTAAAAAAATAATCAATAAACAACAATATTCACTTATACGACTAAGTTCAGAGACTTCCATTCTCAAGTTGGTTGCTGATGAGAATGCGATGAGACTGATCGCCAATAATAAAATCCTTGCAATTTTTGCAATTTGCTTGCAAACGCAACTCAGGATGACGAACTTCATTTTGAAATAAACAGAATGAAACTGCTCTAAATAATCAATTTCCATCACCTGTTGAAGGTACAATACTTTGCATTTCCATGACAGTAAATTATGCAAGGGAGCATAGAATCACTTCGCCACTACTGGAATGAGCATGGACTCACTTCGCCAGCCACCGTAATGGAGGGAGTTTTAGAATTATATGTTCAGTGTTTTTCAAAGATCGTATTAACACAGGGAAGCCCAGTCTTAAGGCTACATTCTGAGCTATCGCCCCAGATTCCAGGTTCGATCCCTGCTCTGCCAAGAAATTTAATTCTGGTCTGAGGGCTGGAACGGGGCGCACTCTTGAGGCAAACCTAAGAAGAGCAAAATTTGATTCCCATCTCAACAACCTTGGATGTGGTTTTCCGTGGTTTCCCACTTCCACTCCAGGCAAATACCGGGATAGTTCCTAACTTAAAGCCTCAGTCGTCAACTCTCCATTCCCCATACTAATTACAAATGCACACATCAATACAGCCATCACATTAACACAGGTTATCAGAGAAAGGTTTACACTCACACACCAAAGTAGACGGGGCTGAGTGACCACGATGTCTGAGTCCATCAAATGAATTATGTTCGACAATTTTCTCTCAAGGCGAAGCGATTGTGCCGATATTTATTTAATAATTTAAAAGTATCTGGGAACGTAAATCATGGAGAATTCCTTACCTTACGGGAATAATAAACGTAGCCTAACATATGTTTAGACAATGTAATACCAATTGCAAGATAGAATAATTGGGAAATAGAATTACATGTCTGAGGTGGGAATCAAACTCCTTCGACGATGCATAATCAATTTCGTTGTCCACAATGTTAGCCGCTGAGCCACCCAGACAACGAAATTAGAGTGCAATATTAAGAGACGTAAACAACAAACGCACTTAACTGCCAGTTACAGTTCATCAATATTTCCCTTATTTCATGATTCTCAACTCCCTATTCCCCATACTAATTACAAATGCACACATCAATACAGCCATCACATTAACACAGGTTATCAGAGAAAGGTTTACACTCACACACCAAAGTAGACAGGGCTGAGTGACCACGATGTCTGAGTCCATCAAATGAATTATGTTCGACAATTTTCTCTCAAGGCGAAGCGATTGTGCCGATTTTCATTTTCAATTTAAAAGTATCTGGCAACGTAAATCATGGAGAATTTCTTACCTTACGGGAATAATAAACGTAACATATGTTTAGACAATGTAATACCAATTGCAAGATAGAATAATTGGGAAATAGAATTACATGTCTGAGGTGGGAATCAAACTCCTTCGACGATGCATAATCAATTTCGTTGTCCACAATGTTAGCCGCTGAGCCACCCAGACAACGAAATTAGAGTGCAATATTAAGTGACGTAAACAACAAACGCACTCAACTGCCAGTTACAGTTCATCAATATTTCCCTTATTTCATGATTCTATTCCAGTATATATCGGGATACAACATAAGCGATATTTCCCTTTTCAATTCTCATAAACAAAGATCACACTACGATACGGTGGATCTTTTATCCGCCATTTCTCTCATGAAGAAACGCAATTGTGGCAACGCGCAATTGCCACATATATTACCTTTTTCTTTAAACATATAAAAATATACCGTAACATATATTTTCCTTTTAAAGACACACTGCAAATCTGCATGCCAAGAGCTTTCGTTAGAATGCCATACGAAGCCAATCGGTTAAGTCGTTTTCAAAATCTCGTGTGTACAAAAAATACATTAGTGTTTTAAATATATATGGCAACAGAGAATTCGTTACTTTACAGGAATTATAAAAGTGAAATATGTTTCTACACTCTAATACCAATCGTAGGAAGGAAGAAAACAAAAAAAAACATATCCGAGGTGGGAATCGAACCCTCTCGACCATGCAAAGGATGGCAACAGAGAATTCGTTACTTTACGGGAATGAAAAAGTGAAATATATCTCTACAATGTAATACCAATCGTAGGAAGGAAGAAAATGAAAATAAATAAACGTATCCGAGGTGGGAATCGAACCCTCTCGACCATGCAAAGGATGGCAACAGAGAATTCGTTACTTTACGGGAATGATAAAAGTGAAATATGTTTCTACAATGTAATACCAATCGTAGGAAGGAAGAAAACGAAAATAAAAAAAACATAACCGAGGTGGGAATCGAACCCTCTCGATGGGAACAGAGAATTCGTTACTTGACGGGAATGATAAAAGTGAAATATGTTTCTACAATGCAATACCAATCGTAGGAAGGAAGAAAACGAAAATAAAAAAACATATCCGAAGTGGGATCGAACCCTCTCGATCATGCATAATACAAATTTCTGGCCAGTAACCTTATCCCCTTTGCCAACCAGACAACTATGTGACACTGCAGTATTAAGTTATCTAACCAGTATACACACTCAACCTGCACTTTATGTCCTTCAATTCGTGGTTTATTTAATATAATTCTATTTCAATGCATATTGTAAAAACATAACTAACATTATTGGAGACCCTTTTTAATTCTCATAAACAAAGATCTCAGTTAGACGCGACCGGAATCGCCATTTTCCTTGTTGAGAAAGGCCATTGTGCGCATGCGCGAGAGTGTCAATATTTTCCTTTTAAAGAAACTCTGCAAATCTGCATGCCAAGAGCTTTCTACAATGCAATACCAATCGTAGGAAGGAAGAAAATGAAAATAAAAAAACATATCCGAGGTGGGAATCGAACCCTCTCGATCATGCATAATACGAATTTCAGGCCAGTAACCTTATCCCCTTAGCCATCCAGACAACTATGTTTCACTCCAGTATTAAGCTATCTAACCAGTATACACACTCAACCTGCAGTTTATGTCTTTCAATTCGTGGTTTATTTAATATAATTCTATTTCAATGCACATTGTAATAACATAACTAACATTATTGGAGATCCTTTTTAATTCTCATGAACAAAGATCTCAGTTAGACGCGACCGGAATCGCCATTTTCCTTGTTGAGAAAGGCCATTGTGCGCATGCGCGGGAGTGACAAATATTACATATTTCCTTAATCATTTAAAAATATACCGTAACATATATTTTCCTTTTAAAGAAACTCTGCAAATCTGCATGCCAAGAGCTTTCGTTAGAATGTCTTACGAAGCCAATCGGTTAAGTCGTTTTCACAATCTCGTGTGTACAAAAAACAGCTTAGTGTTTTAAATATATAGATAGATGGCAACAGAGAATTCGTTACTTTACAGGAATGATAAAAGTGAAATATGTTTCTACACTCTAATACCAATCGTAGGAAGGAAGAAAACAAAAAAAAACATATCCGAGGTGGGAATCGAACCCTCTCGACCATGCAAAGGATGGCAACAGAGAATTCGTTACTTTACGGGAATGAAAAAGTGAAATATATCTCTACAATGTAATACCAATCGTAGGAAGGAAGAAAATGAAAATAAATAAACGTATCCGAGGTGGGAATCGAACCCTCTCGACCATGCAAAGGATGGCAACAGAGAATTCGTTACTTTACGGGAATGATAAAAGTGAAATATGTTTCTACAATGTAATACCAATCGTAGGAAGGAAGAAAACGAAAATAAAAAAAACATAACCGAGGTGGGAATCGAACCCTCTCGATGGGAACAGAGAATTCGTTACTTGACGGGAATGATAAAAGTGAAATATGTTTCTACAATGCAATACCAATCGTAGGAAGGAAGAAAACGAAAATAAAAAAACATATCCGAAGTGGGATCGAACCCTCTCGATCATGCATAATACAAATTTCTGGCCAGTAACCTTATCCCCTTGGCCAACCAGACAACTATGTGACACTTCAGTATTAAGTTATCTAACCAGTATACACACTCAACCTGCACTTTATGTCCTTCAATTCGTGGTTTATTTAATATAATTCTATTTCAATGCATATTGTAAAAACATAACTAACATTATTGGAGACCCTTTTTAATTCTCATAAACAAAGATCTCAGTTAGACGCGACCGGAATCGCCATTTTCCTTGTTGAGAAAGGCCATTGTGCGCATGCG
Organism: Meconema thalassinum; assembly: GCA_946902985.2. Taxonomy (NCBI): domain Eukaryota; kingdom Metazoa; phylum Arthropoda; class Insecta; order Orthoptera; family Tettigoniidae; genus Meconema; species Meconema thalassinum. The sequence continues at coordinate 83,397,028 of OX336400.1, read as the reverse complement.
CGAGAGTGTCAATATTTTCCTTTTAAAGAAACTCTGCAAATCTGCATGCCAAGAGCTTTCTACAATGCAATACCAATCGTAGGAAGGAAGAAAATGAAAATAAAAAAACATATCCGAGGTGGGAATCGAACCCTCTCGATCATGCATAATACAAATTTCAGGCCAGTAACCTTATCCCCTTAGCCATCCAGACAACTATGTTTCACTCCAGTATTAAGCTATCTAACCAGTATACACACTCAACCTGCAGTTTATGTCTTTCAATTCGTGGTTTATTTAATATAATTCTATTTCAATGCACATTGTAATAACATAACTAACATTATTGGAGATCCTTTTTAATTCTCATGAACAAAGATCTCAGTTAGACGCGACCGGAATCGCCATTTTCCTTGTTGAGAAAGGCCATTGTGCGCATGCGCGGGAGTGACAAATATTACATATTTCCTTAATCATTTAAAAATATACCGTAACATATATTTTCCTTTTAAAGAAACTCTGCAAATCTGCATGCCAAGAGCTTTCGTTAGAATGTCTTACGAAGCCAATCGGTTAAGTCGTTTTCACAATCTCGTGTGTACAAAAAACAGCTTAGTGTTTTAAATATATAGATAGATGGCAACAGAGAATTCGTTACTTTACAGGAATGATAAAAGTGAAATATGTTTCTACACTCTAATACCAATCGTAGGAAGGAAGAAAACAAAAAAAACATATCCGAGGTGGGAATCGAACCCTCTCGACCATGCAAAGGATGGCAACAGAGAATTCGTTACTTTACGGGAATGAAAAAGTGAAATATATCTCTACAATGTAATACCAATCGTAGGAAGGAAGAAAATGAAAATAAATAAACGTATCCGAGGTGGGAATCGAACCCTCTCGACCATGCAAAGGATGGCAACAGAGAATTCGTTACTTTACGGGAATGATAAAAGTGAAATATGTTTCTACAATGTAATACCAATCGTAGGAAGGAAGAAAACGAAAATAAAAAAAAACATAACCGAGGTGGGAATCGAACCCTCTCGATGGGAACAGAGAATTCGTTACTTGACGGGAATGATAAAAGTGAAATATGTTTCTACAATGCAATACCAATCGTAGGAAGGAAGAAAACGAAAATAAAAAAACATATCCGAAGTGGGATCGAACCCTCTCGATCATGCATAATACAAATTTCTGGCCAGTAACCTTATCCCCTTGGCCAACCAGACAACTATGTGACACTTCAGTATTAAGTTATCTAACCAGTATACACACTCAACCTGCACTTTATGTCCTTCAATTCGTGGTTTATTTAATATAATTCTATTTCAATGCATATTGTAAAAACATAACTAACATTATTGGAGACCCTTTTTAATTCTCATGAACAAAGATCTCAGTTAGACGCGACCGGAATCGCCATTTTCCTTGTTGAGAAAGGCCATTGTGCGCATGCGCGGAAGTGACAAATATTACATATTTCTTTAATCATTTAAAAATATACCGTAACATATATTTTCCTTTTAAAGAAGCTCTGCAAATCTGCATGCCAAGAGCTTTCGTTAGAATGTCTTACGAAGCCAATCGGTTAAGTCGTTTTCACAATCTCGTGTGTACAAAAAACAGCTTAGTGTTTTAAATATATAGAAATATATTCGATTTGAAAATACGCACATATTGACCAACAGTCTTTTATTTCTTGTTTTATAATTTTGTCTATACAGTTTTCTGAAATAATTATTTATTATAAAAGGTACTGTACTTAAACATGTTTTACCTCACAGTTTTTAAATTGTCCAAAGTTTAGAAACGTTTTCGTTGTATGTGCCTCCTCTGTCTCTCACCTTGCTGTTAGTATCCAGAGCGGAGTGCCGTCTCCGAAGCAGCCAAGATACCACGTACTTTGAAGTACAGTCCAGTCAAAGACCAAGTTGACCTTGACTTACAACTAACGTTCCATAGTTCTAAAAATTATGTTAGGCTATATATTCGACTTTTCCCCCGATCGGAGGTTTCGGTACGGCGTACCGGAGCGTACCGTCAAAAATCTAGCCCTGGTTGTAAGTATTGCACTATCACTAACCATTCAACAATATGACGACACCCACCCAATTATTATAAGAATGAGCAAGGATATCAACAATCGCAACCGCCACAGTCAACAACTGCTCGAAAAATGCAGCTACACAAATTGGCGGCAGGCACGCATGCGCGGAAGGCAATAAACTATACCGTGCTGCTACCGTCGTAAAAATTACGAAGGGTTAGTGTTCTAGGGTTAACACCGGTTATCAGACAGATTCTACACACACACAAAGTACACGGGGCTAGATGACCGCGGTGTCGCAGCCCCAAAACTGAGGAACCAACCAAACGGTTGTTGAGTAAATTTAAGGAATTAAAATCGGTCTTGTAAAAATTCATTGTTACTCTCATGCAGATTGTGCATTTCAATAAAGAGAAAGGTTAAGGCTGCTTGAGCTTTTAGTTCTCGTAGTCAAGTGGTGCAGTTGCACCTTATATAAAGGGAGGTGGCGCGCAGTTCGTCACTCCTGTGGGGGTCCGGGCGGGGACACCAAGAGCCCGCCGATGAGCCTAGCTTGGTGTCCTAGGCGAAACCCCACACAAGACACGGCACAAACCTAGAAGAATTGCTGAGTACTAAGCGTTATTACTTGAAGAAATCCATTGTTGTAGCTATTCAGGCTATATACTGTACCCATGTGAGTAATTTCCATGGAAAATATGCTTCTGCCTCCAGCCAGCATCAGTTCTCAGGCGTGTACCGTCCACCCACTGAGCAGTTGCATATCTTTGATCCCAGACTAAAAGGTATCAGCTCTACTATGATAAAGCACAACTCTATTCTAAAGACTTTAATTCAGCTCTAAATCATGGCTTCAAACACATAAAAACACAATCCCAACAATATACTACAAAACAAAGCAAAATTACTCCTACAATCCACTAAATATTCACATTTTATCCTTGCAAATCCGGATGATTATTCATACATTTAACCTGAAATTGACATCAAAATTCATCTCAAGTGCTCTGATGCACATGTAAATTACACAAAAACTGTACTTATAATCTTGTCACCTGCTGTGACCTCTTTCATTTCACAAGCTTAATTGTTTACTCTCAACACATCTTAATTTACATTATGTGTACCTTTGTGTTTTGTATCTCTTTTCCCACCAAAATGCTTTACCATGCATTAGCCAATTTATGGGTTACACAAATTTACTTGCAACTCCACAATTCTATGTAATTATACCTGTTCTGGAGTTCTACAGTCCCCTTTTCTACAGTTCCACTGTATGCCGTTGTGATTTCAACTTCAAAAATTCCGTTACCGCTGTGTCGGACGGTGTATTATGCTACCCTTGCGTGGGCGTAGCCTAAGGCATCTGGTATTGAGCTTCAGAGTTAAGTAACACTGTCAGTAAAAATGTAACTTCCAACAACTCATAAGTTGGCCAAGAATTACGTTATAAGAACGATTCTTAATTAACAATGTGTTTCAAACCACACAAATTCATTATACAGTACTACAATGACTCTTTTCATTACAACAGGGTTTCAAAGTCTGTTCCTTCTAAATGTCAACCTTCAATGGTCGTTTAAAATCTCCCTCTCGGTGCGACTTGTATACAATGGGGCTGAGCCGAGCGGCCACAACACGTGCGCTGTCCCGTCCTGACTCCCCCTGCTTTATCCTCCAAGCAGTAACAAAATTTTAAATACACTAGTGCCGTCTCAATGACCCACATATCCCCTATGATTTCAACTATATTGTATGCAAGACAGGTGATGGGCGTGTTTAATTATTTATTCCTAACCTTAGGATATTAATAACTGGCCTCAATAGGTCCATTTCATTATGTGAAGGAACGAGATTCATCAAACACTGGTCGAACTGGCTAGTCGGTATCTTATAAAATGCTACGGTCAGGCACAACCTGCCGCCAATTAGATTCGCTTCCCATGAGCTGAATCATTACAATAACTAGTTCTCGGTCGACATCAGGTATCATGCAGAGGTTTCCATTGTTGTCCTCTCATACACCACAGGATTCGAACCCGGAACATTCCATATCCATCCTCAGAGTTAGGGTACATCACTAAATACACTCTGGCAAATAATAAATATCTCTGTACGCCCTAGGCTATACGAGATTTTACACGTCGAATAGATTACCTGGCTTCCGTGACAATTGTGCTATGATCTCGTCCTTTAATTAGTAAGATAAATCTATCAATTACGCTACAAGCTTATTCACAAGCTGCAAATTCAATTCACTATTAAACTCTTCCATTCCCTAGATTCTTGCATATTTTATTCCCATTTTAATGATATACTCTGATATTAAATTGCTTTTCTTAGCCTTTCATGTATAATATTACTGCTTGGATAGATAAATATTCCAATTAGCATATATATTTTGCTTACAACCATTTTTCCCTGATGTGTTCATTTATTCTTTTCATTATTATTATTATTATTATTATTACTGACATGAATTACAATTACCCGACACAACGTAACCCTTTCAATAACCGAACATCCGTGTTCGTTACGTTAAGTTTTTATATAACTGAATTGCCATTTTACAATAGTGGTAACGATTTATCCACTCAATGATGTACAAAAACATCTCAACCTTACTAAAATCAACACAACAATAATACCTTGAGGTTCTCCCTCCTAAAATTGACTCTTAATGGCATATTTTATAATTTTGAAATCACACAACACACAGTGGACTAAAACTGCTACAAAATCATGGTTTTAGGGTACTTACATCGGCTAGTCCGGTGGCTCCAACCACTCATTTCTTCCAGTGATGCCTGCCATTTGCATAATTAGCAAGGCATTCTTACACTGATAACACACATTTTATATAACCTTTGCCTCACAAGACACACGGCACTTTTCCTTTCCATATTGAAGCTATTGCTTCCTTATACGCACAACACTTTATAGCACTTGTTACAATATTAATTTTAAAGATATTTAACAGATCATCACTACAATCACACGCTCATTATTTACATTTCTTACTGGTTGAATTTTCCTGGCAAGATATCAGAAATGCAGACGTTGAAGCTCCTCCTCGCTGCTATCCGCATCCTGATTGAAAGTCTCGATTATCTGCCTACGGATTCCTATCGATTCCCCCAACTGTCTATCAGTCTCTATCCTTCGATAAACTTCCTGCTATCGCATAAATAAGCTTGCATATCGTCCTGAGCGTTACTTATATTGGTATTCTTATGAAATTTCACCAATCGCATAATAAAGTTTATCTCTGCGCAGTCCGGCATACTAAGATATGTATAACCAATAGTTTACATACTGCGCTCAACCATTTTACATTGTACTTGTACAAATTATCACTCTCAATTGTCCTACCTTGTATATTACACGGTACATCTCCTACGTGCCCAATAACAATCGCTCGTAATGCCGACTATACAAATATGGTGCGACTGTCCTTAATAAATGGTATTAATAAATGTTTTACTGCGCGGCTCTTCATGTTGAAGTCCGAGCATCCCTTCTCGACTTCGGTAACGCGCACTTCGCATTAGACTGCGGTTCAACTGATTACATTACTCGTTATTACTTCATGACTTAATGCATGATTATATGTTGCTGCACTTAGAATGTAAAAGTCCGCGCCTTTCTTCTCTGGGCTAGAGTGACCTGCTCTCCGCTCTCAAGTATGGTTCGACTGACCCCCTCTGTCATGGGTCCACCCCTCATATCCGTTTGGAGAGAAAAAGTAGACCGAGAATTCCCCCGCAGTGTCATCTTCTCTCACAGTATGATTCTGGTCTTGAATCAACGTTTATATAGTTCCTTTTCCCTCGCTGGTCACAGATCTGTATGCGTGCTCGAGGATCGATCGGCCAATTAATTAATATTAATTGCCTTTGCCATGGCGTGCCCAAGCGGCGTCCTCTAAAAAAACCCGAAAGCATGGTTATATCTTTCGGCTAACTCCCAAATACTGTGTCACTGCGCGCTCCATTAAATCTTCATCGATTTCAATGTTTAATGGCTTGATAATTAGCCTCCTGGCTAAACATTCACATAGGTGAAAACCTCATGTCACTGCGTTGCTCCAATCACGAGTAATCATTAAATTACGCTGGTATCTTCCCACTCCACCAGTCTTTCCATTCTGAAACGGGGAATAACTTGGCAATTATTTTCCCTCCTGACCTGTTCCAGACGACTTAAGTAGGCCACAAAGAGTGACAAGGCTCCAAGAATCTCCTCCCCTTTTCTAGAGTCATTAGACAAACGTCAAGCACTCCAACTTCTGTGCTCAAGTCCAGAATAGTATGCTCCATACAGCCCAATAATGCCGTATTCTACTAATACTCCCTGCATTATATTAATAAATAATGTCAGCATTAGTTCATAACACAACAGTGATTTAATATCTATTTTCTCTAGGGGTCTTTATAACTTAAACTCCCTCAAAAGATCTCGTGTTCGTTCCTTGCCGGAACCTTTATTCTGAGCTCAACTATCTCTGAGATCCACGTTCGACACCAGTCAGCCTTACCCCGTTGGATTCAAAACCTATCTCATTAGATCTATTGTTATGATCAGAATAATTTGTAGAAATAAACAAATCTTATAAGAGCCGCCGTGACTAAGGCGGCAGCACGCCGTCCTCTCACCGCTGGGTCCGTGGTATAAATCCCTTCACTCCATGTGAGATTTGTGCTGGCCAAAGCAGAGGCAGACAGCTTTCTTTCTCCGGGTAATCCGGTTTCCCTGTCACAAATTTCATTCCAGCAACGCTCCCCACTGTCAACGAATTCCATCTGTCATTCATTTAAACATTGCCCCAGAGGAGTGCGACAGTCTTCAACAGCCAACACAGTTCATATCCTCGCCGCTAGATGGAGGCTTCATTCATTCCATTTCCAAACCCGGTCGGTCGACTGGAAGCAGGCTGTGGATTTCCAAGAAACTCTTATAACTTTACTAGATATCCGGCCCGGCTTCGCCCGGGAACAGTTGTAAATGCATTACGTGATAAGCGCTTCTTTACGATGTCAATGAACTACGATCTATATCCGTTTTACGTCTCGGCATGATGGGTTAAAATCACTACACTGACTATTAACTATATTACCATGGAGATGCATGTGCAACAAATTCTTGTCAGACTTAGTTTAAGAATGGCGAGGTGCATGAAACACAAATCCCCCTTCCGTCCAAACTAAAAACACTTATATTGGACGATATATTGAATATAGAGATGTGCTCTCGGGTACGTTTTTGTAGAACTTTTCATGCTGAACAATTCTTACACTCATTGTATATTGATATTTTTAACGGTTTGCCCAGCGTAAGTTTAAAAAGCGCACGGACGCCAGGATTTTTTTCAACTTTTTCTCTGAAATCGTTACTGCTTGGCTTCCTTTGACCATAAATAAATTATTTTCTACAGAAACCTTCCTCGAAGTATCTTTTACAGAATGGTGAAAACCGCATCAAAATCCATGCAGTGGTTATCGAGATTACCCGTGACATCCAAGAATCGGGGACTTTGTTTTATACTAAGTAGAGATTATACGACAATCAGTATTATCTCTCTTATGTATAAAAACAAGTGTCCTGACTGACTGACTGACTGACTCATCATCGCCCAGCCAAAACTATTAAAGTTAGAAACAAGAAATTTTGGGAATATGTTCGTTGTAAGTCGAAAACGCCCACTAAGGAAGGGTTTTTAGATATTCAGGTTCTAAAGGGGTGTTAAGGGGGTACACCTGCGTTTCATTGAATAACAATATCTCCGGATTGGTTTCATTGGGGGATTTGATAATCGGCATATAAACTCATCATTAAAAATAAGAAGATATGTGTCTGAGGGTTTTTCGATGTGGTGTATATTATGAGGTGAAAGGGGTGAAAAGTCGGGGTTGAAGGTTTCCTAACCGAGCGTGTATCTCTTAAACGACATAGGCGAGGAGTTTGGAACTCAGCGTAAAAAAATCAGCGTAAAAAATAACAAAATAGGTGTTTGACCGTTTTTTCATAAGTCCAATATATGGGGCCCATGGGGAGGGGTGAAATTATGGGGGGGGGGGGTAATATGTCTGAGTGTAAAATTATACATGGCCTATGTTGTAGACAATAACACATTACATCTTTTTTGTCTCTTGCTATTTCATCATACGACGAGTACTTAGGGAGTTATTAATTATTTTGTACTTTTTGGCCGGAATTTTCTAAGTCCCAGGAATGACATCAAAATTGATTCGAATGAAATTTCGAAAAATAGTTTTTTTAATACTTTTATTATATTTTTCACGTCTTTTAGGGTCCGAAACCAACATGTTATTTTGATGTTTTTTTTCGTCCCATGCACTTTTGGTTTGAGGTGATAGAATTATTTTCCACTAGGACCGATGCTTATCTTCTCTTATATAAAAACAAGATGTTCAGTAAAGAACATATAGCCTACTTTCTCCTAAATGTATGAGTATAGTTATAACTCGTTGTTATTATCAAAGAGTATAATAGAACTATTCTTTGTTGAAGGCCATAGAAACGATTTTCCTCTACCAAACGCCACAATCTAGATAAAAACTGCTACCATCATTGAAGAAAGAAAGATAAGAAGTATCTCAAGAATGTTATGGATCTGGAGACATAATCGACCGGACTGGCTGCGTGGCTCGGCGGTAACGTTCTCGCTTGCTGGGCCCTAGGTTGCAGGTTCGTATCCTGGCGCAGTCAGCTGGCATTTGAGGGTGCACAAATGCGAGGGAGCCGTGTCAGTACATTTACTGGCACGTTAAAGATCCCCTTCGGGCCAAAATTCCGGCAACCCGGTGTCTCTAAAATCAGCAGTAGTTAAAAGGGATGTAAAACCAATAACATTATTATTATTATTATTATTACATATACGACCTGCCGTGGGCAACATCCAACTTTGAATTGAGGCATGTCTTTACACGTCTGGTTGTGCATGGCTTTCACAACCCTAATTGAATTAACAAATCTTTCCATGACCCTACAGAGACGTGTGTATACAAACTATGTGGATATTTTCGATAATATAATCCTAACAGAGCGAGTGCATTCTAGCGGCCAGAAGAAGAAACTTTTCAATAAAATCTGGAAGTTACCTTTTTGGCAGCTAGATGTCTCGAGTAAATCTGCTGGCGAATTATGTTTTAATTAAATATATATTTTACACCATAATGTGCACAATATAACGCTTAATAACATTTTCAAGTAACGCAAAATAGGCTGTTACAAACCCTTTAAAATAAAAAGTTAAAATGTATCGTAGTATCATCTTGTCATTCTTCAAATTCGATGCGCATAGAATGATAATGGTATAGTAATCAATGGATCCCCACGTAGGCTAGTCGTGACATCTATTGGTGAAATATCGAACAATATAATCCTAACAGAGCGAGTGCATTCTAGCGGCCAGAAGAAGAAACTTTTCAATAAAATCGGGAAGTTACCTTTTTGGCAGCTAGATGTCCCGAGTAAATCTGCTGGCGAATTATGTTTTAATTAAATATATATTTTACACCATAATGTGCTCAATATAACGCTTAATTTTAAAACGTCCGAGACATTACAAAACAATAAACATATAACATTTCAAGCAAAAAACCTAGCTCTGAACGGGTTTGAACCATCGGCATTTGAGCGATAGTCTAACGCTCTACCACTGAGCTAATTGTGTCAACGAATATCGTTCTATTTAAAATGACTTACATAGAACTTGTTAGCAAATAATGATTTATACTAAACGATTTCATCACTGGAGTATATTATTTATATATAAAGCATTTCATACAAAGTTTATTTATTTTTTATCAGTACGCTATATTGCATGCAATACTCAAATTAGTGAAATATAAGTCCGGCACAAGATATCCGCTGCCATCTTGTCTTATTACTGAATCAGTTCAGCTTTTTAAAATCACGTCTGCACTATAGTATTACAAAATAAACTTTTAATTTCGAACGTGCCTCTTCCTTTAGAACAGTTAAAACGATTCTCGGCTCGATAATCGGAACTGGTGGGTCCCATGATATGGATTATAAAGTTTGCATAATTCGCACGGCCGCCATCCTGAAATGGTATGGCGGACGACCTTGTAGTTTGGTCACAAGACGCATCCTATACGAAGGTATGTTGTTACCAAATTTGGTAGAGATCGGATGATTTGGTTAGTCGTTATTTGATTTTACGTTTTGAACGTTTGAGTGGCCGCCATTCAGTTTTAGTAAAGATGGCGGCGATATAAAACATGACACTGAGGTGTCCTTTGCTAGTGCTACCTTTGTACCAAATTTCGTTCAATTTGCATTCACCGTGTTCGAATTGATAGGGGGGGACAGACATTCAGAGTACACACACTAGTAGTATAATTCGCTAGACTTTGAATATTGCATCATCATGACCAGAAATTGCGTAATCCTGATGACGTCATGGGATGACGTCATGGGTCCTTAGAGCGAGCACGTGGTCCAGGAGCGAGCATGTGCAGTGCACGTGTTAGCGTGGGAAGAGGTTGACCCTTTGGCTTGTTTGTGCGATGGTGATAAAAAGTTAATGGGTGTTGACGTCATGGAGGATGTTTATTAGGATGCTAACTGTCATCTGACACCCATGCGAGTGTGAGCACCAAAACAAAAGGTTATTCGCGGGTAGTGGGGTAGTGTATGTTCTCTTGCAAGTCGCGTGTGTGCTTGAATACGTATGGCTATGTTGGGAAATGTTTGGTGGCGGGCGAGGACTAGGGTTGAGTGAGGGTTCGTTTAAATGCTATTTTTCCCGCTCTATTTGATGGTGAGGTAATTTTTTAAAATGGGTGGAATTTGGAAACGCAATTTGAGGTAAACGTGCTTTTTTGACAATTTGGCGAATTTAATGAGCTTGTAAGGCTAGAACGATGCATATAGGGTGTCGTAGGACTTGTGGTGAACCACCCCTTGCTATGGACGGGAGTATATCCACCCCAAAATAAATCTACCCTTACCCGGAGGTTAAGTAGTGGTTATTTTTGTATGCATGCGCACTTGAGGGCTTTTGTAAGAGAGCGGAATTTTTAAAAGATTCTTTATAGATGAGGCTTTTTAAAAAATTTATTAAAAAAACAAAAAACTAATAGGTCATTCGATTTTTAGTATCTCGCTAACCAATAATGCGATGTAAACATATGGGGTGTCATAGGACTCGTAGTGAATTCTCCTTTTGTATGAATGAGGTATGTCAACCCCCAAAATAAAAACTACCCTTACCTGGGGTGAAAGAGCAATTTTTGTATGTATGCACACCGGTGGCTTTTGTCAAAAGGGTCTAACTACACATTTGTTAATATTTTCTGAACCCACGATGGGATTTTCCCATAGGCAGTATCCTAGCACTTGGGGTGACACCTCGTTTTTGAAAGTATCATTCATTTATTTTCTTGTCAAAAGGGCCTAACTACACTTTTGTTAATATCTCGTGAACCAATCATGCTAGGGACTTGTATGAGGGGTCCTAGCACTTGGGGCGACGTCCCCCTTTATGGGGTGAAACTACCCCCCCAAAATTGAAAACTCAATATCTTGGAAACTATGAACCCTAAAATTAGGCGTTATAGCTTTAAAAATAGGTGATGACATAGGCTTTTACCTGGATTGGTCATTTCACCCCTAAAACAGTAAATAGTCATGTTATGGGGAAAAAACGTGTTAAACACCTAAAAATGATAAATGAAACTAAGATCTTTTGTTTTTGATGAAAAATAGCAGGGGGGTGAAAACTACCCCCAAATTGAAAAATCGATACCTTGGAAACTAAGAACCGTAAAATTATGTGTAATAGCTTAAAAAATTCGTTGTGACATAGGCTTTTACCCGGATAGATGATGTCACCCCTAAAACAGTAAATAGTGATTTTACAGTGGGGAAAAAGGTTTTAAACGGGTAAAAATGATAATTGAACCTAAGATCTTTTGTTTTTGATGAAAAATAGCAGGGGGGTGAAAACTACCCCCAAATTGAAAAATCGATACCTTGGAAACTAAGAACCGTAAAATTATGTGTAATAGCTTAAAAAATTCGTTGTGACATAGGCTTTTACCCGGATAGATGATGTCACCCCTAAAACAGTAAATAGTGATTTTACAGTGGGGAAAAAGGTTTTAAACGGGTAAAAATGATAATTGAACCTAAGATCTTTTCTTTTTGATGAAAAATAGCAGGGGGGTGAAAACTACCCCCAAATTGAAAAATCGATACCTTGGAAACTAAGAACCGTAAAATTATGTGTAATAGCTTAAAAAATTCGTTGTGACATAGGCTTTTACCCGGATAGATGATGTCACCCCTAAAACAGTAAATAGTGATTTTACAGTGGGGAAAAAGGTCTTAAACGGGTAAAAATGATAATTGAACCTAAGATCTTTTGTTTTTGATGAAAAATAGCAGGGGGGTGAAAACTACCCCCAAATTGAAAAATCGATACCTTGGAAACTAAGAACCGTAAAATTATGTGTAATAGCTTAAAAAATTCGTTGTGACATAGGCTTTTACCCGGATAGATGATGTCACCCCTAAAACAGTAAATAGTGATTTTACAGTGGGGAAAAAGGTTTTAAACGGGTAAAAATGATAATTGAACCTAAGATCTTTTCTTTTTGATGAAAAATAGCAGGGGGGTGAAAACTACCCCCAAATTGAAAAATCGATACCTTGGAAACTAAGAACCGTAAAATTATGTGTAATAGCTTAAAAAATTCGTTGTGACATAGGCTTTTACCCGGATAGATGATGTCACCCCTAAAACAGTAAATAGTGATTTTACAGTGGGGAAAAAGGTTTTAAACGGGTAAAAATGATAATTGAACCTAAGATCTTTTGTTTTTGATGAAAAATAGCAGGGGGGTGAAAACTACCCCAAAATTGAAAAATCGATACCTTGGAAACTAAGAACCGTAAAATTATGTGTAATAGCTTAAAAAATTCGTTGTGACATAGGCTTTTACCCGGATAGATGATGTCACCCCTAAAACAGTAAATAGTGATTTTACAGTGGGGAAAAAGGTTTTAAACGGGTAAAAATGATAATTGAACCTAAGATCTTTTCTTTTTGATGAAAAATAGCAGGGGGGTGAAAACTACCCCAAAATTGAAAAATCGATACCTTGGAAACTAAGAACCGTAAAATTATGTGTAATAGCTTAAAAAATTCGTTGTGACATAGGCTTTTACCCGGATAGATGATGTCACCCCTAAAACAGTAAATAGTGATTTTACAGTGGGGAAAAAGGTCTTAAACGGGTAAAAATGATAATTGAACCTAAGATCTTTTGTTTTTGATGAAAAATAGCAGGGGGGTGAAAACTACCCCCAAATTGAAAAATCGATACCTTGGAAACTAAGAACCGTAAAATTATGTGTAATAGCTTAAAAAATTCGTTGTGACATAGGCTTTTACCCGGATAGATGATGTCACCCCTAAAACAGTAAATAGTGATTTTACAGTGGGGAAAAAGGTCTTAAACGGGTAAAAATGATAATTGAACCTAAGATCTTTTGTTTTTGATGAAAAATAGCAGGGGGGTGAAAACTACCCCCAAATTGAAAAATCGATACCTTGGAAACTAAGAACCGTAAAATTATGTGTAATAGCTTAAAAAATTCGTTGTGACATAGGCTTTTACCCGGATAGATGATGTCACCCCTAAAACAGTAAATAGTGATTTTACAGTGGGGAAAAAGGTCTTAAACGGGTAAAAATGATAATTGAACCTAAGATCTTTTGTTTTTGATGATTCCAAATAGTGACATTCATAACTCTACTTTAACACATAAACATATTCCTTACAGCATTTCTTTATACCTTCATTGTAATTTCGATAGTGAATTGTGCAGTTTCAAGCTCTTTAGGGGAAATAATTGCATTGAATTGTTTGTAAAGGAACTTTATAGTATTGTGGATAAACTTCAAACATATTACTTATCGGTTAAGCCAATGTTAAAGATGACCGAAAATGAAGAAAGATTATTTTTGTCAAGTAAAATGTGTCACATTTGCGAGAAACCGATTGCAGTTAATGAACTCAAAGTACGCGATCATTGTCACTTAACTGGAAAATATAGAGGAAGCGCACACAATAGTTGTAATTTAAATTACAAAGTAACAAAGGTTTTGCCTATAGCATTTCATAATCTAACCGCCTATGATGGACATTTTATAATTAAAGAAATTTGCGAGAAACGTGATGGAGAGGTGTTACATAATCCTGGTCATATAAAATTGTTAGCGATGAATATGGAACGTTACAAAGGGTTTACAAAGTATGTACGGGCTAAGAATGGATTCATTCAGTTAAGATTTTTCGATACATATAATTTCTTGTCCTGTTCACTAGATCAATGTTCATCTTCGTTAAGCGAAGATTCAAAGCAAATAACACGACGTTATTTTAATGATGATGCACAGTTTCGACTTACTGCGAGAAAAGGTGTGTTTCCCTATGAATACGTCACGAGTATGGATGTTCTTAACGAAACTAAATTACCTGAAATATCCAAGTTTTATAGCAGCCTTAATGATCAAACAATATCGAATGAAGAGTATGAGTTTGCTCAATCGGTGTGGGAAACGTTTTCCTGTCAAACATTAGGAGAATACGCAGATTTGTATTTAAAAGTTGACACACTTCTTTTGGCGGATGTCTTTGAAAATTTTAGATCGAATGGCATGGAAACTTATGGCATTGATGCAGCTCATTTTTTACACTGCTCCATCTATGTCTTGGTGTGCTATGAAAAAGATAACCAACGTTCAACTTGAATTGCTTCAAGATATTGATATGTTACACTTTTTGAACGATCTATTCGAGGAGGAAATGTTCAGTGTATAACACGACATGCGATTGCTAATAATAAGTATATGAAAACTTATGATGAGAAAAAGCAAGAGTCCTACATAATGTACTTTGACGTTAATAATTTGTATGGATATGCGATGATGGAATATCTTCCAACGGGTGGCTTTAAATGGATTGCAAATGTTGAAGGCTTTGATGTTTTAACTATTGATGATACTTCAGAAATTGGATATATTTTGGAAGTAGATTTGACTTATCCTCAAGAGTTACATGACAAACATTCAGATTACCCTCTATGTCCAGAAAAGTTGACAAAGCTAATGGCTACCCTAGATAATAAAGAACGTTATGTTTTGCATTATAGATTGTTAAAGCAATGTATTCAACTAGGAATGAAATTAGATCGTATTCACAGAATAATTGAATTCAATCAGAGCCAATGGCTAAAACCATATATTGATGTGAACACAGAGAAACGAAAACAAGCCAAAAATGATTTTGAAAAGAATTTTTATAAATTGATGAATAATGCAATTTTTGGTCGTTCACTGATGAATGTGAGGAAGTTAAGGGACATCAAATGGGTCACCAAATGGCATGGAGCTCGTGGTGGTAGGTCTTTAATAGCTAAGGCTAATTTTAAACATAGAATTATATTCGATGAACAATGTATGGTCATCGAGATGAGTAGACTAAAGATTTTTCACAATCAACCAGTATATGTTGGTGCATCTATATAAGATTTGTCTAAATGTAAAATGAATGACTTTCATTACAATGTTATTTTAGCAAATCCTGAATCAAATGTGAGGTTGTTATACACAGACACCGATAGTTTTATGTATATATTCTATTATGATATTTATGAGTTCATGAAACAACATTCAAATTTGTTTGATACTGGAAACTATGAAACAAACAATCCTTTTGGCATTGTGAGACAAAATAAAGGTGAAATTGGTTTAATGAAAGATGAAAATGCTGGAAGGATTGTTGAAGAATTTGTGGGGTTACGACCCAAAATGTATGCAATAAAATTGTGTGATGAAATGAATAGCTTGTGTAAGGCTAAAGGCATTAAGAAGAGTGTGAGTAAAAGTATGAATATTGATGAGTATCGAAAGTGTCTTTATAACAGAGAAAAAGTCAACAAAGTTCAAGTTTGTATAATTTCAAAATCTCATTCTGTATTTACTGTTCGGCAAAATAAGTTGGCAATTTCATCAAACGAAGATAAAAGACACATAACTGAAAACGGAATTGATACTTTACCGTTTGGTCATTTTTCTCTGAAAAATGATTAGAAACAAATTGAGATTAAAGCAGTTCATCTCACTTACTTTATTTCTTTCACACACACACACACACTTTTATGCTGGTAATAATACTAATTTTTGTGTGTTCCTTTGCTTATGAAATCCTAGACTAGGAGTTCCACATTCGACATGATAGCGGAGTTTCATCTCCCATAAACTCGTCTCTGAGGTGGGTGCCAGAAAAGGCATCCAGCTGCAAAAACCACACCCTCACATAGACTTTCATAACTTCTTACGTTGAGGTTCATAACACTACGTTGATTGATTTATCGGTTTCCTTTTCACAATTCCTGTCTATACATTCCTCTTGAAGGTTGCAAGATGCTTGCAAGGTTCCTAAAATGCAATTAAATTTAATAAATACCTTAAGATGGTTTGATTTGTTTAATGATATGGTGTTAATAGTATTTTTAGGTTTTGACTGGCTTTGCATTAAGAATTGACTAACCAAACATGAGTTACCTATCAGGGAAACATTTTGGCCACTATGTTGGCTATTGACCAGTGAGTTTAGCTGTTTATCATTTTTTTAAATCATAAACAACAGAGGGTTAAACGTATAGATAAACCGTGTGACCATGTTTGTTAAACAAGACATTATACCAGAGACAATTAGAATACTTATGTAGAGTTTACCAAAAATAATGTTGTGTAACAGTAAATGCTAGTCAACAGTTATACACTTCTAAAAAAAAATCATCATACAATACCTGAGAGCTCTTCTAAAATTATTGATGTGTAACATGATTCCACTAACTTGCTATGTATTTTTTGGCTTGGGGGTGATTTTCAAGAAATGCAAATGGAACTGAAATGCAATACAAACAATGAGCGTGCCTGGTGGCTGAGATTGATACCACGACGTACTGTCGGTTATGTAGCTATGTGGAATGTATATCAAATATGGTTTACTTCAAGGTCTGGAGATCCCTACAATTCCTACAATAAATGATCTTGAAATGGTCATCCTATGGTGTGAAAATATTTATTAGGTATATATATTTACTGAAAACAATTATGATTTATTAAATGTTTATATGTTTACAGTATTGTTATTTAATGTAAGCACTTGAGGCACTACCGACCAATGGGAAGCAAAAAGTGGGAGCATATATGGGATGAAATGTGGGAGCAAAGCAAATATAAAAAGTGGGAGCAAATATGCTAACTTGAATTGTGTATATACTTTACTTTCAACTATCTTGAATTGTGTATATACTTTTGCCGGCATATTTGTTGACATATTTGTTAGCATATTTGCTCCCAACAAATATGCCGGCAAAAGTATATACACAATTCAAGATAGTTGAAAGTAAAGTATATACACAATTCAAGTTAGCATATTTGCTCCCACTTTTTATATTTGCTTTGCTCCCACATTTCATCCCATATATGCTCCCACTTTTTGCTTCCCATTGGTCGGTAGTGCCTCAAGTGCTTACATTAAATAACAATACTGTAAACATATAAACATTTAATAAATCATAATTGTTTTCAGTAAATATATATACCTAATAAATATTTTCACACCATAGGATGACCATTTCAAGATCATTTATTGTAGGAATTGTAGGGATCTCCAGACCTTGAAGTAAACCATATTTGATATACATTCCACATAGCTACATAACCGACAGTACGTCGTGGTATCAATCTCAGCCACCAGGCACGCTCATTGTTTGTATTGCATTTCAGTTCCATTTGCATTTCTTGAAAATCACCCCCAAGCCAAAAAATACATAGCAAGTTAGTGGAATCATGTTACACATCAATAATTTTAGAAGAGCTCTCAGGTATTGTATGATGATTTTTTTTTAGAAGTGTATAACTGTTGACTAGCATTTACTGTTACACAACATTATTTTTGGTAAACTCTACATAAGTATTCTAATTGTCTCTGGTATAATGTCTTGTTTAACAAACATGGTCACACGGTTTATCTATACGTTTAACCCTCTGTTGTTTATGATTTAAAAAAATGATAAACAGCTAAACTCACTGGTCAATAGCCAACATAGTGGCCAAAATGTTTCCCTGATAGGTAACTCATGTTTGGTTAGTCAATTCTTAATGCAAAGCCAGTCAAAACCTAAAAATACTATTAACACCATATCATTAAACAAATCAAACCATCTTAAGGTATTTATTAAATTTAATTGCATTTTAGGAACCTTGCAAGCATCTTGCAACCTTCAAGAGGAATGTATAGACAGGAATTGTGAAAAGGAAACCGATAAATCAATCAACGTAGTGTTATGAACCTCAACGTAAGAAGTTATGAAAGTCTATGTGAGGGTGTGGTTTTTACAGCTGGATGCCTTTTCTGGCACCCACCTCAGAGACGAGTTTATGGGAGATGAAACTCCGCTATCATGTCGAATGTGGAACTCCTAGTCTAGGATTTCATAAGCAAAGGAACACACAAAAATTAGTATTATTACCAGCATAAAAGTGTGTGTGTGTGTGAAAGAAATAAAGTAAGTGAGATGAACTGCTTTAATCTCAATTTGTTTCTAATCATTTTTCAGAGAAAAATGACCAAACGGTAAAGTATCAATTCCGTTTTCAGTTATGTGTCTTTTATCTTCGTTTGATGAAATTGCCAACTTATTTTGCCGAACAGTAAATACAGAATGAGATTTTGAAATTATACAAACTTGAACTTTGTTGACTTTTTCTCTGTTATAAAGACACTTTCGATACTCATCAATATTCATACTTTTACTCACACTCTTCTTAATGCCTTTAGCCTTACACAAGCTATTCATTTCATCACACAATTTTATTGCATACATTTTGGGTCGTAACCCCACAAATTCTTCAACAATCCTTCCAGCATTTTCATCTTTCATTAAACCAATTTCACCTTTATTTTGTCTCACAATGCCAAAAGGATTGTTTGTTTCATAGTTTCCAGTATCAAACAAATTTGAATGTTGTTTCATGAACTCATAAATATCATAATAGAATATATACATAAAACTATCGGTGTCTGTGTATAACAACCTCACATTTGATTCAGGATTTGCTAAAATAACATTGTAATGAAAGTCATTCATTTTACATTTAGACAAATCTAATATAGATGCACCAACATATACTGGTTGATTGTGAAAAATCTTTAGTCTACTCATCTCGATGACCATACATTGTTCATCGAATATAATTCTATGTTTAAAATTAGCCTTAGCTATTAAAGACCTACCACCACGAGCTCCATGCCATTTGGTGACCCATTTGATGTCCCTTAACTTCCTCACATTCATCAGTGAACGACCAAAAATTGCATTATTCATCAATTTATAAAAATTCTTTTCAAAATCATTTTTGGCTTGTTTTCGTTTCTCTGTGTTCACATCAATATATGGTTTTAGCCATTGGCTCTGATTGAATTCAATTATTCTGTGAATACGATCTAATTTCATTCCTAGTTGAATACATTGCTTTAACAATCTATAATGCAAAACATAACGTTCTTTATTATCTAGGGTAGCCATTAGCTTTGTCAACTTTTCTGGACATAGAGGGTAATCTGAATGTTTGTCATGTAACTCTTGAGGATAAGTCAAATCTACTTCCAAAATATATCCAATTTCTGAAGTATCATCAATAGTTAAAACATCAAAGCCTTCAACATTTGCAATCCATTTAAAGCCACCCGTTGGAAGATATTCCATCATCGCATATCCATACAAATTATTAACGTCAAAGTACATTATGTAGGACTCTTGCTTTTTCTCATCATAAGTTTTCATATACTTATTATTAGCAATCGCATGTCGTGTTATACACTGAACATTTCCTCCTCGAATAGATCGTTCAAAAAGTGTAACATATCAATATCTTGAAGCAATTCAAGTTGAACGTTGGTTATCTTTTTCATAGCACACCAAGACATAGATGGAGCAGTGTAAAAAATGAGCTGCATCAATGCCATAAGTTTCCATGCCATTCGATCTAAAATTTTCAAAGACATCCGCCAAAAGAAGTGTGTCAACTTTTAAATACAAATCTGCGTATTCTCCTAATGTTTGACAGGAAAACGTTTCCCACACCGATTGAGCAAACTCATACTCTTCATTCGATATTGTTTGATCATTAAGGCTGCTATAAAACTTGGATATTTCAGGTAATTTAGTTTCGTTAAGAACATCCATACTCGTGACGTATTCATAGGGAAACACACCTTTTCTCGCAGTAAGTCGAAACTGTGCATCATCATTAAAATAACGTCGTGTTATTTGCTTTGAATCTTCGCTTAACGAAGATGAACATTGATCTAGTGAACAGGACAAGAAATTATATGTATCGAAAAATCTTAACTGAATGAATCCATTCTTAGCCCGTACATACTTTGTAAACCCTTTGTAACGTTCCATATTCATCGCTAACAATTTTATATGACCAGGATTATGTAACACCTCTCCATCACGTTTCTCGCAAATTTCTTTAATTATAAAATGTCCATCATAGGCGGTTAGATTATGAAATGCTATAGGCAAAACCTTTGTTACTTTGTAATTTAAATTACAACTATTGTGTGCGCTTCCTCTATATTTTCCAGTTAAGTGACAATGATCGCGTACTTTGAGTTCATTAACTGCAATCGGTTTCTCGCAAATGTGACACATTTTACTTGACAAAAATAATCTTTCTTCATTTTCGGTCATCTTTAACATTGGCTTAACCGATAAGTAATATGTTTGAAGTTTATCCACAATACTATAAAGTTCCTTTACAAACAATTCAATGCAATTATTTCCCCTAAAGAGCTTGAAACTGCACAATTCACTATCGAAATTACAATGAAGGTATAAAGAAATGCTGTAAGGAATATGTTTATGTGTTAAAGTAGAGTTATGAATGTCACTATTTGGAATCATCAAAAACAAAAGATCTTAGGTTCAATTATCATTTTTACCCGTTTAAGACCTTTTTCCCCACTGTAAAATCACTATTTACTGTTTTAGGGGTGACATCATCTATCCGGGTAAAAGCCTATGTCACAACGAATTTTTTAAGCTATTACACATAATTTTACGGTTCTTAGTTTCCAAGGTATCGATTTTTCAATTTGGGGGTAGTTTTCACCCCCCTGCTAGTTTTCATCAAAAACAAAAGATCTTAGGTTCAATTATCATTTTTACCCGTTTAAGACCTTTTTCCCCACTGTAAAATCACTATTTACTGTTTTAGGGGTGACATCATCTATCCGGGTAAAAGCCTATGTCACAACGAATTTTTTAAGCTATTACACATAATTTTACGGTTCTTAGTTTCCAAGGTATCGATTTTTCAATTTGGGGGTAGTTTTCACCCCCCTGCTATTTTTCATCAAAAACAAAAGATCTTAGGTTCAATTATCATTTTTACCCGTTTAAGACCTTTTTCCCCACTGTAAAATCACTATTTACTGTTTTAGGGGTGACATCATCTATCCGGGTAAAAGCCTATGTCACAACGAATTTTTTAAGCTATTACACATAATTTTACGGTTCTTAGTTTCCAAGGTATCGATTTTTCAATTTTGGGGTAGTTTTCACCCCCCTGCTATTTTTCATCAAAAAGAAAAGATCTTAGGTTCAATTATCATTTTTACCCGTTTAAAACCTTTTTCCCCACTGTAAAATCACTATTTACTGTTTTAGGGGTGACATCATCTATCCGGGTAAAAGCCTATGTCACAACGAATTTTTTAAGCTATTACACATAATTTTACGGTTCTTAGTTTCCAAGGTATCGATTTTTCAATTTTGGGGTAGTTTTCACCCCCCTGCTATTTTTCATCAAAAACAAAAGATCTTAGGTTCAATTATCATTTTTACCCGTTTAAAACCTTTTTCCCCACTGTAAAATCACTATTTACTGTTTTAGGGGTGACATCATCTATCCGGGTAAAAGCCTATGTCACAACGAATTTTTTAAGCTATTACACATAATTTCACGGTTCTTAGTTTCCAAGGTATCGATTTTTCAATTTGGGGGTAGTTTTCACCCCCCTGCTATTTTTCATCAAAAACAAAAGATCTTAGGTTCAATTATCATTTTTACCCGTTTAAAACCTTTTTCCCCACTGTAAAATCACTATTTACTGTTTTAGGGGTGACATCATCTATCCGGGTAAAAGCCTATGTCACAACGAATTTTTTAAGCTATTACACATAATTTTACGGTTCTTAGTTTCCAAGGTATCGATTTTTCAATTTGGGGGTAGTTTTCACCCCCCTGCTATTTTTCATCAAAAACAAAAGATCTTAGGTTCAATTATCATTTTTACCCGTTTAAGACCTTTTTCCCCACTGTAAAATCACTATTTACTGTTTTAGGGGTGACATCATCTATCCGGGTAAAAGCCTATGTCACAACGAATTTTTTAAGCTATTACACATAATTTTACGGTTCTTAGTTTCCAAGGTATCGATTTTTCAATTTGGGGGTAGTTTTCACCCCCCTGCTATTTTTCATCAAAAAGAAAAGATCTTAGGTTCAATTATCATTTTTACCCGTTTAAAACCTTTTTCCCCACTGTAAAATCACTATTTACTGTTTTAGGGGTGACATCATCTATCCGGGTAAAAGCCTATGTCACAACGAATTTTTTAAGCTATTACACATAATTTTACGGTTCTTAGTTTCCAAGGTATCGATTTTTCAATTTGGGGGTAGTTTTCACCCCCCTGCTATTTTTCATCAAAAACAAAAGATCTTAGGTTCAATTATCATTTTTACCCGTTTAAAACCTTTTTCCCCACTGTAAAATCACTATTTACTGTTTTAGGGGTGACATCATCTATCCGGGTAAAAGCCTATGTCACAACGAATTTTTTAAGCTATTACACATAATTTTACGGTTCTTAGTTTCCAAGGTATCGATTTTTCAATTTGGGGGTAGTTTTCACCCCCCTGCTATTTTTCATCAAAAACAAAAGATCTTAGTTTCATTTATCATTTTTAGGTGTTTAACACGTTTTTTCCCCATAACATGACTATTTACTGTTTTAGGGGTGAAATGACCAATCCAGGTAAAAGCCTATGTCATCACCTATTTTTAAAGCTATAACGCCTAATTTTAGGGTTCATAGTTTCCAAGATATTGAGTTTTCAATTTTGGGGGGGTAGTTTCACCCCATAAAGGGGGACGTCGCCCCAAGTGCTAGGACCCCTCATACAAGTCCCTAGCATGATTGGTTCACGAGATATTAACAAAAGTGTAGTTAGGCCCTTTTGACAAGAAAATAAATGAATGATACTTTCAAAAACGAGGTGTCACCCCAAGTGCTAGGATACTGCCTATGGGAAAATCCCATCGTGGGTTCAGAAAATATTAACAAATGTGTAGTTAGACCCTTTTGACAAAAGCCACCGGTGTGCATACATACAAAAATTGCTCTTTCACCCCAGGTAAGGGTAGTTTTTATTTTGGGGGTTGACATACCTCATTCATACAAAAGGAGAATTCACTACGAGTCCTATGACACCCCATATGTTTACATCGCATTATTGGTTAGCGAGATACTAAAAATCGAATGACCTATTAGTTTTTTGTTTTTTTAATAAATTTTTTAAAAAGCCTCATCTATAAAGAATCTTTTAAAAATTCCGCTCTCTTACAAAAGCCCTCAAGTGCGCATGCATACAAAAATAACCACTACTTAACCTCCGGGTAAGGGTAGATTTATTTTGGGGTGGATATACTCCCGTCCATAGCAAGGGGTGGTTCACCACAAGTCCTACGACACCCTATATGCATCGTTCTAGCCTTACAAGCTCATTAAATTCGCCAAATTGTCAAAAAAGCACGTTTACCTCAAATTGCGTTTCCAAATTCCACCCATTTTAAAAAATTACCTCACCATCAAATAGAGCGGGAAAAATAGCATTTAAACGAACCCTCACTCAACCCTAGTCCTCGCCCGCCACCAAACATTTCCCAACATAGCCATACGTATTCAAGCACACACGCGACTTGCAAGAGAACATACACTACCCCACTACCCGCGAATAACCTTTTGTTTTGGTGCTCACACTCGCATGGGTGTCAGATGACAGTTAGCATCCTAATAAACATCCTCCATGACGTCAACACCCATTAACTTTTTATCACCATCGCACAAACAAGCCAAAGGGTCAACCTCTTCCCACGCTAACACGTGCACTGCACATGCTCGCTCCTGGACCACGTGCTCGCTCTAAGGACCCATGACGTCATCCCATGACGTCATCAGGATTACGCAATTTCTGGTCATGATGATGCAATATTCAAAGTCTAGCGAATTATACTACTCACACTCACACACACACAGACACACACAGACTCACACACACACATACACACACACACACACACAGACTCACACACACACACACACACACAGACAGACACACTTTTTTCGCCCTGTGTTGATCTCATAAGTCTACTTTCATTTTTTGCAAAAATCGAAAGTAGGCTAACAAGTGTCCTGACTGACTGACTGACTGACTCATTATCGCCCAGCCAAAACTATTGAAGTTAGAAACATGAAATTTGGGGGATATGTTCGTTGTAAGTCGAAAACGCCCACTAAGGAAGGATTTTTGGATATTCAGGTTCTAAAGGGGTGTTAAGGGGGTACGCCTGCATTTCATTGAATAACAATATCTCCGGCTTGGTTTCATTGAGGGATGTGATACTCGGCATATAAACTCACCATTAAAAATAAGAAGACACGTGTCCGAGGGTTTTTCGATATGGTGTATATTATGAGGTGAAAGGGGGTGAAAAGTGGGGGTTGAAGGATTCCTAACGGAGCGTGTATCTCTTAAACGACATAAGCGAGGAGTTTGAAACTCAGCGAAAAAAAACAGCTTAAAAATAAGTAAATAGGTGTTTGATCGTTTTTTCATAAATCCAATTTAAGGGGCCCGTGGGAAGGGGTGAAATTCTGGGGGGTAAAAAACAGGAAAGAAAGTGTCCTAACTGATTGACTTGCTCACTCACTCTACAAACTCAGGGATAGAAAACTGCTTAAAAATAAGTAAATAAGAGTTCGACAGGTTTTCTTCATAAATCAAATTTAAGGGGTTCTTGGGGAGGGGTGAAATTCTGAAGAAAAAAATGAAAGAAAAGTCCTGATTCACTCACTCACTCTCTCATCATCGCCCAGCCAAAATTATTGAAGTTAGAGACATGACATTTTGGTAGTGTGTTCGTTGTTCGTTGTATGTCAAAACCGTACACTAAGAGAGGATTTTCGGATATTCAGGTTCTAAAGGAGTCTTAAGGGGGTTAAAACTGCATTTTATTGAATAACAATATCTCAGGAGTGGTTTCATTTGTGGATGTAATACTCGGCTTATAAACTGTATGTCTACCCTTATTATTCCTGTTTTCCAACGGGTTCGGGGATGAGATGCGATGAAAGTCTTTGTGGCGATGGTTTTTACGGCCGGATGCCCTTCCTGACGCCAACCTCATGAGAGGAGTTAATGAGAGATGAAATGAATGATGGTGAATGAAACTGGGCAAGGATGTGGATGGAAGCGGCCGTGGCCTGTCAGAAGGTAGGCTACCGTCCCAGCATTTGCCTGGTGTTGAAAATGGGGAAACCACGGAAAACCATTTCAAGGACGGCCGACGGTGGGGCTCGAACCCACGCGCCTACCGAGTCAGCAGAGAGCTTGGCCCCAAGACCTAATGGTGCGCTTTAGCCAGCGTAGCCACTACTGTCGGTTACTCGGCATATAAACTAATCATTAAAAATAAGCAGACATGTGTCTAAGGGTTTTTCGATGTGGTGTATATTATAAGGTGAAAGGGGTGAAAAGTGGGGGTTGAAGGATTCCTATCGGAGCGTGTATCTCTTAAAAGACATAGGCGAGAAGTTTGAAACTCAGCGGGAAAAAATCAGCTTAAAAAATAAGTAAGTCGGTGTTTGACTGTTTTTTCATAAATTCTATTTAAGGGGCCAATGGAGTGGTGTGAAATTCGGTGGAAAAAAAGGAGAGAAAGTGTCCTAACTACTGACTAACTCACATACTCATCAAACTCAGGGGAAAAAGACAGCTTAAAACATAAATTAATAGTTGTTCGAGCGTTTCTTCATAAATCCAATTTAAGGGGCCTATGGGGAGGGGTAAAATTCTGGTAAAAATAATTGAAAGAAAATGACCTGAGTGACTCTCTCACTCATCATCGCCCAGCAAAAACTATTGAAGTGGGAAACATTAAATTTTGGGAATATGTTCGCTGTATGTCGGAAACGTAAACTAAGGAAGGATTTTTGTTTATTCGGGTTCTGAAGAGGTGTTAAGGGGGTAAACGTGCATTTCATTGAATAACGATATCTCATGAGTTGTTTCTTTGGGGATGTGATATTCGGCATATAAACTAATCATTAAAAATAAGCAGACATATGACTAAAGGTTTATCGATGTGGTGTATATTATGAGGTGAAAGGGGTGAAAATTGGGGGTTGAAGGATTCTTAACGGAGCGTGTATCTCTTAAACGACATAGGCGAGAAGTTTGAAATTCAGCGGGAAAAAGCTTAAAATATAAGTAAATAGGTGTTCGATGTTTTTTTTTTTTTCATAAATCCAAATTAAGGGGTTCATGAGAGGGGTGAAATTCTGATAAATAAATGAAAGAAAATGTCCTGACTTACTCACTCACTCACTCACTCATCATCGCCCAGCCAAAATTATTGAAGTTAGAAACATGAAATTTTGGGGTTACGTTCGTTGTATGTCGAAAACGTTCACCAAGAAAGGATTTTTGGATATTCAGGTTCTAAAGGAGTGTTAAGGGGGTAGACTTGCATTTAATTGAATAACAATATCTCCCGATTGGTTTTCTTGGGGGATGCGATGATACTCGGCATATAAACTCATCATTAAGAATAAGAAGACAAATGTCTGAGGGTTTTTCGATGTAGTGTATGTTATGAGGAGTATGTGTGAAAAGTGAGTGTTGAAGGATTCTTAACGGAGCAAGTATCTCTTAAAAGACAGAGGCAAAAAGTAAGAATCTCAGGGAGAAAAATCAGATTGAAAAAGTAGTAAATAGGTGTTCGATCATTTTTTCATAAATCCAATTTAAGGGGCTCATGGGGAGGGATGAAATTCTGGGGAAATAAGTCCACTAAGGAAGGATTTTTGGATATTCACTCATCATCCCCCAGCAAACCTATTGCAGTTAGAAACTTGAAATTTTGGGGATATGTTCGTTGTATGTCGAAAAAGTCCACTAAGGATGGATTTTTGGATATTCATGTTCTGAAGGGGTGTTAAGGGGGTTAAACTTGCATTTCATTGATTAACAATATCTCACGAGTTGTTTCATTTGGGGATGTGATATTCGGCATATAAATTAAATTAAAAAATAAGCAAACATATGTCTAAGGGTTTATCGATATGGTGTATATTATGAGGTGAAAGGGGTGAAAATTGGGGGTTGAAGGATTCTTAACGGAGCGTGTATCTCTTAAACGATATTAGCGGGGGAAAATCGGCTTAATAAATAAATAGGTGTTTAACCGTTTTTTTTTCATAAATCCCATTTACGCGGTTCATGGGGAGGGGTGAAATTCACAAAAAAAATGAAAGAAAATGACCTGACTGACTCACTCACTCATCATCGCCCAGCCAAAATTATTGAAGTTAGAAACAGGAATGTTTTAGGATATGTTCGTTGTATGTCGAAAACGTCCACTAAGGAAAGATTTTATGATATTCAGGTTCTAAAGGGGTGTTAAGGGGGTAGACGTGCATTTCATTGAATAACAATATGTCACGAGTGGTTTCATTTGGGGATGTGATGACTGGCATATAAACTAATCATTAAAAATAAGCTGAAACGTGTCTATTAAAGTTAGAAGAATGATATTTTGGGGATATGTTTGTAGTGTGTCGAAAACGTCAACTAAGGAGGGAATTTTGGATATTCAGGTTCTAAAGGGGTGTTAACGGGGTTAAACCTGCATTTCATTCAATAACAATATGACATGACTATGACGCGAGCAACGCCGCGGGTACCTGCTAGTTTAATATAATATGATCCCCCTTCCGTCCAATCTTTAATTGACTGTGAATTTTGCGGATCGAAAAGTTCACAGGCGAAATGAGAGTTGCACTTCCAGGGATTGGTGAGGTGAATGAAGCTCAAATCCCCCTTCCGTCCAATCTTAACTTGACTGTGTTTCACAGGCGAAATTAAGAAAACCCGAGTTGCACTTCCAGGGTAACTCCAAACACAACCACCCTTCTCAGAAGTCTTAACTCAACACGACTCGACGGTTTACTGCTGGCTGTATCTGGGGCAATAGGTTCGCCCTCTAGCTAGGCTGTAACAGGGATGATAGACTCGCCCTTTGCTAGCTCGTAAACTGTCGCCTCAGTAGTTGAATGGACATGGTTGGAAGAAATAAAAACGTACAAACACTTATAGTGGGCGATGTATTGAAGATAGACATATGCTCTCAGGGGCTTTTTTGTAGAATTTTTCATGCTGAACAATTCTTACACTCATAGTATTTAGATATTTTTAATGGTTTGCCCAGCGTAAGCTTACAAAGCGCTCGGACGACAGTTTTTTTTTCGATTTTTACACTGAAATCGTTACTGCTCGGCTTCCTTTGATCATAAATAAATTATTTTATACAGAAATCATCCTCGAGATATCCTTTACAGAATGGTGAAAACCGGATCAAGATCCATCCAGTGGGTCTCGAGTTCAAGGATAGGAAGGGAGGTATAGTAAGCGACAAGAAATAAGGGCTGACCAAAACGGAAATATAGAGCATTATTTAAGCCACGGGTCAAGAATACCCATGCGCCAGACCTCGCGGGTTACGATCCCCTGGCCTAGACGATAGATACAAAAATAATATTTTTAAAGAGGGTCTATGGTAGAGGCAAAGGTAACGGAAGATAGAACAACAGCAAAAACGGATGCTAGTGCTGCAGATGGAATAAGAAGTATCCTATGAGAATGGCATGATCTAAAATCGAAATATCTTTGATTCCGTCCGTGACGATTGATCGTGAGGTGCATAGAAATGAAAAAGAAATTCTTTAAAAACACATTTATTTTATTAATTATATTTGTACAATACAGGTTACGTATAAAAATCTTTTATGCCATGGTGATGTTCATTTACAATGAGCAGTGTTGATGATCGAAGTTTTCAACTTCCAAGTCAGCAGATCTCTCGGTGTGTCATCCCAAGACTATCTGAAACATAGCACAATATAAATTGATTTCTCCTTAATTACGGATAATTCAGTAAAACTACCCTTAAGTGACCAACCCCACCTCTTTAACGGCCGCTTTTTGTAGGAACCGACATTGAAACCCATAATGTAAATGAAAATCCACAGCCTGCTTCCAGTCTCCGACCGAGTCAGGAATGGAATGAATGAAGCCCCCATCTAGCGGCGAGGATATGGACTGTGCCGGCTGCCGAGGCCTGACGCACTCCTCTGGGACAATGATTAAATGAATGACAGATGAAATGAAATGATAGTGGAGAGTGTTGCTGGAATGAAATTTTGACAGGGAAAACCGGAGTACCCGGAGAAAAACCTGTCTGCCTCTGTTTTGTCCAGCACAGATCTCACATGGAGTGACCGGGATTTGAACCACGGACCCAGCGGTGAGAGGCCGGCGTGCTGCCGCGTAAGCCACGGAGGACCATAACATCAATGCAATTTGTTCCTCTGTTAAAAAAAAGCCACCCCTCTCCCCGACACTTGCATCTAGCTACCGAGATGTCAGTGGGGCTTCGGGGCCCTTCGTCTGCTATCGGCATACCTCGCATTAATTCGGTTTTCCCCTCCATTGTGCCTGCTAAACACGTGCTACTATGCTTCTGGCTGATAATGGAATGCAATACATGTGAAGTTCTGTTCTTTGAAGTATTTCAAGTTAATCGTGCTAAAGTACAGCTTATCCATTCAGTGACAACTTTTTTCCACGTTGCTACTGAAATGCCGTTCATTCAAGTTATTCGTGCTAAAGTACAGCTTATCCACTCAGTGGCTTAACTTTTCTCCACGTTGCTAGTGGAATGCCGTTCATTAAAGTTATTCGTGCTACAGTTCAGCTTATCCATTCAGTGACTTAACTTTTCTTCACGTTGCTAGTGAAACGCTGTTCATTAAAGTTATTCGTGCTACAGTTCAGCTTATTCATTAAGTGACTTAACTTGTATCCATGTTGCTAGTGGAATGCTGTTCATTCAAGTTATTCGTGCTACAGTTCAGCTTATCCATTCAGTGACAACTTTTCTCCACGTTGCGAGTGAAATGCTGTTCATTAAAGTTATTGGTGTTACATGACATTCAGTGACTTAACTTTTCTCCACGTTGCGAGTGAAATGCTATTCATTCAAGTTATTGGTGTTACAGTTCAGCTTATCCATTCAGTGACTTAACTTTTCTCCACGTTGCGAGTGAAATGCTGTTCATTAAAGTTATTGGTGTTACAGTTCAGCTTATCCATCCAGTGACTTAACTTTTCTCCACGTTGCGAGTGAAATGCTGTTCATTAAAGTTATTTGTGTTACAGTTCAGCTTATCCATTCAGTGACTTAACTTTTCTCCACGTTGCGAGTGAAATGCTGTTCACTAAAGTTATTTGTGTTACAGTTCAGCTTATCCATTCAGTGACTTAACTTTTCTCCACGTTGCGAGTGAAATGCTGTTCATTAAAGTTATTGGTGTTACAGTTCAGCTTATCCATTCAGTGACTTAACTTTTCTCCACTTTGCGAGTGAAATGCTGTTCATTAAAGTTATTTGTGTTACAGTTCAGCTTATCCATTCAGTGACTTAACTTTTCTCCACGTTGCGAGTGAAATGCTGTTCATTCAAGTTATTCGTGCTACAGTTCAGCTTATGCATTCAGTGACTTAACTTTCCTCCACGTTGCTATTGAAATGCTGTTCGTTCAAGTTATTCGCGTTACAGTGCAGTTTTTCCATTGTAGATAACAAATTATTGATGTGGTCCTAAGGGATGGGGAGGCAAAGAGGAAGTCCTAATTCAAAATTGTGAATAATATCAAACTTATAAAAATAAATTTTGACGATGTCCAATAACATTCCTGCACATGAAAAATATAGCACGTGATTGAAAATTTTGAGTAAAGCTACTTTAATTGATTTTTGATAGGAAATAGTGCATATGAAACTTAGAATAATTTGGTCTGGTATAGGAGGTTATGCGATAGTATGTTCAACCTCTCTTGCTTATACAAAATAACTTGAGAATCCGGTCCGTATCACACCGAGTTTGTTAAATCAGTTGCACACCGATCAGACTCGTATCACTCACCTGCTTTAATGCCAGCCGCCATACTCGATGATAGGTTTAGTGAAGATGGGCTTGGCTACTGGTACTGGGTACGGTATGGGCTTCTCAATGGGCACAGCGACTGGATGATGAACGGGGACAGCGACGGGCTTAGGGACAGGGACTGCCACTGGGTGAGGGACTGCCACGGGGTAGGGCCTGTCCACAGCTACCGGGTAGGGCCTCTCTACGGGCACGGCGTAGGGCTTGGGGACTGCTACGGGGTACGGGCGAGGTACTGGCACAGCGTATGGGGCGGGTACTCCCACGGGAATATGGCGCTCCACCGGGTAGGGCACTGGGTGGGGCACTGGCACTGGGACCTGAAACAAGAGACACACGTACAACAACATCACAGAGTGACACAGAGATCTTTTTATGATGGGGGTTTATAGCGCCATCAATATAACGGCATAATGGTAACCATGCAATCAGTGTTCGTCCTCTATAACTAAGTCAGTAGCGTCATCTATACGTTCTTCTATGTTCTTCTATGAACATTATTCTAGACCAGTAGTGCCATCTATATGTTGCTCTAAGAACACGAGCTTTTAGTTAGGCTACATATTGTTTGTTCATCCATGTGTACTAGATCAGTAGCGTCACAACTCTCCCTCCAGGCGCACTGCTCATCCAAAGAGTTTGAAAAGTAAGTTACTAACTCTGCCTCAAGGCACATTACCGGTCCAAAGAATTTAAAAAGTAAGTTACTAACTCTGCATCCAGGCGCACTGCCCGCCCAAAGAGTTTCAAAAGTAAGTTACTACCGGTACTGTAATAACACTGTCTCTAGCTGCACTGCCGGTCCAAATAGTTTCAAAAGTAAGTTACTAACTCTGCCTCAAAGTAAACACTGCCCGTCAAAAGAGTTTAAAAATTAAGTTACCAACACTGCCTCAAAGTAAAAACTGCTCCTCCAGTTAGTGTAAAAGTGTCTTACCTGTTTGGTGATGGTGGTGTGGATGGAGGTGGTGAGTGGCTCACCAAAAGCAGCACCTGCTGGTATACCGTATGGTGCCCCAATAGCAAGGTTGCTCGCTAGAAGACTGCCCAAATTCCCACCAAGTGCACTACCAACTCCGTACCCTCCTAAGGCGCCATACTCAAAGTCACCAAGTCCGAACAATCCACGCTTGATCTGCTTCTTTTCGGTATTCTGTTCCTCCGCCAATGTTGAGGCCACCAAAAGACATAAGATCACCTGGAACACAAAAAGATCACCAAATAAGCAACAATGGAATGTTTTCGACTTCGGCCGGGTTTGAACCCGCGATCTTGGGTATAAAAGCTCAGAATGCTACCAATTACGCCACCGAAGACGCCAGAATTTTTGTACCATCCCGCCATTTGCCGAAGTGGAAGTGGAAAACCTCAGAAAACCACTTCACTTTTCAGTTCAGCCTCACAATGCTGAGAGATCCCCGTTCCTGCCCTCTGACCAAAACTAGATTTCTTGGCCGAGTCGTCAATCAAACGCGGGCCTCCGAATTAAATAACATTTAAAATAGCTGAAATGTCCGACAAACAACTTGTATGGCGCTCCATTGAGCTCGATCCTTTTTGTAGGTCGAGGAACCATTTCTTCTGCAGCACGTGATATATCACTCTACTACTGTCGTAATATGTGAGGCTGTGGCCTTGCCACTAGGAGGACCACTTTCACCGGACAGGTCTGTACCTCAAATTGCATCACTTCCTTTTACGCGTGACAAAATGCGAGTTGGCATTTTGATACCAGTTATTACCCGTCTGACGGATCCTTGCCGGCGGTTGATATATGAACTACGAGTTGTCCGTGATGTGACGCAATATGTTTTCCCGAAGATGAACTACTCATCGAGTCCAAGCTCTGTGAACCTGAGAGGAATGTGGAACGTGGACAATGAGGAGAGATGTGGGGGCTTCCCGGGTTCGGTGCCATTTCGTCCAGGTGCCATTTCGTCCAGCAACAAATTTCCTTGATAAACGTGTCATTTCGTCCAGCCTGGTTTTACAAATTATTACACAATTTAATGAGTGCCATCTCGTCCAGACGAAATGTTGACAAGGGTTGAGGCAGTGCAGGTAGTACGTGCACAACTACAGGTTGTGGGATATTCCCTTAGGGCTCCCTCCCCCAAGCCCTTCAAAGTCCACATGTAATTTTTATGAATAAACAAGTATTCCTGCTTGATATTTATTTAAACAGATGTTTTAGTAATGCAAATTTGGATATATTTTAATTATCACCTTCCCACAGGGGCTCACATCTAGTGGGACGTGGGTTGGCGACCACGGGACCCCAGCTGAATTTCAATTGCACTTTGTGAGTATTTGGAATCTGAAATGAGCGTTTTTCATCTATATTGCATTGTGTATTTTCAATTTCAATAGCATTTTGTAAGTATTTTGAACCTCAATTGCATTTTGTACGTATTTTCAAGCTCATTTGCATTTGCATTTGAATTTCACTTGCATTTTGTAAGTATTTCGACTCTACATTGCATTGTGTACGTATTTTGAACCTGTCGTACATTTTGTGCGTGTTATTCAATCTATTCCTTTTGTGAGTATTTTCGTTCTAAATTCCGTTTTGTAAGTATTACCGCTCTCCATTTTGTGAGTAGTTTCAATCTGAGTTCCTTTCTTTTTTGTAAGTACAGTATTTTCCTTCTCACTTAATTTTCGTTCTGGTTTACACTTCATTGTCATTTTCGCTATCACTCAGACCGTTAGGGGCCGATAACCTAGATGTTAGGCCCCTTAAAAGAACAATTATCATCATCACCTGATTTGTGAAAATATTAGTTTCTATTCTCACTATGTTGTTTACATTATAAGCATTTCATTGTAAATAACTCTACAATAACTTTATTATTTGAGATATTTTAACAATGCTTTGCACACACATACAAAAACTCAAAAAGTTTTTTTTAGGCATTCACAAATCATCGATATGTGCCCCTTTAGTGATTCGGCAGACATCAAGCCGATAATCAAGTTCCTACCACACTCGGCGCAGCATGTCCCCATCAATGAGTTCGAAAGCATCGTTGATGCGAGCTCGCAGTTCTGGCACGTTTCTTGGTAGAGGAGGTTTAAACACTGAATCTTTCACATAACCCCACAGAAAGAAATCGCATGGGGTTAAGTCGGGAGAGAGTGGAGGCCATGACATGAATTGCTGATCATGATCTCCACCACGACCGATCCATCGGTTTTCCAATCTCCTGTTTAAAAAATGCCGAACATCATGATGGAAGTGCGGTGGAGCACCATCCTGTTGAAAGATGAAGTCGGCGCTGTCGGTCTCCAGTTGTGGCATGAGCCAATTTTCCAGCATGTCCAGATACACCTGTCCTGTAACGTTTTTTTTTTTTTCGCAGAAGAAAAAGGGGCCGTAAACTTTAAACCGTGAGATTGCACAAAACACGTTAACTTTTGGTGAATTGCGAATGTGCTGCACGAATGCGTGAGGATTCTCTACCGCCCAGATTCGCACATTGTGTCTGTTCACTTCACCATTAAGAAAAAATGTTGCTTCATCACTGAAAACAAGTTTCGCACAGAACGCATCCTCTTCCATGAGCTGTAGCAACCGCGCCGAAAATTCAAAGCGTTTGACTTTGTCATCGGGTGTCAGGGCTTGTAGCAATAGTAAACGGTAAGGCTTCTGCTTTAGCCTTTTCCGTAAGATTTTCCAAACCGTCGGCTGTCGTTGCACTGTTATGACTGACTGATGTGAGTGCATTTCAAGCACGACAAACGCTTTCTCGGCTCCTGTCGCCATTTTGTCTCACTGCGCTCTCGAGCGCTCTGGCGGCAGAAACCTGAAGTGCGGCTTCAGCCAAACAAAACTTTATGAGTTTTTCTACGTATCTGTAGTGAGTCGTGACCATATGTCAATGAATGGAGCTACAGTGAATTTATGAAATCGCTTCAATCATTTGTAATAGCCCTGTATAGTTGACTGGTGGCAAACGAGCGGAGCGAGTAACGTCCATTATTACAAACATCAAAAGATAACTTTCAGTATTTCTAAGAAACGCAATGAAATGAAACAGTTATTGCAGATCAGTCAAACTGTCAATCATAGGTGTTTGGACGAAATAGCACTAGTGGGCCGGCAGAGAGTCAGCCCATTTGCCTCTGTTCGTGGAATTTGGACGAAATGGCATTTGGACGAAATGGCACCTGGACGAAATGGCACGACACCGTTCCTGGTCTGTACGTAGTTATTATTTATTTAGCTTTTGGAAAAACATTCCTCAGAGATAATATACGTAGTAACAGCACCAAATGCATTGGTTGACAGGCCCTTCTCTTCCCACCGGTTGTGCGAAAATCTTGCCCGGGAAAATAGCGCCGACTGAGAAATGTGGGAAAATCGAGGGTAGTCTAGAAATTGTCCCCGTGACAATACTGTTCTATATACAGAACAAACCTAACCTGTTTTTGTAGTGCAAACAGTAATTTTCGTCCAGAGAGTCATCTAACCAAGTTGCGACCAATGATTTCGTCCAAACCAATGGTTTCGTCCAGACAGCCGTCTAACCTAAAAGCGACCAATGGTTTCGTCCAGACAGTCGTCTAACCTAGTAGCGACCAATGGTTTCGTCCAGACAGTCGTCTAGTCTAGTAGGGACCAATGGTTTCGCCTAGACAGTTGTCTAACGTAGTAGTGACCAATGGTTACGTACAGACAGTCGTCTAACCTAGTAGCGACCAATGGTTTCGTCCAGACAGTCGTCTAATCTAGTAGCGGCGAATGGTTTCGTCCGTATCAGCCACAAATACTCCACGTAGAGACCGTGCAGGGCGTGATTTCCAGGGCACCCTTCCAGCCTCCCGCATCACTGACCCGGCAAGTTAGTAGAGTTTGGAATCGAGGAGTACTATATGCCGATGAATTAGGCTTTGTAGGGGACCACGCCAACTCGTCATCACCGATTCAGTCCAAATGTATGGCCAGAAATGAAAGCGACAGGTCTGGCACTCCAGAAGGCCAAGGGTTTAGAAAATAATATATTTTTTTGGCGGGGGTCGAGCGAGGCTTGGGCCACGTATGTTTTTTTGTATATATTTATAGCAATTTTAAAACTACCATGTAATTCTAAAAAAAATTGCATTTATAGCGCGTGCCTAGAAAATTACTGTCCGCCTATTTTTACGATGAATATCATCCCAGCACGTGTAAATCATCAACTGTACGGTAGGCTAAAATCATGAATGTATCTAATGTTATATACGACCCTCTCGTGTACGCCTCATTTGCAATCCCTTCCTGCAAATTTATTTGCCAACCCCAATTCTCCTTTACCGTTCCGTTTCATGACAAAAATGCTGATATTTATAGATACAATATATTGAGCATTATTTCCGTTTATTTGCAGTGTAAGTCTGTTAGGTAGTCAGCCCGAAGGTTGGTTGGATCCTCAAAAAGGACCGCCGTTAGATTATGTGGGTAGATATTCACAAAAGCCTAGGCGTACTAGGCAAGATGAGGAGTGAGGTAGTTTGCCATTGCTTTCCTCTCTGAGTTAGAACAGCAGTACTAACCCTACGAGTAGAACCTTTCACAGCATCCACAGACACTGATTGTGCCCTGAATGCCATTACTAAGCACCACCCATACCGCAGTAGCTTCCATATAATCACAGCCATGAGTGAGACTGAGACCTCGGTGAAAAGCCACATTTTACTCTAGACCAGTGTTTCCCAAACATTTTTGTGTGTGTACCACTTTAAGAGATGAGAATCTCCCGCGTACCACCTAACGGTTGGGAGATACAGTAACTAGAACCCCCACCACCACCACTACGTAGCAGACGAAAGGATGGATAGTAAATTGTGTTTGTTAGAGTTAAAGTTCAAATAATAAAAAGTGTGTCCAGTTGTTTTATTATTTATTGCAATAAGTATTCAATTGAAACATTCAAAATTACACTGTACAAATAATATTAATAAAAAACTCATAATTATTAAACATAAAAACCAAAGTTCATGTAACGAATTCAATGTGAAGGTGAGCTTGAAGATTAGAAGGCAACTTAGGAATGTCTGGTTTAAGATTGCTGAGTCTCAAACGAAGATCGTATTGCACTGTAAGGAGCCCATTCTGGTATTTATTCTTAAGATAAACAAGTGAAGAAAATGAAGTCTCACACAAGTGCGAAGTAGTGAAAAGCAGTAAAAATCTAACTGCTTTGTCAGCTATGTCCTCATAGTCTGCACGCCTCTCATCCCAAAAGTTCACAAGAGCTATTTTTGAAAAAGTGTGCCTTACTTATGAATCACATTTCAATTCATGAAACTGCTCCTTGTCTTTCGCCTTAAAGTCCTTCGACAACATATCAATGTGTTTATATTTTTATATTTTTAGTAACGTATCTAATATTTTTCGTAACATCACCGCGTACCACTGCAGCAGTACCAGCGTACCACAGTTTGGGAAACGCTGCTCTAGCCTGTGCTAACAGACAAATGCACATGTACTGCATTCATCAAGAGATGGCAAACAAGCCTATAGTGCAAGTAACTTAAAAATAGAAATAAAAACAAATGAAAAAAAGTTTCCGCATAATGGCTCGATCCCACGACCCTCGGATTACCGTTCTGTACTCTTTTCACTGCCGCCGGCACAGTGGTGTTGGGGTAGCGCGCCTGCCACTCACCCGGAGGCCCCGGGTTCGATTCCCGGCTCCGTCAGGGATTTTAGAAACTGACGTGAGGGCAGCAACGGGGTGCACTCAGCCTCGTGAGTACAATTGAGTAGCTGTCTGACAGTGAGGCAGCGTCCCGTAATGGAAATCTAGATTAACGGCCGAGGAGACCCGATGAGCTGACCACGTGTCAAATGGCAGAGCAGCAGTCGCTTTGTAGGCCTAGGCCATTCATGGGCGGTATTGGCAAGGGTTATTATTATTATTAGTATTATTATTATTATTATTATTATTATTATTATTATTATTATTATTATTACATATGAGGTAAATAAAAGAAATTGAAACTTTTAAAAATCACCCTCAGTATACCTACCTTCGGAGGGGAAGTAAAGCTGGTGGGTCCATGCATAGCTTCCTATAAGCAGGCCTTGTCCATAGCAGAGCGGCAACGCCGCACTCTCGTCTATGAGTGGCGAGAAGTAAGCATGGTGATGAATGGTGCTGAACGTGCTAGTCCACATAAAATTGGATATATTCTTTTATCGCTCGCAGTTCTTTCAATTGTGTTTAAGAAAGACCCGAGAGCGAAGGCTAATCATCTGGTAAACTTAAGTACAGCTTCTAAAACAACGTCGTTATTCTATAATATTAAATGATAGTAAGCTCTCGAATTCTATCGAACGTGGTTGCTCTTCTGTACTGTTCCAAAGCTTCATGCATTTTGATTTTTAAGCTGCATACACTTGTTAAAATGTAAATGTGTTGAAACAACAATCGTAATTTGATACAAGCAGAGTCTTTATTCTCGTCAATAATCAGTAGGTCTACTTTCGATCGACTATGACCTACGATAGCTATTTTTCTCATCTCAGCGTTGGCATTTAAGCAGTGTAAGTTAAACAGATAAACATCATCACTGATATGGACGTACTAATTAGTTACTAAAACAGAGATAGCTATTTATTGCATGAGGAAGTTACCTTCGTCTATTTCTGTTTCGTATGATGTCAGAATAAGAATGCCTGCTTGAAATGACAGACATGAATGACGAAGATCAGTCTACTGAACTACCTACAGTACTATAAATTATTGACAGAGGCAAGAGATGTCTCAGAGGTCTAATGGTGCTTTATCATCATCATCATCATCATTATTATTATTATTATTATTATGTCCAACCCATATTATTGCCGTTTCTACGGGGTTGGTGTTGAACTAAGATATTTTTTTTTTTTAAAATGTGGCGAATGTTTTTACGGCCGGGTGCCCTTCCTGATGCCGGCCTCACCAGAATAGTTAATGAGAGATACAATTACTGAAACTGGGAAAAGAATTGGATGGAAGCGTCAGTGGCCGGCATTTGCCTGGAGCTAAAAGTTTTAAACCACGGAAAACCATTTCAAGAACGGTTGACGATGGGATTCAAACCCACTGCTCTTCCGATCCCAGGGTTAGTCAGGTCCCAGGGCCTTGCGCCACTACGTGAGTAGCTACTCCGGTCGATAGGCCTATTATTATTATTATTATTATTATTATTATTATTATTATTTTGTTATTGAAATAACAAGCAATGTAATTGCGATTATGCAGTCGCTAATATCAGAGAGATATCAACAATGCCTTCTTATCATTCAGTGACAAACTGAAGGATGTTTTGTGCTTACTAAGTGAGAAGAAGTGTTTTCTGACACAGTAATGCGTCACATCATTGAAGATACGTGTATCTGTGGCAGAGAAAATGGTGATAATGTTAAGCTAATAATTGCAATTGCGTCGAGCATTCTTCTGAACAATTACTCCAAAATGATGACAGACGCATCTAGTAGGCCTACTTCAAGTGAAAGTAAGAAAAGAAAATTGTTAACACTTATATGAAGTATTTATTTGATTCTTGACATGTTTTAATATAAGTCAAATGTATGTGAAGTAATTTTATCATTTTTATCGTTTTGTTTACTAATTATTAAATAACTTACTTCAGAATCTACAGTACATCTACAGTATACGCACCTTCCCCCGTCCATACATATTAGTGAAATTATTTCCAATAACCCGATTTCAAATGAATATATTGACATACAGCACTGTCTTCTCTGTCTAGCGCACGGCCGGACCCGGACGTATGCCGTCAGAGAAGCGGTGTTGCAATTCGGTGTGGCTAGGGCCTTCTTAAAGGAAGCCATGGTCCATGCCATAGATGTATGGCATGTGAAATAACCTTCCACTTTACTATAATTGTAGGTTAG
Source organism: Meconema thalassinum (assembly GCA_946902985.2). Lineage (NCBI taxonomy): Eukaryota > Metazoa > Arthropoda > Insecta > Orthoptera > Tettigoniidae > Meconema > Meconema thalassinum. The sequence continues at coordinate 83,356,614 of OX336400.1, read as the reverse complement.
ATCTGATTAATGCTCTATTAAGTTCCGACGTTCGCTGCCAGGTGCCAGTTGCGGTGACATCTAGTAACCAAGTTCACAGCTAGGGGTCGCTGATAGTAGTATTTAGTAGCAAAAGTAGGAACTACTTGAAAATAGAATTCTGAAGTCCTTACTTGAATTAAAAACAGATAACACACTAATGCAGCCATCACTATTAACACCGGCTATCAGACAGATTCTACACACACCCAAAACACACGGGGTTACATGACCGCGTTGTCGCAGTCCCTAAATTGAGGAGCCAACCAACCAAACTTACGAAGATTTTCAGCACTTTGAAGCCCCTTACATTTCTCAGATTTGACCAACAATTGGGAAGCCAAACCGTGGTAATATAGATAATAATAATAATAATATCGTATGGCCTCGGGTGCCTGGTGCAAGCTTTGTTAATTGACACCAAGAGGGTAGCTTGAATGTCGAATTTCGTTATTCCTTTGAACGCTACGAAAGTCAAGGAGGTTAGATATCTAAACTCCTTGACACTACAGCGCTTTCAAGTAGAGAATGGAGGAACTTTGTGTTGGCCGAAAATCCCGAGATTAATTTTGCCATTGAACACGGCCTACTGAATTCAAATGGGTTCTTTAACATGCCAACAACGTATGACATGAGTGTCGTGAATTTTGTCGCCTTCAAAACTCACTTACCACGACCAGGGGCGAACCTGCAATCTTGGGGTTGGTAGTCCGACACTATAACCACTCACCCACCGTGGCAAGCTGGTAATATAGATGACAGTGATGTTCAACAATTTGGTGTGAAATGAATGTAAATATGCAATGAATATCGAGTTTCGTTATGCATTTATTCACAAAGCGTATGGCACTCTTACTTTCATTTCAGTGTATTCTCATCACAGGGTGTGTAATGGTCGTCGCACGCAGACACCTGTCATCAATAAAACATTTGACGCAGAGTGAGAGAAGAAGGCGGTCCACTCACGACCTCGCAAAGATCGTGACTTTGCCGATATCTGCAATTTCTTTTCAGTAGCCTTCATAGCCAAGAAAAAGGTGTATCGGACTTTCTCAATGGCGAGGTCACACTTTCTTGGAAAGAATACGCCAGTCGCTAGTCCCATTTGTAGTCATGATGGATGTTAGATCACACGCGAGCAGTGTGGCTGATCTGTACTGTGTCTGGGAATCGATGATGATGATGATGATGATGATAATTGTTGTTTTAAGGGGCCTAACATCGAGGTTATCGGCCCCACCTGGGAATCGAACAAGTGGTTTCTACGTGAGATACCGTCTCTAGTCACACATTGGTAAGCTTACCGTCTCGTAGCTGCAATACCTAAAGATCTAGGTGGCTTCGGTGGCGTAGTTGATAGCATTCTCAGCTTCTATGCCCAAAGTCACGGGTTCAAACCCGGCCGAAGTCGTCGGATTTTTTAAGAGCGTTTAAATCCCTCAGTAAGCCTTCCTTCGGAGGGGAAGTAAAGCCGGCGGGCCCATATCATAGATTCTTCTTCTTCTTCCTAGCGTTGTCCTGCTGGTGCAGGGTCGACTTTCTTGGTCATTGACCTCCATTTTGTCCGGTTTCGTGCGTCAGCTGGATTTAGGCCGGTAATTTTTAAGTCACCATTTATTGTGTCTTGCCAACGCTGCTTCGGTTGTCCTCTGGGGCGTAGGCCTTCAACCTCAAAATGAAGGACAGGGTTAGTAACAGTATCAGGCGCTGCACGCAGGGCATGGTCATACCATCGGAGCCGTTTCTCTCTCATCTTGTCCTCAATTGGGGCGACACCCATTTGCTCCCGAAGTGTGTCGTTTCTGACATGGTCAATAAGGGAGATGCCCATTGTCCAACGGAGCATTCTCATTTCCATGGAGCGTAGGTGACGTTCTGAAATTTTGTCGGATAGCCCATGTCATAGATTAATGGCATGAAATAGAACATTCCACTAAATACACTTGTGGGAAGCCAAAATTTGATTAATGCTCTTAAGTTCCAACGTTCGTCACCGGGCACTGGTTGCGATGGCATCTAGTAGTAGCGAAGTTCACAGCTAGGTGTCGTGGACGGTAGCATTTGGTAGCAAAAGTAGGAACTACTTGAAATTATCGTCTGCAGTCCTTAGTAGAATTAAATACAGACTAGATGAAACCCGTCAAAACATGACGGACAATGGAAAACAAATTTACTGAAGAAGCTTCTTATATAAGTTACATTCTTTGTACGATTACTTTTTAGCACTATTGCAACTTTAAGGGCGTCAAAAGATAGCACTCTCAGCATTGCAACATATTGCTGGTCATGACTGAAAACGTGATGAGGTCATCATCATCTTGCACAGTTTCCAGCCACTGGCCGGGTCTGTTTGGAACACAAGCCTCTCCAACGTCTTCTGTCTTCCCACCATCTCTCAGCCTCCACCCTTGTCCAGTCTTCTCCTCTCTTCTTCACGCTCTCTTCCACCCCCTTCAGCCACCTGTCTCTCGGTCTCCCTCTTGGTCTCTTTCCTTTCCACTTCGTCTCGTGTATCCTCCTGGGTATCATCTTCTCCTCCATTCGTTTTACATGTCCATACCATCTAAGTCTAGATTTCTCTATACCATCCTGTAATGGTTCCTCCTTCATTAATTCTCTGGTCCTCTCATTTCTTATTCTGTCCCTCATTGTAGCTCCAATACTGCTTCTCAAGAACCTCATCTCACTGGCCTGTATTTTGCTCTTCTCCCTTCCTTTCATAACCCAGGTCTCCGAGGCATACGTCAGGATAGGGACATAGTACGATATATGATCAACTTGCTGTTCTGAGGGACATCCCTGCTCCATAACATGCTTCTCACACTCCTCCGGAATGCTTCTGCCTGTCTTCCCCGCTCATTTATTTCTCTACCGTTTCTTCCATTCTCTTGTATCAGGCTTCCCAGATACTTGAAACTTTCCACTTTCTTCAGCTGTTCCCCACCAATTGTTATTCCCGTTGTGGTCCTTTCCTTCTTCCTTGTTGTGATCACCATCTCACTCTTATTTATGCTAAATTTCATCCCATATCCTTGTATTATTCCTTCCCACACGTCCAACTGTTCCTGTACCTCCTCCTCCTTGTTTCCACAAATCATCAAATCATCCGCAAACACCATTGCTTTCATCTTTCCTTCCCCAATTACTTGTGCCGCTCGGGTCATTATGTCATCCATCACCACAATGAAAAGTAACGGTGGCAGTGCACTTCTTTGTTTCAGGCCGTTTCTCTGTTCCACCCAGTCCGATCTCTCTCCTCCCACTTTCACACAGCTCACGCTTCCCTTGTACATCTCCTTTATCCTCCTTATAGTCCATTTTTCTACTCCTCTATCCTCCAGGGACTTCCATACTTTGTTTCTGCATACACTGTCATATGCTTTCTCAATGTCCAGGAAGGCCATCAGTAGATCTGTTCCATACTCATAGTGCTGTTCTTGTAACTGACTTACAGCAAAAATCAAATCCACTGTGGACCTTCCTGCTCTGAAACCATGTTGTTCTTCCCTCATCCCTCCTTCTATCCTTGTCCTAATTCTCCTTTCCAAAACTTTCTCAAACATCTTTGCACAATGACTCATCAGTGTTATTCCCCGATAGTTTCTGCATTCTGTTCTACTACCTTTCTTGAAGATCGGGACAATTATTCCCTTTTTCCAGTCTTCTGGGGTCTTCCTTTCCTTCCATGCTGCCTTCATCACCCGGTACAACCATTGTATCCCCACCTCTCCTGCTGCTCTCACCATCTCCACACTCAACTCATCCACACCCGGTGCCTTCCCTCCTTACATCTTCCTCACTGCATCTTCCACTTCTTTCCATGTTAAGTCCTTTTCTGTTTGCAGTTCATCTACTGTACCTCTTCCCCGATTTCTTCTTCCTCGCCGTGGTTTCCATTTGGGTTCAGGAGTTCTTCAAAATATTCTTTCCACATTTTCTTCAGTTCTTCCCTATTTTCTATCCTTTGTCCCCTTTTGTTCACCATTCTAACATAATCCGTAGGATCCTTCCGCCTCTTATTCTTTACCATCCCATACAGGACCTTTTTTGTACCTTCACTATCCTGCTGGTCATGACTTAAAACGTGATGAGGTAAATAGCCCAATACGTTCAAGAGTTTCTCCTTGAGCTTGATTGATTGTGATAAAGTAGGCCGAGCGAATAGGACATTGTTGCCTATTAAAAGAAAATGTACTGTACCTGCAAGTGTTTTATCGGAAGGTGTTAAATCAAGTCGTAGGATTTGAGCTCTCTGCCTAATATTACTGCACCTATTATATCCGAATCCAAGCAATTTCTTACATATTTCTTACAATTAATATATTACCATATATGAGTCCTTGGGAAACGTTCAGATTTCTAAGGAGCATAACTATGGCTCAAACGTTTGGAGTATGTGGAGGCGAATCACTTATTTCCAAGGAATTGAAAAATTCAATAATAGGGAAATGAAGTAGCTGGCTTTCATCTTCAGTATCCAATCTGTTAACGCTCATGTATGTGTTTGAACTACTGGATATAAGTTCAATGACTTTTAAATTAATATCATTACATTGTTGCAGGTTGGCAAATATTTTATATTCCAGCAGATCAATTTTACCCTCACAACAGTAAAGACCAAAGTAACCACGCATAGATTTTACGCAAGAGAAATACAATGTAGAATAATGTTTACATTTGATCGTCAAAGACCTTACAGTACACTGTACTGCATAATATCTGGAATTGTTTCTGAAATGGCCTATTTATATTGGATTTTAAATGTGGCTTCGTATTATTCGATAACACTATAGTGTCCTGCAATAACGGAACCGCTAAATATTAAATGGCAAATAATACTTCCATTGCCGAAATCAACTGCGTAGTTAGACTCAGTACTCTAAACAAATAATCATTAAACAATTGTCTTATACAATGAAGTTCAACATGACCGTCCAGAGACTTTCATACTCAAGATGGTTGGTGAGGAGAATGCGATGAGACTGATCGCTTAAAATAAATTCCTTATAATTGTTCCTGCCAGCGAAATTTTTTGCGATAGCTTGAAAACGCAGCTCAGAATGACGTTCTTCATTTTGTTATAAACAGTACGAAACTGCTCTAAATAAGCAATTTCCATCACCTGTTATAGGTTATGACAGTACATTTTGCAGGGGAACATAAATCACTTCGCCAACTACTGGAACGACCATAGGACTATACTCAATACTCACTTCGGCAGTCACCCTAATGGAGGCAGTTTATGAATTATATGTCCCGTGCATGTCAAACATCGTATTAACACATGGAGCCCCACCTATTCTTGTCTATCGCCCCGGAGACCCGGGTTACATTTCCTGCTCTGCCAAGAAATTGAATTCTGGTCTGAGGGCAAAAACGGGGCACATTCAGTCTCTTGAGGTATAACTAAGAAGAGGAAGGTTTAATTCCCACCTCGACAATCTTGGATGTGGTTTTCCGTGGTTTCCCACTTCCACTTAAGGCAAATACCGGGATGGTTCCTAACTTAAGGCCTTGGCCGTCTCCTTGCCATTTACCACCTTAATTACAAATACACACAGTAATGCAGCCATCACAATGACACAGGTTATGAGAGAAAATTTCACACATACACAACCAAGTACACGGGGCTGAGTGACCACGATGTCGGAGCCCCTCAAACGAATTATGTTTGCCAAGGGTCTCTTATGGCGAAAGCAATTGTGGACACGCGCGAGTGCCTGGAAAACTACTTTTTTCTTTAATAATTTAAGAGTACGGTATATCGACGATGCATAATTATAACTTTTAGTCTAGGACGCTAATAACTTGACCACCGAAGCATTGGGAAGAAATTGCAATATTAAGGTACATAAACAACATAGCCTACACATTCAACTGTCGGTTAATGTTCCTCAAAATTTCCCTTCTTAAATATTCCCCTCCTTTATAATTCTCCATCACGTGAAAACGTGCCAAGTCTTGGGTTTTAAATACACCGATGCAATGGTGCTGCCATCTGCTGTCAGTTACTGGAACTATATGGGCGATGTACTGCCATCTGTTGTCAGTTATAGGAACTGATTGCAGATATTTAAACGGCGTACTGAGGACAACAGTTTGCTCTTTTGATCAAATGCTGTAATGCAATGGTAAAACGGAAATAAAACGTATTGAGAGGGAATGTAGAAATATGTATCTTTTACAGACATAAAACCTTACTAATACTCCTTGATTAAACAATATTTTAGTGGTAAAAAATATATATATCGGCGAGGGCTGGATTCGAACCGTTGAACCTTGGAACCACAGTCAGTCGCCTAAACCACATAGCTACTCACGCAATCTTGTTTAGTGGCATACGCAGCCATTCATTATCTTGAAAAGCTGCTGTCTAAAGGAAATAATCCATTTCATTATCCAAATAAATCAATGTTGCACATTCGTATACGTTCATACTGTTATTATATTTTATTGTCAGAACTTGGTTAATGTATGTTTTCAATTACATGGAAGCTTATTAAATAACTTACATTTTAATGGACTTCTCACCGCCATTTTGTCATTACCTCGCGCGGATTGTGCGCATGCGTGAGGGGCTAGAATTCTGCTATTTTCTATATTAATTCAAAAATATACCGAGAGGGAATGTAGAAATATGTATCTTTAACAGACATAAAACCTTACTAATACTCCTTGATTAAACAATATTTCAGTGGTAAAAAAAAATATATATCGGCGAGGGCTGTGATCAAACCTTGGAACCTTGGAACCACAGTCTGTCGCCTTAACCACATAGCTACTGGCTCACTCTCGTATTGTAGCAAACGCAGCCGTTCATTATCATCAAAAGCCGCTGTCTGAAGGAAATAATCCATTTCATTATCCAAATAAATCAATGTTGCACATTGGTATACGTTCATACTGTTATTATATTTTATTGTCAGAACTTGGTTAATGTATGTTTTCAATTACATGCAAGCTTATTAAATAACTTACATTTTAATGGACTTCTCACCGCCATTTTGTCATGACCCCAGGCGGATTGTGCGCATGCGTGAGGGGACTTGTTTTTAAAATGGTACTTGTTCTATCTTTTAAAATGAAATTAAAGTTGGATTATTTTAATCTATTCTTTGATTCTTTATCTTCAGTTTGTGGGAAGCAGATTTTTGAATTTCTCAAAACGGGAGTAGATATTTCGATTTTGATATGGCCGTGCATGGGTCAACAGTAACGCTCGTTGTGATAGATTTAGGCCACAAAAGATGTGGTCTGACTGTTGGTGTGCTTGACTTGTGAGTCAAAACGGAAGTAGATATTTAGATTATGATTTGACCATGTGTGGGTCAACACTAGCGCTCGTAGCGATAGATTTAGTGAACTATATACGATAAAGGATGTGGTCTAATGCTCGGTGTCCATGACTTGTCAGTTTAGTGTAAGTCACCATGTCGCCAACACATGCGAGGTGTTTGGTTAATACACAGAATATTCAAAAGTGGAATAATAAAAATAGAATCAGCAGAAAGCAATAAGATTCAGGGACGAACCTGGAACGAGTCGGCAACAAGATGAAGATATTGTAATCATTGAACGATCAACTACTACAAATGAAATTACTTCAATGAAACGCAAACCTCGCCAACAGAAGGCGAAGATAGACGATACTCGTATGGTTACGTTCAAAAAAGTGAGTCAGTCTGAAAGACTAGACTTTGTATCATTTTAAATGCTACAAATGCTGAAAAATGCTAGAAAGGCTCGCTTCGCTCGAAGCCAAAGACTCTTAACTTGTTAAAAAATTATCTGCATAATACTTATCTTGCTTATCTTGTTTCAAATTACTCGCGTACGGCAAGTGCAAACCAAGGGCAAAGCAAGAGCAAGCGTGCGGGATGCCGCACGCTCACCAAAGCGTGTGGGAACGCGCCCCTTCCATCCAGTCTAGAAACACTTATAGTGGGCGATGTATTGAAGATAGAGATATGCTCTCGCGGACGTTTTTGTAGAACTTTTCATGCTGACCAATTCTTACGCTCAAAGTATATTGATATTTTTAACGGTTTGCCCAGCGTAAGCTTAAGAAGCGCACGGACGCCAAGTTTGTTTTCGACTTTTTCACTGAAATCGTTACTGCTTGGCTTCCTTTCATCATACATAAATTATTTTCTACAGAACCTTTCCTCGAGATATCCTTTACAGAATGGTGAAAAGCGCATCAAAATCCATCCAGATGCCAGATAACAATACAGCGTGACTCCAAAAGAGATATACAAGATGCCAGATAAGAATACAAGGTGACTCTTAAAGAAGTGTACAAAATGGCAGAGAAGAATTCAGGGTGACTCCTAAAGAGGTGCACAAGATGTCAGACAATAATACAGGGTGCCTCCTAAAGAGGTGTGCAGGATGTCAGAGCAAAATACAGTACAAGATGTCAGATAAGAATACAGGGTGACTCCTGAAGAGATATACAAGATGCCAGATAAGAATACAAGGTGACTCTTAAAGAGGTGTACAAGATGGCACAGAAGAATACAGGGTGACTCCTAAACAGGTGCACAAGATGTCAAACAAGAATACAAGGTGACTCCTAAAGAGGTGTACAAGATGTCACACCAGAATACAGGTTGACTTCTGAAGAGATATACAAGATGCCAGATAAGAATACAGGGTGCCTCCTAAAGAGGTGTGCAGGATGTCAGAGCAAAATACAGGGTGACACTTAACGAGGTGTACAGTCTGTAAGATTCAATTCAAATACAGGGTGACCCTTAAAGAGGTTTGCTAGATATCAGATTCAAATAATGGGTGACCCTTAAAGAGTTGTAAAGATGTCAGACTCAAATACAGGGTGACCCTTAAAGAGGTGCCCGTGCGGGAAGCCTAAGTTAATGGGTAATGGAGTCTGTTGAAAGAGTCCTGGGGCTTCGAGCGAAGCAAGAAGCCCTCCTGAGCCTTTCTAACATGTGTAGCATTTGTAGCATGCGTCATTTGAAATGATATAACGTCTAGTCTTTCAGACTGACTGTAATTTTTTTATTATTATTTCATTGTAATCCTATGCGATAATACAGTATTTCATTGTAGTGTATTTTGTCTTATTGAAAATCAACCCATTGTAAAACGTAAACCTGTGAAAACGGAAAAATAAATCCGGAACTGTTGCGTTCCGCCTTAGGCAAGTTTTACAGTAGTAGGTTTTTATATCTGGAAAAATCATTTCGCCAAAATAACGTGACTGTTCTCAAACCAAACAAAGTTAAAAGCTGTGGGCTCGCATACTTTCTGATATATTGGTATTTGGATAAAAAATAGAGAGAGCATTTATTGACAGTTGGCAGCCCTGGTGGCTCTTTAGAATACGCTCAGTCATATCTGTTTATGTACACATAGTACATACGAAATTTGGTTGAAATCCAATTGACAGTGTAGGAGTTATATGCATTTAAAATTTAAACCTATCAGTAGGCTTAGAATCATTTTGGCAACACTGTCATGTATGGCCTCCTGAAAATTAAACTGAAGTATTATTATCTATAGCCTATGTGTACCAATTTTGGAATAGTTCCCATGTATACATTCCAAGATATCCAACATGGAGCTCAAATTTCAATTGCGATTTTTTAGCAGTTGGTAGCACTGACATCATTTTCAAGTATGACATTGCGATGTCCCGGTATAGATCTTGACTCATACTAAATTTGGTTTCGATAGCTGCAGCCGTTTAGGAGTTGATAGGGGGGGGACCAACACACAGACAGACACACAGACATTTTCCCGGGTCGATCTCATAAGTCTACTTTTTCCTCATTTTTGCAAAATGTGAAACGTAGGCTAAAAATATCAATCCCCGCCAAAAATATTACCACTAAACTTGTCACAGTACTTACGATAGCCTTCATGGTTGTTGTAGTAAGAACAATGTTTACACCGTACGAGGTAGTCGTGTCGCGATGTTATATACCACACCGTGGTACCCCCTCCTCTAGCAAGTTGGCAATACCTGCCGGCACTTTCTCCATAGGACACCAGTCTGTTGGCGCGCGCGCGCAAGCAGGCTTACCGGGACCAATATTAGGCAATCACACATAGAAAAGGAAAGTATTTTAGAGAGAATTTGGACGATAACTCTTCTTTTCATCGGCATTTCACTCACCTGCTTGACCGGAATTTTTATCGATACATTGTGCGAGGTTAACCCTTTGAGCGTCAAGCCGTTTCTTGAAATACTTGTTGAAAATGCTATTTTCATTTTTCTTCTCCTTCTTTATCTGTTTCAACCAACTTTGGGGTACATGAAATCAATCACTTTTTATTGTTTTGAGCTTTCCTTTTGGCCCAGTATTGCCTCATCCTTTGAGATCTTACTTCCCTTTCTTTGGCAGAGATGTGGATCGTGAGTTTCACTTGGAACCGTTGTTTCTTATCCTTGGTGACGGTTTTGGCTGTTTTGTCCATGAGCATGGTGTCTGTAATTTGGAGTTCCACGAGGTCTTTCTTGGTTTCCTTAAACCAGAGAGGTTTTGTTGTTTTTATTACGAAAGTGGTCGAAGATCTTTTTGGTTAGTCCATTTGAATTCATTCGGAGGATGTGCCCATAAAAATCAATTCTCCGTTTTCTTATTTTGTCCGAGAGTTTTTCAGTCTATTGGTAAAGAGTTTCGTTCCTGACATGGATTAATTTGTTGTTACGAAATTTGGGGCCTAAGATTTTGCGTATTATCTTTCTTTCCTTGACCTCCAGCCTTTCAAGCGGTCCCTGGGTGGTGAGAGACAATCTGCAAGGCTTCTGGTTTAATTACCGAGTTATAATGACTATCTTGGTATTCCTGGAGAGAGACTTCTTGTTATATTTATTTATTTATTTATTTATTGGTGCCTTTATTGTGGCGAAGTTAGGGCTCTAGGCCCTCTCTTACACTTAACCACATACAGTGCAACTTACATGAATACTCAGATATGATATACTTAACCTACCAAACTTAAATACTAGGAAAACTCAAATACTAGAATAAAATAAAATAAAATTAAATAAAATTAAATTAAATTGGCGACTGCGTGATATTAACTAAGCTATACAATTTACATGACATACATTTTTAACAAAATTATACTATGGTCATTCACTCACACATTCATACACAAATTGTTCTAGTTGGTCTACGAATTCAAGAGGAAATCTTTACATGCACGTTTGAAAGTTGTAAGGGATGTACAATTTCTGACGTCACGAGGACAATTATTCCAAATTCTAGTTCCCGACACGAGGAAAGAGTTGCTGAAGGCAGAAGAATGATGTAGAGGAATTGCAATTATAGATCCAGATCGCGTGTGACGATCATGAAAGGAAGAAAGAAAACGAAAATTACAAGAGAGATAGTGAGGAGTACTTTCATTGAGAAGTCGATAGATGAGGGTACATATGTGCAGGTTTCTTAGTTGTTCTACTTTTAGCCAGGAAAGTAGATCATAAAAAGGAGACACATGTGAGGAAAATTTCAAGGAGAAAATAAACCTAATGCAGGAATTTAAAGCTCTCTGAAGTTTCTTGTTTTGTTCACCGGTAGCATCTACTAATACAACATCACAGTAGTTAAATATTGGGAGTATCAAGGTTTGGACGAGTTTTATTTTCAAGTTACGGGGTAGAACGGACTGGTGAATCTTAAGTGGATGAAGTGACGAGTAAACTTTCCTGCATGTATTAGTAACGTGCCCATCCCAATTCAAAGTTTCATTTAGTGTGACTCCAAGACTTTTTACCGATTTAGAGAACGGGATAGCAACACCATTTAGTTGAATTAAAGAAAGCGGTCTACTGTGTAAATGGAAAAGCAATTTAGTCTGCCCTATTACGATAGCTTGTGTTTTAATTGGGTTGATGGTAAGAGAATTTTCAGTTGCATAGCGGCTGATCCTCTTTAGATTTAGATTAATATTTTCAATTGCCGCATCTATGTCATTTACTTTTGTGTGGCAATATATCTGAAGGTCATCAGCATATAGATGGTAATTGCAGTTTTCCAGTTTCGAAGAGATGTCGTTCAGATATAAAATGAATATAAGGGGGCCGAGAATTGAACCCTGAGGTACTCCATTTATTTTGAACTTCCAATCAGTTCTGTTTTCATTAAGGAGTACACGTTGTCTTCGGTTATGAAGATAGGAGGCGAATAATTTGAGAGCAACGGGGCTAAGATGGAAGGATTGCAATTTAGCCATAAGTATGTCCGTGTTAATGGTGTCGAATGCACTGCTGAAGTCTAGGAGAATGAGTATTGTCACTTTACGCTCATCCATTGCTCGTCTTACGTCATCGGTGATCTTAATGAGTGCAGTAGATGTGCTGTGTCCTTTCTTAAATCCAGATTGTAACGGATCAAGTAGTGAGTATTGCGTCAAGTACTGAAGTAGTTGTTCATGCATAAGTTTTTCTAGTATTTTGGAAATTGAGGAAAGTATGCTTACAGGTCGATAGTCGGATGTAGAATTTGCAAGAGAATTTTTCGGAACTGGAATAACTAAAGCATCTTTCCATATTGTTGGGAAGAAACCTTCTAAAAGACATGTGTTACAAATGTGCGTAATAATTGGCAGTAATACTTCTATCAGGTTAACGATAAAGGAAATTGGGATGTCATCTATTCCGACTGCTTGTGATTTGATAGATATTATTTTTTTTCTTACGACAGTATCATCTATTTCACGAAACTTGAATAACGATCGGTGAGGTAGTGGGACACATTGCAGTGTATTTATTGTTGTTTGTATTATTTGGGGATCAGTACTAATTATTTCTCGAGCAAAGTGAGCATTTAATTCATTAGGATTAGTATCCTGCTCATTGGTGTTTTTAGTGCGCCTCCCAATACCTACCGACCTGAGTTGCTGCCAGGTGCTCCTAGCATTCAAGTTGCCGGCTAGCTGTTGGAAGTAGGCATACTTTTTATTTCGAATCATTTGTTTAACTCGATTTCTAAGCACACGATATTTTTCAAAATCGTCACTTGATAAGGTCTGCTTATAACGTCTGTGAAATGCGTCCCGTTCGGCCATTGCGGATTTAATGTCACTTGATAGCCAGGGGGCAGCTTTACGAGTGACTTTTGCTGTTCGTTTAGGTGCATGTTTGTCATATAGTTCCAGCAGTATTTTGTTAAATCTGCTCACCTTTACATCAACGTCAGTCAAGTGTAGTATATCGTTCCATGGACAGAGAATTGCGTCTAGTGTTAGTTCTTGAAGGTTCAATCTTTTCATGTCTCTATATGTTATGTATTTAGGTGCAAATTTTGGAGTTTTTAGAGAATAAGCTAAATAAATCAGGTCGTGTAAAGATATGCCAGGTACTGAAATCTGTCCGTGTTTTAGTATTTTCTGTGGGTTATTTGTGATAATTAAATCAATTAGAGTGCGTGAAGATCCTTGGGGGGGGGGGGGGGGGTGTACGTGGTGAGTAGGACCGAGTGGTAATATTGTCATGTTACAAGAGGTAAACATATTCCGTAAACGATTTGCGTCAGTGGAGTCTATTAATATGTTTGTGTTAAATATAAGTACGTGTTCGTAGGTAGGTAACAGTCTTAGTAGAGTTTCTTCAAAATCCATGAAGTTCCCTTCTTTAGGTGGTTTATATACTACACCAATAAGCACTTTAGTCACGTCAACAGTGAGCTCAACAAACATATATTCGGTCAAGGGGTCAGTAGATAGGTTCGATGTTTTTATAATCTTTGCCGCCAAATTGTTTTTATAGAATAAAGCTACTCCTCCTCCTCGACGCTTCAGTCGGTTGTGAAAGAGCGAATTGTATCCTACTAGACTTATCATGTTTAAAGGGACAGAGTCTCTCATCCAGCTTTCGCTAATTTGCTACAAGGTTTACCATGCTTCCTTCAAAAATAGCTTGGAGCTCAGCGTGATGTGCTATTATGGACTGGGCATTAACATGTGCACACAGCAGTGAACGGGGAAATGCGGAAAATTCCCTTTCCAGATGATTGCAGGTGGGGGGAGACGAAGACAGGGGTTGGGGAGGGCTGGGAGGCTCATTGTCAAGGTGAAGGTCATTATCTCTGTCGGGACTGAATGTAACGGTACCAACTACACTGGCCATAAAACAGAAGGGAGCATGCAACTTACCATTGTTTCCTCATGTATGCACAAGCCACTAGAAGCAGTTAAACAACCACTCTCACTGAATTTAAAATTAAACCACCTATCACTTATGCAATCACTCACACTAAAATTAAAATAACATATTAAACACACACTCACAATTACACACATTAACCTGTTCACTTAACTTCCGATACCTGCCCTTTCATTAAGCAGGCAAGTTCTGCTGGAGTGTTAACGTAATGTTTTTTACCGTCAGAATCCACTATCACTATTCGCCCATCCAGAGTGAAGGTGTTCCTTGCTCCAAAGTGATCCCTGGCCTTGTTGAGCATGTCCTTGCGCGATGCTGTGAGGGACTCAGTTATGAGGATAGGAGTTCCTTTTAAAAGTCTCTTGGCGCGCCAGACACGTTCCCTCTCGTGGTAGCGGGTGAACTTGACAATAATTGGTCTTCTACCGGTAACCACCACATCCGCAGACGATCTCTTTGGTTTCCCCAATCGATGACACCGATCGATGCTCATCATAGTCAGTTCTATATTAAGCTTGTCCTTAAGTACCTCCGTTACTCTAGCGTACACGTCTTCGTTTGGAGTTTCACTTACCCCATGTAGCAGTAGGCAGTTCCGGCGGCTGTACTGTTCTGCCTCATCAATTCGAAGTTCTTGCTTCACAATCTGGTCATTCAAATCCTTTTTTAAGTCACTTAGCTCCGTTATGACTTCAAGGCGAAAAGTCTCGAACTCCGAAGCTAGGGTTTCCACTTTCACGGAGTTGAGGTTGGTAGAAGTGCTCGTTCCAGCTGTGGTGGCTCCCTCTAGGCGAGTTTGAAATACTTTGAGCTTTTCTTCAAACGCTGAAATTCTTTGATTGACGGCTTTTAGGGTCATGACTGTTGACTAAATATTCACTAAGTTGTATATAGTTAATAATACACACCCTAGCAGACTCTATTTGTGAGTTATGTTGCGGTTTCGGCAGGTATTCTACGGAGCACTTTTACGCACGATGCATCTCGGTCGCCATGACATGTTATAAGTATCTTTCGTAAATTGGAAGGCCAATTCAACTTTATTTCTCCTAGATTCCATCGGCTTTTTCTCTAGCGCATTCCAGCCGATCCATTCCCCAAGATAGGTAAATTCTTTGACGATGTCAATTTTCATTCATTAATATTTAAAAATAAACACCCATTCCTTTTAGGTTAGACGCATTATTCTTGCTGTAATTTAATCGAAACACTACTTCAACTATGGTTGTATTCTATTTTCCAAGCTTACCTAAGGAGAGAATTCATGATGAAAGTTAATAAATGTAAAAAAAAAAGTGAATGCACCCGAAAGAAATCAGAAACTCTTATTGGCGTCAAAGTTGGTCGAGATAAGAGATAGGTTGGTATGACACATACTAAGACACCCAGTGGCGTACCGACGGGGGGGTGTTAGGGTTTAACACCCCCAGGGATATTCTCCTACTTGAATCTTTATAATGTCCTATCTATCACCTGTTTTACGCTATCGTTAGTGAGGCGTCTTAACTCCTGTATATATTTTAAAAGTGATCATGTTCGTCACTTAGTAAATGTCCTACACTCTACTCGCAGCAACGTGACTCCTCCTTCAGCGTTGGAGTTAGCCATGGATCAGATTTGCTGTTGAAGTGTGCGATCGGTAACTTTTTTCACGTCGCTTTGGGTTTCTTTAATTGTGTGGGCCCGTTTCGTTAAAGATAATTCAGTAACTTACATGAGAAGTTTCTGCAATTAACTCCAATTAATTATACAGATGGAGTTATCAAGACAGGCAGATTTTGAGAGTCAATAGTAATGACAGTAGGAACACGGAGAACAAAACATTAGTTTTCTCTCACATAATATCAATAGTATAAGCAACCACGTAACTATGGTCATGATGTTACCACTGCATCGTTTCAGTTTTAATATTTAGTTACTGTTTTCCATATTTTTTAGAATATTTTTTTAAAATATTTGTTTCGGAAAAATGAGACCTAAAATAGTTTTCATGCAAAAAGAACGGTTATTTAATTATTGTATTTTATCAATATTAATCGAAATATAATTTTAATTAAGTTGACTGTAACAGCAAGGTCATCTGCACCTATTATAATGTACACAATTACCCAATTATATTAATGAACCTCCCAGAAGGAAATCCTGCGTACGACACTGAAGACACCCAGGAATAGCAAACATTGTTGTGGAAGGAAGGGTCAAGGACAAGAACTCTAGGGGTAGATCAAGGTTGGAATATGTTAAACAGATTGAATCGGATGGAAGGTGTGGTAGATATATAGAGACGAAACGATTAGCTCAGGACAGGGAAGCATGGAGTGCTGCATCTAACCAGTCAAAAGACTGAAGACTCCAAACATCAACAACAACTTTAATTTGACATTTGTTTGTCAAGCAAAGTATATTAATTTTTTCTTTCATTCAGGCCAAGTTTCTAAGAAATTTGTAGGCCTACTGTGAAAAATGAAATCTTCTTTTAAACAGGTTATTTATAATTTTCATAAACTTGGCTTGATCGCGGTCGAGCGGCGGGCCACTTAAATGCTTTTTAAGAAAAGGATATGTAATGTACTCGTAATTAGAATAAACAGCTCACTAGTCACTGGTTTATTGTACCAATCGTGAAACAACACTATGAACTGATTGTAATCATACATCTCTACATAGTATAAAATAAAGTCCACGATTCTTGGATGTAGCAGGTAATCTCGAGAACCACTGGATGGATTTTGATGCGGTTTACACCATTCTGTAAAGGGTTTCTCGAGGATGGTTTCTGTAGACAAGCATTCATTTATGACCAAACGAAATCGAGCAGTAACGATTTCAGTGAATATAGTCGAAGAAAATCTACCGTCCGTGCACCTTCTTAGTTTACGTTGGGTAAACCGTTAAAAATATCTGTATACTAAGAGTTTTTAGAATTGTCTAGCATGAAAGTTCTACAAAAAGTCCGCGACAGCATATCTCTATCTTTTATAAATCACCCACTATAAGTGTTTTTACGTTTTCATTTCTTAAAAAAAATCTCTTCAGTGGGAATTTAAATTACTAGCCTATGAGCGAGCTCACGAGCTAGCGAGCGAGCCTATCACCCCAACTTCGGCCAGCATCAAACTGTCGAGTCGTGTCGAGTTAAGACTTTAGAGAAGAGTATATGTGTTTGGAGTTTCGCTGTTCACCTCGGCTTTTCTGAATTGCGTCTGGAACCTTCCGACGATGTGCCTTTTAAGCTTACGCTGAGTAAACCGTTAAAGAAACCGGGCGTAGCCGGGGCGGGTTGCTAGTCCACATAATATATATAATATATTATTACGCCAATGGTTTGAATGAACTTGAGAAATCTGCACTGTTGTGTATCGCATGAGATTCTTGTCTCCACGCGTTATGCGTCAACTTCACACAAAAACCAACGAAACAAACCTTTTAGAGCTTGAAAAGTACTTTCTAAAGCAAGGGTCAAAATTAAAATAATTTGAAAAACAAACGAGTTACAGCACAATGTAGGGCTTGCTGCGAACACCCTGTATAAATATTAATTACAATGAAATGAAGACGATAAGAACAAGATGTTCAGGAAAGAACATATAGCCTACTTTCTCCTAAATGCATGGGTATTGTTATAACTCTTTGTCCTTTTCAAGGAGTATAATGGAATGTTGGTTGTAGTAGCTTGTTGAAATACAACGTGCTATACGGATATTAAACATGAATATGAGGTGCCCTTTGCTAGCGCTACCTCTGTAAAAAAAAAATGTCATTCAATTCGGTTTCACCGTGTTTGAATTGATATGGGGAATCGATTTGCACACATACATGGCCGCTATCTGCAAACTATTGAGCTGATAACCTTGTAGTTCAGTCAAAAGATGCTTCCCACAAAAAGGTTTGTTGTTGCAAAATTTGGTTGAGATCAGATGATTAGGTTGGTCGTAATTTGATTTAAGCTTTTTACATTTGGGTGGCCACCATTACGTTTTCGTCAAAATAACGGCGATATAAAACATGACACTGAGGTGCTCTTTGCTAGTGCTACCTCTGTACCTAATTTCGTTCAATTAGGTTTCACCGTGTTTGAAAAGATAGGGCGAATCGATTTGCACACATACACGGCCGCCATCTGCAAATTAATATGCAGATGACCTTGTAGTTTGGTCAAAAGATTCTTTATACACAAAGGTATAATGTTGCAAAGTTTGGTTAGAGATCAGATGATTAGTTTGGTCGTAATTTGATTCAAACTTTTAATATTTGGGTTGCCGCAATTACGTTTTCGGAAGATGACGGCGATATAAAACATGCCACTGGAGTGTCCTTTGCTACTGCTACCTCTGCACCAAATTTCGTTCAATTGAGTTTCACCGTGTTTGAAGAGATAGGGCGAATCGATTTGCACACATACCTGGCCGCCATATGCAAACTAATGGGCTGATGACCGTGTAGTTTAGTCAAAAGACGTTCGCCATATGAATATATGTTGTTGCAAAATTTGGTAGAGATCGGATGATTAGGTTAGTCGTAATTTCATTTAAGCTTTGAACAATTGGGTGGCCGCTATTACGTTTCCTTCAAGATAGCGGCGATATAAAACATGACAATGAGGTGCTCTTTGCTAGTGCTACCTCTGTCCCAAGATTCGTTCAATTCGTTTTATTGTTTTGAGCTTTCCCTTTGGCCCAGTATTGTCTCATCCTTAGAGATCTTGCTTCCCTTTCTTTGGCACACATACATGGCCGCCATCCGCAAAGTATTGGGCTGATGACCTAGTAGTTTGTTCAAAATATTCTTCATACATAAAGGTTTTATGTTGCAAAATTTGGTAGAGATCAGATGATTAGGTTGGTCGTAATTTGATTCAAGCTTTGAACATTTGGGTGACCGCCATTACGCAAGATGGCGGCGATATAAAACATGACAATGCGATGCCCTTTGCTAGTTCTATTCGTTCTATTCGGTTTCACCGTGTTTGAATTGATAGGTGGGAACAGACATTCAGAGTACACACACGCACTCAGACACACACACACACACACACACACACACACACACACACAGACACACAATTTTTGGCCGTGTGTAAATCTCCTAAGTCTACTTTCATTTTTTGCAAAAGTCGAAAGTAGGCTAAATGGAGATTGGAATTTTTTGGACATATTTTCAGAATGGATGATTCCAGATTAACAAAAAGGATATTCAAGTACACTTAGGAGAAAAGGTCAACGACTAGCTAGATTTAAGAGGTAAAGAAAGATTTAGAAAGAAATAATATAAGAGATGGTGATGATGATAATTGTTGTTTTACGGGGCCTAACATCTGGGTTATCGGCCCCGAATGGTTTGGGTGATTGTGAAAGATGAGATGAGAATTAAAACTATGACTAATACTAACTACAAACTTACATACTAGAAGAAGAAATGGTAAACAAATAAAGGACAAGGCAAATAAAGGACAGGAAGAAATGAAATGCCCTCAACCCTCGAAGAACGAGGATTGAGGAACTTGGAAGGAAGGAGAGTCATGAAAGGCAGATAGGAAAGGCTGGGATGAGAGGTCTCACCCCAAGGTCAGAGAATAAAGGGGACAAAACCGACCCAGCTCAGGAATCCCTCGGGGTTGCTAACTCCCAAACTCAACAGCCATGAGCCCTTGAGAGTGTAGCACTTTCCAGGGTACACCAGAAGTGGTGGGGCTACACACACTCTACCTCCTTGTACGGACGTGAGATTGCAAATTCTAGTTCAGTTTTAGCATAGGGAAGATTATGGTTCTCTGATTGGCGGTTGTAAGGGAAGATGGTGGCCAAAATCAATTGCGCGGTGGTTGCAAGGCTGCTTGCTGCTGGAGTTAATTGAAAGTGTAAGAATTTGGTATTGTTACGTAGTTAAACTTAATCATAATGTTCGCAATGCGTTGTTAGTAAGAATATTCCACCAGTAATTCATGTTGGAAGAAAGTGTTGTAATAAAAACATTAGGTCACAATTGATGCTTGCCAGTGTACACTTAATTATGTGTTTTCTGGAATAATAACCCAGGTTTTAAAGGCTTGGGACACCGTGGTCATCAGTGTATTAAACTTTCTGTCTGATAAATAATCTGTGACTAAGGTTCGGATAAAAGAAGCCAAAGATTTCTGGAAGGGGCTATCCCAGCATTTTTCTGAATTCAAAATGTAAGACCACGGAATACCTACCATTTCTAAGAGGGTCAACGGTGGCACTCGAACCTACTTCTATCTTAAGATCAGAATCACGCACTTATTTATCATGATTGGCGAGGCTTTTGATTTGAATATTATTATGGATATTTAAAATCTCTTTAGTCCCCTGGTCTGTTTACGAGAATGGGGGACGGATGACCTCGCTGCTCTGCCCCTTTACAAAAATAGTCATAATTACAAGAATGGTATCTGATTGGATCACGGCGTTTACTACACAACCAACGATTTCTTGTGAGAGCCAATTAGGAAGCCTTATTCCTCCTATTGCTAAAAATGAACTAGAATCTGCAATCTCGCTGCCCGGACCTGCGAGGTGGTAACCAACAATACTAATCGCTACATCACGAGGCGTGCATGTGCCTAATAATACTGAACAATAATGTGTGAACTAGAGGAGTGATGAGACTATTAGAGGAAGGGTTTTAAGCGTCAAGTGCACTCTGGTGTGAACTTCTCGGTCTTGTTCCGCATCAATGGAAATTAAACTTTATTCAAAGTCTGAGTGTAGCAGACCGAAGCCTTTGCATCTGACTATTAGTAGATTGCTGCTCAAAGTTTCCTTGTATCTTGTATTTTAATGTATCTTTATTCTAAATGCATAATTAATGGAGTAATAAGGTGAAATATCAAATGTAATTTACTTGCTTACTAACTTACTTACTTACTTGCTTGCTTGGTTACTTACTTATTTACTTACATACTTGCTGCTTACTTATTTACTTACTTGCTTGGTTACTTACTTACTTACTTGCTTGCTTGGTTACTTACTTACATACTTACTTACTTACTTACTTACTTACTTACTTACTTGCTTGCTTACTTACTTGCTTACTTACATACTTACTTACTTACTTACTTGCTTGCTTGGTTACTTACTTATTTACTTACATACTTGCTGCTTACTTATTTACTTACTTGCTTGGTTACTTACTTACTTACTTACTTACTTACTTGCTTGGTTACTTACTTACTTGCTTACTTACTTGCTTGCTTACTTACTTACTTACTTACTTACTTGCTTACTTACTTACTTACTTGCTTACTTACTTACTTGGTTGGTTACTTACTTACTTGCCTGCTTGCTTACTTACATACTTACTTACTTACTTGCTTACTTACTTACTTGCTTGGTTACTTACTTACTTGCCTGCTTGCTTACTTACATACTTACTTACTTACTTGCTTACTTACTTACTTGCTTGGTTACTTACTTATTTGCTTGCTTGGTTACTTACTTACTTGCTTGCTTGCTTACTTACATACTTGGTTGGTTACTTACTTACTTGCCTGCTTGCTTACTTACATACTTACTTACTTACTTGCTTACTTACTTACTTGCTTGGTTACTTACTTACTTACTTGCTTGGTTACTTACTTACTTACTTACTTACTTGCTTGGTTACTTACTTACTTGCTTACTTACTTGCTTGGTTACTTACTTACATACTTACTTACTTGCTTACTTACTTACTTACTTGCTTACTTACTTACTTGGTTGGTTACTTACTTACTTGCTTGGTTACTTACTTATTTGCTTGCTTGGTTACTTACTTACTTGCTTGGTTGCTTACTTACTTACTTGCTTGGTTACTTACTTACTTACTTGCTTGGTTACTTACTTACTTGCCTGCTTGCTTACTTACATACTTACTTACTTACTTGCTTACTTACTTACTTGCTTGGTTACTTACTTACTTGCTTGCTTGGTTACTTACTTACTTGCTTGCTTGCTTGCTTGCTTACTTACATACTTGGTTGGTTACTTACTTACTTGCTTGCTTGCTTGGTTACTTACTTACTTGCATACTTACTTACTTACTTGCTTACTTACTTACTTGCTTGGTTACTTACTTACTTATTTGCTTGCTTGGTTACTTACTTACTTGCTTGCTTGCTTACTTACATACTTACTTACTTACTTGCTTACTTACTTAATTGCTTGGTTACTTGCTTACTTGCTTACTTACATACTTACTTACATACTTACTTACTTACTTGCTTGCTTGCTTACTTACATACTTACTTACTTACTTGCTTACTTACTTACTTGCTTGGTTACTTACTTACTTATTTGCTTGCTTGGTTACTTACTTACTTGCTTGCTTGCTTACTTACATACTTACTTACTTACTTGCTTACTTACTTACTTGGTTGGTTACTTACTTACTTGCTTGGTTACTTACTTATTTGCTTGCTTGGTTACTTACTTACTTGCTTGCTTGCTTACTTACATACTTACTTACTTACTTGCTTACTTACTTGGTTGGTTACTTACTTACTTATTTGCTTGCTTGGTTACTTACTTACTTGCATACTTACTTACTTACTTGCTTACTTACTTACTTGCTTGGTTACTTACTTACTTATTTGCTTGCTTGGTTACTTACTTACTTGCTTGCTTGCTTACTTACATACTTACTTACTTGCTTGCTTACTTACTTGCTTGGTTACTTACTTACTTATTTGCTTGCTTGGTTACTTACTTACTTATTTGCTTGCTTGGTTACTTACTTACTTGCGTGCTTACTTACATACTTACTTACTTACTTGCTTACTTACTTACTTGCTTGGTTACTTACTTACTTATTTGCTTGCTTGGTTACTTCCTTACTTGCTTGCTTGCTTACTTACATACTTACTTACTTACTTGCTTACTTACTTGCTTGGTTACTTACTTACTTGCTTGGTTACTTACTTACTTGCTTGGTTACTTACTTACTTACTTACTTGCTTACTTACTTACTTGCTTACTTACTTACTTACATACTTACTTACTTACTTACTTACTTGCTTACTTACTTACTTGCTTGGTTACTTACTTACTTATTTGCTTGCTTGGTTACTTACTTACTTGCTTGCTTACTTACATACTTACTTACTTACTTGCTTACTTACTTACTTGTTTGGTTACTTACTTACTTGCCTGCTTGCTTACTTACATACTTACTTACATACTTGCTTACTTACTTACTTGCTTACTTACTTACTTGCTTGGTTACTTACTTACTTATTTGCTTGCTTGGTTACTTACTTACTTGCTTGCTTGCTTACTTACATACTTACTTACTTACTTGCTTACTTACTTACTTGCTTGGTTACTTACTTACTTGCTTGGTTACTTACTTACTTACTTGCTTGGTTACTTACTTACTTACTTACTTGCTTACTTACTTACTTGCTTACTTACTTACTTACATACTTACTTACTTACTTACTTGCTTACTTACTTACTTGCTTGGTTACTTACTTACTTATTTGCTTGCTTGGTTACTTACTTACTTGCTTGCTTGCTTACTTACATACTTACTTACTTACTTGCTTACTTACTTACTTGTTTGGTTACTTACTTACTTGCTTACTTACTTACTTGCTTGCTTGCTTGGTTACTTACTTACTTGCTTACTTACTTACTTGCTTGGTTACTTACTTACTTGCTTGGTTACTTACTTATTTGCTTGGTTACTTACTTACTTACTTACTTACTTGATTACTTACTTACTTGCTTACTTACTTACTTACATACTTACTTACTTACTTACTTGCTTACTTACTTACTTGCTTGGTTACTTACTTACTTATTTGCATGCTTGGTTACTTACTTACTTACATACTTACTTACTTACTTACTTGCTTACTTACTTACTTGCTTGGTTACTTACTTACTTACTTGCTTGCTTGCTTACTTACTTATTTGCTTGCTTGGTTACTTACTTACTTGCTTGCTTGCTTACTTACATACTTGCTTACTTACTTACTTGCTTGGTTACTTACATACTTACTTACTTACTTGCTTACTTACTTACTTGTTTGGTTACTTACTTACTTGCCTGCTTGCTTACTTACATACTTACTTACATACTTGCTTACTTACTTACTTGCTTACTTACTTACTTGCTTGGTTACTTACTTACTTATTTGCTTGCTTGGTTACTTACTTACTTGCTTGCTTGCTTACTTACATACTTACTTACTTACTTGCTTACTTACTTACTTGCTTGGTTACTTACTTACTTGCTTGGTTACTTACTTACTTACTTACTTGCTTACTTACTTACTTGCTTACTTACTTACTTACTTGCTTACTTACTTACTTGCTTGGTTACTTACTTACTTATTTGCATGCTTGGTTACTTACTTACTTACATACTTACTTACTTACTTGCTTACTTACTTACTTGCTTGGTTACTTACTTACTTACTTGCTTGCTTGCTTGCTTACTTACATACTTACTTACTTACTTGCTTACTTACTTACTTATTTGGTTACTTACTTACTTGCTTGCTTGCTTGGTTACTTACTTACTTGCTTACTTACTTGCTTGGTTACTTACTTACTTGCTTACTTACTTACTTGCTTGGTTACTTACTTACTTGCTTGGTTACTTACTTACTTGCTTGGTTACTTACTTACTTACTTACTTGCTTACTAACTTACTTGCTTACTTACTTACTTACATACTTACTTACTTACTTGCTTACTTACTTACTTGCTTGGTTACTTACTTACTTATTTGCTTGCTTGGTTACTTACTTACTTGCTTGCTTGCTTACTTACATACTTACTTACTTACTTGCTTACTTACTTACTTGCTTGGTTACTTACTTACTTGCTTGCTTGCTTACTTACTTATTTACTTGCTTACTTACTTACTTGCTTGGTTACTTACTTACTTATTTGCTTGCTTGGTTACTTACTTACTTGCCTGCTTGCTTACTTACATACTTACTTACTTACTTGCTTACTTACTTACTTGCTTGGTTACTTACTTACTTGCCTGCTTGCTTACTTACATACTTACTTACTTACTTGCTTACTTACTTACTTGGTTGGTTACTTACTTACATACTTACTTACTTACTTACTTGCTTGCTTGCTTACTTACTTATTTACTTGCTTACTTACTTACTTGCTTGGTCACTTACTTACTTATTTGCTTGCTTGGTTACTTACTTACTTGCTTGCTTGCTTACTTGCATACTTACTTACTTATTTGCTTACTTACTTACTTGCTTGGTTACTTACTTACATACTTACTTGCTTACTTACTTACTTGCTTGGTTACTTACTTACTTGCCTGCTTGCTTACTTACATACTTACTTACTTACTTGCTTACTTACTTATTTACTTGCTTACTTACTTACTTGCTTGGTTACTTACTTACTTATTTGCTTGCTTGGTTACTTACTTACTTGCCTGCTTGCTTACTTGCATACTTACTTACTTGCTTACTTACTTACTTGGTTGGTTACTTACTTACATACTTACTTGCTTACTTGCTTGCTTGCTTACTTACTTATTTACTTGCTTACTTACTTACTTGCTTGGTTACTTACTTACTTACTTGCTTGGTTACTTACTTGCTTGGTTACTTACTTACTTACTTACTTGCTTACTTACTTACTTGGTTGGTTACTTACTTACATACTTACTTACTTACTTGCTTGCTTGCTTACTTACTTACTTGCTTACTTACTTACTTGCTTGGTTACTTACTTACTTACTTATTTGCTTGCTTGTTTACTTACTTACTTGCCTGCTTGCTTACTTACATACTTACTTACTTACTTGCTTACTTACTTACTTGCTTGGTTACTTACTTACTTATTTGCTTGCTTGGTTACTTACTTACTTACTTGCTTGCTTGCTTGGTTAACTACTTACTTACTTGCTTGGTTACTTACTTACTTACTTACTTACTTACTTACTTACTTACTTACTTACTTACTTACACTTACTTACACTTACTTACTTACTTACTTACTTACTTACTTACACTTACTTACTTACTTACACTTACTTACACTTACTTACTTACTTACTTACTTACTTATTTGCTTGCTTGGTTACTTACTTACTTACTTACTTACTTACTTACACTTACTTACACTTACTTACTTACGTACTTACTTACACTTACTTACTTACATACACTTACTTACTTACTTACTTACTTACTTACACTTACTTACACTTACTTACTTACTTGCTTACTTACTTGCTTGCTTGGTTACTTACTTACTTACTTACACTTACTTACACTTACTTACTTACTTACTTACACTTACTTACACTTACTTACACTTACTTACTTACTTACTTACTTACTTACACTTACTTACACTTACTTACACTTACTTACTTACTTACACTTACTTACACTTACTTACTCTTACTTACACTTACTCTTACTTACTTACTTACACTTACTTACACTTACTTACTTACTTACACTTACTTACACTTACTTACTTACTTATTTGCTTGCTTGGTTACTTACTTACTTGCTTACTTGCTTACTTACTTACTTGCTTGGTTACTTACTTACATACTTACTTGCTTACTTACTTACTTGCTTGGTTACTTACTTACTTGCCTGCTTGCTTACTTACATACTTACTTACTTACTTACTTACTTACTTGCTTGGTTACTTACTTACTTATTTGCTTGCTTGGTTACTTACTTACTTACTTGTTTGCTTGGTTACTTACTTACTTACTTGCTTGCTTGGTTAACTACTTACTTACTTGCTTGGTTACTTACTTACTTACTTACTTACTTACTTACTTACTTACACTTACTTACACTTACTTACTTACTTACTTACTTACTTACTTACTTACACTTACTTACTTACTTACACTTACTTACACTTACTTACTTACTTACTTATTTGCTTGCTTGGTTACTTACTTACTTACTTACTTACACTTACTTACACTTACTTACTTACTTACTTACTTACACTTACTTACTTACTTACACTTACTTACACTTACTTACTTACTTACTTACTTACTTACTTACTTACACTTACTTACTTACTTGCTTACTTACTTGCTTGCTTGGTTACTTACTTACTTACTTACTTACTTACACTTACTTACACTTACTTACTTACTTACACTTACTTACACTTACTTACTTACTTACTTACACTTACTTACTCTTACTTACTTACTTACTTACTTACACTTACTTACTTACTTACTTACTTACTTACACTTACTTACTTACTTACACTTACTTAAATATAATTAAAAACAAGCATTGATTCTTTCTTTCTTTCTTTCTTTCATTTTGTATCT
This sequence comes from Meconema thalassinum, assembly GCA_946902985.2. Taxonomy (NCBI): domain Eukaryota; kingdom Metazoa; phylum Arthropoda; class Insecta; order Orthoptera; family Tettigoniidae; genus Meconema; species Meconema thalassinum. The sequence goes on along the minus strand of OX336400.1, from coordinate 83,329,151 downwards.
CTTTCGTTTTTCTGTATTATTTCCGTCTTTCTTTCTGTATTTTTTCCCTTCTGTCTCTCTGTCTTTCTTTCTGTATTTCTTTTTGTGTTTCTTTCCTAGACCACCTCGTGGCGCAGTGGCTAGCATTGTTATCTGTCACCCCCGAGGTACCGGGTTCGATCCCCGGCTCTGCCAAGAATTTAAAAGTCTTGGTATGGTCTGGTGCGGGGTCTCCAGCCTCGTGATGCAAAATGGGAACCTGCCGGATGCTATGGCAGAAGGAGGAGTGGAAAGGAACTGGCCACCCTACCACATGTAACTCCGGCTCGGGATGCCTGGTTAGTCATCCATTGACCAAGTCAAGGGCTCTAATTCAGGTCGCCTACATTCCTGGAAGTGATATGGCACTCTATACTCTGTATTTCAAAAGAAAGAACGTGAAGGAAATGGCGGGAGCTTGGAACAGCTGAGCTGTGTTGCCAGTTTTTATTGTTGATGTGGATCAGCTGATACAAATAATACACAGGGCTACACTTCGGACATTATTTCTGTACTACTATGCGCAATATAATGCAAATGTCCATCCTGAGTCAACGCCGAGGACATTCAAATAGAGAAATACTGTACATAAATAAATAAATAAATAAATAAATAAATAAATACATAACACACAGAAGCTATGCTACCTATAATTAACAAAAATAACTAGCTAACTAAGAACACGATGAAACTAGAAAATAATAATAATAATAATAATAATAATAATAATAATAATAATAAAAATAAAATAAATAACGAAGTGAAGATTGAAACAAAACAAAAAAATATTAATAGCCTACTCGATGCAAAAAGTAAACTAAACTATGACAGTGAAACTAACTCAGACACAGACAGCGGATGACAAGCGACTGAATCATGAGCAATGCTCTGGCAACGTGTGGTGCTATTTGTCAAAATCCAGCCAATAGGAGCCCTCAGCGGGCATTTTACGATCGTTCCCGCCAAATATGCCAGGTTCTTACTTTCGAAATACAGAGTGTAATAATAAATAATTTCTTTATTTCTTACTTACTTTCTTTCTGTCTGCCTGTCTTTCTTTTTCCCTTCATGCTGTCTTTTTTCTTAATTTATATATTTTACAGTCTGGTTATTTTACTAATAAGAATACTTGGAATTTGTGGAGCTCTAGGCTGTTTGTATCTTCCTTGCAGTGGCGAAACCTGGCGCCCTACACAGTGCCGGATTTCTGCCTCGGCCTACAAGGCCCCGGCCTAGGGGCCCAGCCAGCCTAGGGGCCCCGGTGGCGGAATTTTATCTGCTTATGAGGAGTTAAATAAAAAGTTTGACTTTCTTACGAAACTACATCGTTTGGAATCTAAAGACATCCGTGAAGGAGCCAGAAACCTTATAACTTTTTATCCGGGGGACTTGGATAGGATTTTGGAAAACGAGTGTCTACACCTGCAAGCTCATTTGTCGTCGAATGATGAAGTTATGGAGTTATGGTCACTGAAGCTATACAAATACTCATCGGAAAAAGGCTTTTTGGACATTTATCCAAACGTAGGAATTGCACTCTGAATGCTGTTGTGTACACCAGCGTCAAACTGCTCAGCAGAACGGTCGTTTTCAGCACTAAAGAGAGTAAAGAATTACTTATGATCTAACATAGGAGAGAACAGACTTAATTCACTCTCTGTAATGTACATAGAGTCAGAAATAATGCAGTCATTTGACTATGATGACGTCATTCATTCTTTGGCACAGAAGAAAGTTCGTCGTATGATTCTATACATTTTATAGAATAACGTAACTATAGTAACATAGACTGTATTATTCTGATGTCTATTTAAGTCATTCAAGTCGATTAAAAATTATATGTTCTGTAGTAGTGCATTTGTATGTCTGTATGTCTACCCCTTATTATTCCCGTTTTTCCAACGGGGTCGGGGATGAGAGTCGATGGAAGTCTTTGTGGCGATGGTCTTTACGGCCGGATGCCCTTCCTGACGCCAACCTCATGAGAGGAGTTAATGAGGGATGAAATTAATCATGGTGAATGAACTGGGCAAGGATGTGGAAGGAAGCAGCCGTGGCCTGTCAGAAGGTACCGTCCGAGCATTTGCCTGGTGTTGAAAATGGGAAACCACGGAAAGCCATTTCAAGGACGGCCGACGGTGGGGCTCGAACCCACGCGTCTACCGAGTCAGCAGAGAGCTTGGCCCCATGACCTAATGCTGCGCGTTAGCCAGCGTAGCCACTTCTGTCGGTGTTCCGTAGTAGTGCATTTAATTTGCTAAATTTCCAAAATAGCTTCGAGACGGTAGGGAGGGGGGGAGGCAAATGTCAAGTGCCTAGGGGCCCTGGATCTCTAAAGTCCGGGCCTGTACAACGATACATGAATGATTCACTGGCTTGTCTCTATGTTGTAACACTACAGTAAGTCAGGAAAGTGGTTCACGATCAAATTACCGCACATCCGTTCCCCTTAGACAAGGTCTGAGTCGCGGTACGTCACCTTTCATATTCTGCTCCCACACGACCTTGGGGGAAATGCTCATCTAACTGACCTCCGACGGTTAAACAGTATCCATTTACCGTATATTAGGGTAAAACAGATTTAAGAAATAATGACTGATGAGTCATTTGGCTTTTATTTCATGTTTCTTGTACCAATTTTGCAAATCGGTACATGTTCATCTTATCTTCGAGACGCAGCGGGAGGTCCAGGTCTGGGCAGATTCTCATGAGAAAATACACCAGCCCCCTTCTGAGAATTCCATTCACCAAATTGGCACCTGGCTACTGCTGAAATGAGATCGCCTAGCCCTTTCCGACATGATTTGTGCCCTTGTGTGTGCTGTCACCTAAAGGTTATAATAAATGGAAAAGAGGGATAAGTCAAGCTTTGATCCGTGAACTTTTGAAAGGTGAACAATTCCTGTCAGTTTCATTCGCCAAGCCTTCTGCCAGGATTTCTGCCCTTCGTGCGAACTGTCACTTAAAGTATTGAAAAGCGAACATTTACTGTCAGCTGCATTTCGCCATGCTCTTATTCTGAGAAAGATCTTACAAAGGACATTGTGTAACACCTCGACTCCTAGAAGGTTTCTACGCAGTAACCTGTATGGGGTGATATTCTATAGTACCCACTCAAGACCTTGAACCCTGGCTTTTGTGCAACTAGTCGCAGTTGGTGCTACTGGAGGTTTGTGGTGGGGATACACTGATATACAAGGGTGGAATCTGTGACAAAAAAAAAACAGTACGAGAGGAACAGTGTGTGAGGAAGTTTGGTGACAGAAAGACTCTTGAGCACTTGCCTCCGGGGAAAACGTGTGTGCAGTTTTCCCCGGAGGGTTCGAAGATACCAGGTGGTACTATCATGATTTAATTACTAAGGGGCATAACCAAGGACTATCAATACAAACTTTGACTGCTAAATTTTGTAACGTCATTTTAAGGCCGCGTGTCGGCGGTCCATAAGCTTAACTAGATAAAGTCTATTTTAGCACTTTAGTATATAATCTTTTGGAGGGTCTAGTAATACTTTGGTGGTACCTTTATATGTAATTACTGCAGGGTGGATTATTATTATCCTATTTCCGGTTAGCTGGATGGGACCCTCGTGGTTTTAACTTTGGTCAGAAAGGCTGCTGAAGACATTAAATCAGAAGCAGGCTTTCGGACCGCCTTAGTCGTATTAAACGGCTCTTAAATTACTTATGTAACCTTGTTTTGGAAGTGGCACAGAGTCTAACTTCATGTTATTATTCCATTAGTTTTGACGTCAGGGGAATCATTCCTGATAAATTCGTTACTATCACAAATGTAGATGTGTCAAACCTTGCCAATCGGGCAAGTGTCTGGTTTGTTTAAATTAAGTCTTTCATTTGTGTTTAATTAGATCATATTTGTCAGTTAGTTAATTAAGTGGCGGAAGCCCGTCTCTTGTAATTGTTTTATTTTACTGCTCAATACATGTTAGCTTATTTCGATTTGTCATATTATTTATTGGATGAAGTCACTAGGAAGATTATTCCCCTTTTCATTCTTCATCTTTGGCAGGGTCAATTTAATACGGCCTGCTGAGGTACGCATTCAGCGTTCCACCCCACAAGCTGGTCTTGACATTGGTTTCGTCCCGCCTGTTCTCTCTTTTCTAAATCGATGAGGGTGTTCTTGAAAACCAAGCAAATCGGAACATTCGCTCCTAGTTTTTTTTTGCTGTGAACTCAGCTGGCCTAGCGAGTAATTAAATTAAGCCTTTCATGTGTGTTATCATTTATTAATTTCTGATATGGTAATATCATGTTAATAAAGCATTTTGATATGCTAATATTATTATTATTATCATTTTGGCTAATAAACAGGGTAAGGAGGGACGGGGCTAACTGTTACAATGGTAGCATGAGCATGGTTTTGCTCTGTGATCTTGCCATTAGTAAACAATCCTTCCTATTGACTGATTGCAGTAATTAATTAAAATTAAATTCAGTAACTTAATTAATGTAGATTGGGCCCTCCATACTACTAATCTTTTCTCCAATAGGTAGGCTAGTAATTAGAGCAGAACCTAATACATGTTGTGATTTGATTTCATGTAAAATAACTTGCTGTGTACACCATGGACCATATGAGCAATTCATATCGTCAGCTGTCAGGCGAGAAGTGGCAGTCACATGCGCTGAACGAAATTCAGGACTGCTGAGATAAAAATGGCGTTGCTGCGTTGCCAGATTGACGAGTCGACCGGCTGAAAGAATTTCACACGTGGTGAGTTTTGATATGCTGTTTGTATGTTTTGGGGTGGTTGTAAATTCATTCTGTTCTTGTAGGAACTAGTCCAGCTCAATTTTACTGCACCTGTGTTAAATCTACACCTCGGGAAGTGTTGTTTTGACTAAATTGTGTCACGTGTTTGAAATAATAAAATGTTTGTCTGGTTGGAAGTAGTGTTGGTAAAATTTAAATTATTGACGTTTTAAATTCTCTTGAAAATAGGCTGAAATTGATAAACTTGTATTTCCAGTAAGAATAACTTAGTGTCTGTTTTGATGTGCGTTTAGTACACGCCTGTTGAATCACGTAGTGATTTTGAACCATCATGGCCGACGTCTGTGACAAGTTATTATTTTATACAACTGATGTCAGTGAAAATGTGAATTGCGTGTGTGGATTTATCATCAGCAGGTTCCTTGGGGTAAATCTGTAATTATTCTTAATAATTGTTAGCGATGTAAGGCTGAAATTCTGCAATTTGCTGTGCGTAATACGTGTGAGGTATAATTGGTAGTGATCAGCTGTTCATTAGGCCAAACATTTCATAGTTTTGTTGTCATTTCTTTAGCTGGGGGTTAATTATTTCGCTGTTGGTAGTTCTGTCAAATTAAATTGGACCGTGAGAGTATTAAAATTTGGTATTGTCAACTTATTCTGCGTTAAATTAATTCTGGAAAATGGTCGAATTGCTGTCTATATGTACGTTCGGTAATTGTATTTTGAATGATGTTAAATGTCGAATTGCGTGTGTGCTAATTCAGTATAAATGAATCAGGTGAGTGTTTATGTATGTATGATTTATGTTTAAGTTTGCTTAGTAATTGGGGGGAGAGTAAATAGTCTTGTCGTGACATGGGGATTTTAAGGTTAGATTGTCATCTAAATTGGTCAAGTATTAAATGGCTTTAATATTCAGTATTTTAGTGTGTGTTCGTTGAGTGACTTACTAAGTGGGATGTTTCTGGGAGGCAGTCACCTTCACGTCGCATCTCATTTAGGGTGTAAATACATATTTTCCCCCGATTCGTGTCTTTCGTTTTAGGACGTTTTCCTACGATGTAAGGAGAACTGTGATTTCAGGGCTACAACTTTGGGTTGTTTTATCAGGTCCTTACGTGAGTTGATACTCCGTTGGCGTTATAGTGTCTTGACGATCCGAATACTAACATACTGTTGTAAATGGGGAATTTTAGGATTGTTCAGGGAAGGGAGCATGTATGTCTGGTGGAGGTATGAATGTATTTCTGTGGTTGATTGTGTTCAGGGTGAAAGAGTATGTGTGATGCGATTTTTATTGCTGCCCTGACTAGGAATCGAACTGGTGTTCTTTGGTGGTCAAAATTGTATTTATTTTCTTTTGTGATCCTTCAGTTTTTTTTTAATCCTGCTGATTGAATGAAAGTCATGTGTGAATGATTTGATGTAGGTTTGCAATTTGAATTTGGGTGGGAGTAATTGAGGGCAAATTGCCAGTAACGTAAAATGGATTATTATTGATTTTATATTAGTTGTATTAGTTGTATTTTGAAAATGGACCTATTATGCAGATGTGCTTCGTATGGGGATCTACTGTCAGGAGTCCATTTAATTTGGGGTGTGAGTACCATCTTGATTGGGGGCCGGGCAGGGTGTATATAGCATTTGCCCGACTCGAGTGACTGAAAGGTATGGGACTTCGTTATAACTCGGTGACAGGCAAAAATTTTTTTTTTTGGGGTAGTTGAGGCCGCTCAGTCAGTGGGGAGTCGGGGTTAAAAGACCTCTACGGAGGCCCTCTTGGTAAGAGTCCGCAATACCATTAGTTTAGGTTCATGATATCTGTACGACTGCTAATTTGCATAATTGAATGTAATGGGTTATTGTAGTGGGTGGTAAAATCTTATAATGAGATGTTTGAGAAGGATGTGTGATGGATGATGGATGAATGTTAGGAACTGGAGACCTGTGTTCGAGTTCCAGTGATGAAGTTGGTAACTCGGGGAATACTTGTTGATTGTTGGTATATATAAAAAAAAATTATTTGGTAGTTCGGTTGGTGAAGGTTTTCCTTTAGGGAGATATCCTGCGGTGGCATGCTGAGCTGTCGTTGTATGTCAGCTGCTGTGTTCACTAGTCTGATTTTGAGATTTTTGGGAGGTTGCAATGCTTCGTTTGCGATGGCATTGAAATAGGCTGGTTCGTTAGTTATTCATAACTTGCAGTTTCTTGCTGTTAGGCGGCTAGGTTATTTCTATTGTGGTCGCATTTCTGAAGGGTTGTAGGTTCGTGAGATTTCATGTAGACTCCCGTTAGCTTGGGTGTGTTCACTTCACAATCAGCTGTTGTAGGCGTTCATGCATATTTTGATATTTTGATTCTGGAGTTTTCACTTGAGGGTGCTTCAGTGCATTAGTTGGCTAGTTATTTATAACTTGCAGCCTTGATCTGTTAGACCGCTAGGGTCTCTGTTGTAGTCTCAACTCTGAAAAGTTCTGGGTTCGTTAAAATTTCGAGTAGCCCCGTCATCTTGGGTGTGTGTGGGTTCGGCTGTTGCCACCGGATGTTCTGATCGATTGTGAGCCTTAGTGACAGTTAGTGTCCTGGGTAGTTACTGGAGTAATCATGTTTGGTGGTAAAAAAAAAAATTCTCTGAGTAATAGAGTGTTGATAGCTTGGCAGTTTTTTTAGTGCGAGGTTCCAATGTGGTTAGGTGAGAGCTGGATTTATGGATTTATTTTGAAGATTTTAATTGCTTCGTGCCTTTTGAGATGTAACATCTGTCACTGCTGTGATTTGTAATTCTGAATAATTTAGTGTTGATATTCTGAGAGGAATTTTATTGGCGTTAGCATTTGGTGAGATACAGACACGTGTTGTTAGTCAAGGAGGTTGTGAATTTTGAGATTTTAAGTAGCTTCGTGAAGTTAATGTTTTAAGAACGTTTTGATGACAGTGGTGAGCTGAAGCATCATGGGTTCGATTTGAGTGTGGTCATAAAGTGTCACCCGGTATTTGGATGGTGAATATTAATGGTAGGTGACACACGTTGTTAGTTGGAGACGTCTGTAGTCTGTGGTAACGCCACGTAGAGAAATTTTCGGGGTTGTGATTGTCTGTGTTGTGTGATTGGAAGGTGAACCACGTGCATTTGGGTGTGTGTGACGCTTGGTGGGTGCCCTACCTTGTGTCGAATGTGTATTTATGTTTTGGTAATGTGTTGTACTGTCATCTTCTGAGGCGGCCATGCCTTTGTAGGGGAAGATGTTAATTACCCTCTGTGGGGTCGTGTATTGATCCGGAGGGGGAGCTCAGGTACCGAGCTGATTTTGTCGTGATGGCCAGGGTTTGGTGGCGCAAGAGTGATGTTCCTCCCGGTGTCATAAGGGAGAGGACCTGTCATGTGAAGGACAGGGCGGTGTTTGTTTATGTAGTGTGTGAATGACAGTGCATACTGTTTTAATAATTCACGTCAGGTTATGAACTGCAGTCCTCGTGCTGTTTTCCTGGTTCGCTAGTTGTCCTATGGAATTTAGGGTTATTTATGTTTTGTGTTGTCGCCGGGAACAAGTGCCCGTAGGCAGTTATGGAGTGGGAGACGTTGTGTTGTCGCCGGGAACAGAGCCCGTAGGCAGTTATGGAGTGGGAGACGTTGTGTTGTCGCCGGGAACAGTGCCCGTTGGCAGATATGGAGTGGGAGAAATATCGGGGTGACAGCCCGATGGAATTAAGGGCATTCTTATTATTAAAGTGTGAATGTGTGTGTGTGAATTATGTGGGTGACGTGGTTTTTCCTTATTTTGTTTGTCTTGCTGCTAGTGTGCTTGCGTGATAGGATGTTGTGGTCTCTGTTCCTCCTGTCCTTGGAGGCCACTGAGGGCAGTGTGGGTCAGGAACATGTAAAATTGAGCAAGACATGTAATTTGTGTTTGTGTGCATATCAAAACGAGCTCTGTGTGATGCCTTCGGTGCGGTGGGTAATTTTGTAATGTATCAACTTGAGCGGTGTCACGGGAGGTATAGTAAATGTAGTTCTGATGGAATGCCCCGTGCGGCATGTTAATGTAATTGTCATTGTGAATTTTGGAAATAGTTACGTGCTGTCCTGATTTCGTGAAGTCGCAGAAAAATGGTCCTTCGGTTTTGTTAAAGTAAATTCATTTTGGAAAAATTGTTTAAAAATTTTGGTGGGCAAGTTTGTAGGTGCCTTTGATTTGCATATTCTAAAGAAAAATTCTGGGTTCTGTACACCTTAGTTAAATTTTAGTTATTCTTGCTAAGTATTGTAGTGAACTTTCAATTAAGCTTGTTAACGTCAGTCATATCGTATAGTTGGTTGCCCCTTTCGTGTGTTTTTCGTACTTCGGTGGACCTTTAATTATGCCCTGGACACTATCTCTTTGCGCAGAACCTTGTTTGAAGCATCAAGTATCCCTTGTGATTTGAAAGACTCTTAAGTGAACTTCGATGGCGCACTAATGCTTCGTGTGATGTTTTTTTTATCCTTCCTGGGATAACTTCAGCTGTTATGGGCTGGTTGGCTGGCCTGGAACGATTGTTCCCTCTAAGGGAACTGTATTTGGACCATACGCTGCTGTTCTGATGTGTGTTTCAGTGGTCACTATGTGGGACGTGTGCCACCAATCTGGGCCCAGTTTGGAGGTACCATCTAGGTCCCATGGCATCATTCTACCCGAAGAGATCTACTTCAAGGTCCGCTGGCGGGGATTGGAGTAGCCTTTTCAGCTGCCAAGAGACCAGCTGGACACCATCACCCTGTTCATCAGCCCCCCATCGTCTTCCTTTGGAGGAGGAGGATGTACCAATTTTGCAAATCGGTACATGTTCATCTTATCTTCGAGACGCAGCGGGAGGTCCAGGTCTGGGCAGATTCTCATGAGAAAATACACCAGCCCCCTTCTGAGAATTCCATTCACCAAATTGGCACCTGGCTACTGCTGAAATGAGATCGCCTAGCCCTTTCCGACATGATTTGTGCCCTTGTGTGTGCTGTCACCTAAAGGTTATAATAAATGGAAAAGAGGGATAAGTCAAGCTTTGATCCGTGAACTTTTGAAAGGTGAACAATTCCTGTCAGTTTCATTCGCCAAGCCTTCTGCCAGGATTTCTGCCCTTCGTGCGAACTGTCACTTAAAGTATTGAAAAGCGAACATTTACTGTCAGCTGCATTTCGCCATGCTCTTATTCTGAGAAAGATCTTACAAAGGACATTGTGTAACACCTCGACTCCTAGAAGGTTTCTACGCAGTAACCTGTATGGGGTGATATTCTATAGTACCCACTCAAGACCTTGAACCCTGGCTTTTGTGCAACTAGTCGCAGTTGGTGCTACTGGAGGTTTGTGGTGGGGATACACTGATATACAAGGGTGGAATCTGTGACAAAAAAAAAACAGTACGAGAGGAACAGTGTGTGAGGAAGTTTGGTGACAGAAAGACTCTTGAGCACTTGCCTCCGGGGAAAACGTGTGTGCAGTTTTCCCCGGAGGGTTCGAAGATACCAGGTGGTACTATCATGATTTAATTACTAAGGGGCATAACCAAGGACTATCAATACAAACTTTGACTGCTAAATTTTGTAACGTCATTTTAAGGCCGCGTGTCGGCGGTCCATAAGCTTAACTAGATAAAGTCTATTTTAGCACTTTAGTATATAATCTTTTGGAGGGTCTAGTAATACTTTGGTGGTACCTTTATATGTAATTACTGCAGGGTGGATTATTATTATCCTATTTCCGGTTAGCTGGATGGGACCCTCGTGGTTTTAACTTTGGTCAGAAAGGCTGCTGAAGACATTAAATCAGAAGCAGGCTTTCGGACCGCCTTAGTCGTATTAAACGGCTCTTAAATTACTTATGTAACCTTGTTTTGGAAGTGGCACAGAGTCTAACTTCATGTTATTATTCCATTAGTTTTGACGTCAGGGGAATCATTCCTGATAAATTCGTTACTATCACAAATGTAGATGTGTCAAACCTTGCCAATCGGGCAAGTGTCTGGTTTGTTTAAATTAAGTCTTTCATTTGTGTTTAATTAGATCATATTTGTCAGTTAGTTAATTAAGTGGCGGAAGCCCGTCTCTTGTAATTGTTTTATTTTACTGCTCAATACATGTTAGCTTATTTCGATTTGTCATATTATTTATTGGATGAAGTCACTAGGAAGATTATTCCCCTTTTCATTCTTCATCTTTGGCAGGGTCAATTTAATACGGCCTGCTGAGGTACGCATTCAGCGTTCCACCCCACAAGCTGGTCTTGACATTGGTTTCGTCCCGCCTGTTCTCTCTTTTCTAAATCGATGAGGGTGTTCTTGAAAACCAAGCAAATCGGAACATTCGCTCCTAGTTTTTTTTTGCTGTGAACTCAGCTGGCCTAGCGAGTAATTAAATTAAGCCTTTCATGTGTGTTATCATTTATTAATTTCTGATATGGTAATATCATGTTAATAAAGCATTTTGATATGCTAATATAATTATTATTATCATTTTGGCTAATAAACAGGGTAAGGAGGGACGGGGCTAACTGTTACATTTCTGTTAGAGGACTGGCTACGTGGCGCAGCGGTAACGCTCTTGCCTGCTGTGCCCAAATTTGCAGGATCGAATGCTGGCACACCGTGGTGTTGGGGTAGCGCGCCTGCCTCTGACCCGCAGGCCCCGGGTTCGATTCCCGGCTCCGTCAGGGATTTTGGAAATTGACGTGTTGGCTGAAACGGGGTGCACTCAGCCTCGTGAGTACAATTGAGTAACTATATATTAGAAAGAAAATAAAGGGATTCTGCCTTTTCAATACTTATATTGAACCTACTCAGAGGTACATGTTTCGAAGGTTAACTCCTTCTTCCTCAGCCTGTACATAAATATCAAAGATAAATTACCTTTATAAGAACATACTTTTTTTTGTCGTTTGCCCTCCAGGTTGGTGGAACCCACGGACTCAGCGAGGTAACTCACCTCTAACGCCTCTACGGGCAGTGTCCTATAGCTGGTAACATCGAATCGGAAGGGATACAGCTGGTGAGGTGGGATTGGCACCTCGCCCAGGCGGCCTCACCTGCAAAGCGAGCAGGGGCCTCATGAGGGAAGGTAAGGGATGGTGAGGATGGATAGGCAAGGAAGAGGGAAGGAGGCGGCCGTGGCCTTGAAGAAGGTACCATCCCGGCATTTGCCCGAAGACGAAGTGGGAAACCACGGAAAACCACTTCGAGGATGGCTGAGGGGGAATCGAACCCCCTCTACTCATTTGGGCCAACCGAGGCTGAGTAGACTCCATTCCAGTCCTCGTACCACTTTTCAAATTTCGTGGCAGAGCCGGGAATCGAACCCAGGACCTCCGGGGCGGCAGCTAACCATGCTGCTACGCTACGGAGGCGACAGAACATACGTTACATGAAATAAAGATTTGTGAAATAAATAAAGTGAAGTTCAACTGTTTCCGATTCTCCATAGAAGATCTTCTAATTGGATTTCCAGGCCTGGGTGCATTATAAAGCCGCTGAATCAGGCCGGTGTTGTGAGTCGCTATTTGGTTGCGTCATCGTTTTCCGAACTAGTCTCTATGTTGCCCTTGGAGAACATCATGGCAAAGAAACCATAGAATCCCTGCAGCAGTGCCATGCCCCGCCGTATGTAGTGTGTTTGGGCGTGAACAACAGCAGATCAAAACGTGTATCGCAAATATCAAACGTGAAAACAAAGGCAAGAAATCGGTTGGAGTGCAGGCATGACATACGGCTCGCATTATCTAAGACTGTACCCAGAATTTGTGATCTGATTAACAGGAAGCAACAGGTCTCACATTAAATGACAGTGTGTGCTTTAAGTGACACCTTGAGCTCAATTCTAATGTTTTTTAATGTTCTTTTTTTTTACTTTGTATTCAGTAAATTTGTGTGCAAGCCTCCGTGGCTTAGGCGGCAGCACGCCGGCCTCTCACCGCTGAGTCCGTGGTTCAAATCCAGGTCACTCCATGTGAGATCTGTGCTGGACAAAACGGAGGCAGACGGGTTTTCCTCCGGGTACTCCGGTTTTCCCTGTCAAAATTTCATTCCAGCAACACTCTCCACCATCATTTCATTTCACTTGTCATTCATTTAATCATTGCCCCAGAGGAGTGCGTCAGGCCTCGGCAGCCGGCACAGTTCATATCCTCGCCGCTTAGATGGGGGCTTCATTCATTCCATTCGTGACCCGGTCGGAGACTGGAAGCAGGCTGTGGATTTTCATTTTCATTCAGTAAATTTGTGTCACTTGTGAAGACAGCACGATGGCGTGAGTGATAAAATAATTACATCAAGATATTGTGTTACTGAGATATTGTATCACCGAAACTAGACTTATGTATCAGGGGTGAGTAATTTGTGTATCTTTTTGCATAATTTTGTTCGGGGAGCGTGATGGCGCAGTGGCTTAGCTGCTCGTCTTTCACCTGGACGGCCGGGGTTGAATTTTCACCTCAAAAAGCACGTGGCGTCAGGAAGGGCATCCGGCCTTAAATCCCCGGCCAAAACCAAAAAATGAGCCTGGTTGGCTCCGACGACCCCAATTAATTGGGAAAAGTCGAAGAAAGTTTTTTTTTTGCATAATTTTGTTCAATCTGGAAACTTGTCTAATTCCGAAAAAGAACTCGGACCCTTGCGATTCCGTTTTAAGAAGGTCTTACTGTATGAAGTTGAAAATTAACTTGGGCAGTTCAGGAGCCCCTTAAACTTTCTTTCATTTTCGTGTGACCTCCTGAGAGGCCGAGTACAGGTCTTTCTAGTCGACGCCCGTGGGCGACCTGCGCGTCAAGATGAGAGATGGAATGGATGAAGATGAATGAATGAAACTGGGCAAGGTTGTGGAAGGAAGCGGCCGTGGCCTGTTAGAAGGTACCGTCCCAGCATTTGCCTGGTGTTGAAATTGGGAAAACACGGAAAACCATTTCAAGGACGGCCGACTGTGGGGCTCGAACCCATGCGTCTACCGAGTCAGCAGAGTGCTTGGCCCCATGGCCTAACGCTGCACTTTAGCCAGTGTAGCCACTACTGTCGGTCCCTTTAAACTGACTGGATCACACTACGGTTCTTTGAAATCAGACGAACACGTTTAAATAATTCTGGAACGGAAGTTCTGCGAGTTCAAGCAGTCAGCTACTGAGAGTGGAAGATTATGCTGGAACACGTAATAATGGCAGAAAGTAAGACAGCGTGACAATACAAAGAAAGTCCATGGCCATTGGGGTGTCTCTTGAGTAATGTTTAGCCTTCGCCCGTGTCCCAGACTTGCGTGCGACAGATCCGCAGCATCGCGTGTGGCTGTAAGAATACCGTCTGGCGCAACAACATGTCACAGTTTACGTTAGTGGGGGCAGGCTTAAGATTAGAACCTCTGAAGGCAGGGGTTCTTAACCTGTGAGGTGTGCTTCCTCTGTGGAGGTGTGACTGTAATATTGCTCTTCAGAATTTACACCAGTCTGGACGTAAAACAAAAAGTTATAATAGTTTCTTCTTTATGCGAATTATAATGTCGATTAATAATGTCGATTATTATAGTCCGTATTGACGTAACTATATTTTTTGAAAGAATAATAGAATATCCGCCTTTCAATATTATTTATTATGTATTTATTACTCAATGACTCAGTGACCGACAGTAGTGGCTACGCTGGCTAAAGCGCAGCATTAGGTCATGGGGCCAAGCTTGCTGACTCGGTAGACGCGTGGGTTCGAGCCCCACCGTCGGCCGTCCTTGAAATGGTTTTCCGTGGTTTCCCATTTTCAACACCAGGCAAATGCTGGGACGGTACCTTCTGACAGGCCATGGCCGCTTCCTTCCACAACCTTGCCCAGTTTCATTCACCATCATTCATTTCATCTCTCGTTAACTCCTCTCATGAGGTTGGCGTCAGGAAGGGCATCCGGCCGTAAAAACCATCGCCACAATGACATCCATCGCATCTCATCCCCGACCCCGTTGGAAAACGGGAAAAATAAGGGGTAGGCATACATACATACTCAATGACTCAGTGCCGCGAGGCGCCGCATAACGGCAAAGTGCCTGGCGAGAGACAGGCTCGCGAGGCGGGCGAGCGGGCTAGCGAGGGTCTCCGATACATCCAAACTGGGCTCCCTGTACTTACAGGGACATGTTTCGAGAGCTATCACTCCCCCTTCATCAGCTTGTCCAACAAAACTTCAAAGATAACCTTCCTTATTCACAAGTACACGTAAATCACATGAAGACAGTTTCTACAGAATAATAAAAAAGTTCTCCAATCCATTGTTTTCGACTCCCGTTCAACGCTCCAAAGAAGATCTTCTTAATGGATTTCTAGGCCTGTGTGCACAAAAACCACTGAATCCATTGTTTTCGACTCCCGTTCAACGCTCCAAAGAAGATCTTCTTAATGGATTTCTAGGCCTGTGTGCACAAAAACCACTGAATCGGGCCGGTGCAGCGGGCCGCTGCCCGACTGCGTCATCGTGGGTTCACTCTAGTCTCCATGCTACTCCTGGCTAACATCAAGGTGGAGGAACGAGATAACCCTTGTAGCAGCGCCATGCGCCGCCGTTTGCAGTGCACTCGGGCGCGTACAATAGCAGACCGAATGCACCTCGCGAAGAACCTTTCAGCTGTGTCAGTGACGTGCTTGGGAGAAGGGTGGCGGTGAGGGGTGGGGGAGGGGAATGAGAATTGGTGTGGTTTATGACGCACCGTGGATTGCTATTATACGATTTATTCTGATCACTAGGGCTCGGATGTTTGAAAATCCACAACCTGCTTCCAGTCTCCGACCGGGTCAGGAATGGAATGAATGAAGCCCCCATCTAGCGGCGAGGATATGAACTGTGCCGGCTGCCGAGGCCTGACTCACTCCTCAGGTGCAATGATTAAATGAATGACAGATGATATGAAATGATAGTGGAGAGTGTTGCTGGAATGAAATTTTAACAGGGAAAACCGGAGTATCCGGAGAAAAACCTGCCTGCCTCCGTTTTGTCTAGCACAGATCTCACATGGAGTGACAGGGATTTGAACCATGGACCCAGCGGTGAGAGGCCGGCGTGCTGCCGCCTAAGCCACGGAGGCTTCGCTCGGATGTTTATGACCTAAAAATAACCCGAATATGCAAGCAAATATGACCTTAAAAATGACGAAATATGACTCAAAAAGACAAAATATGACCTGAAAATTACTGATTTAACTGTGGCCGTTCGTTTGAATTATAAATCCAAGCGACGAATGTCGAGATTAAGTTGTTAACTAAATTCTGTATTCCTATTTTCATATTACCGTACTTTTCTGAATATATAAGGTGCGTTCAAAAAGTAACGAGCCGGAGGCTAGAATGCGCAAACCGGTGAAGACATCGGCTAATCGTGACGTGTGTAATGAGGTGTGGTTCCGACCTGAGCGTGGAAGGTCACAGCCCGTCGCTAGAGGGCACGCGTGCACGTCACGTGACGATACAACGCGAGCAGCAGCATTCATCAATCGTCCAACGCTGCCAGTCGCATTGCAAACAGTGACATAGAGGCGTCAACCGAAGATCAAAGAGGTGTTGTTCGGTTTCTGACAGCGGAAGGAGTAGCGGGAACGGACATTCATCGCCGAATGTCACAAGTGTACGGCGAACACTGCATGTCCCTTGCAAGTGTTACGTGCCACCCCCTAGTGGCACTTTAGTTAACTGGATTACGGTGGGGGTACAAAGCACAACACCAATTACTGCTTAAAGAAATAATTCACTTTATTGTGGCCAGAAAATTACACTAATCAGCAAATACAAGCAATTAGGAGCCTTCTCCAGTTTCCTCAAGTCTCTTCCTTATGCGCTCTTGGCCCCTTTCACTTGCAACAGACAACAGAAGTTAATCCATCCTAATGAGTCCGGTGGCCTTGGCAGAAGCTACCTGCCCCTCTTCCTCAGGTACAACAAATACAGTTACTTACGAGCACTTGATGTACGCTGTTCACAAGCTGGGAGAAACAATGTCACAGGATTTCGTAACTCGCACAGCACTTCGTCACCACACTTCTGTCGCACAAGATAATCGCTCGCACTAGCTCGTAAAACACAACAACAACAACTGCTTCACGGGTCACTCTTAAATAGCAGGCCGGTGACTCAATAAATGGTTCTAGATCCATCCAGGGTCCACGGCTTCTCGAGGTTTCCATCGCTGGTCCAGTCACGAATCTTCTGGACTATCCCTTTGTCTGTAGTAGCCCTGTTGCATAAGGCGCGCGCAATACAGGAGGCAAGTCACAGCCCAGCCCCTGGGGCAGTTGTGACTCAAGCGGCGAGCGATGACACAAACTCACAGCCGTAATACCACCCCCTTCCTAAAAAGGCTGATCGTCCCGATCAATCATTGGTCCGTCTGTGTCCCTCCGTAGGCTGCCAGGCGATCTCGATGCACGATCTTCATCTTCAACCTCGGGCTCCGCTGGATCCTGTAGACGGCATCGTTGATCCGTTTCACGACTCGGTACGGGCCCTCCCAGGACTTCTGCAGTTTGGGTGACAGGCCTTTCTTCCGTAATGGGTTGAAGAGCCAGACCAGGTCGTCCTCGTGGAATCCGCCGGCATCCGTCTGCTGGTCGTATCGGGTCTTCATTCTGTCGGTCTCGATCCGCAGTTTCCTCCTCGCGAACGCGTGCACGTCCTCCAGTTGGTCGACCAGTTCTTGACAATACTGGCTTACCGGGATCGGATCATTCCCAGGTCGGCCAAAGGCAAGATCGACAGGTAGACGGAGCTCCCTCCCAAACATGGCCCGGGCTGGTGTGCACCCGGTGGCTTCATGCACGGTGGCGCGGTAGGCCAGGAGAAATAGTGGAAGATGTTTGTCCCAATCCCTCTGGTGCTCGCTGACGACTATTCGGAGATGGTTCTCGATGGTGCGATTGAATCGCTCTACCATCCCGTCGGACTGAGGGTGTAGCGGCGTCGTCCTTGTCTTCCGGATTTCCAGCAGCTGGCATAGGTTCTGGAACATCTGCGACTCGAAGTTCCTCCCTTGGTCGGAGTGCAGCTCCAGGGGTACTCCGTACCGGCTGACGAATTCCTTCACCAGGGTCTCTGCAATCGTCGCGGCTTCTTGGTTAGGGAGCGCATACGCCTCCGGCCATTTGGTAAAGTAGTCGCTGACGACTAATATGTAGCGGTTCCCTGCCTCGCTTAACGGGAATGGCCCAGCAACATCGATGGCCACTCTCTCCATGGGGCCGCCCACGTTGTAGGTCTTCAGTGGACCCCGTCGTCTTCGTCCTGGGCCCTTACTGGCTGCGCAATCGTGGCACCTCGCGCAGTGGTTCTCCACGTCTGTTCGGCATCCGATCCAGTAGAACCGCTCTCTCAGCTTCTCCAGGGTCTTCTTTATCCCTAGGTGTCCACCAGATGATCCTCCATGGACTTCCTTCAGGACTTCCTCCGTCATAGCCTTTGGAACGACGACTTGTTCCCGAGATGTCTTCCCGTCGGTGCTCTCCCAGGCGCGGCAGATGAGGCCATCCCTTACAATCAGCGAGGCCCACTGCGCCCAGTAGGACTTAAACTTTGGGCTGCAGTCACTCACAATGTTCCACCCGGGTCTGGGGACACAGGCCCGCTTCCATTCGGCTATCAGTCCCAGGTCATCATCTTCTGCTTGTGCCCGCGTGAAAGATTCGCGGCTCCAGTTCCCTTGAAGTTCCACAGTAGTCCTCCGGCACTGTATCCCGGTGTTCTCCTCCCACCTAGTACAGAAGGTGCAGTCTTCGGGGCACGGTCTTCGTGACAGGGCGTCGGCGTTAGAATGCAGTGGGCCTTTCCTGTGCTGAATCTCGAAGTTGTACTGTTGAAGCCTCTCTAACCACCGCGCGAGTTGACCCTCGGGCTGCTTGAAGTTCAGGAGCCACCGAAGGGATGCATGGTCGGTCCTGATGAGAAATTCTTGCCCGTACAGGTACTTGTGGAATTGTTCAATGGTCTTCACGATGGCGAGCAGCTCCTTCCTGGTGACGCAGTAGTTCCTTTCAGGCTTTGACAAGGCTTTGCTGAAGTAGGCCACTACTCTCTCCTCGCCGTCCACTACTTGCGACAGGGTTCCCCCTATGCCAAAGTCGCTGGCATCGGTATCGACGATGAACCTTGTTCCAGGTCTGGGGTAGGCCAGAATAGGCGCGGTGCACAGAGCCTGCTTGAGTTGCTCGAAGGCACTGTGGCATTCTGCTGTCCACGTGAAGAGTTGGCCCTTCTCAGTCAGTCGATGTAAAGGTTTGGCGATGTCGGCGAATCCTCTCACGAAGCGACGGTAATACGTGCAGAGTCCCAGGAAGCTTCGTAGTTGGGACTTGTCCCTCTGGACTGGCCACTCCCTCACAGCTGCGGTCTTCTCTGGGTCGGTGCGCACCCCTTCCTCGGAGACGATATGCCCAAGGTACTGGACTCGCTTCTGGAAGAGCTGACACTTCTTGGGGCTCAACTTCAGCTGGGCAGCCCGTAGCTTCAACAAGATCTCCTTCAGGTTGCTGTAGTGCTCCTCGAAGCTTTTCCCCAGAACGATGACGTCGTCTAGGTAGACCAGGCAGGTCTTCCAGTGTAGTCCCGTCAGAATGGACTCCATTAGCCTTTCGAAGGTCGCAGGGGCGTTGCACAGACCGAATGGCATGTGGTGAACTGCCACAGCCCGCTGCCCACAGAGAACGCAGTTTTCTCGCGGTCCTTAGGGTGGACCTCCACCTGCCAGTAGCCACTCTTCAAATCCAAGGTGGAGAACCATCTCGACCCTGATATGGTGTCCAGGGTGTCGTCGATCCGGGGTAGAGGGTAGCTGTCCTTCTTCGTGACGTCATTCACCCGCCTGTAATCCACGCAGAACCTGGTGGAACCGTCCTTCTTCTTCACTAGCACGACCGGAGAACTCCAAGGACTATGTGATGGCTCGATCACCCCTTTCTCCTTCATCTCTTCTACCATCCGGTCGACTTCGGCTTGCTTGGCGAGCGGGACACGTCGGAATGGGGCCCTAATCGGTGCGCTGTCCCCAACGTCGATTCTGTGCTGGACCAGGCTTGTCCTGCCGAAGTCTTTGCTCCCCACGGAGAAGACGTCCTGGAATTCGCGTAGCAGGTCCTGAAGTTGGCGTGATTGTTCCTCGTCTAAATGGTCCTGGGATCCTTGGTACAGCTTCTGTAGTTCTTCTGGCAGTGTGCGTCTTCTTCGGTTGTCCGTCTGCAGGTGTCCGTCTGTCGTATCTGTGATGCGGGCAATCCAGGTAACGGGCTCGCAGACTCCTAGGTTGGTGTCCCGGTGAACCGTAATGTCGTAGTCGTTCAGGTTGGACAGGCGTACGTACGGTCGAGACGTCGTGTTGATGAGAGTCTTGGCAACTAGCAATCCTTTTGTCTGGATGTCCTCATATTTTGGCTCGATGTCAGCCGCCACTCCCTCAGCAGTTCCGTCGACAATTACGGCAGCGCTGACCTCCGTCCTGGCGGGAACGATGACGTCTTCTCTCAGCCTTACTCGTCGTGCGGTGATGGACTCGTGCGCAGGTTGCAAAGCAAGTTCCTCACCTCCGAAGTGCAGAGTGTTGGTACTCAGATCCAAGATGATGTTGTTCTGGTCCAGGAAGTCCAGTCCGATGATCACTTCATTTGATACGTCAGCCACAAGTACTGGATGCTTTATCGCCCGTCGACCAATGACGAACTCCAGTGATGCTTCGCCATGTACCGATGCGGTCTCTCCGGTCGCGGTTATTAGCTGGAGGTTCCTTTGTGTGGGTTGAACTCTCCACTTCGGGATCACGGTGGGACTGACGATGGTCCTCGATGCTCCCGTGTCGATTAGCATGGGCCAGCTCTCTCCGTTGACGACTCCGTCGACCATCAGGCTGCTATTATCCCTCCGTAGCTGCGTCACACGAACTTGGACTGCCGGGGCTTGACGACTGTCACAAGTCAACCTTTGCCCCCCTAGGCTGGCTGATACTTGCTTTCCTGGGCCGCGCGGTTTCCCTACGACTGACTGTCCCGACGGGAACCCTTGGCGGCGGCGATCACCGCAGTCCTTGCTCAGGTGGCCTCTCTTACGGCAGGTCCATCAGGTCGGTAGTCCTCTTCCGGGCCGCCTCTCCGGATGTCCTTCGGCTAGGTTTTTGTTGGTGGTACTGCGATTCTTGAAGAAACGGCTTAGCGCCTCCATCAATTCGTCGGCCAGGGCCTTGGTCTCGTTGGTTTTTACTGGCTCGTCGACGTCCACTTGACGCACCCGCGCGTGCATTCTGGATGCCTGTTTTGCCGTCTCGAATTCAAGTGCGTGGCTCAGCGCATCTGCCAGGGTCTTATTGCGCGCGAGTCGCAGCGCCTGTTGAGTGTCCGAGTCCCGTAGCCCGTCGGTGAAGGTCTGCGTCGCTATCTGCTCCAGAAAGTCGACCGGCGCTGTTGGGTAGGCGAGCCTTACGAGGCGTGCGATGTCCATCTCGAACTCCTGCAGGGTTTCCGCGTTCTTCTGTACCCGGGTCCGGAGCTGCACCTGGTAGGCCTGCTGAAGATGGCTATCTCCATATCGGGACTCCATATGGGCGATCAGTGAAGCGTAGTCCTGGGATCCAGTCGGGATGGCCTGAAGGACGTTAAGGGCGTCACCTCTCAGCGCTACAATGAGAGCTGTAGCCTTTTCTGTGTTGTTCCAGTTATTTATGGAACAGGCCGCTTCGAACTGACGTAAGTAGGTGCTCCACGAGACCTTTCCGTCGAAGGTTGGGGGCGTCACTCTGCTATGTCCCGTTCCTGATATTCCCGGTGTAACGGTGGGCGGGCGTTGGCGCAGCTCGGCAACTTCCTCTTGTAGGGCTTTGACTCTCTCATCCACCCCGGTCGGCGGGCGTCGGCGCAGCTCGGCGACTTCCTCTTGTAGGGCTTTGAATCTATCTTCCATCCCTGTCGGCGGGAGTCGGCGCAGCTCAGCAAATTCCTTTTGTAGAGCGTTGAATCTCTCTTCCACCCCCATCAGCAGTCGTTGGCACAGCTCGGCAACTTCCACTTGCAAGGCGTTGAATTTCTCCTCCACCCCCATCAGCGGGCGTTAGCGCAGCTCGACAACTTCCACTTGCAAGGTGTTGAACTTCTCCTCCACTGCCGCGACTTCCTCACGTAGGCCCTGTTCTAATTTCCTTTGGCTCTCCTCTAATTTCGTCAGCAGACACTCTTCCAGATTTTTCTGGCCATCCAGAAATTTGGCGGTTAGGTCCTCTGCTAACTTATTCTGGCTGTCTTCCATCTGCTTCAGGTCCTCCGCTAACTTATTTTGGCCTTCTTCTAATTTGGAAGTTAGGTCCTCTGCTAACTTATTTTGGCTGTCCTTCAGGTCCTCTGCTAACTTCTTCTGGCCATCCTCCATCTTCTTCTGGCCATCCTCCATCTTCTTCTGGCCGTCTTCCATTTTGGCAGTTAGGTCCTTGGTTAAATTCTTCTGGCCGTCCTCCATCTTGGTTTCCATGCCATTTAACTTTTCTAGCAGTGCTGCCAATTTCTCCTCCATTTTAGTTGTTTGTCTTGTAAAGGGCATGCACTCACAGGAAAATTAGAGAAAATGACCTGCTCGGGTTTTGAAACCAGGACCGTCAGGTGTTGTGCTTGAGTTCGTAATCCGGCTTCTGACACCAGTTGTTACGTGCCACCCCCTAGTGGCACTTTCGTTAACTGGATTACGGTGGGGGTACAAAGCACAACACCAATTACTGCTTAAAGAAATAATTAACTTTATTGTGGCCAGAAAATTACACTAATCAGCAAATACAAGCAATTAGGAGCCTTCTCCAGTTTCCTCAAGTCTCTTCCTTATGCGCTCTTGGCCCCTTTCACTTGCAACAGACCACAGAAGTTAATCCGTCCTAATGAGTCCGGTGGCCTTGGCAGAAGCTACCTGCCCCTCTTCCTCAGGTACAACAAATACAGTTACTTACGAGCCTGTTCACAAGCTGGGAGAAACAATGTCACAGGATTTCGTAACTCGCACAGCACTTCGTCACCACACTTCTGTCGCACAAGATAATCGCTCGCACTAGCTCGTAAAACACAACAACAACAACAACTGCTTCACGGGTCACTCTTATATAGCAGGCCGGTGACTCAATAAATGGTTCTAGATCCATCCAGGGTCCACGGCTTCTCGAGGTTTCCATCGCTGGTCCAGTCACGAATCTTCTGGACTATCCCTTTGTCTGTAGTAGCCCTGTTGCATAAGGCGCGCGCAATACGGGAGGCAAGTCACAGCCCAGCCCCTGGGGCAATTGTGACTCAAGCGGCGAGCGATGACACAAACTCACAGCCGTAACACAAGGATCAAGGCGTGGCGCAAGCGCTACAGGGAAGGACGGGTGTGGCACAGTGTGTCGAATCCCGTATCTAGGTGGAAAAAATTCACTGTCGCAAATGAAAGCGAAATCTGGCTCATTCGATAGTGAACAAACCAGATGGTGACCTTCGGTCTTCCTTTCCGCTCTCTGGTGCGTAGGAGGGAGGTTATAGGTGCTGAAACGTCTTCCTGGCAGTTATCAGGTCATTTGATAGGAGGTGTCGGAGTGAACCGAACGTTGTGATTCTAGTGAATTCAACGAGGTGTTGTCATCTGCGGCTCATGGAATAGTGAAAAGAGGTATGTTTCGCACTTTTATGCGTAATACAAGCTTTCTGCATTAAATAAATTATTTACTTTATGAGTGCCTCATAGCGCCACTTTACTTTAAACGTCACTCGATAGGAAATTTAATGTAGATTCAGGATCTGTAGTGGTTTGGTTGCGCACGAATGTGCATGATGGTTTATTTTCTTATTTTCAGTGACTATGTGGGCATTACCGCGAGAAGAATTTTTTAACGCGTGGCGGTCGTGTCGTAAATAGGGGCGTACAGACGTCATATTTCAATATGTTATGATTAAATTTGATCCTATAACACTTACTGACACTCAGGTGCAGGAGCTAAGAAACAAAATTAAGTTGATATCCCATAATATTAACAAAAATAGGAGAGTGCAGGAAGAACAATGCCTCGTACATAGGTAATCTACCTTGGAAGCTACTGAGTTACTTAATGACCACCAAGGAACTTTGACATCAAATGATGAAGACCAGTATAGCAATGACTACGATGCTCTGGACTCTAGAGAAGAATCAGGTGACGAATGAACATTAGACATTTTGTTATTATTAAGGGGAGTGAGATTAATGAGAACATTACTTGACGAACGGACGTTTTCTTTTTTATTTGCAATAGGAGAAATAGTCCTAATATTCAATATATGTTGTCTTTATTTCCATGCTTTTCTAGAGAAATAATATTGTTTTCGTGTGTGAAGTGTGTTTATTAAAACTACGTCATTAACAGGACTGTGAAATGACATTTTGTTATAAAGAAATTATTTGTATGATTTTGACGAATATTCTTTTATTTTTAGAAAATAAATGTTATTTTTTGTGCATATTTCGTTGTTCTATGTTTAATAACAATTTAATATACGTTTTTAATCTGGATGATTTTACATACAGTGACATCGTATATTCCCTCAAATAAGGTGTAACAAGAATACTTGACTGAAAGTCTTATTGTTATTCATATTTTATCCAGTTTTAAATAGTACGTTTACCACTGTCATAAACTATCATATACACATCCAAATCGTGATTTTTACTACCAAAAAATGGATGATTCTTGTTGTGCTTTCGGCCATTTTTACACCTCACCTTACCCCTCACCCCTATATATTTACCCCCCGAAGATCGTACACTTTAGACGATGCCAGAAATGAATTCAGCAACCTCGAAAACGGTATATTGCCAAATTTTAATAGAATCGTAGCACTATTAACGAAGTTATTAATTTTTTCCACCTAGAATTGGGATTCGACACACTGTGTGTCGTTAGCCGATTATGCCCGGTCTGGGGCAGCCCCCTGCATTACCGATGACAACGTCCAGCTGGTTGATGCACTCATTACCCAGGACCGCCGAGTGGCAGTGAACGCCATAGCCGCCGTGGTCGCTCCACGACAATGCACGACCTCATACGGCCAACACAGTCGCGGCACTCCTGCAGAAATTCAAATGGGAGTTTCTCGGCCACCCTCTATACAGTCCAGACCTTTCTCCCTGTGATTACGCCATGTTTGGTCCCCTAAAAAGGGCTCTGCGGGGCCAACGATTCACCTCGGACGCCGAAGTCCAGCTGTACAGGTCGGACGTTTGTTTTAGACGTTTGCCCTTGACCTTGAAGCCTGTGGGTGAGCCTACACTCACTCACTCTCACCCTATCGCTACATACTTGTCACCACCGACCTGATGTAATGGAATTCCAGACTTGAGCAGACAGTACAGTCCACTTCGAAGTATTGTGTGACGCAGAAGTACACGTTACGTAGTTACGAACAGAACGTCATTATATTTGCCAATGACTGTACTTCAGTGTCTGTTAGGTGGTCAGCCCGAAGGCTGGTTGGATCCTCAAAAAGTACCGCCGTTACGTTATGTGAGTAGATACCCACAAAAACCCAAGGCAGCGCTATTTTGAGGCGTTCTAGGCAAGAAGAGGAGTGTGTACTTCAGTAGTAGTGTGAAAAAGCTTTGTCAATCATCGGACCGCTTGGGGCAGCTGATAACAACACAGGTACTGTAGTAACTCGCCTCCAGGCTTCCATTAAGAATTTTCACTGGTCTAAAACAAACGTCCGGCCTGTACGTGCGGAACTGGTTCACATCGCAGCCCAGGGAATTTTATAAGACAGCCACTCACCGCCTCGTGTCACAGTGGGACAAGTGACTCAACAGCCAGGTCCAATACTTCTAACATACAGATACTGGTTTCTGTAATTATGCCTCCAGCTCGTTACTTTTTGAACGCACCTTATACATGAACTGGTTATTTACAGTTACCGTTCAGTAAGTTGAGGATGATTACACACCTACACATGCCGTCAAACTACCAAAATATGACGTTCTTACCAAAAGAATGCTCAAAGTACAGTATGACCTAATGGTAAAAAAATGTTCGAAATATGCATTTATATGACAAGTAAAAGCCACTGCATTGTGACGATAATCACTTGATTTGCATCAGATACCAATCGGGCATAAAAATAAAAGCAAAGAAAAGTGACAGTCAGTCTGAAAGACTAGACTTTGTATCATTTTAAATGCTACAAATGCTGAAAAATGCTTGAAAGGCTGGAGACTCTTGACATGTTAGAAAATTATCTGCATAATACTTATCTTGCTTATCTTGTTTCAAATTACTCGCGTACGGCAAGTGCAAACCAAGGGCAAAGCAAGGTCAAGAGCGCGGGATGCCGCACCTTCACCAGAGCGCGCGGGGACGTGCCCCCTTTCAGCCAGTCTAAAAACACTTATAGTGGGCCATGTATTGAAGATAGAGATATGCTCTCGCGGAATTTTTGTAGAACTTATCATGCTGACCAATTCTTACGCTCATAGTATATTGATATTTTTAACGGTTTGCCCAGCGTAAGCTTAATAATCGCACGGACGCCAAGTTTGTTTTCGACTTTTTCACTGAAATCGTTACTGCTTGGCTTCCTTTGATCATACATAAATTATTTTCTACAGAATATTTCCTCGAGATATCCTTTACAGAATGGTGAAAACCACATCAAAATCCATCCAGTGGTTGTCGAGATTACCCGTGACATCGAAGAATCGGGGATTTTGTCTTATACTAACGAAGTAGAGATTGTCGGGAAACACATGCACCAAGCGGTACTATGACGTCACACAACTCAGTGCATCTGGGTACATTTTGTCCCATCACCGTAACGTAACGCCAGACCCCAGCGTAATGACGAAGTCGACAAGATCATTTAAAATGATAAAAGAATATGACATCTCCTTACTGATCACTGATTCTTCAGTGGAGAACTTTGGTGCTCACAAATGGACGCATACCCAGTTTGGAGAAAAAGAAATGCCCTTTCAATCTTGATCCCGTTTCCAACAACACACCTATGTGAATCAGGATTCTCAACTTTGGCGTCCGTTAACAAAGGCAAGAAATCGGTTGGAGTGCAGGCATGGCATGTGGCTCGCATTATCTAAGACTGTACCACGAATTTGTGATCTCATTGACAAGAAGCAGCAACAAGTCTCTCATTAAATGACATTGTGTGCTATAAGTGACTCGGTAATAGCAATGAAAGACAAAAAGCGTTCCTGAAAAATAACATTTCCTTAAGTATTTTTGTGCAACCATGTGAGAATGTAAAAAAAATGTTATTTACATAATTGAAATTCTACGGACATTTGGTGAGAATGGACGAGAACCGACTGACTAAGAGGATATTCAAGTATATTACAGAGTTGAAGGCTACAACTAAGTGGGTAGAAGAGGTTAAAAGAGACGCCAAGGAAAGTGTACTCACAGTGGATGTGATCCACAAAAGAAAATAGTTTAGAAACCGAATTGACAACATCAAGATGTTCGAGGAGAAAACACCTAAAATTAGAGCCAAACTGGTAATATCCGAGGAGGAGCGAAAGATCAGAAGTAAACGAATGAAGAGGTTTTGAGAAGGGAAGAGGAGATTAACCAGAAAGCCTTAGGTTCCATGCGGTCCACAGGCGGCCAAATTCGGAGGAAAAAAAAAATATCCACAATTAATTACTTTGTTAAAGATTGGTGGGAGGGGGGTGGGGGGTGGAGGGGTGGGGGGTGGGGGTGGGAGGTGAATTATTAAGTTTACTTTTAGGGGAAGTGTGAGAGTAAGGTTAACCCTTTATAGGGCGGACTATTTTTTCCAATTATTTCTTTAATGTTTTTAATTTAAATTTTCATTTCAGCTCTAATTGTTATTTTGATTTTAAATATTCGATATAATGTTTTTGTTAATAAATTTTAAAATTATCTATTTATTATTTTAATTTTTAATTTTAAGTCTTTCATTTTACAATCTTAATTTTATTTTAACTTTTAGTGTCTTTTATCTTTTATTTTAATTTTTAGTGTGTTTTATTTTAATTTGTATATTTATGTTTTATTTTCTTGTTGAATTTTAATATTTTTGATTATATTTACTAGTTGAAATTTTATCCAGCACCATAAAACTAGATAGATATAATAATTGCTTATCAGAAATATTACATCTACAAGACATGTTGTTGTAATTAGGCTGAAAGTTTCAACTATTAGCACCTTTGATAATAGCCTACAAACTCTTTTTATAGTAGGTGGTTAATATTATATATAGACCACTGTCCTATAAAGAGTTAAGAACCCCTGTCTTCAGGTCTTCAACCTTCCAGTCATGAGACTACTTACCACATGATCTAAAACAACTGGCCCTCTGTACAATAGAAGAAAGATATCCATCTAATCAATGGCTAAAAATATTTACAGATGGCTCACAAGACAAAGAAAATAGAACTGGAGCAGGAATACATTCGTCTCTCTTCTCACTCTACTTCCCAGTTGGCCAAAACAAAAACTTTGATGCTGAGGTAAGAG
This sequence comes from Meconema thalassinum, assembly GCA_946902985.2. Lineage (NCBI taxonomy): Eukaryota > Metazoa > Arthropoda > Insecta > Orthoptera > Tettigoniidae > Meconema > Meconema thalassinum. The sequence continues at coordinate 83,300,913 of OX336400.1, read as the reverse complement.
CAATTTCACATGCACTCCATCAGTTAATAGGCAGAAACATTGATTATCAAAAATGTGTTATCATTACAGATTCAAAAGCAGCCATCCAAGCCGTCTCGTCAAATTATAAGCCTCAAAATAAAGAACTGAAAGAAATTTTTTGTATGTTAAAAGCCCTTCAAAGACTCCACAAACAGATCTCATTTCAGTGGATCCCTTCTCATGTTGGAATAGCTGGTAATGAAGAGGCAGACAGATTAGCCAAAAAGGTACCAAACTACAACAACCTGTCAGTCAGACTGATTTTATGTCAGCAAAAAGGATCTTGAAAAATTCTATCAAAAACAGGTATGAAGAAACGGCAAAGAAAACAGCAGAAACCAAATTATGGAAGGACATTGATGCTAAATGGGATCAATATAAATTAACACCAAGAAGAGAAGCTGTAGCCTTCTTCAGACTTAACACTGGCCATGACTGCCTTGCAGTTCATCTGAAACGAATCAACATCCTGAGATCTGAAGAATGCACACTTTGTCACGAACCTGGAAGTAAAATGGATAAGGGGCACCTGCTACATTGCAACAAACTTGATGTGACTGCTAGAACTTCAGGAAACTTCACACAACTCTATTGGAACGCAAGAAAGCTGATGGATTGGAATCCGGGCTAACCATAGGAAACAACAACAACAACAGGAAATATCGTGAACTTGACAACTCCAATTTCGCTGAATCTTTGCATGCTGACAACTGATCAGAGATATATTGGTCGATCCATGTAAATGTAATTATCTCTGAAGTTCCAAATAGGGCTGCTTTATTTGCATGAATAAGACTGTTTTATGACTAACGCACGGAAATTTGTTGTTGTTGTCTGTCTTTCTGTTTGTCTTTCTGTCAGTCTATTTGACTGTCTGCTTGCACAGAATGTTGAGAGTACTCATTCCTACTCCTTCTCCATTTAAGGATTCACCACTGTTGTTATTTCATTGAGGGGCTTTGCGATATTGTGGTTATTTAGTTGATGATGATAATTGTTGTTTTAAGGGGCCAAACATCTAGGTTATCGGCCGCTAATGGTTTGGGTGATCGTGAAGATGATACTGAAATGTAAACTATAACTAAAACTAAATACTAACCTACATACTAGAAGAAGAAATGGAAAACTAAAGGAGAATAGGGCAAATAAAGGACAGGAGGAAAAGAAATGCCCTCAACCCTCGAAGAATGCGGATTGAGGGACTTGGAAGGAAAGAGAGCCATGTAAGGCAGATAGGAAAGTGAAAGAGGAGTGGGTCCGTCCTTCAGGTAATGGATAAAAGGGGAAAAACCGGACCTAGCTCAGGAATCCCTCGGGGTCGCCAACTCCCGAACTCACCAGCCGTGAGCCCCTGAGGGTGTAGCAATATCTAGGATGCACCAGAAGTGGTGGGGCTACATGCACCCTGCCTCCTTGAGGGCCTTGAGCAGAAGGTAGGAGATAACAGGAAAGGAAAAAGAAGGCTGACCCCTCGCAGAAGGAGGGTATCAGTAAAGATGAGACAAGGGCCAATCAAGACGGGAAAAGAAGATACTCCCTAGGCCTCGGAAACCCTAATACCGCCGGGGTCGGAAAAGAACAAGAGTTGACCAAGGGAGGTCGACAGGAAAGAAGACAGAGAGGAGCCCGGCACAAATAAGTGGAAGCAATGCCGGACTCAGCTGGGGTCCCGTGGTCGCCAACCCACGTCCCACTAGATGTGAGCCCCTGGGGGGACAAGTTATTTAGACCCATGTTCTTAGGTGTGAGTATATTTTGTCTGATAACCTGTGCCTTTGTGATGTCTGTAGTCAGTGGCGGCTGGTGAATAATTGTTCTGGGTGTTACGCTATTTTCATTAAGGGGGGATGGGGGTTAGGGTAAATAACTGCTTGATATCAGAGAACACTGTACTCAATTGCGCGGTAAAACGGTTGTACCTCATTCATCACGAATGCTGCATTTCAGAGAATATCACATTGCCATCTTGGGCCGATAACCTCGATGTTAGGCCCCTTTAAACAACAATTATCATCATCATCATCATCATCATCACATTGCCATCGGATTAAATGGATTATAAGTTAGTCTACATGAAAACCTTTACGAGAACAAAACAACGTAAGTTATATAAGAGGACGAGGAAGAACGCGCAAATTACATTGCAAGACATAATAATCAGTATCGGCAGTTGACGGAGCATCACGGATGTCTCCGTCTGCGCCTCGGCTCCTTTGTTGCAATCAGCCGGCAACGACCAGCCGAGTTAACTGTCGAGATAGGACTCACTCGGTCTAGCATCTCTGCCATACCCTTCACTATTGAGATCTGGTCGGTGCTTGGGCCTGGCAACGACCAAACGGATGAGCGCTCCCAGACAGTTGGCGCGCTTCGCTTTCTCAGACAGTTCACAGTAACTTACTAAAAGAATTCCTGAATTATTAAAGAGGAAGCAAAATAACCAGTGATGCACAAAGCGAGGAGGATATAAAAAGTAGGTTGGCTCAGGCAAGGAAAGCATTTCTACAGAAAAGGAATCTGTAGACGTCGAATATTGATTTATGTATTAGGAAGTCATTTTTGAAAGCCTTTGTCTGGAGCGTTGCACTCTATGGAAGTGAAACTTAGACTATTGGTGCAGCAGAAAAGAAGAAAATTGAGGCGTTTGAAATGTGGTGCTACAGGAGAACATTGAAGAACAGATGAGTAGATAGGGTGACAAACGAAGAGGTAGGCCTATTAAGACGAGTGGGAGAGGAGAGATGTTTCTGGCGACTGCTAATGAAGAGAAGAGATAGGTTGGTAGGACACATACTAAGAAACCCACGAATAGCAAGCTTAGTTATGGAAGGAAGGGTCGAGGACAAGAACTGTAGGGGCAGACCAAGGTTAGAATATATAAAACAGGTTGTCGCGGATGTAGGGTGTGGTAACTATGTAGTGATAAAACGATTATCTCAGGACAGGGAGGTATGGAGAGCTGCATCAAACCAGTCAAAAGACTGAAGACTCAAACAAAAGCATACATATAAAAGGAAACGTACAGCTCTTTCTTTTTACTGAAAATTTTATTACGGTATAAATTGTTTTTCGTGAATTAATCTGGTCGTTGTGCAACACTGCAACCTTATTACCGGCCGCCATTGCCTGGTGATAATTGGGAAGGAGATGGTCGTGGCGTTAAGTTAGGAACCATCCCGGTATTTTGCTGGAGTAGTAGTGGGGAAACAACGGAAAACCACTTCCATGATGGCAGCGGTGGCAAATGTAGATTAATTTTCAGTAAACGATATACGACAGTGCTGCCAACATGATTTTACGCGCGTGCTGATAGGTTTATTGTTTAATCACATGTAACGTCTTTACTAAGAAATGAATTTCTATTAAAATTGACATATTGATCACAATATTTCAATATAAGTTTGAGTATCCGATATAAGGGAGTGTCGTTAACCTGATACACATGCTGATAAATTCAATGTTTAAATGCATGTAACATGCATACTATCTATTGGACCTCAACCAAATTTTTCATGTGCAATTTGCATGGAACTAAAAATATATTCACAGTCGCCATGTCTGCCAACTGTTGATACTGTATGAGTCGTCCAGTTGCAAAAGTCGTTTAATCCACTTGTGAATAAGGATCATGTCGTAAAATTATTTATTGAATTATTTTATTTTATTTTATTTTGTTTTGTTTAATATTTAATTTTGTTTGTTTTATTTTGAATTTGTTTGGTTTATTTTATTTCGTTTTATTTTGTTTTAAATTGTTTTATTTAATTTTTGTTTTGTTTTATTTTGATTTACTTTGGTTTTTTTTTTTTTTTTCAGAAAACAAACATAAAACCCAAAACAAAAAACACGAAGCAAAAGGTAAAATTCAAAAACTGAAGCAAAAGCAGAAAACAGAGAACAAGAAACACAAAGCAAAAAGCAAAATTTAAAAAAGCAAAAGCGGAAAACAAACACAAAACCAAAACCAAGAAAAAAAAGCAAAAAGTAAAATTCAAAGCAATAGCACAAAGCAAACATAAAACCAAAAACCAAAAACACAAAGCAAAAAGTAGAAAACAACAAACACAAAATATACGTGAGACAAAGTCCAGAGAAACGTTTCTCATGTAAATGATTCTTATTCACAAGTGGATTAAACGAGTTTTGCAACCTGTCGACTCATATAGTCACTTAAGAAAAGTTTAGTTCGTCACGGAACTACTTGCTATTACGTGCGAATAAATGAACTCAGCACTGAGGGAGCAATCAGTCAAGTGGTAAGTCAGCAATTAAAAGGTTATGTAACTTAAATCACGAGGGACATCTGTTGTAGAGAGTAAAGAAGCCGACACTGAACCCTCATTTTTAGCCTTCGGATACTCGCGCGGGCTAGCGGCTTCGGTGGCGTAGTCGCTAGCATGCTGAGCTTCTATGCCCAAGATAGCAGGTTCAAACCAGGCCGAAGCCGTCGGATTTTTAAGAGCGTTAAAAATCCCTCAGTATGCCTTCCTTCGGAAGGGAAGTAAAGTCGGCGGTCCCATGTCATAGATTTATGGCATGTTAAAGAACCTTCCACTAATTACACCTGTGTGAAGCTAAATTGGATAGGTTAAGAATGTAAACAACGCTCTTAGGTTTCTACGTTCGTTGCCAAGAGCCGACTACGGTGGCGTCTAGTAGATAAGTTATGAACTTGGCCTAGTAGTCGTTGACGGTGGCGCTTGGCGGCAAAAGTAGGAACTATTTGAAAAATTCTAAGTTGCAGTCTGTACTTAAATTAAAAAACAGATAACACACACTAAGACAGTCATCAAAATTAACACCGGTTATCAGACAGATTCTACACACACCCAAAGTACACGGGGCTACATGACCACGTTGTCACAGCCCCTAAACTTGAGAACCAACCAGCCAACTCGCGCGGGCTACAGGTGTAGCACAGTGATTTATTTTGTTGTAGCGCAGAGTATATTTTTTGGTAGGAATATTGAGAATCTCTGTAGCTGCCTGTTAATGCTGTATTTAACAGACGGGTGTGATTCCAGCTGAACCAATTGCACCAAACTGACACCAGATGCATTAAAAGTCGTCTGGGCTACAATAGTAGCCCGCGCGAGTATCGCTGTTTCAGAATTGAGCGTGCAAAAGAAATGTTGTCTCACAGGAGGCGGTCATGACAATGACTTTCAAATCAGTATAGTGGAATTAAAGTAGGTGATTGCTTCTTGTGTGGACGAGGAAGGGATAAATCAACAAGGAACAGATGCGCAAAGTGCAATGAAGATCTTCTCGGATCATTGTGTCCATTTGCGTTTAATTCCAATCCAAATATGCACTATTATAAGTATTTAGGTTTACATAAAAAATAATTTAACAGTTCTAGTTCCATTACTTTTATTTTTGTTGCAGTTTTACCGAAGATGTACGATAACATTTAATTTTCTTAGATTTGTATTTTCTCTCCATATGAAGATAAAAGCATACATAAAATCTTCAGATTTAGCTTAGAAAGCTAATACATACTACATTTATCATATTATTGAAACTGAACACCAAAAATAACGTGTGCGAGTCCAACATATTGAATAACTGTTTGGGCTACATATGTAGCCCGCGCGAGTAATGCTGTATCTATTACTACCGCGAGTGTCCGAGGGTTAGTGGCTGGAATATGGGAAAGAACACCGCCTCTGTACATGTTGCCCGTCACAACCAGGGCCGCGGAGAGCAACAACGGACCCTAGGACTTGGACCTCTTCATATCCGAGTGCCATGTTTGGATTTCTAATTCACTCCCCCCCCCCCCCCTAACCCCTCCCCCCTCCCCCCTAACCCCCCCTCCCCCACTAAGAAAAAAAAGATACTCTAGAACTTCGTCACACAAAATATCAGTTTATTTTCTTGTCTACCTATAGTCAGCATCCTTCTTTTCTTTCTTTTAATCTCGCGTAAATTGTATTCGTACTTTTGATTTTTGTATTAAATTCGTAATCAGCATGCAGTTTAACAGTTATTTCCAAACTATCTGACCAGAAAGCAAACGCTCTCCAGAATACCAAACACATCCTTTCAGAAACAAAATTTATAAATGTTTGGATTTTGAATTTATTTCTTCGTTCTATAACAGCTCTTTAATGTTGATGTATAGATTAAATCGCCAATTGGGGTTATCCTTGCCTTTTCGCCGGTTATTCACAAATTTTGCAGTGTATTTACTGGTAGTCTACAGTATGTAGACCTGTCAGAACACTCAAAATTGTTTAGAAACTAATTAGAAATATTATCATTTAGACTTTCACGGCCAGTGACACTATTGTTACGGCTGTGAGTTTGTGTCATCGCTCGCCGCTTGAGTCACAACTGCCCCAGGGGCTGGGCTGTGGCCTGCTTCCTGTATTGCGTGTGCCTTATGCAACAGGGCTACTAAGACAAAGGGATAGTCCAGAATATTCGTGACTGGACCAGCGATGGAAACCTCGAGAAGCCGTGAACCCTGGATGGATCTGGAAGCATGTATTGAGTCACCGGCCTGCTATATAAGTGCGACCTGACAAGCAGGGGTCGTTGTTGTTGTGTTTTACGAGCTAGTGTGAGCGTTTATTCTGAGCGACAGAAGTGTGGTGACTTGCGAAACCCCTAGTGTAGCGGCGAAGTGAGGAACATACAGGGGACTGCCGTGTTCTGAGTGAGTGTGCTTTCACTGAGTGTCAGATATTGTGGTGTCGAAATCCAGTGACATTGTTTCTCCCAGCTGGTGAACAGCGCGCAGCAAGTGCTCGTAAGTACTGTAGTAGGCGCACATTAGGAAGAAGTTGCATGTAGTTCTGTCAAGGCCACTAGGCTCATTAGCGGCAGGATTAACTTCTGTGGTTTGTTGACAAGTGAAAGGGGCAAGAGCTCTCCACAAGCAGGAGACTTGAGGAAACTAGAGTAAGGTTCCTATTGTCTGTAATTGCTGATGAGTAGTGTAATTTTCTGGCCGCAATAAATTTAATTACTTCTTTAAGCAGTAATTGGTGTTGTGCTTCCTACCCACCGTAATCCAGTTAACAAAAGTGCCACTAGGGGTGGCACGTAACAACTGGTGTCAGAAGCCGGATTACGAACTCAAGCACAACACCTGACGGTCCTGGTTTCAAAACCCGAGCAGGTCATTTTCTCTAATTTTCCTGTGAGTGCATGCCCTTTACAAGGCAAACAACTAAAATGGAGGCGCAATTGGCAGCATTGCTAGAAAAGTTAAATGGCATAGAAGACGGCCAGAAGAATTTAACCAAGGAGCTAACTGCCAAATTGGAAGACAGCCAGAAAAGTTTAGCCGAAGACCTAACTTCCAAATTAGAAGACGGTCAAAATAAGTTAGCGGAGGACCTGAAGAAGATGGAGGACGGCCAGAAGAAGATGGAGGACGGCCAGAAGAAGTTAGCCGAGGACCTAACTGCCAAACTAGAAGACGGCCAGAAGAAGATGGAAGACGGTCAAAATAAGCTAGCGGAGGACCTGAAGAGGATAGAGGACGGCCAGAAGAAGATGGAAGACGGTCAGAATAAGTTGACACAGGACCTGAAGAAATTAGAACTGGGTCTGCGTGAGGAAGTCACGGCAGTGGAAAAGAAGTTCGACGCCTTACAAGTGGAAGTTGCCGAGCTGCGCCAACGCCCGCTGATGGGGGTGGAGGAGAAATTCAACGTCTTACAAAAGGAAGTTGCCGAGCTGCGCCAACGCCCACTGACGGGAGTGGAGGAGAAATTCAACGCCTTGCAAGTGGAAGTTGCCGAGCTGTGCCAACGACCGCTGATGGGGGTGGAGGAGAAAATCAACACCTTACAAGTGGAAGTTGCCGAGCTGTGCCAACGCCCGCCGATGGGGGTGGAGGAGAAATTCAACGCCTTACAAAAGGAAGTTGCCGAACTGCGCCAACGCCCACTGACGGGGGTGGAGGAGAAATTCAACGCTCTACGAGAGGAAGTTGCCGAGCTGCGCCAACGCCCGCCCTCCGTTACACCGGGAATATCAGGAACGGGACATAGCAGAGTGACGCCCCCAACCTTCGACGGAAAGGTCTCGTGGAGCACCTACTTACGTCAGTTCGAGGCGGCCTGTTCCATAAATAACTGGAACAACACAGAAAAGGCTACAGCTCTCATTGTAGCGCTGAGAGGTGACGCCCTTAACGTCCTTCAGGCCATCCCGACTGGATCCCAGGACTACGCTTCTCTGATCGCCCATATGGAGTCCCGATATGGAGATAGCCATCTTCAGCAGGCCTATCAGATACAGCTCCAGACCCGGGTACAGAAGAACGCGGAAACCCTGCAGGAGTTCGAGATGGACATCGCACGCCTCGTAAGGCTCGCCTACCCAACAGCGCCGGCCGATTTCTGGAGCAGATAGCGACGCAGACTTTCACCGACGGGCTACGGGACTCGGACACTCAACAGGCGCTGCGCCTCGCACGCAATAAGACCCTGGCAGATGCGCTGAGCCACGCACTTGAGTTCGAGACGGCAAAGCAAGTATCTAGAATGTGCACGCGGGTGCGTCAAGTGGACGTCGACGAACCAGCCAAAGCCAACAAGACCAAGCCCCTGGCCGATGAACTGACGGAGGCGCTAGGCCAGTTCTTCAAGAGTCGTAGTACCACCAACAAAAACTTAGCCGAAGGACATCCGGAGAGGCGGCCCGGAAGAGGACTACCGACCTGCTGGACCTGCCGTAAGAGAGGCCACCTTAGCAAGGACTGCGGTGATCGCCGCCGCCAAGAGTTTCCGTCGGGACAGTCAGTCGTAGGGAAACCGCGCGGCCCAGGAAAGCAAGTATCAGCCAGCCATGAGGGGCGAAGGTTGGCTTGTGACAGTCGTCAAGCCCCGGCAGTCCAAGTTCGTGTGACGCAGTTACGGAGGGATAATAGCAGCCTTATGGTCGACGGAGTCGTCAACGGAGAGAGCTGGCCCATGCTAATCGACACGGGAGCATCGAGGACCATCGTGAATCCCACTGTGATCCCGAAGTGGAGAGTGCAACCCACACAAAGGAACCTCCAGCTAATAACCGCGACCGGAGAGACCGCACCGGTACATGGCGAAGCATCACTGGAGTTCGTCATTGGTCGACGGGTGATAAAGCATCCAGTGCTTGTGGCTGACGTATCAAACGAAGTGATCATCGGACTGGACTTCCTGGACCAGAACAACATCATCTTAGACCTGAGTACCAACACCCTGCACTTCGGAGGTGAGGAACTTGCTTTGCAACCAGCACACGAGGCCGTCACCGCACGACGAGTAAGGCTGAGAGAGGACGTCATCGTTCCTGCCAGGACGGAGGTCAGCGCCGCCGTAATTGTCGACGGAACTGCTGAGGGAGTGGCGGCTGTCATCGAGCCAAAATATGAGGACATCCAGACAAAAGGATTGCTAGTTGCCAAGACCCTCATCAACACGACGTCTCGGCCGTACGTCCGCCTGTCCAACCTGAACGACTACGATATTACGGTTCACCGGGACACCAACCTAGGAGTCTGCGAGCCCGTTACCTGGATTGCCCGCATCACAGATACGACAGACGGACACCTGCAGACGGACAACCGAAGAAGACGCACACTGCCAGAAGAACTACAGAAGCTGTACCAAGGATCCCAGGACCATTTAGACGAGGAACAATCACGCCAACTACAGGACCTGCTACGCGAATACCAGGATGTCTTCTCCGTGGGGAGCAAAGACTTCGGCAGGACAAGCTTGGTTCAGCACAGAATCGACGTTGGGGACAGCGCACCGATTAGGGCCCCATTCCGACGTGTCCCGCTCGCCAAGCAAGCCGAAGTCGACCGGATGGTAGAAGAGATGAAGGAGCAAGGGGTGATCGAGCCATCACATAGTCCTTGGAGTTCTCCGGTCGTGCTAGTGAAGAAGGACGGTTCCACCAGGTTCTGCGTGGATTACAGGCGGGTGAATGACGTCACGAAGAAGGACAGCTACCCTCTACCCCGGATCGACGACACCCTGGACACCATATCAGGGTCGAGATGGTTCTCCACCTTGGATTTGAAGAGTGGCTACTGGCAGGTGGAGGTCCACCCTAAGGACCGCGAGAAAACTGCGTTCTCCGTGGGCAGCGGGCTCTGGCAGTTCACCGTCATGCCATTCGGTCTGTGCAACGCCCCTGCGACCTTCGAAAGGCTAATGGAGTCCATTCTGACGGGACTACACTGGAAGACCTGCCTGGTCTACCTAGACGACGTCATCGTTCTGGGGAGAAGCTTCGAGGAGCACTACAGCAACCTGAAGGAGATCTTGTTGAAGCTACGGGCTGCCCAGCTGAAGTTGAGCCCCAAGAAGTGTCAGCTCTTCCAGAAGCGGGTCCAGTACCTTGGGCATATCGTCTCCGAGGAAGGGGTGCGCACCGACCCAGAGAAGACCGCAGCTGTGAGGGAGTGGCCAGTTCCGAAGGACAAGTCCCAACTACGAAGCTTCCTGGGACTCTGCACTTATTACCGTCGCTTCGTGAGAGGATTCGCCGACATCGCCAAACCTTTACATCGACTGACTGAGAAGGACCAACTCTTCGCGTGGACAGCAGAATGCCACAGTGCCTTCGAACAACTCAAGCAGGCTCTGTGCACCGCGCCTATTCTGGCCTACCCCAGACCTGGAACAAGGTTCATCGTCGATACCGATGCCAGCGACTTTGGCATAGGGGGGATCCTGTCGCAAGTAGTGGACGGCGAGGAAAGAGTAGTGGCCTACTTCAGCAAGGCCTTGTCATAGCCAGAAAGGAACTACTGCGTCACCAGGAAGGAGCTGCTCGCCATCGTGAAGACCATTGAACACTTCCATATGTACCTGTACGGGCAAGAATTTCTCATCAGGACCGACCATGCATCCCTGCGGTGGCTCCTGAACTTCAAGCAGCCCGAGGGTCAACTCGCGCGGTGGTTAGGGAGGCTTCAACAGTACAACTTTGAGATTCAGCACAGGAAAGGCCAACTGCATTCTAACGCCGACGCCCTGTCACGAAGACCGTGCCCCGAAGACTGCACCTTCTCTACTAGGATGGAGGAGAACACCGGGATACAGTGCCGAAGGACTACCGTGGAACTTCAAGGGAGCTGGAGCCGCGAATCTTTCACGCGGGCACAAGCAGAAGATGATGACCTGGGACTAATAGCCGAATGGAAGAGGGCCTGTGTCCCCAGACCCGGGTGGAACATTGTGAGTGACTGCAGCCCAAAGTTTAAGTCCTACTGGGCCCAGTGGGACTCGCTGATTGTAAGGGATGGCCTCATCTGCCGTACCTGGGAGAGCACCGACGGGAAGACATCTCGGGAACAAGTCGTCGTTCCAAAGGCTATGACGGGGGAAGTCCTGAAGGAAGTTCATGGAGGATCATCTGGTGGGCACCTAGGGATAAAGAAGACCCTGGAGAAGCTGAGAGAGCGGTTCTATTGGATCGGATGCCGAACAGACGTGGAGAATCACTGCGCGAGGTGCCACGATTGCGCAGCCAGCAAGGGCCCAGGACGAAGACGACGGGGTCCACTGAAGACCTACAACGTGGGCGGCCCCATGGAGAGAGTGGCCATCGATGTTGCTGGGCCATTCCCGTTAAGCGAGGCAGGGAACCGCTACATATTAGTCGTCAGCGACTACTTTACCAAATGGCCGGAGGCGTATGCGCTCCCTAACCAAGAAGCCGCGACGATTGCAGAGACCCTGGTGAAGGAATTCGTCAGCCGGTACGGAGTACCCCTGGAGCTGCAATCCGACCAAGGGAGGAACTTCGAGTCGCAGGTGTTCCAGAACCTATGTCAGCTGCTGGGAATCCGGAAGACAAGGACGACGCCGCTACACCCTCAGTCCGACGGGATGGTAGAGCGATTCAATCGCACCATCGAGAACCATCTCCGAATAGTCGTCAGCGAGCACCAGAGGGATTGGGACAAACATCTTCCACTATTTCTCCTGGCCTACCGCGCCGCCGTGCATGAAGCCACCGGGTGCACACCAGCCCGGGTCATGTTTGGGAGCGAGCTCCGTCTACCCGTCGATCTTGCCTTCGGCCGACCTGGGAATGATCCGATCCCGGTAAGCCAGTATTGTCAAGAACTGGTCGACCAACTGGAGGACGTGCACGCGTTCGCGAGGAGGAAACTGCGGATCGAGACCGACCGAATGAAGACCCGATACGACCAGCAGACGGATGCCGGCGGATTCAACGAGGACGACCTGGTCTGGCTCTTCAACCCATTACGGAAGAAAGGCCTGTCACCCAAACTTCAGAATTCCTGGGAGGGCCCGTACCGAGTCGTGAAACGGATCAACGATGTCGTCTACAGGATCCAGGGGAGCCCGAGGGCGAAGATGAAGATCGTGCATCGAGATCGCCTGGCAGCCTACGGAGGGACACAGACGGACCAATGATTGATCGGGACGATCAGCCTTTTTAGGAAGGGGGTGGTGTTACGGCTGTGAGTTTGTGTCATCGCTCGCCGCTTGAGTCACAACTGCCCCAGGGGCTGGGCTGTGGCCTGCCTCCTGTATTGCGTGTGCCTTATGCAACAGGGCTACTAAGACAAAGGGATAGTCCAGAATATTCGTGACTGGACCAGCGATGGAAACCTCGAGAAGCCGTGAACCCTAGATGGATCTGGAAGCATGTATTGAGTCACCGGCCTGCTATATAAGTGCGACCTGACAAGCAGGGGTCGTTGTTGTTGTGTTTTACGAGCCAGTGTGAGCGTTTATTCTGAGCGACAGAAGTGTGGTGACTTGCGAAACCCCTAGTGTAGCGGCGAAGTGAGGAACATACATGGGACTGCCGTGTTCTGAGTGAGTGTGCTTTCACTGAGTGTCAGATATTGTGGTGTCGAAATCCAGTGACATTGTTTCTCCCAGCTGGTGAACAGCGCGCAGCAAGTGCTCGTAAGTACTGTAGTAGGCGCACATTAGGAAGAAGTTGCATGTAGTTCTGTCAAGGCCACTAGGCTCATTAGCGGCAGGATTAACTTCTGCGGTTTGTTGACAAGTGAAAGGGGCAAGAGCTCTCCACAAGCAGGAGACTTGAGGAAACTAGAGTAAGGTTCCTATTGTCTGTAATTGCTGATGAGTAGTGTAATTTTCTGGCCGCAATAAAGTTAATTACTTCTTTAAGCAGTAGTTGGTGTTGTGCTTCCTACCCACCGTAATCCAGTTAACAAAATTGCCACTAGGGGTGGCACGTAACACTATCCATAATGTAGCATTTTGGGTTTCGAACGAAACCATGTCTTTCTTCATCAGGAATAAACGGAAATATACTAAATTGTTGCTAAGAGAAAGCAACAAAGAAACTAAAAAAAGGTGCCCTAAGATGGACCCCATTTTAGCCCCATGTTAGGGACAACGAAAACCAGGAGTGCATTACTTTCTGAGGTTTCTGCCAAAACTCACTAAGATTGTACCCGGTGTCGCGATTGAAATTGTCTGGGTGTTTACGTATTTCAACCGCCTCCCTGATGATTCTGTGGCGATATTGCTTTATACGGGCAAGAACATCCACTCCTTGGAACATGACATCATGGCCAGGCGTTAAAGCATGATCAGCAACAGCCGAGTGACCAGGTTGAATGAGCCAGATACATCTATTATGCTCCTTTTAATGCCTGTGCATATCGTTCTCGAAGTCTGCCCGTTGCCACAAGTACAGGGAACTCTGTAGATACCCGGTTGTTGCAATTTAGGCAAACTGTCCTTAGTTGGTCGCAAGAGTTGCCTTTTTAGCCTACTTTTCACATTTTGCAAAAATGAGTATAAAGTAGACTTATGAGATCGATCCGGGCAAATGTGTAGCTGTCTGTCTGTCCTTCTGTCTGTCTGGCTGTGTATGTGTGTGTGTGTGTGTCCCCCCCCCCTCTATCAACTTCTAAACGGCTGCAGCAATCGAAACAAAATTTGGTAGGAGTAAAGACCTGTACCAGAATATCTCAATCCCGTATTTGAAAATAATGTCAGTGCTACCAACTGCTGAAAAATCGCAATTGTAATTTGAGCTCCATGTTGAATACCTTGGAAGGTATGAATGGGAGCTATTTCAAAATTGGCACACGTATAGATAATAATATTTCAATTTAATTTCCAGGAGGCCATACATGGCAGTGTTGCCGAAATGATTATAAAGGATTATAAAGGCTGATAAGTCCCATTTTTAAATGCATATAACTTCTACACTATCAATTGGAATTCAACCAAATTTCGTATGTGCTATGTGTACATACACACATATGACTGAGCGTATTCTTAAGAGCCACCAGGGCTGCCAACTGTTAATAAATGCTCTCAATTTATTTTATCCAAATACCAATATATCAGAAAGTATGCAAGCCGACAGCCTTAAACTATGCACACGTATAGTACGTGATATTCTATATTAATTTGGAGTAACTTATAAACGTCAGTGCTACCAACATGATTCTAAGCCTGCTGAGAGGTCCAACTTTAAATACATATAACTTCTATACTATCGTTTGGATTTCAACCAAATTTCGTATGTGCTATGTGTACCTTAACAGACATGATTATGCGTATTCCTAAGAGCAGCCAGGGCTGCCAACTGTTAATAAATGCTGTCTCTATTTTTGTTAACCTAATATCAATGTATCAGAAAGTATGCAAGCCAATAGCTCTAAAACTTTGCACACGTATAGTACCTGGCATTCTAGATTAATTTGGAGACACTAGTATATGTCAGTGCTGCCAACATGATTCTAAGCTTGCTGATAGGTTCAATTTTAAAATGCATGTAACTTCTATACTATCTAATGGATTTCATTCAAAATTGGCACAACAATAGATCATATTATTTCAGTTTATTTCTGACCAATACATGCATGACATTGTTGCCAAGATGATTTTACGCGCGCTGTTAGATCCAATGTTTAACTGCATGTAACGTCCCTGCTATCCATTGGACTTCAACCAAATTTTGTGTTCTGTACCTTAAGAGATGGAACTAAGAATATAGTCACCAGGGCTGCCAACTGTAGTGATCTATTGGGCTATATTATGCCAGGTATACAGTATTTCAAACTAATTAGAAATTTCGATATTGACAACTTAATTTCGTTATTATTGTAGATAGATCTATATAGATTAATCATTGGCATGGATCTTAAGTTTCAAGAAAAGTAGGCTGTTTAGTTCGTCACGGAACTTCCTGTTTAGTTTCTTTGTTGCTTTCTCTTAGCAACAATTTAGTCGTATTTCCGTTTATTCCTGATGAAGAAAGACATGATTTCCTTCGAAACGCGTCGAGTTTCATTAAATAAAACACGGCATAAGCCCAAAATTCTACATTATGGCAAATTAGAAATAAATTGTTTACTTGGGGTCCTTCTATGTCTGCGGGCCCTTCAGGACGTCTGGGCTCCGGGGCTACATCCCTCTCGTTGGCCTGGTTATTATTATTAGCGTATGGTACAACACAAAACAAACAACATAAACAATATACATACATACAATAAGTAACACATTACAACTGTTACAATCATGCAAGGGAAAGGGTGTTCAAAGATTAATGTCTAAATTTTCTAGCCATCTTATGGCTTCAGTAGAGGCTATTACAAAATCCTGTGTTGATCCAGTGAATGCCCTACTAATACACTCTGTGACAATATGGTTCATAGTCTGTCTAACTGCACCACATTCACAGGTTGGGGAAGATCGCATACCCCATTTAAACATCATTGATCAACATCTCCCGTGGTTAGTGCGGACTCTGTTGAGAGTTACCCGTGTCTTGCGGGTCAAATCAAATCCAGCTGGCAGATTTTGAATGTTGAACAATGCCTGCCATTGCATTGGAGCTATGCTGTTCCACTCTTTTTGCCAATCAGCTTTTGGATCATAAACTTTCCTAACCAGTTCCTGTGCTGTTTCAATAGGTGGAGATCTTGACTTGAGACGGCTATATCTGGTGCAAGCATCTTCATGAATGTGGAGTTCAGGATTGGCCAATATCTTGTTGTATTCCCTGACCAAGTTGTTCAGTCTTCTAATTCTAGGCGGTTCTATGTGACAAAGCACAGGCAACCAGAAAAGAGGGGTAGATTTTATTGTCCCACTAATAATACGCATTGTCTCATTCAGGACTGTGTCCACCTTTATAACATGAGAGCTGTTGACCCAAACTGAGGAACAGTACTCAGCTTTTGTAAGTACCAGTGCCATCGCCGAAGTACGCAATGTAGTTGCAAACGCTCCCCATGTGGAGCCAGCAAGTTTGTGGATGATATTGTTACGTGTCCTTAATTTTGCTGCTAGGTTGGTGAGATGCTTCCTGTACGATAACGTTCGGTTAAGAGTAACTCCAAGATATTCGGGGTTGGCATTATGAGGGAGAGGGCCTCCATTAAGAGACACTTTCAGGATAGAGTTCGCTTGCCGATTGTTTAAATGGAAGAAGCAGGTTTCCTTCACAACTATACGATAGGGCTGACATCCACAAATCCCCAAGCTTCTAAAATGAATCAACAACCACATTCGTCTTTAAACAACTGTAGAACTAGTATTGCCTTCTTGAGCAGCCGCTCTTCTGTCCTCATGACATGGAATCTGAAGACAACACACATTGTGTAACGTTTAGACATTCCTTTCCAAAGGTGTTCCAAATACAGAAATCAATGGACCGTGGATTACAGCTGATTCTAAGTAAACACTCACATCTTATTGATTCAGTGAAAGTGTAGCAAAGAGCGGCAAGCCTAGTGTTGGGAAAAGCATGCAGGTAGTGTCCCGTTTGGTATTTGGGAATATTTAAATTTGTCAGTACTTCCTTTATTTTATTTAGTGCTGACCTCAGTCAGGATTTTAAAATTAACATTTATTTCAAACAATTGAAATTAATTGATTGATTGATTGAACTTAGTTTAATGCCCCCTAATAACATAGCTGTAATAGATTCGCAGATAATGAGAACAGTCTAAATATTTCGGATGAACGCCATTTTGAATTGTTCTATATGTAGAGTTATGTACTATTAGATGAATATTAGTGCGTAAGTTCATTATTCAAGCATTCACATCAATCGCATGATTTGGACACAAAAAATAAAAACTTAATTTTAAATTTTTGCACAGCAGTCATTTTGAGTTTATGAGAATAATTCAATTAAATTAGATGCCAGTAGATTAAATCATGTATAGGTATGTAGCATGTTAAGTTTCAATGCACACGGTTGATTAAATCTCGAGAAAATTCCAGTTCAATATTTTAACTTCGCTTGGCCGTCATGTTGGTTTTGTACTTAAGTTTTAAAGCGATACATAGCTGAACTTACCTTAATATTCTCTAGGGCATACAGAATCTCAGGGTGATATCCTTAATAGCTTGGAGACATGGAATGTCGGTGAAATAATTCGCGCGGCTGCCATTTTCGATTGGTGAAAAGTATTAACATTTCATATACACTGTCGAGGTCGGACAAAACTAGTACAATGTTCTTACCGAATTTCATTCAAATCGCCATAGCCATTTGGATTTTATTAGGGGCACAGACACACACACACGGACAAGAGGTGATCTCATAAGCCTATTTTTCATATGATGAAAATTGGCCAAAAAACAACCTCCATTTAGGACGCGTCTTATGACCAAACTATAAGGTCATCAGTCAAACCATTTCAAGATGGCGGCCGTGTTAATTGTGAAAGCATTATAATTCATAACTACATCAAATCCGTTTATCAAACCGAGGGTTGTTTAAGCTATCCTGAGAGTGTGACCCGTTGGTTATTAACGCGAGTTCATAAGTGGCCGTGAAAATTTTCATTGCCCCCTTTTTGAATGTATTTTCAATTTTTGTCAAAAGAGCCTAACTGCACTTTTGCTAATATCTCGCGAACGAATAAGGCTAGGGACTTGTATGAGGGGTCGTTGGACTTAGAATGGGGCTCCCTTTTTGAATGTATTTTTGAATTTTTTGTTAAAAGGGCCTAACTACACTTTTGCTAATATCTCGCGAAACCAATAACGCTAGAGACGTGTCCGATGGGTAACAGGACTCAGGCTAATGCCCCCGTTTTTAATATATTTTTGAAAAATAGTACAATGTTCTTACCGAATTTCATTCAAATCACCATAGCCATTTGGACTTTATTAGGGGCACAAACACACACACGGACTAGAGGTGATCTCATAAGCCTATTTTTCATGTGATGAAAATTGGCTAAAAAGCAACAAATTAATTATATAACACAAATATGTGGACGAAATTTGATGTTTTCATTCGGCCAACACGATTGTACCCAATTGTGATGGGTTATTTCCTAATCCTAAAAATAAATTTACAAGAGATTAATAAATACACTTGGATGACCAGTTTCGATCGTCAAACGATCATCTTCAGATCCATTACACTAAGGCTATTAAATCTACGAGGGCTGTTTTTTAAGTAAGGCCGTTTTTTTCTTTTTATAAATACCGTAACCGAACATTTTATTTTGAAACCACATTAGTTTTTAGGTTTTACATACCTTCCTCCATTTTTCTACATAGTTGCCTTGTTTATATAGGCACTTGTCATACCTTAAAAGTAAGTTATGAAATCCCTCTGCATAAAAGTTTGCCGCCTGCTCTGAAAACCAAGAATTCACGGCTCTTTTCACTTCTTCATCGTCGGCGAAGCGCTTCCCACCAGTCGGATAGAGCGTTAAGTGAGTTGAGTAAATCAGTAGTTCCAAAGCTTGTCGTACACGAGTTTC
This sequence comes from Meconema thalassinum, assembly GCA_946902985.2. Taxonomy (NCBI): domain Eukaryota; kingdom Metazoa; phylum Arthropoda; class Insecta; order Orthoptera; family Tettigoniidae; genus Meconema; species Meconema thalassinum. The sequence goes on along the minus strand of OX336400.1, from coordinate 83,282,177 downwards.
CCGAGGACAAATGCAATTTGGTAGTGTTGAAAAGAGAGATGATACATTGTGAAGATTATGTGGGATCCAATAAATGGTAATTGTTGACTCCATTGTAAACATTAACTCAAATTTGTAATAAGATTCAAGTTAAGAATATTTAATGTGTTTTGAATGATGTAATGATTTTTACCGAGACTTTTAGAGCTCCTTTTGAGTGATTTTTGTATTGATGCTAAATGGAAGTGAGAGCAGTTTTGATATTTTTTCAGGTTCAGTGGAACCTCAAATAGTGATTTTTATAAATTAATGTTGTAATTGTTCCTTGTTCATTAGAACAAGTGTGAAGTTTATTCAGTTTATTATATTTGTTTGTAGGGCTTAATTTTGATTAATTAAATAGTTTTTATAGTGGGATTTTTAATTTTATTTCATTGAAGTGTTATCCTAAACTTGATCCTATAATATGTGAGTCACTCAGTGGGAGGACATTCTATGCCCCGAAAATACCAGACTGAGCATTTGGACAGTGATTTGCATATTTCTTGTACGCAAGGGCACAATACTGAGATTTTTCATAAGATATCAGGAGACCAGCCTTTTGTGAATTTTCGTGTATAGCATACTGTACTTTGCTTCCTGACTGGTGTTCGCTAATATGGCAAGGTCATCAGCAAACGCCAAACATTTGATATTAGCTCTATACTCTCTTCTTCTACCAATGTGTATTTTCTTAACCTCTCTTCCCCAAGTTCTGATTATTATTTCCAGGACTATATTAAAAAAGATGGGTGAAAGTCCATATCCTTGGCGAACACCAGTGTGTATTTCAGTAGGTTGAGAAATGTATTAATTATTTATGTATATATTTTTCTTCTTCTTCTTCCTTCGTTCGGACAACAGAGGACCAAGTCATGCCAATTGTTTTTTCTGCATTTTAATGTTGGCCCAGTACTCCTTCATTCGCAATCGATGTTGCACCTTTCTCTCCGTCTTCCATGCCTTCCCTGTTTTTAGCTTCATTTTAAGTTGAAAACTCCGATGTTTCTGAAGTGTTTCCCTAAGTGGGCCATGCTCCTGGATATCTTCAGGTGTTATCCCAGTCACCAACAGATCTTTCTCTATTTCACTGAACCAGGCCCCCTTTGTATTTTACTCACGGAGAAAAGCAAAAATTCTGTTGGATAGCCGTGTTGATTGCATTCGGGTTATATGTCCATAAAAAGAAATCCTCATTTTCCTGATCACGTCAGTTATTTTCTCCACGTGAGTGTACAACTCGTGGTTGTGGCGTCTTCGGAACTCGCCGTGTTATTTGACTGACACAATATCTTCCTTTCCTTGGTCTCCAGTTTTCCCATTATGCCTTTTTTTAGCCTATTTTCAATTTTGAAAAAATAGGCTTATGAGATCACCTTTTGCCCTTCAAATTTTGTTACGTCTCACCAATCCAACATGGCGGCTGTGCGAAATATTTCACCAGCATTCAATATCACCGAACCTATTCCCGATATCACCCTGGAATTTTTACGGTGATAAAGGGAACTACTAGAAGTTCACCTATGTGACTATTGAAAAACTGGTAACTACAAAACCAACATGGCGGCCAGGCGAATTTGCGACTTTTAAATAGACGTTTCTAGCGATTTAACCAACCAAACGCAATACAACTTGGTACAGTATATGTTTATACACATTGTAATGCACCGACATCAAACTTCGTTCAATTGTTTACATAACCACAAGATGGCGGTTGTGCGAAATATTTTACCGGCATTCTGTATCTCTGAAACTATTAGCGGTATCACCCTGAAATTTTGTACGGAGATAAAGGGCACTACTGGAAATTAATCTATAAGACTTTCGAAAACCGGCTAACTACTAAACGAACATGGCGGCCAAGCGAATTAAAATTTTAGTAGAACTTTCTTGCGATTTAATGTTCCAAACGCAATGAAATCTGTTACAGGAAATGTTTATACACATTGTAATCCACTGGTATCCAATTTAGTTCAATTGTTTACATAACCTCAAAATGGCGGCTGTGCGAATTTTAAAATTAAGTTTTTATTTCTTGTGTCGTAATCATGCGATCGAAGTGAAAGTTTGAATAATGAACCTACGCAATAATTTTCCTTTAATGGTACATGATTATATGGCCTATACATTTAACAGTCCTACATGGCGACCATCCGAAATATTTAGACGGCTCTGAATATCTACGAATCTATTATAGCAATCAAACTGAATTTCTTTATGTGCATAAGGGCTAAGAACATAAGTTCATCTATAGGACTTTAAATAACCTGGTGATCACAAATCCAACATGGCGGCGACGCGAAGTATAAATATTCACTTGGACGTTTCTCGCAATTTAACCATCCGAGTGCAGTGAAACTTGGTACAGTACATCCTTATACGAATGTTAATCCACTGGCATCTAATTTATTTCAATTGTTTCCATAACCACAGGATGGCAGCTGTGCAAAATTTTAAAATCTCCTTGTTACTTCTTGTGTCCTAATCATGCGATTGAAATTTGAATGCTACATGTACACAATAATCCTCATGCGACAGTACATAACTCTAGGACCTATTATATAAAATCCAACATGGCGACCATCCGAAATATTTAGTCGGTTCTCAATATCTACGAATCTATTACAGCAATCAAGCTGAAATTTTGTATGTAGATAGTGGCAATTAACATAAGTAGGATATATGAAAATAGGATGTATAGTTCTTCACGGAACTACTTGTTATCATGGCGAGATATTCCGCTGCATACAAAGCTTCTGGCCGGATGACCGTGCAGTAGTGCTTCAGTTTTGCATTCATGGATATAGATCTTTTATTGTACACATTCTTAGTTAGATAGTAAGCCATTTCAATTTTATTCAAGCGTGACGCAAAAGCCTCGTTTTCGGACATTGCAGGGTCTATCCTTTCCCCAAGATACTTAAATTTCATAACCCGCTTGATTTTCCCATGATTCACTTCAATATGTCTTGGAGCCGTTTTGATGTTAGTATATTTATATATTCATTTATTATTATTATTATTATTTTTATTATATTATTTTTATTATTATTATATCTTTTTTGTCCTTATGGACAGAGTTTGAACTTAGATATCTCATGATGACACAATTTTCACTTCTCTCCCTCCTTCCTCTTCACTTCCCAAAATCTCTTCATCCTTTGACTGTGCTCCTGTTTCCGTTGTTCTATCCACTATGTTCTTGTTTTCATCTTTTCATTTGTTTTAAATTATGTATTCTTAATTTTGTTTCTGAATTTATTTATTTATTTATTTATTTTACTTCTTCTTTCGAATAACCTATTTGGAGGGTACGATGAATCAACGTTGGCTATTGTCCATTGTATTCAATGTCCTTTGTTTCCAAATTTCCTTCATCCCTGTCGAGTGTCGATCTTTCTCCTCGCGAGTCCACTTTTTGCGAGTTGTTTGTGTATTTATTTATTAATGTATTTATTTATTTATTTATTTATTTATTGATGTGTAACATCTTTCCACTCGGTTGCTGGATATTTTTGTGGGAGTGATTTTGAAAAAATGGACGGAAGTGGATCGGAACGATCGAGGTGGCATCAGCTGGCACACTTCCGTTAGATCGAACGGAAGTGTGCTAGCTGGCATTGGTGGATCGAACGGAAGCGTAAGACGCACTGCCAACTCGATCGATCAATCCAGCTGGCAGTGGTAAGATCCAGCTGGCAGTGGTAAGAGAAACAATGAGCGCGCGGTGTCGGAAATTGATATCATGACGTACACTCGGCATGTGAAATGTATATAACATACTGAACGGTAAACGCTCAAGCGAACTCTGTGTCAAGTGATTGAAACAAATGATATGGTACATGTTCGAATAGTCTTCGTATCAGTATTTAAATGGTAAAATGCCTTAATATCAAACATTGTAAGTAGTCGGCATTGCCGGTATTATGTTTCTGCACAATGGCTATTCAAATATTAACCCACATAACGGTAATGCAGTCATCAATATAATATAATCGTAGTGGTTTTACGAGAATTGAGCAATCCTTCATGAACTATTGCTGAATACATTTTCTTTACTCACAAGAGGGCCTATTCATAAGGCATTTTAAACTCAATTTCACGCAGGAACATTATCGAAACAAGCAAAATATAAATGAAACTTAATTCCGTAATGCAGTATTATTGGAACGTGGAAATAAGTCACCACCTTGTGCACAATATTTGCGTGGTCGTGGGGTTAGTGCCTATGACTGTGAATCTAGAGATCTCGGGTTCGAATCCCGGACGAGGTTGATATTTTTGCTACCAGATTATCATTTTAAACGATACTTATCATATCAATAGGACTCATTTTAACAGAATCCATATGAAATTACGTGCTGGTCTGTGAATCAAGATGACCTGTTTATAAGGAATTTAAGTTTATGAGCGGTGTCGCGTCTATTAATCTAGTTGATCCATATCGTATTCTTTATTTAGGCTAGTGCTGGTGGAAGCTACAAATCATCTAATAAAATGAGTTCCGTATTTTAAACTACAATATCTGTAAAACACTCCCTTTTACAATAGATTAATATTTGTGCCAATAATAGTATAAAATACCGGTGCATCAACAATTTCACGTGAGGTTTCTTCTATGTCAGATGTTACACATCATATGCGACTACTGTAAGGCTCGTAATTTTTTATTTATTTATTTATTTATTTATTTTAAACTCAGCAATTTTTCTGGGTTTATGCCGTGTCTTGTGTGGGTTTTCGCCTATGAACACCAGGCTGGTTCATCAGCGGACACGGACATCAAGAGCCTGCTGATGAGCCAGCTTGGTGTTCCTAGGCGAAACCCAACATGAGACAAGGCATAAACCTGGAAAAATTGCTGAGTTTTAATTCACTGACCGTGAAAGCCTATATACCATATTTATTTATTTATTTATTTATTTATTTATTTCGCAACCATAAATACACTTTTATACAGCGTGTGTGTGTGAGGTGGGTGTGTGTGTCCCCCCTGATAACTTCTAAACGTCTGGAGCGATTTCAATGAAACTCAGTAAGTTCATAGCACTCTTCCGGACGACCCCAACCAAGCCCTTCAAATTTTGTTACGTCTCACCAATCCAACATGGCGGCTGTGCGAAATATTTCACCGGCATTCTATATCTCTGAAACTATTAGCGGTATCACCCTGAAATTGTGTACGGAGATAAAGAGCACTACTGGAAGTTCATCTATACGTTTTTCAAAACCCGGTTAACTAAAAAACGAACATGGCGGCCAAGCGAATTTGAAAATTTTAAATAGACCTTTCTGGCGATTTAATGTTCCAAACGCAATGAAATCTGGTACAGGAAATGTTTATACACATTATAATGCACTGGTATCTAATTTAATTAGATTGTTTACATAACCTCAAGATGGCGGCTTTGCGAATTTTAAAATTAAGTTTTTATATCTTGTGTGCTTGTGTCGTAATCATGCGATCGAAGTGAAAGTTTGAATAATGAACCTACGCAATAATTTTCCATTATTGGTACATGACTCTATGGCCTATACATTTAACAATCCAACATGGCGACCATCCAAAATATTTAAACGGCTCTGAATATCTACGAATCTATTATAGCAATAAAACTGATTTTTTTCATGTTCATAGGGGTTATGAACTTAAGTTCACCTATAGGACTTTAAATATCCTGCTGATCACAAATCCAACATGGCGGCGACGCGAATTATAAATATTCACATGGACGTTTCTCGCAATTTAACCATCCGAGTGCAGTGAAACTTGGTACAGTAAATCCTTATACGAATGTTAATCCACTGGCATCTAATTTATTTCAATTATTTCCATAACCACAAGATGGCAGCTGTGCGAAATTTTAAAATCTCCCTGTTACTTTTTGTGTCCTAATCATGAGATTGAAGTTTGAATGCTACACGTACACAATAATCTTCATGTAACAGTACATAACTCTAGGACCTACATATATAAAATCCAACATGGCGACTATCCGAAATATTTAGTCGGTTCTCAATATCTACGAATCTATTACAGCAATCAAACTGCAATTTAGTATGTTGATAGTGGCAATTAACATAATTAGGATATATGAAAATAGGCTGTATATTTCTTCACGGAACTACTTGTTTTAGACTATAGTGCGAATGCACTGATTGGTGCGAAGATGGAAAGAGATTTACGAGCACCTTATAGCGTCCCTCCCCTTATTGGCTGCATTACTGATCAGAAACAACAACAACAACAACAAATTCGTCCTTACGCAGCTCTGAAACCAGTGTTGCCTTGTTGACCTCTTAATGTAAATGGAGGCGGCTTCGGTGGCGTAGTTGGTAGCATGCTGAACACCAATGCTCAAAGTCGCGGGTTCAAATCCGTCCGAAGTCATCGGATTTTTAAGAGCGTTAAAATGCCCTCAGTATGCCTTCCTTCGGAGGGGAAGTAAAGCCGGCGGGCGCATGTGATAGATTTATGGCATGTAAAAGGACCTTCCACTAACTAAACTTGTGTAAAGCAAAATTTGTAGGTTAGGTTTCATTAATGCTCTTAAGTTCCAACGTTCGTCACCAGGCGCTGGTTGCTATGGCATCTAGTAGTAGCCAAGTTCCCAGGTAGGTGTCGTGGAAGGTAGCATTTGGTGGGTGAGTGCATAGCGTGTCGGTCTACTAACCCCAAGATTGCAGGTTCACTCCTGGCCGTGGTAAGTGATTTTTAAAGGCGGCAAAAATACGTCACGCATGTCATACGATGTTCGCATGTCAAAGAACCCATTTGAAAGGAAGGAAGGAAGATTGTAGTTCTTACGTGACCGTGAATCTTAGCCACGGGGAACCCATTTGAATTCAGTAGGCCGTGTTCGTAATGGCAAAAGTAATCTCGGGAGTTTCCGCCAAAACAAAGTTCCTCATTTCTCTACTTGAAAGCGCTATTGTGTTCAAGGAGCTTAGATATCTAACCTCCTTGACTTTCATAGTGATTCAAGGAACAACGAAATTCGACATGCAAGCTACCTTCTGGGTGTCAAATTACAAAGCTTGCACCCGGCACCCGAGGCCATACGATATTATTATTATTATTATTATTATTATTATTATATTACTTGAATTAAAAGAACAGATAACACACACTAATACCGCTTCTATGCGGTTGCCAGACAAAGTCTACACACACCCAAAGTACACTGGGCTACATGACCGCGTTGACGCAGCCCCTAAACTAAGATCCAACCAACCAACCAACCAATGTGAATAGATTCGCACTCATCTTTCATTCATTATGCAATAGATGGACATTCTTTCAAAAGGTGTTCCAAATACAGAATTCAATGGACCGTGCATTGTAAGTACACTCACATACTGATTGAGTGAAAGGCTTGTTTCTCTCTCAGTCGGTGAATCACTTGCCACTTTCCAAGCGGCCTACCAGACGTCCTTGACAGAGGTCGGCTGTAGTAGCGATATATTTACATAACCCAGACACGCCCTTCTTGCAGATCTCTATCATATTATGCTTCGCTTAGTAGCAAAAACAATAGGGCATTATATGCGAGTATTTCTGGTTTCCTACACTTCGAGCAATGAGGTACATTTCAGGGGTGTAACACTGTACAGACAGGGGCGTATATACAGTTTGTTTATCATTTTAAATGACCTTGTCGACTTCGTCTATACGCTGGGGTCTGGCGTTACGTTACGGTGACGGGACGAAATGTACCCAGATGCACTGAGGTGTGTGACGTCATAGTACCGCTTGGTGCATGTGTTCCCCGACAATCTCTACTGCGTTAGTATAAGACAAAAATCCCCGATTCTTGGATGTCACGGGTAATCTCGAGAACCACGGGATGGATTTTGATGCGGTTTTCACCATTCTGTGAAGGATATCTCGAGGAAAGATTCTGTAGACAATAATTTATGTATGATCAAAGGAAGCCAAGCAGTAACGATTTCAGTGAAAAAGTCGAAAACAAACTTGGCGACCGTGCGCTTCTTAAGCTTACGCTGGGCAAACCGTTAATCATATCAATATACTATGAGCGTAAGGATTGGTCAGCATGAAAAGTTCTACAAAAAAGTCCATGAGAGCATATCTCTATCTTCAATACATCGCCCACTGTAAGTGTTTTTAGACTGGATGGAAGGGGCACGTCCCCGCGCGCTCTGGTGAGCGTGACGGCATCCCGCGCGCTTGACCTTGCTTTGCCGTTGGTATGCACTTGCCGTTCGCGAGTAATTTGAAACAAGGTAAAGTATTATAAAGCAAGATAAGTATTATACAGATAATTTTCTAACATGTCAAGAGTCTGTGGCTTCGAGCGAAGTGAGAACCCTCCAGCCTTTCTAGCATTTTTCAGCATTTGTAGCATTTAAAATGATACAAAGTCTAGTCTTTCAGACTGACTGTCACTTTTTTGGGAGGGACTGACTATGCTGGAAAGTAGTGAGTATACTCAGGGGATTGTCACCGCAAAATACCCAGAAATATCAACCAATATCTTAGAGCATACAACTTTGTGTAATTATTTTAGATAAGAGTTAATTATTGTACAATTCTGAGTTTATATAACCTACAATAGTGGCAATAAATAAAAGTTATAAAATTCAACACAACAAGCAAAAAAAATGTATTCCTAATGAATTTTCTATTATGATCTATGGAGTATGAACGGTAAATATCTAATTTTTTTTTATTTTTTTTTAGCGTATGGCTTTTAGTGCCGGGAGTGTCCGAGGACATGTTTGGCTCGCCAGAGTTTATAGCTGCTTCTATGCGGACACCCATGGGGTGAGCTACAAGTACCGTCGCGTGTGGAGTGTTGACTGTGGAGGAAAGTGCGAATGTAAGGACTAGGATTTGGAAGGTAGCGGCTGTGGCCTATAGTTAGGGACCAACCCTGGCATTTGCCAGGTAGATGGGAAACCAAAGAAAACCATCTTCAAGGTTGCCGGCGGGGGGATTCAAACCTTCTCGCCTCCCGGATGTGAGCGACTGCCTGCAGTCACGCCGTAACAACCACGGCTAACTCACCCGGTATTTGTCAATATTTATTTAGCAGAGAGGTAAATAGTTTTTTTTAACAAATTGATAATTTATTTCTCCAATTCTCAGTTTTGCCTCCCAAGGCTGAGTGTACCCCGTTCCAGCCCTCAGGCCAGAATTATAATTTCTTGGCAGAGCCGGGAATCGAGTTCGGACCTCTGGGGCGGCAGCCAAGAATGCTAGCCACTACACCTCGAGCTTCTATGCCCAAGATCGTGGGTTACCCGACCGAAGTCGTCGGATTTTTTAAGAGCGTTATAAATTCCTCAGTATGCCTTCCTTCGGAGGGGAAGTAAAGCCAGCGGTCCCATGTCATAGATACCGACAGTAGTGGCTACGCTGGCTAAAGCGCAGCATTAGGCCATGGGGCCAAGCTTTCTGCTGACTCGGTAGACGCGTGGGTTCGAGCCCCACCGTCGGCCGTCCTTGAAATGGTTTTCCGTGGTTTCCCCATTTTCAACACCAGGCAAATGCTGGGACGGTACCTACTGACAGGCCACGGCTGCTTCCTTCCACATCCTTGCCCAATTTCATTGATCTTCATCAATTCCATCTCTCATCCCGACGCGACGCGCAGGTCGCCGACGGGCGTCGCCTCCCAGGAGGCCACACGAAAAAAAAGTCATTGATTTATGGCATGTTAAAGAACCTTCCACTAATTACACCCGTGTGAAGCTAAATTATATAGGTTAAGAATGTAAACAACGCTCTAAGGTCCCTACGTTCGTTGCCAAGAGCCGACTGCGGTGGCGTCTAGTAGTTAAGTTCTTAACTAGTAGTTGTTGACGGTGGAGTTTGGCGGCAAAAGTAGGAACTATTTGAAAAATTCAAAAGTCTGCAGTCCTTAGGTACTTGAATATTAAAAAGCAGATAACACACACTAATACAGTCATCACAATTAACACCGGTTATCAGACAGATTCTACACACACCCAAAGTACACGGGGCTACATGACCGCGTTGTCGCAGCCCCTAAACTGAGGAACCAACCAACAATTAACACTCCGAACAGGAAAGAGTTGCAATTCTGGCTGTATAACTATCATTTTAAACATAAGGTATGGCATACAATGCCTAAGGGAACAACTTTTTCCTCAAATTTCTAAATACCGGTTATGTTGCTTTAGTAATTTATGAATTATCTAATCTATAGTAATATCAAAAAAAGTTTTGCATCACCTCGGTTTCCAGATCTCCGGCATATAGACGTTGACTGTGTATATTGAATCCAAGATACAGTCCCTTTGACTGTTCATAGATGTCACTAAAACTGCTCAAAGATGTAAACAACCATGCATGAGCAGGGCCTATTAGACGGAGGGGGTACGACAGCCGATCAGTTCCAGTCATTCCACCAGGACGAAGGTACGCTGCTCATGTTGTCTGTAGTTCTACCATGCCTAGAAGGTCAATACCGCAGTTCGATCGCGTCCGCATTGTTACTTTGTGTCAAGAAGGGCTCTCAACAAGGGAAGTTTCCAGGCGTCTCAGAGTGAACCAAAGCGATGTTGTTCGGACATGGAGGAGGTACAGAGATACAGGAACTGTCGATGACAGGCCTCGCTCAGGCCGCCCAAGGGCTACTACTGTAGTGGATGACCGCTACTTACGGATTGCCGCTCGGAGGAACCCTGACAGCAATGCCACCATGTTGAATAATGCGTTTCGTTCAGCCACAGGACGTCGTGTTTCAACTCAAACTGTGTGCAATAGGCTGCATGATGCGCAACTTCACTCCCGACGTCCATGGCGAGGTCCAGCTTTGCAACCCCGACACCATGCAGCGCGGTACAGATGGGCCCAACAACATGCTGAATGGACCCCACGGAATTGGCATCACGTTCTCTTCACCGATGAGTGTCGCATATGCCTTCAAGCAGACAATCGTCGGAGACGTGTTTGGAGGCACCCTGGTCAGGCTGAACGTCTTAGACACACTGTCCAGCGAGTGCAGCAAGGTGGTGGTTCCCTGATGTTTTGGGGTGGCATTATGTGGGGCCGACGTACGCCACTGGTGGTCATGGAAGGCTCCGAAACGGCTTTACGATACCTGAATGACATCCTTCGACCCATAGTGCAACCATATCGGCAGAATATTGGAGAGGCATTTGTCTTCATGGACGACAATTCTCGACCTCATCGTGCACATCTTGTGAATGCGTTCCTTCAAGATAACGACATCGCTCGACTACAGTGGCCAGCATGTTCGCCAGACATGAACCCTATCGAACATGCCTGGGATATGTTGAAAAGGGCTGTTTATGGACGTCTTGACCCACCAACCACTCTGAGAGATTTACGCCGAATTGTCGTTGAGGAGTGGGACAATTTGGACCAACAGTGTCTTGATGAACTTGTGGATAGTATGCCACGACGAATACAGGCATGCATCAATGCAAGAGGACGTGCTACTGGGTATTAGAGGTAGTGGTGTGTACTGCAATCTGGACCACAAATGCTGAAAGTCTAGCTGTATGATGGTACAACATGCAATGTGTGGGTCTCATGAGCAATAAAACGAGCTGAAATGTTGTTTGTGTTGATCTCTATTCCCTTTGTATTTAAAGGTTCCGGAACTCTTGGAACCGAGGTGATGCAAAACTTTTTTTGATGTGTGTAATAAAGCTGAAGAATTTGTGTGTTTGTTTATGTGTTTAAACGTGCTAATCTCTGGAACTACCAGTGGGATTCGAAAAATTCTTTTTGTATATGATAGCCTGGTTCAAGAGGAATAATTTAGGCTATGTAGCATTAGGCTACACCTCTCAGGTAACCGTAGAGATTGATTTTTGTTCGGTAAGTCGGAAGAACAAGCGCTCCAGAATAGCTTCAATAATACCGAAGTGTATTGTTGCCATGTAATGCAGGTCGCATCACGTCGCCCCTAACAATGTTCTGGTGCGAGCTGCTTAAAACAGATATCATCATGACAATAGTATGCCTCTATATAAGGGCGATGGTGTTGGTGCAGTATACTAGGGTTATCAGCTGCAATAAGCGTTGGCGAGCTGCTTATAAATTGCAGTCACGGGGAGTAATTAGTGCAAAAAGATTTCTTAGGCCCCTTAAAACAGTTATCATCATGATGACAATAGTATGCCTCTGTATAAGGGCGATGGTTTTGGTGCAGTATACTGAGGTTATCAGCTGCAATAAGCGTTAGTGCTTTCAAATTTACTTTCATTTATTCCAATCCTAATCCTTGAGCGCTCCAGTTCTGTAAAACAAATAAATCCACCAGGGCACTACTGCTATAAAGGCATCCAACGTATTGAATGAAGCATTGGTCTTCTGGCGCGTTACGACAGGGTTGCCACTCCATGAGAGGAGGCAGTACAAAGCGCTTCGCGTACACTTTCCGCACATTCAGTGATTGTGCAGTGACGAAGACTTGAATTAAGTACTGTATAATAATACTGGTTAGCTGCCGCCCCGGAGGTCCTGGGTTCGATTCCCGGCTCTGCCACGAAATTTGAAAAGTGGTGCGAGGAATGGAACGGGGTCTGCTCAGCCTCGGGTGGCCCACATGAGTAGAGGGGGTTCGATTCCCCCTCAGCCATCCTCGAAGTGGTTTTCCGTGGTTTCCCACTTCGTCTTCGGGCAAATGCCGGGATGGTACCTTCTTCAAGGCCACGGCTGCCTCCTTCCCTCGTCCTTGTCTATCCATCCTAACCATCCCTTGCCTTCCCTCATGAGGCCCCTGTTCGCTTTGCAGGTGAGGCCGCCTGAGCGAGCTGCCAATCCCACCTCAACAGTTGTATCCCTTCCGATTCGATGTTCCCAGCTCTAGGACACTGCCCGTAGAGGCGGGAGTGATGAGTTCCCTCGCTGAGTCCGTGGGTTCCACCAACCTGGAGGGTAAACGACTAAAAAAAGAAAATAATAATAATACTAATAGTAGGCTAACATAACACATACAACGATATTAAATTAACTACAACGTATTCTAAATTTTTCATAAAGAAAACAATCAAAATAAAATAAATAAAGTACAAGCACAAGGAAATGTGTGAAGTTTCGACTACAATTCAAGTTGAAGTACGTTATTAAAGAAAATACTCCTCATTGGCTTACCTTTCATGATTTATACTTTCGTTAGGTTGAAGATTCTTAAAATAACTGAACACATTAATTACGACCTGTTTTTCCCTCCTTCTGAGCACTTGACCACGCTTTCTTTTCACAAAACAATCCATTGTTGTACGTGAAATACGTAAAATACACACTTTAAATCTAACAGAACTGCTGCACACACACTCAAGATAGAGATAGCTGAACTACTGAAATACAAGCTCGAAGGGCACAGTAATAAAGCTGTGAGTAGCAAGCTGCACCCCGCTGTCCTTCGAAACGACATTCTTATAATCCGCGGTCAATGAACAGCCCGGCCTGTGTAAACAATTAAACCAACACTTTGGACAAGCAGGTAGAAAACTTCTTCCAACATTCCTCTACAACTCTCAAACTGACATGACATGGTTATCTTTAAATATATAAAAGTTGGCAGCATACGAACTTATTCAATGCTGCTTTGCGGTTATGAGAGAATATTCAGACGTTTTACCTACATGAAAATTGTAATACTGCCAGTATAAAATATTTCAATAATCCATCATCAAGACGGCACATTTAGCTACACTTGTGTGAAAAATAGGCATCACAAAGTCAATGCAACATGATATCAGATCGATTTTACTAAAAAGGGGACACAGTTTATCGTTTTTTATAAATATGGATATCGAATTTTTCTAGCATTTCTATCAAGTTTACGTAGTTCTAATATAGAACAAAAAAGATCGGCAAAACATAGTTCTACCCGAATATGGTGTTTTTTCGACAAAGACAAATTTTCGACTGATATGGCAACAGTGGATTGCTAGAAAATGACAGTCATACATGTCTCACGTGCAACAGAAAGAGAGAAGAATATCCCTATCTAACCAGTGCTTCATTCTAAACGTTGGATGCCTTTATAGTTAAAAATATTATTGGAATGCGAGTAGATTCGGATAACAGGGGGTTCGTTGTTCGTAGGTTTCACCTGAAAGTACCCTACACGTGACCCCAGGGTGGTGCTAATCGAGCAACAGCGAACAAGCGACCGGGTTTCGGCACCAAATTTTGGATAGGTTATTAGCAAAGGAATAACCCTCCTAAAGAGAAGATGATGAAAAAAAGGAAAGGGAAGAAGTGGGTTTCGGAATGGAGAAAAAGTATAGATAGATGGGACGAGAGTCCAATATAACCCATAAACTTGAACTAAAGTAAACGTTTAATCACCATTTTCACTGCGCGAGCCTGCGGGATAACTAAAGAGGGTATGGACTTGGACACAGCTAACGGGAAATGCGGCTGGAGCTTGGGCTATTTGTAAGATACAATAATGAACATGAAATATAACCAAATCACCGCCAGTAACAACGCCGTCAGAATTTGATCAATTTAAATAGCTGCTTCTGTTTGGCTTTTTAAAGCAGCAACACGCCAAAATTTCAAGTTGGAAGTTATACTTATTGGAGTGTCCTTGTGTGAATTAACTCTTCCCCTGTCATTTCCGGAATATTCCGCGCCAGCACTTTTTCGTTGCGTGTCGTTTACGATATATTCCGCAACATGTTTCCCGCTCCAGCGGGTTGTTTACGGAATATTCCGCGAGCTGTCATAAGTTTACAGATAATTACGGCAGGTGGCAGTATGGTATTAAATAACGTATATGAACTCGCTCGGAACCGGAAATGACTACTTGAATCATTTCTTTTACTTTTTTAATATTCGTTTGATAGATAGGCCTACTTGATTTTGACGGTATCAGCTGATGCATCTTTAAGCCGATGTAAACAGCAAAAAGTCTGGCTCGTACGACAAAAATGTGGCTACGATATCAAGTTATTTGGAGGAATCAGATAGTAATTACAGTGACTTTGAAGAGAGTGTTGAAGAGATCGACGGTTCAGAATCAAGTGAAAGTGCAGTTGATGAAGATGAGAGTGATAATGATGCAGATACAAGTTCAATTCTCCAAGGTAGGCCTGCCATATCTTCGTCCAGTGGGGTGTTTTGAAGATTATCACAAAAAGAAACTTCTCTGATATTGAAAACAGTGACCTTCACTCTTCATAGTATAATGTGGTGTGTGTTTTTAGGTAGATTTCATTAGAAAGCTAACTATTGCAATGGGTCCCCATGTTTCGACTTCCGGAAAATTTCGACATATCTTCGCGTTTCACATCCCCCAAACCCCAAAACCACCGTCAGTTCAAAAGTTTATAGATAATTTATGTATGTATATATATATGTATATATGTATATCAGTTTCTTGTGGACACGATAACTGCCGTAATTTTGCACCAATCACTTTGAATTTTTTACATAATATGTTTCCCCTTAAAATCTCGGTCGAGTTCTTTAATGGGCAAAATCGGTCAAAGGGGGTGAAAATGGGGGGCTTTTTTTTCGAAAAAGTGAAATATCGCTATAACTATCTTAATATCTGAAATATTGAATCCATTCAAAGTTCATACTATGTGTCGGACAAGGCCCTAAAATTTATGTTTGAAAAGTTTTTTGATAGCACCAACCATTGACTAAAGGGGTGGGAAAAAGTGGGGTTTTCGGGAAACATTAATCGTATCTCTGTTAATAGGCACAATATCAAAACCGTACAAAATGGACAATATTCCTCCAATCATCATCATCATCATCTAGTACAGTTTCCAGCCCCAGGCTGGGTCTGTTTGGAACATAAGCCTCGCCACTTAGTTCTTTCTTCCCACCACCTCTCCGCTGTCACTCTGGACCAGTCCTCGCCTCTCTTCTTGACACATTCCTCCACTCCTTTCAGCCATCTATCCCTTGGTCTTCCCCTTGGTCGTTTCTTCTGCATCTGCATCTCATGTATCCTCTTGGGAATCTTCTTCTCATCCATTCTCTTTAAGTGTCCATACCACCTCAGTCTTGATGTCTCAATCCTACCTTGCAAGGGCTCCTCTTTCACAATTTCCCTGACCTTTCCATTCCTCACCCTGTCTCTTCTTGTTACTCCGATCCTACTTCGCAGGAACTTCATTTCACCTGCCTGTATTCTGCTTATGTCTCTTTTCTTCATTGTCCACGTTTCTGAAGCATAGGTCAGTATCGGGATATAGTAGCTTCTGTATAACACTTCCTTGCTTTTTTGTGGGACATCTTTATTCCACACTAAGCTCCTAATGCTTCTCAGAAATACTTCTGCCTGTCTGCCACGCTCCGTAATCTCTTTGTCATTTCTCCCATTTTCCTCCACTATACTTCCCAAGTACTTGAGACTTTCCACCTTCTTCAGCTGTCCACCTCCAAGTGTTATCCCACTCATTGGTCTGTCCTTTTTCCTGGTCGTTAACAGGATCTCACATTTACTGATGTTGAACTTCCATCCGTACTCTCCCACTGTTTCTTCCCAAGCCTTCAGTTGCTCCTGAATTTCCTCCTCCTTGTTTCCCCAGACCATGAGATCATCTGCAAACACCATTGCTTTCATCTTATCTTCTCCTATCTTTCCTGCTATCGTGTCATTACCTCGTCCATAACCACAATAAAGAGAAGGGGTGACAGCGCACTACCCTGTTTCAGGCCACTCATTTGTCTGAACCAGTCTGTTCTTTCCCCTCCAACTTTCACACAACTCCCACTTCCACAATACATCTCCTTCACTCTGCCTACAGTCTCTTTTTCCACTCCCATGTTTTCCATTGCTTTCCAAACCTTCTCCCTACACACACTATCATTGGCCTTTTCGATGTCCAGGAAGGCCATCAACAGATCCTCTCCAAATTCGTAGTGGTGTTCCTGGAGCTGTCTCACTGAAAATATGAGATCCACTGTTGATCTCCCAGGTCTGAATCCATATTGCTCCTCTCTCAAATTTCTCTCCACTTTGGCTCGTATTCTACTTTCTAATATCTTTTCATATATCTTGGCACAGTGAGGTATGAGTGTGACTCCCCTGTAATTTCTGCACTCCTTTCTGCTTCCTTTCTTAAATATTGGGACAATTAATCCTTTCTTCCAATCTTCTGGGGTCTTTTTCTCCTTCCATATCACCCTCATCACACGGTACAGCCACTGTTTCCCAACCTCCCTTGCTGCCTTCACCAGTTCAACACTCACTTCATCCACACCTGGTGCCCTTCCTCCTTTCATCTTGTCTATAGTGAGCCATGTTTAACATCTCTCATTTCTTTATTTTCTTTGGCGGCCGTCCCGGTAGACTCAGTCGCCATGTGAGATACGTTCTGTCCGAACGTGCCTTGAGGCTCTCCGCCTTATTATTTAAAATGTAATGTTTTTCCTTTTTATTTAACATTGTTATTATGCCGAAGCCTTCCATTTACTCATGTAAGTAATACATCTAACCTTGTGTCCACTATGCTCATTTCCTAAATTTAACCTTTCTTTTTGATCTTCGTCGTGTGCTTGGATTTGCTGTGGAACCAATCGAAATGGCGGTCTCCTGTTTTATTTTGTTTGAATCTTCGTTTAACCTTTTATTTGTGCCGTGAAATATATCTGGGAGTGATTTTGTGAGTGTATGTTTTTCTTGCTGCCAGGTGCATTGAAGTTGTTTTGATTTGGGCATATCTTCGAATGGGTCTCCCGTTGTTTGTGGACGTTGGCGTTTCGACCATTCTCCCAACACGAGGCATGACACCATATATTTTAGCCCTTATGTATTCCCTTCATTCCATGCTTCGTGCAACTGAATCACGGCGGTAACTTTAAGTAGGCCTTACCGTATTCAGCTCGAACTCGGAACGTAAGTTGGGGACCATATAGGTTTAGCATGTTTTGCTAGACTACCTACAAGCACGAGTTGCGTTGTGTTTTATTACTGCATCGACGGCTGGCATTTTGTGTGTTTGATTGCGTGTATGTATCATGATATATTTCACGGACACTTGACGTCATTTGTTTCTCCTTGTAGTATCTTTGGTTTTTGCATTTCTTTTCTCTGGGGACTGCCAGCTCGATCGCATCCCCATTGCTCGCCACAGCCTCTGCGACACGCACACAGCCTCTTGTTTTATCTTTGCTATGCTTATTATTTGTGGTCGTCATGACAACCATCCATCTCTAGGCTGAGAAGTGATTGTTGTTGACCAGCGACCGGCTCGATTGCCTTTTTTGGTCAATTACCTCCTCCCTTTTTACATCATTTTTATTGGAAGTGGCACAGGTATTTATTTTATTTGTTTCCGTTATTTATTATTGTAAGTAATTTATTGTTTATAATCATCCTTCCCGTTTGAAAGTGACTGTATTTGACCCCTAGGGTACTTTTTTTTGTGTGTGTTATTCTGGCCGGGTTTCTTTGTGTGTTCGGTTTCAATTCATTAAATTTCCATTTCTTTACCCATGTGTCTTATTTAGTAGTGTTTGGCGATCGGGCTGCTCGCTCTCTCTCTCTTCAAACCTAGGCCTAACTTATTCTAGCTGTCTAGCACCAGGAGGGTATTCCTACCACTCGTCGTGGGACCACCTTCACGGAGTCTGGAGTCGCTCGGCACATCTGGCCTGCAAGTACGGGCCCAGCACAGGTCAGAAATTAAAATCCATTTCCACTGCGTACTCCTTTCTTTTCTAGTTGGTTCCAGTGATGCAGCTAGGAGGCACGCCAAGAATATGTTTATTTTAATAGGGCGGTGCAGATGGTAGCAGTTGCGAGGTTAAGTCTCCTGGTCGCTTAGCCATATCCATTGGATTTTAATATTTTGCTGCATATTTTTCAATGTTGTTTTTATTCTGTTTCATGTTCCTTATTGCATACTATGCAAACAAATATTAAGAGTCAATGTGAACTTCCAAGGAGTATGGACCATAAAAATAACAAACTGTAAGGAGAGTGCAATGAGTTGGACCCTATCAACGAACCCCAGCATTGGTAATGTACTAAACAACCCTACTTCTTGTTTCGTACTCATTTCAGGCGCAGGACGGAGGCAAGACATTTGTAGTTATTGTTTTGAATTGTAGCTAGCAGTACTTCTGTAGTTTAGCCATGTATTCTCTCCCAGGTTGTAACGTGAAGAAGGAGCTCATCCAGTCTGACGATGATCTGCTATCGTTTGAAAGTGTCTGTGGGAAAGACACTAATCCATTGACTGAGGTGAAAGGCCATCGCAAGGGAGGCGTAGCCAATATAGTGTCCAAGTGGGGAATTTCATTTTCTGGTGAACTGGGAGTTTCGTCTGTATTTGAGTTCTTAGACAGGGTCAGTGAACTCTGCCATTGTTATGACCTCGAACCAGACGACATTGTTGTCTGCCTACCGTTATTGTTGAGTGGTTTAGCTTTAAAATGGTATCGACTTACCAACAGATCTTTCATCTCGTGGGTTGATTTCTGTAAGTCAATAAAGGAGCGGTTTACTACTTATGATTTTGAACATGACTTGAAGGCTGAAATTCATCGCCGTACCCAGGGTTTTGAGGAGCCTGTAGACGATTTTGTTACTGGGCTAATGACTTTAATAAGTAGGTTGTCGCAGCCCCTTCCCCTTATTGAAACTGTTGATATTGTGTATAGAAATCTAGCACCTGAGTACAAGTCTTTCATACGCCGGTCCAGTGTGTATAGTGTGGCTGACATTGTTGATCAAGGACGTGAATGCGAGTTCAATCGGCGCCTGCGCAAGTCATATGTACCCCCACCCCTCCCCTCTGACAGTTTGTTTCCAGAGACTGCATGCGCGCAATCCCAGATTCAGAGGACTGCGCACCCATCTTCAATATCTCGTCAGGAGGACCGGGCAGTTAACCGTCCCCACTCGCATATTGTCGGGAGTATTCCCAATGCTACTTCTTCTGCGAATCCCGCTCCTCAGGATCAACAGTTACCTCGAAACCCGAACATGTATAACCGTATAAAATGTTGGAATTGTGATCGTTTGGGGCATCATTTTAATTCCTGCCGTGCGCCCTCGCGTGTGTTTTGTCACACATGTGGTCTTCGTGACGTGACGCACATAGCCTGTCCTAGATGTGCTTCGCGTCAGGGAAACGAGCATGGGTCCCCGGTTTAGACCCACCGGAGTGGCTATGCAATGAAGTTCGCCGGGAAATGAACATTTCCACGACTGGAAACTTCTGTCCTTGGGTCCCTGTAAGTGTTAAGAAATTGTCGATACCCGCTTTACTGGATTCTGGTGCTTCACGTTCATTTATTCAGCGCTCCATCGCGGAACAGCTTCCTGTTACTCAGATTTGTCCACAAGATGGGGGTTTAAAATTTTATTCTGCGGTGAAGTCATCTATTTCTGTTTCTAGCGTTGTAACATGTCATATTAAGATATGTGGTTATTCTTGGGATTGGAACTTCCATGTGGTGGATGACTTATCTACGCCTATGATCTTAGGTTCTGATTTTATGCACAAAGCAGGGTTGAGGCTTGATTTTTCGGATCATTCCTTCAGTTTTTTGTTTAAATCCAAGGAGCGGTTTCATTTTAATACTTGTGAAGCGAGTGTTCCTTGTAATTTTTCTGGTATCTCTGCTGTTCTAATCCCTCCTACTTTATTCACGAGTCAACGTGACGCTTTATCTGATTTGGTGAATGAATTTCCAGATGTTCTCACGTCGGAACTGGGTTCCGCTATCGGCTACGAGTGTCATATTGATTTAACTGATGAGGTTCCAGTTAGGTCGGCGCCATTTTCTTGCTCTCCACCCAAACTCATTGCCATGAGAGAATATATTCATGATCTTAAGGCACGCGGTGTTGTGAGCCCTTCTAAGTCTTCTTATGGTAGTCCAGCATTCCTGGTGCCTAAGAAAGAGGGTACTTTTCGTTTAGTAGTTGATTATCGTCGACTCAATTCTAAGGTGGTGTTCGACAACTTTCCCCTTCCAACTCTGGAGAGCGCTTTTCAGCATTTTCACGGGGCGAAGTACTATTCCGTCCTAGATTTGAACTGTGCATATTATCAAATTCCTCTCGATCCCGAGAGCCGTAAGGTAACTGCGTTCTCCACTCCGTTCGGCCTTTTTGAGTTCAATAAGTTACCCATGGGCATTTCTATCGGCGGACAAGTATTGAGTAGGGTTTTGGATGAGTTATTTGGAGATTTAAAGTATTCATCTGTGTTTAACTATCTTGATGACCTCGTGATTTACAGTCCGTCTTTTGAGGATCACCTGATCCATTTACGTGAAGTCCTATGTCGTCTTCGCAGAGCCGGACTCACTGTTAACCCGGACAAAATCTCTTTGGCTTCGAAGCAAATCAAATTTTTAGGTCACATTCTTTCGGATGTGGGCATAGAAGTGAACCCTGAGCGTGTCCAATGTATCCAAGAGTTCCCTACTCCCACGAATGTGAAAGCAGTCCGACGTTTTTTGGGAATGGCGGGCTTTTACAGTAGGTTCATTAAGGGCTTTTCGGACATTTCAGCGCCCCTGAATTATTTGAAGAAGAAGAATGTACGATTCGTGTGGGGCCCCGACCAGTGTCTCGCCTTTGAGAAATTGAAAGAATGTCTTTCTTCTGCTCCCGTCCTTCGAACTCCGGATTTTGGGAAAGATTTTATGTTACATTGTGATGCGAGTGATGTCGCAGTTTCTTGTGTGCTTAGTCAGCAGGTGAATGGTAATTTGGCACCCATCGCTTTTGCCAGTCGGATGCTTAATGATTGCGAACGCCGGTATTCCACTTTCGAGAAAGAAAGTCTGGCTGTCGTATTCGGCTGTGAACGTTTCAGATCTTTTCTAGAACATCGGCATTTCATAGTGTATACCGACAATGAAGCTCTGTCCTGGATGCGCTCGCATATCAAAAAATTGGGACGTATAAATCGTTGGATTCTTCGTCTATCCTCTTTCAGCTTTGACATCATTCACGTCAGAGGCAGTGAAAATGTTGTAGCGGATTGTTTGTCACGCATGTTTGAGGAACCTCCTCCCATTGTTGAGATCCCCGAGCCAGTGAATCTTCTCCAACACATTCCATGGTCTTTTACTGACATCCGTACGTACCAAGCAGATGACCCATTTTGTGTCACATTGCGTGAAAAAATTCTCGGGAAAGATCCTGGTGTATCTGAGTTTTCATTGCGCAATGATGTTATAGTGCATACCGCTCCTCGATCTTCGAAATGTAGGATTTTCGTGCCAGAGAATATACGAAGTATGCTCTTGGCGTATTTCCATGAATCCTGTTTTGGATTACATTTAGGTATGACGAAGACTTTCCATAAAATCTCTCAGGAATTCTTCTGGCCTCATTTGAAAGCGGATGCTTTTGCTTTCGTCCGAAAATGTGTTACGTGTCAACGTTCTAAGCCTGCAAAGAATTCCCGCATTGGACTTCACCACGCTGACACGATGTCATATCCTAATGAGCGCCTCTTTATAGATTATTTTGGTCCCCTAGTTAGGTCATCTTCTGGTCATAAAGCTATACTTACTGTCGTTGATGGATTTTCAAAATTTGTATGGTTATTTCCTGTCAGGGAAATCACGACACGTACCACTGTTAGGCTTTTGACCAATCATATTTTTGGTGTTTTTGGTCCTCCAAAGTTTTTAGTGTCCGATAACGCGAGCGTTTTCCGGTCCAAGTCTTTTAGATCAATGTGTTTTTCTTGGGGAATTGATCATGTCTTTTTGGCACCCTACCACCCTCAGCCAAATCACGTTGAAAGGTTTCATCGTAACTTGAAGGCTTGCTTGAGTGCGTTCCACAACGCAGATCAGTCACGTTGGGACGCAAATCTTCAGTTTTTCTCCTTAGGATTTAACACTGCTCTTCATGAATCGACGAATTCTACCCCTTCGGAATTGTTTTTAGGAAGGCGTATTGTTGATCCACTTCAGCTTCAGTGGAAAATAGATTATCTGGCTGCGCCATCCCGCCGTACCTCAGTCAAAGAAAAATGGGAAGTTGCTGTACGGCATCTGAAAAGGGCACGAGATCGCGTGGCGTCTCGCTATAACAAGGGTAGACAACCTGTTTGTTTTCAGGTGAATGACGACGTGCTAGTGCGCCTGCACCCACAGAGTTCGGCCAAGAATAAGGAGTCAGCTAAACTAATGCTTCGCTGGAGCACGCCCAAAACTATCACTAGATTTTTAACACCTGTCACTGTTGAATTGATCTCCAAGGAGAATCCCACCGACGTATCCAGAGCTCACATATCTCAATTGAAACCATTTATTGTGTAACCTTCTTATTTGCTGTGATTAATGTTGTCCTTTTTCTGCGTAGGTTAGCCAATCATAATTTGCTTATGTTATCCAAGGAAGCTAGTATTCATATGGCGCCTCCTTGACCTGCCTATTATTGAACCAATTTTGACCGAGGCAGAGTCAAGTACAAATTTACGAGCTCAAGAAAGAAAATAATACAAGAAGAAATAGGCCTACATACTCTGTGTAACTTAATATTTATTGTAAAAATATGTATTTTTGCGAACTCGGCCAGTAGAGAATTTATATTCTATAAATAATGGACACATTATATCGCTTCTTTGTTATTTTAATATGTCACTTTCATGATGGGTATAAGGAGAATGGCAGACTTCGGCGTCAAAGGGCGAAAGTCTTTTGTTTATGATTTTCGTCCGTGTCTCTATCTACTTTTCTTGTCATTGTAACGCTCAGGCGAACCGTGATACCATTATGACAAGCCCAGGGATCGTCAAAGGAACGCGCGCCTTTGGGGACCCCGAAGGAGTTCTGTCCTGATATTGCGATCGCCGAAGCGATCTGATTATTTTTATATATTACTTCCTTTTATTACTGTATTCTTTCTGATATGGCTCAATTGCTTAAGTGACTGTTATATCGAACACCCTCCCCCCTCATATTTTGTGTACTGTTATAGTTGTTGACAAACCACCTGTGTGATAAGGATGTTGTGTATTTTGGAACACTTGGGACATGATTGATTTCAAAGCGGTGGTGCTTAGTGATGTAAAAAGAAAAATCTTTTATTATTATAAATAATTTTTCTTTTGGGGGGTGGTGTGGATCCTGAGCCATGTTTAACATCTCTCATTTCTTTATTTTCTTTGGCGGCCGTCCCGGTAGACTCAGTCGCCATGTGAGATACGTTCTGTCCGGACGTGCCTTGAGGCTCTCCGCCTTATTATTTAAAATGTAATGTTTTTCCTTTTTATTTAACATTGTTATTATGCCGAAGCCTTCCATTTACTCATGTAAGTAATACATCTAACCTTGTGTCCACTATGCTCATTTCCTAAATTTAACCTTTCTTTTTGATCTTCGTCGTGTGCTTGGATTTGCTGTGGAACCAATCGAAATGGCGGTCTCCTGTTTTATTTTGTTTGAATCTTCGTTTAACCTTTTATTTGTGCCGTGAAATATATCTGGGAGTGATTTTGTGAGTGTATGTTTTTCTTGCTGCCAGGTGCATTGAAGTTGTTTTGATTTGGGCATATCTTCGAATGGGTCTCCCATTGTTTGTGGACGTTGGCGTTTCGACCATTCTCCCAACACGAGCCATGACACCATATATTTTAGCCCTTATGTATTCCCTTCATTCCATGCTTCGTGCAACTGAATCACGGTGGTAACTTTAAGTAGGCCTTACCGTATTCAGCTCGAACTCGGAACGTAAGTTGGGGACCATATAGGTTTAGCATGTTTTGCTAGACTACCTACAAGCACGAGTTGCTTTGTGTTTTATTACTGCATCGACGGCTGGCATTTTGTGTGTT
Organism: Meconema thalassinum; assembly: GCA_946902985.2. NCBI lineage: Eukaryota > Metazoa > Arthropoda > Insecta > Orthoptera > Tettigoniidae > Meconema > Meconema thalassinum. The sequence continues at coordinate 83,257,406 of OX336400.1, read as the reverse complement.
TGATTGCGTGTATGTATCATGATATATTTCACGGACACTTGACGTCATTTGTTTCTCCTTGTAGTATCTTTGGTTTTTGCATTTCTTTTCTCTGGGGACTGCCAGCTCGATCGCATCCCCATTGCTCGCCACAGCCTCTGCGACACGCACACAGCCTCTTGTTTTATCTTTGCTATGCTTGTTATTTGTGGTCGTCATGACAACCATCCATCTCTAGGCTGAGAAGTGATTGTTGTTGACCAGCGACCGGCTCGATTGCCTTTTTTGGTCAATTACCTCCTCCCTTTTTACATCATTTTTATTGGAAGTGGCACAGGTATTTATTTTATTTGTTTCCGTTATTTATTATTGTAAGTAATTTATTGTTTATAATCATCCTTCCGGTTTGAAAGTGACTGTATTTGACCCCTAGGGTACTTTTTTGTGTGTGTTATTCTGGCCGGGTTTCTTTGTGTGTTCGGTTTCAATTCATTAAATTTCCATTTCTTTACCCATGTGTCTTATTTAGTAGTGTTTGGCGATCGGGCTGCTCGCTCTCTCTCTCTCTTCAAACCTAGGCCTAACTTATTCTAGCTATCTAGCACCAGGAGGGTATTCCTACCACTCGTCGTGGGACCACCTTCACGGAGTCTGGAGTCGCTCGGCACATCTGGCCTGCAAGTACGGGCCCAGCACAGGTCAGAAATTAACATCCATTTCCACTGCGTACTCCTTTCTTTTCTAGTTGGTTCCAGTGATGCAGCTAGGAGGCACGCCAAGAATATGTTTATTTTAATAGGGCGGTGCAATAGCCATTTCCAGTTCTCTCCAAGTCAGGTCCTTTTCCATTCCTGTGTTGTCTTCTCCATCTTCCAATATGTTGTCTTCCTCTCTATGACCATTTGGATTCAGCAAATCCTCAAAGTACACTTTCCACACTGTCTTGAGTGTCTCTTTGTTGTGTACCTCATTTCCGTTTTTGTCCATCATTACCACATCCTCTCGCAGACCTCTTCTCTTACTTTTGACGATCCCATAAAGTACTTTCTTATTTCCTCTACTGTCTTCCTCCATCATCTCTGTCCACTTTACCATCCACTTCTTCCTCTCCTCTGCGACAATCTTGTTTGCTTCTTTCTTCTTTATCTTATAATCTTCCCTTGTCAGATCAGTTCTTTCCTGGAACCACACTCTGAAAGCCTTGTTCTTCCTTCCCACAGCTTCTTTTACTCTCTCATTCCACCATGGTGTCTCTTTACACCGCTTTCTGTTGCTTGTTCTTCCACATACTGCCACTGCAGCTTCCACCATTGTGTTTTTGAATTGCTTCCATTCCTCTTCCCCTGTTTTAGGATTGTCTGTTGGCATCCTTTCCCTTATTATCTTCTGGAATTCTTCCTTGACTTCCTTTTCCTTGAGTTTCCATACTTTGATTCTCCTTTCCTGGTACTCTGTCCTCTTGCTATCCTTAACAACTCCCAGGTTCATTACAAGTATTCTGTGGTCGCTATCTAAGGCCTCTGATGGTATTACCTTTATATCTCTGACACTTCTCTTCATTTCCCAGTCGTACAGCATGTAATCTACCAAAGATTTCTTTGTTAAATCACTGCTGTACCACGTTACCTTGTGGCTTTCTTTCTTCCGGAACCAGGAGTTGCCTACCACTAAACCGTTTCTCTTGCAAAAATCCAGCAACTTTCTCTCTTCTTCATTCCTGCTACCCCATCCTTCTGCTCCCAATACATTTTCATATCCTTGCCTTTCACTTCCTACATGTGCATTCAAATCTCCCATGACAATGATGCTCTGACCATTCAACTGCTGTTGTAGCTCCTCCTCAAAGTCTTCCTTCTCTTGAGCTGTACATCCTACTTGAGGGGCATATACCTGGGCTATCTCCAGGCTTCTTCCCTTTACAGTTACTCTGATCTTCATGATCCTGTCACTTATTCCCTTTACCTCTTCCTTCATTCCATCTCTCACAACTACTCCTACTCCGCTGCTCCTTCCTTCACTGTTCCCCCTCCAGTACAACCGGTACCCTTTCCTCAGTTCTCTGCGACCTTCTCCTTTCCATCTTGTTTCTGCCAAGCCCAGTACATCCAGTTTTCTTCTCTCCATCACATCTACAATCTCCTCTACTTTTCCTGTCAGTGTCTGTATGTTTAATGTCCCAACTCGTAGTCCATTAGCAAATCCGGGTCGTCGTCGTTTGCATCCGTCCTTTCCGAGGCCTGTTCCTGGTTTGAAAGCAAATATGATATCCACTACTGGCTTGCTAGGCCTATCGTAGCTTTACCAGAGCCCCGTCAGCCGTCACTTTTCAGGGTTCCCATAGAGCCTTCACAGCTACCGTAGCGGTCCCGGGGCACACAAAGTCCCCACTGTACTTCACCCCTAGAGGCAATCCCCTACTTCATGCCGTTGCCCGTCTCCCACCACGTGGAGGAGGGGTTGGACTTCCTCCAATAATTACCTAAAACTTTTGTCTGAAAGAATTTTTGATATGACCGACCATTACGCCACGGGGTGAGCAAAATGATTTAAATTATAAGAAAATACCAAGTGCCAAGAGAGGTTGCCATGGCAACTTTACTTTTAATTGATAAGGGATGAGCCATCAGCAGTTGCTATGACAACGCCACTGCACGAGATAACATTCAGTTTTCCATCTGTCTGTGGGAAGCGACTTCGGTATCGGAACTGGTAGCATGCTGACCTTCTATGCCCAAGGTCACGGGTTCAAACCCGGCTGAAGTCGTCGGATTTACTAAGAGTGCTAAAAAACCCTGAGTTTGCTTTCCTTCGGAGGGGAAGTTCCAACGTTCGTTGCGAGTTGATGGTTCCGGTGGCATCTAGTAGCCAAGTTCACAGCTAGGTGTCGTTGATGGTAATATTTTAGGTAGATTTCATTAGAAAGCTAACTATTGCAATGGGTACCATGTTTCGATTTCCGGAAAATTTCGACATATCTTCGCGTTTCACATCCCCCAGACCCAAAAACCACCTTCAGTTCAAAAGTTTATATATAATTTATATATATATATATATATATATATATGTGTGTGTATCTTCTTCTTCTTCTTCTTCTTCTTAGCGTCATCCCGTAGGAACGGGGTCCGCTTTTTGGATCAATGCACGCCATTTCTTGCGATCTAATGCTTCGCATGATTTCAAGTTTCTTGATCGTAAATCGGCGTTAATGGTGTCGAACCACCCCAAGTTTGGTCTCCCACGCTGTCTCTGGCCGTCGACCGTTAGATGGTAGGCCGAGCCGATGACTGAACTTTGTGGTGCACGGACAACGTGCCCATACCAACGGAGTCTCCATTCCTGCATTTTCTCATTGATTGGAGCCACGCCAGCTGTATGTCGAATCGTTGTGTTGGGGATATGGTCGAGCAGAGAAATGTCTAATGATCTTCGCAGCATCCGCATTTCCTTGACATGAAGCGCGTGCTCAGCACTTCTAGGTGCTGGCCAACACTCGGTACCATATAATGTAACTGGTCTCACCATTGTGCGGTATATCTTTGATTTTAGGCGGATAGGCATCTTCTTATCACAAAGAACACCGGTGACATCTCTGAATCGCATCCAAGTCGCATTGATTCGTGCTCGCACATCTTCATTCACAGAGCTGTCGCCATTCAATCGTAAGCCTAGGTATCGGAATGTATTTACATTGGTAAGAGGAGCTCCATTAATACCTATAGTTCCAGGGGATGGAATCGTTTCGAGGTATTCAGTCTTGTGGATGTTCAAACGAAGACCAAATCCTTGCAGACGATCATGCCATGTCTGCACTTGGGTTTCAAGATCCTTCCTGGAGTCTGCCGCAAGCATCACATCATCAGCGTATAGCAATGTCCATGGGACACACTTCTGCAGGTCTCGCGTTATGGAATTCATGACGATAACAAAGAGCAGGGGAGACAGAGCTGAGCCTTGATGAACCCCAACTGTCACAGGGAAGCTGTCAGTGAGTCCTGCAGGGCATCGCACGTGGCTTTTGGTGTTGTTGTACAGCATTTTTATCCAGTTGATATACATTTCTGGAACTTGATGATCTCGGAGAGCGTACCAAATCATCTGGTGTGGTACTCGATCAAATGCCTTCTCGAGGTCAAGGAAAGCAAGATGTAGTGGCCTCCTCTTCTCTCGGAATTTCTCCATCAGCTGGCGCACAGCAAAGATTGCGTCTATCGTGCCACATCCCTTGACAAACCCACATTGATTTGCTGAAAGCTGTACGATGTTCCTCAGCCTATTGTCTAGGATACGTTCGAATATTTTCATAGTGTGGGAGAGAAGTCTAATTGGACGGTAATTGGTACATTCAGCTGGGTCACCCTTACCCTTAAAGATAGGTACTGTGATACTAGTTGACCAATCTGTAGGTATTTGACCACAGAGAATAATTGAATTGAAGAACTCTGTCAGCCAGGTGGTCGCGTTGTCAGTAAGTTCCTCAATTTTCCAGATGTCTGCAAGAAAGGTCATCTAGCCCTGGGGCCTTTCCATTTTTCACGCTACGAATGGCAACTTTGACTTCATCTTCAGTGATACAAGGTACTGGTCCAGCTGTAACATAGATGTCTGGTATTTGTGGGTGAGGGAATTCAGTGTTGAATACTTCACTAAAATACTCTCGCCAACGGTGCAGAATCATCTTGCTATCGTGAAGTCGTCGACCATTCTTATCCTTCACACACATATAGTGTGCTATATCCTGACCTGCTCTACACCGTGCTCGGGCTAGTCGGTAGATAATTTTGTATCCGTCTTTAGTTGTCAGTTGATCATATAAATGTTTGTAGTGATCTACTTTAGCCTCAGCAACTGCTCTTTTTGCCTCCTTCTTGGTGGCTTTGTATTTCAGAAGATTCTCCTCAGTCGGTGATGTTCGCAACTGTTTAAAAGCGATTTTTTTTCATGCACCATTTCTCGTACCTTGTCTGTCCACAACCACGTCTGTTTATCAATTCTACGAGTGCAGGGCTGTGTTACACCAGGCTCAGATTGAGCTATACCAGTTACGCAGTTGTTGAATGATGCCCAAGTATAATCCGTATTTACAGAATCAACTGGAGGGAACACAATATTCTCACTGAATGCCACTTTATGGTCTTGTAGCTTCCACCATTTGATTTTGGCATGACATTTCACATAGGGTTTTCTTATGTAACCTTTCATTCTAATATCGGTAACTAGCAGTTAATGTTGAGGGGCTAAACCTTCAGATGGTATGACCTTAGTGTCTATGACAATTGGGAAATCTCTCCTACGAAGTAGTACATAGTCAATCTGAGTATTGTGCCCTCCGCTAGTGCAGGTGATCAAGTGTGATTTGCGTTTCTTAAAGAAGGTGTTAGTGATAATTAGATAATTTGCTTCAGCAAATTCAAGGATCCTGTTCCCGTCTTCATTTCTGAGATCATAGCCAAAATTTCCATGGCATTCATACCCCTCGCTGGTACTGCCAACATGTCCATTAAGATCTCCAGAAAGTAGAAATAGGTCTTCTTCATTGCACGTTGTAACGGCATCTTGAAGTTCGTTCCAGAATGTGTCTTAAGCTGTCTCATCACAGCCTGTCTGTGAGGCATACGCTGAAAATATATGTATACGGCGAGTTGGGGTGTCGATAACTGCTGACATGAGACGATCGGAGTAGCGATGTACAGCTGATACTTGGTTGCGAAGTTTTTCATTCACTACAATAGCGACTCCCTGGCTATTAGTCGTACCATGATAGATCAACTTAAACCCTTCTCCAATATCTCTAGATTTCTGCCCTTTCCACCGTGTCTCTTGTAGACAAGCCAGATCTACGCAACGAGATTTTAGGATTACTGCCAATTCGCGACTGCGACCTGCAAAGGCCCAATGTTCCAGGAAACAATATATATATATATATGTATATCAGTTTCTTGTGGACACGATAACTGCCGTAATTTTGTTACCACCAATCACTTTGAATTTTTACCGAATATGTATACCCATAAAATCTCGGTCGAGTTCGTTACTGGGCTAAATCAGTCGAAGGGGATGAAAATGGGGGACTTTTTTCGAAAAAATGAAATATTGCTATAACTCTCTTAATATGTGAAACATCAAATCCGTTCAAAGTTCATACTATGATCTGGATAAAGCTCAAAAATTTATGTTGGAAACGTTTTTTGATAGCACCAACCATTGACCAAAGGGGTTTTTCGGGAACCATTAATCATATCTCTGTTAATAGGCACAATATCAAAACCGTACAAAATGGACAATATTTCCCTAATAATTACCTAAAACTTTTGTCTGAAAGTATTTTTGATATGACCCACCATTACGCCAAGGGAAGAGAAAAATGATTTCGGAATTATAAGAAAATGCCAAGAGCTATCAGTGGTTGCTATGGCAACACTACTAAATTGATGAGGGATGAGCCATCAGACGTTGCCATGACAACGCACTTGCGCGAGATCAGATTCAGATTTCCATCTGACTAAGTGTGAAGCGGCTTCGGTGACGTAACTGGTAGCATGCTGAACTTCTATGCCCAAGGTCGCGGGTTCAAAGCCGGCCAAAGTCGTCAGATTTTCTAAGAGCGGTAAAAATCCCTCAGTATGCTTTCCTTTGGAGGGGAAGTTCCAACGTTCGTTGCGCGTTGCTGATTGCGGTGGCATCTAGTAGCCAAGTTCACAGCTAGGTGTCGTTGACGGTAGTATCTGGTAGCAACATTAGGAACTACTGCTTGAAATTGAGCGTCTGCATTCCTTACCTGAATTACAGACTAATACAGCCATCACAATTCACACCGTTTATCAGACAGATTCTACACTCACCCAAAGTACACGGGGTTACATGACCGCATTGTCGCAGCCCCTAAACTGAGGAACCAACCAACATCTCTGCGGGAGATATAATTTTGCATGAAGAAGTAACAGACCGTTACATAGTTACACATCAGTGTCGAAACCTTGCATAAGGACAGTGTGACCACAAGTATAAAAATGGACTCCAAATGACAAGAAGGTTACCGTCATCATAAGACAATATAATGTTTAAAATATGCATAAAATGACGAAAAACAAAGTTAATTAAGCTCCAATTATAAAATACTTTCACGCGATAAATGAGGTCTGATCCTTCTACAAAAACCTGCATATTCTGCCTATTTTCACCTATCCCCAAGTTTGTCCGGGGAAATCTACCTCCGCCTTCCGGCGTGCCGAGAGGACTTTTAGTATTTGTATTTATAAGTGTCCAAGCAGTGTAATTTTGTTCAACAAGGAAAAAAAAACAGTTTTGCAGACTGAATTTAGCAAGTGTAAAAACCATGGTTTTCCTGAACTGTTTCGTATTGTGTTACTTTTTTCTCTTTTAAAATGCATTTTCAAACAAAAATATAATGTAAAAAAATTGACATTTTTGGGGAATTTTCGTTGGAATAAATTATCACTCAGGCAAAATGCAAAATATATTCAGCGACACTGGAAAGGTTTAATGATCTTTAAATATAAATTTAAGCAATATTTGTTTGTTTTGTTGCTTTAAAATGTGTAAAACCAAATTAAATGATATTAAACACGTTCGGATTGTATTCTAAAAGCTACTCGCAAATTTTCTCCAAACAATATCCGCAGCCTGTCCGCTATCCGCGCAGCCATGCAAACTATATCCGCATGACGAAAATATTGCGGACATCCACGGGTTTATCCGCAGATATCCACATCCGCGTTATTTCACAACAACTAACCAGTCGATCCTGCCAGAAGGAATTCTGAGAAAAGGTGAAGAGTAACATTTTTCACACTACACCCTTTCACCCGTCACCCCCAAACAACCACTAATGACGATAAGCCGCTTGACAATGTGACCGCCACTTCCTTAAAAGAATAAATTCTTCTGTTTCTTCCATTGTCGACTCGAATTTATCCAGGCCTTTGCAGTCAGTTGAAAGACAGTGAGTGAACAGCTGAATTCTAATGCGTGTTCAGTGGGAGAGGTTAGCCAGATTGACAATTTTCTTTATTATTCGAGTCGAAAGCACTACAACATACACAGAGGGATGATACACAATATTAAAAAGGAATAATACATACAACAATGTCTCGAATTAGATTGTCTTCGCCCAGAAACGGGCCACTGTCACACCTCTTTCATGGCCTTCCATTAACTCCTGTGTTGTGCAAGAGCACGGGCACTGTTCACAGGAACACAGGTGTACCATGGTCTGTCTCTGCCCACACTCACAGAGTTCGTATTCCTGTAGGTATCCCCATTTGTGGAGATTAACTTAGCATCTCCCAACACCACTCCGAAGTCTGTTGAGTGATCGCCAAGTTTCCCAGTTGTTGTTGTGGCCAGCTGGAAGCCTTTCCTTGGCCTTCATCCAATCTGGTGGTATGGTGGATTGCCATAGCTGTTTCCTGGCTACTTCGGGTTTGTGCTTTCCACCTCAGAAACAGGGAAGCAGCAAGGAAACTCAATATTAGCTGGGGAGGAGCTCGCCTGGAACATTGTTTTACCCCAAAATACCAAGGGGTAACTTTAGATCGCTCCCTATCTTACAAGAAACATTGTATGAATGTTAAACAAAAAGTATCTACACGAAATAACATACTTCGTAAGTTGATAGTGGCCGCCTGGGGCGCCCATGCTGAAACACTACGTAAGTCTGCATTAGCTCTGTGTTATTCAGCTGCTGAGTATGCTAGCCCTGTATGGTAACACTCCGCTCATGTAAAACAGGTTGATGTTGCCCTCAACAAGTCCTGCAGAATAATTACTGGTTGCCTGAAACCTACACCTGTCCACAAACTACATTCCTTGGCAGGAATAGCCCCTCCTGAGGTACGCCGTGAGGTCATAGTACAAACGGAACGAAAAAAGTCCGCAAAGGACCCTCTCTTTGGTCACCAGCCTCCAAGATTGACAATACACTGATACAAGTAACGCCATTACTAATGGCTAGAGATTGGAATTTTTCGGTGATTTCAGAGTGAAGAAAGCGGTATTTTAAAGTGTCAAATTCGGTGGTTTCAAGTGCACTTTTCGTTACTTTCAAAATCATGAATTTTAGGCGGGATTTTTTAAATATCATGGATAACATAACACATTACAGTCATCCTTCAAAGTATACTTCTGTGAAGAGATCCAAATTGCCTTGTGACTAACGGTGACGCATATCACTTAACGTGCTAGTGTAAGCTGAAAAACAAAAGTTCACAGCGTTTGAACAGGGGATCCAAATGGTTTTCAACACAGATTCTGAGAACTTTGGAAATACAAATGTCATTCCTTGCAAAACTCCAACAATGTCTGTCTTGGTCCTGTCATGCATCTGCTTCCTCATTGATGTTCATTGGCACTATTTCTGCTGGATCAAATGCACACATTTGTAAATCCTGTTCCCAGGGTCAACGGATCTCAAGCTGATTAAGTTTCCAAGAGCATGCGACCTAGCATTCACTAAAACTGAATGTATTTTCCCTCTTTTTAACACATTTCCACAACCTTCCAACTGCTCCTTAATGTTGGTAACGTACTTTCCAGAAACAGCAAGTTTAAGGGCTTGCTGAATTCTCTGTAGATGTCCATCTAGAAGGTGAACAGTCTGATAAGACTGGCCTTCTAATAAGGGGATGAGTTCAGTGATGTCTGTGCCAAATTCTTTGAATCTCAAGTATTTCGTCATGTGAAACATTGTTGAGAAAATCAACACCAGAGTTATGTCCCTACTACTTCACTCATAAATTGCAAAATATCTTTCAAGTACTCTGGCAGACACACTACAGAATGAAACCAAGAAGACCGCCTGGTTAATTCTGGTTCCGGAAACAGTGGCACATTTTGATCTGGATACTTGCCATCTAGATATTCATGTCTGATAGGCGCACTATATGACGCCACGTGGCGAGTAGTTACTAGGATGAAGGGGCAGATGACCTCGCTGTTCTGGCCCTTAATACCACAATAACTAAGTAACTTACCAGGATGACCACCCAGATTGATAAAGAAAGCGAGGCCGACTATCCACCGTTATGTGACCGATCTTTCCGTGTTTGTTGGATGCTCTCCATGCAGTCAAGTCATGGGAGAAGATTACCGGTACTACACTCGCACAAAAACAAGCGTTTGTCGGCTTCTGTGACGATATTTTAAACAGGCATGGTGGTTTCACTACGATGACATTAGGGTAAAACCTAGATGAATATCAAGATGCAGAAGAAAGTGACATTCAGTAGTTAGACTTCGATAAAGACAATCATGGTTTCAGACATGAAAGCGATGAGGATATTGTACGGAATTTGACTGTCGGTAAGGTAAACTGATATCCAGTACATATCGAATGAAGGAGTGATGCAACGGAAATCCCGAAAGTTCCCACAGTCAAGCTAGTGTGTCTATAGTCACACTTATCTCTTATATAGAAAATCAAGATGAATTTTCGTTCTCATATATTGTTTTCTTCAGAATTGTACAATCTAAAATTAGAAAAAATAAACCACCTAAGAAACAAAAAGTGATGACAGTCATTTTTCTTAGTTTTTAATATTGGTAAAGCCCACATAGTGTGTCTTACAATACTATGTTATAAAGTATTATATTTTTTTTTTGCGTGTTCATAAAATACATTTCAATATTTTTAACCAATATTTTTCTCTTTGCTAGGCTTAAAAACATTACTGTGGATAATTCGCGGAAATTCGTGCATTGATTGCCGCGAATTATCAGAAGTGCACAGTAAAGAAAAAACCGAAAAAAGCTAAAATTCGCGGTTTCGTGCGAAATTCATGCATAATTCGCGAAATTCGCGTCTTCATGCGAAATTCGCGAAATTTCGCGACTTCAAAACCCATTTTTTCGCCATTTTTAGGGTTATTAAAACACATTACTATCTGTGTATTACTTCATTTAATAATTCGCGAAATTCGCGATCGCGAATTTTTCCATTCCCTACTAATGGCTTACTAGCAGTGGTAAAAGGTTGGTTGGTTCCTCAGTTCACGGGCGGCGAAAACGCGGTCATGTAGCCCCGTGTACTTTGGGTGTGTGTAGAATCTGTCTGATAACCGGTGTTAATTGTGAAGACTGTATTATTGTGTGTTATCTGTTTTAATTCAAGTAAGGACTGCAGACGATAATTTTAAGAAGTTCCTACTTTCGCTACCAAATGTTACCGTCCACGACACCTAGCTATGAACTTGGCTACTACTAGATGCCATCGCAACCAGCGTCTGGTGACGAACGTTGGAACTTAAGAGCATTCATGAAAACTTACGTACAAATTTTGCTTCACACAAGTTTAGTTAGCGTAAGGTTCTTTTACATGCCATAAATCTATGACATGGGCCCGCCAGATTTACTTCCCCTCCGAAGGAAGGCATACTGAGGGATTTTTAACGCTCTAAAAATCCGATGACTTCGGCGGGGTTTGAACCCGATCTTTGGCATAGAAGCTCAGCATGCTGCCGACTACACCACTGAAACCGCCGTGGTAAAAAGAGAGCCCATGAAAGTGATATTGCTTGCACTCCTCGGGAAATATTCAGAACTTATAAAAAAACAAGAAGAATAAGGGGGGGGGGGGCACTAGATATTTCATTTTCAGAAGGGGGGCGCGCAGGGAACCCCTGCTCTAGAGGATATTCTAGGAAGGTCACTTTATACGATGGTGGTTAAAAAGATAGGCTCAAATGAACATTGAGCCTCTATTTAAAGCACTGGTTCTTAACCGGTGGTCCGCGAGTGCCTCGGGAATGGTCCACGGGAGAGAAGGGTCCACCAGCACGTATAAGAAAGTGGCCAATAAATGGGGATTTCGAGAACGATGTGCGTTGAACGAGAGTCGTCCGAATGTATCCGCGGCGATGACTATCAGGATTTGAATTGAGATATCTTTAAAATAAGTGTTATTGAGGAAGGGTTACAACTGATAAGGTGTACTAGCATTACCGGTCGCGGCTTCGCCCGCAAATATTCTAGTTGTAAAGAGTGCACTTGGCAAAATCTCAATCATGAATGCTATGACTAATTTATCCTTGGTATGAATAATCAGACTTTATCAATTCAACTACTGGTGCAGTGGTTAGGTAGGTGTTTGTCATTCCTTCATAGGTTATGAGCCCGTCAGACGAGTTGTTTGGGTTGCCATTAACCGAGATGACTCCCCAGGCGACTCACCGTCAAGACACATAAGCCAAAAAAGGACTGGATGTACTTCCTATAGGTCAATGCCCACGAAGACGCAGCATCCCGGGGCGATTGGGCAGACACGGAGAATACGGTGAAAGGACCCAAGAAGCACACCGCAGAAACACTTAGATCATAAAATAATAACATCCAGACTTATGTAAACTCAGGTAAAATTTATTAAAGAATTAACAAACACGTAGCCTAGTTCGGAGGGGTTATTTCGGGCTAATCCCGCAAGCTAAATAAAAAAATATCAAAATATTGAAAATCCTAAACTGATTGTAAGTGGAAAAACCCCCGCGAATGATCTAATTACAAGAAAAGCAAAAGCGGCAAGCTAGGGCAGTGGCAGGTAAAGTACACCCTACACTGATGAAACGGGTTACTTGTGAAAGAAGTTAAATCAAGAGCAATAATCAATAAAGAATTTATGATGGTACCACTCCCTTATTTATTTTTAAATAAGTTAAAATCTAGCTAAATCCTGACAATTACAACAAAGTATACGGTGACTTACTACCGTAGCAAACAAACAATTAAAGCAAAAGCTATGTGACAACCAGTTGAAAAATATATCAAAAACACTCTTACTAACTAAGGGGTACATCAGGTAAACATACAAATTCTCATAAATAAATCAATAAATAAACACAGCGTTAAAAAGAACTTCTTATTCAACAGCCTGCGTACACACAAGAACACTCTTTGTATTCTTGGGTCATCTAGTGTTTGATTAGGTCGGCAATTGCATGATCAACGTCATGACTTACATTACATCAGGGTCGTGTGCCACTAGTTGAGAACTGATGGTCCGCAGCGACTCTGTCGTCTCAAGAATGTCATTTCCCGGTGGAAATGTGATTAATCCAGAGAGTAGGCCAGTTCGCATAAAATTGCAAATCACAGAAATCTTACTATCATTATGGTCGTCTTAATTAACATAATTAGTTCTTGATTATTAGAAGCATTATTATTATTGTCGTAGGTTTATTAGAATACTGGCTCATTCTCAATGGACACCTAAGCTTCACTAAAGTGAAGTCTACAAAGATCATCACCTAATATCAACATCGGCTCATACCTGGCCGGCACAATAACAACACGAGTTACTAGACTAGGTTTTCACAATAACACTGAAAGGGCCTGAAGCTCTCCTAAACAGTCCTTCAGGTAAAATCCTGGAAAAATGGTCGCAGATTAAATCTGTACGACAGAGCGGCAAAAAAGCTCTACAAACGTAGAAGCTTACAAAAATAGTGTCACCAAAAATACCTAATATTACAGACAATGGCTTCTCATCTCATACTAGCATACTCCTCTAGTGCTCAACAATGCGCTTTCTAAATCGTTAGAAAGTTACATCTCACGTCCAGTGACGTAATCAAACATATGATTGCATTAAATACTTCACACGCCTTGGTCTGGGGATCGATCAATACATTCCACACACAAAATGTGTCCGTGCGCATGCGCGGACAGTCTATCAGTCAAACAGTTGGTCTCGCATTGAGTGCGCGGATCCAAATATGGTTCACATTCAATCTTGGCGTGTCACAGCACGCTATAACCTTATCGCGTCTGACAATTCTACACCCCACAGGCGTTTAAAACATATAAGAGAAGTATTTAGTTGATAACGCTGGTTTCTAAAATATACAAGGTAGCAACCAATGGTGCGTAGCTAAGTTAGCACATGAAAATATCTTATAAAGTTATAGGCAATGTTAAAAAATTGCAAAGATCATATCTCACAGATATTCCACTCGGAATAGTTGGTTTTGGGAATTCGTGGAAGGTACTCCACTCCTACAATATGTACATTTGGGCATTCAGGAAACTTTAACGTGTCTCAACACTTGACACAAACAAAATAGTTTAACAGGCAACAATCCTACTAACTGCCAGGATGTCTAAAATGATACGGAAAAATCTGGGGTTCGATGCTTGGCTTTGCATCGTTTTTGAAGTTCCCCAAATAAGTTCAAACTTGAACTAATGTGGCTTCAAAGCACACAATAAAGCATAAATTAAACTTGTACAAAATACTTCTGTCGGTCATGAACTGATACGGACTATGGTAAAGACAAAAAAAATGTACAGGGGCGTGAATTGGAGAGTCGCTGACAGGGGTTCACAAAATAAATGAGTGACAAAGAGGTGGCTGTCCATCCCTCAAAGTCTAATCTGGCCCGTGTTAAGGGCTGGCCAAAGCAAGTCCAAGTAACTTGTGGTCCTTCCTATCCCTGTAATTAGGACATAACGTCCTGCGATCACCATCACAACGCACCAACATAGGTGTCTAACTTCTGAAAGAGAAATAGATTATACTATCTACAGCCCTACCTGACTGGATGTCACGAGTTCGGTTAAACTACTCTACATTATTACTCCACCACAGCTCAACCCGAACAAAGAGATAAAGTACAAACTCACATAGTATTCACCATTATGGCATATCCACACATATCATGGTATAACCGAGTCTTGGATGGTTGGTCAAGGTTCCATGTAATAGCTTGGGCATGAAGCTCATACCATCCCATTTCCTCTTCTTACACCTGGCTTGTCGAGCAAAGATCTCGATCTCATGGACAAATGTTGGGTTGAAGGTCTCCTGGGTTCCCATTCCCAGAGAATAGATGAATAATCCTCCTGCCATGGTGTAGTCGTCTCCTCGTAGAATATTTCTCACATTATAGGTGCTCACTCCATACTACTGACTGTGGTCAGCAGAGAGAGCATGGTGTACGCGTGGTCAACGTGGTTATACATTTCACTGATCTCACACGTGATTTCCACAGAATTTAATCTTAGCACAGTTTTGTATGATACAACACTGGCTTTATTTGCAGACTCTCAATAAATTGGCCTTTGCAATGTCTGCTTCACTGAATCTACTCGACACTCAATGTCGGCTATCACAGATTCGAAAAATGGTGTTACAAATGTAAAAATAATCACCAAAATTGCGTGAAAAATCGTGCATCTGGCACGTGCATGTAGATCATTTGTCACTGATTACAATTCAGATAATTGATTCGCATTAACACTGCGGCTTGTTATAGATGTTCACAGATATTATCAGTACACCTCGTGTGTGACAACTTATGGTTATCGCCTTGTGGACGAAATGTTACCTGGCTTTCATTGAAAGTTGTAGCGAAACACTGCACACATTTGTGCTCAAAAATACTGTTCACGTGTCGAAAGCACTTAATAAAATATTCTTCACCACTGGGTGGACTTCTAAGAATTGCTTCGTCTCACAGGACGGACAATTCACAAGCACGTCTACCATGGACGGCTGTACAACAGAATAATCACGCCAGCCTAGGACGGCTGCGGAACAGAAAAAGACGCAATGTGCTACCGAGTCTCTGCGTCGTGCAGGTTAAAAGTGGAGTCGTTGACGGTCCATTTCCTGCCGCCAATCTGCTGTGTTAATACCTTTTACTTCACATAAAAAATCGGTAAACATCTCAATGTTTCCTTTAAGCAGATCTACATAATGGAATGTTCTGAGATTTTTAAGTTGCAAAAATGTGTTAGTTGGTGCTCAGAATTATTTATACAGGTGAGTGTCCAAAGTCAAAACGTCTCCCTTATTTCCTGCATGCTTTGCGCTGCTACAGAGCGCGTTCGGTTGCAATGGCATGACATGTTCCTTATTATTTCCATTAAATATCACCGAGCCATGAGCTCACTCGGGCTCAGTATATAAGAGCGAAGTTAGTTTTCTGGGAATATCACAGACACTGTTATTTAAGGGCCTTTAAATGTGGTTTTCGGAGACCCTTTATAGTCGGGTGAAAAAGACATTTCGTACCACACTCACACGTGAAAATTGCGTGAAAAAATTCTCGAGTGCCCCTTGACCCCCTTAAGCGCATTATACTGTATGTATCGATGGATTTTACAGCTTAATTTGGTTCAGTGATAACCGTCTGGAAACTTTCACAGTAATGTAAATAATTGGAATTGCAATGCGTCTTACAGAAATAGATGGACCTGTGAGATTCTGTTACCATGGTTACCATGTTGCATTCTTTCATTATTTCATTGTAAATATACATCTTTATGGTATTTATTTAATTGTGAGGCATTTAAAGAGTAAGTGAGTGCGTTTCGCTTACGCATTGGGTTATGCTGTACCTGTAGGTACCCCATATGTGTAGGTTGGTGTTAATGGGACCTTATTTTCGATACAAAACTGGAATTGGACCTTAGCAGAATAATATAGGGATGGATTGGAGGGTCCCTACATAATTCAATTTCAGTTTGAGTGGTCCACAGACTTCTACGGGTTCAGAACCACTGATTTAAAGCGATTGAAAAGACGTTGAACAGGCAATCGGCGCGTGGAAATGGAAGACAGAGGTCCACATGCTTACTTGTCAAAACGACCAGACAACCGTCTGCCTTCGTCTTCCAAGTTGTTGTTGTTGTTGATTAATTTAGGGTCTTCGCGTCTATCTTCAATTTAGGAAACAACTTCGGCATTCTTCTGGAGTAAAAGTGGGAAACCACGGAAAACCACTTCCAGAATGGCTGAGGTTGGAATTGAACCCGCCTCTTCTCAGTTTTTGCCTACAGCCATCACAATAACACAGGTTATCAGACAAATTCAACAAACAAACAAACAAACAAACAAACAAACAAACAAACAAACAAACAAACAAACACACACACACAAGTAAACGTGACTTCATGACCACGATATCGCAAAGTCCCTAAATAAATCAACAAGAACAGGTTTTCGTGGTAGTTAGTTGGTCTTTGGGGCTGCGACAACGCGGTCATGTAGCCCCGTGTACTTTGGGTGTGTGTAGAATCTGTCTGGTAACCGGTGATAATTGTGGTGACTGTATTAGTGTGTGTTATATGTTTTTAATTCAAGTAAGGATTTGATTTTCAAGTAGTTCCAACTTTTGTTACCAAACGCCATCTTCAATTATCGTTGAAGTTGTTCATTACCGGTACATCTTTTTTCACAATCTTCAAAATATTAGGGACCGATAACCTCGATGTTAGGCCCCTTAAAACAGCAACTATCATCATCATCATCTAGTACACCATCAAAATGTATTTCCATTCCATAACCCACTTCGAGCAGCCAGATATAGCGTGACGTAATTCCTGGCCCGACACCGTATGTTATTTTTCTTGAACCAGTTATGACGCCTTTGTTTATGTGTTGAGCTCTGTCGTGACGTAATGCAAGGTGTAATAAGTGTTGCCTGCGGTGGAGGCTCGCTCTGACTGAATTGTATAAAGACAAAAAGAAACCAGCCCGGACCGGAATAACTACAGAGGGTCAAGCATTTCTCAACACATTTGACGTAATAACTTCACTATCGTCGTAATTTACAGAGAATATTTCTGACAAATGGCGGCGAACTATTCAGTTACTGAACAGTTTTTAGCCTACTTTCGATTTTTGCAAAAAATGAAAGTAGACTTATGAGATCACTACAGGGCGAAAAAAAGTGTGTCTGTCTGTGTATGTGTGTATGTGTGTGAGTCTGTGTGTGTGTGTGTGTGAGTGTGTGGACTCTGAATGTCTGTCCCCCCCCTATCAATTCGAACACGATGAGCGCAAATTGAACGAAATTTGGTACAAAGGTAGCACTAGCAAAGGACACCTCAGTGTCATGTTTTATATCGCCGCCATCTTGACGGAAACGTAATGGCGGCCACACAAATGTTCGAAGCTTAAATCAAATTACGACTAACCTAATCATCCGATCTCTACCAAATTTTGCAACAACATACCTTTATGGGGGCAGCATCCTTTGACCAAACTAATAGGTCATCAGCCTCATAGTCTGCGAATGGCGGCCATCTTTGTGTGAAAACCGATTGCCCCTATTAATTCGAACACGGTGAAACCGAATGGAATGAAATTTGGTACAGAGGTAGTACTAGCAAAGGGCACCCCAGTGTCATGTTTTATATCACCGCCATCTTGACGGAAACGTAATGGCGGCCACACAAATGTTCAAAGCTTAAATCAAATTACGGCTAACCTAATCATCCGATCTCTACTAAATTTTGCAACAACATACCTTTATGGAGGGAGCATCCTTTGACAAATCTTATAGGTCATTAGCCTAATTGTTTGCGGATGGCGGCCATCTTTGTGTCAAAATCGATTACCCCTTTTAATTCGAACACGGTGAAACCGAATGGAATGAAATTTGGTACAGAGGTAGCACTAGCAAAGGGCACCTCAGTGTCATGTTTTATATCGCCGCCATCTTGACGGAAACGTAATGGCGGCCACACAAATATTCAAAGCTTAAATCAAATTACGATTAACCTAATCATCCGATCTCTACCAAATTTTGCATCAACATACCATTATGGAGGGGGCATCCTTTGACGAAACTAATAGGTCATTAGTCTAATATTTTGCGGATGGCGGCCATCTTTGTGTGAAAATCGATTACCCCTATTAATTCGAACACGGTTAAACCGAATGGAATGAAATTTGGTACAGAGGTAGCACTAGAAAAGGCCACCTCAGTGTCTTGTTTTATATCACCGCTATCTTGACGGAAACGTAATCGTGGCCACCCAAATGTTAAAGGCTAAAATGTAATTACGACCAACCTAATAATCTAATCTCTACCAACATACCATTATGGAGGGAGCATCCTTTGACAAAACTAATAGGTCATTAGCCTAATATTTTGCGGATGGCGGCCATCTTTGTGTGAAAATCTTTATGTGGGAAGCATATTCTGACCAAACTGCTAGATCATCAGCCCAATAGTTTGCAGATGGTGGTCAAGTATGTGTGCAAATCGATTCCCCCTATCAATTCAAACACGGTGAAACCGAATTGAACGAAATTTGGTACAGAGGTAGCACTAGCAAAAGGCACCTCAGTGTCATGTTTTATATCGCCGCCATCTTGACGGAAACGGAATGACGGCCACCCAAATGTTAAAAGCTTAAATCAAATTTCGACCATCCTAATAATTTGATCTCTACGGGATTTTGCAACAACATTCCCTTTTGTGGAAAGCATCTTATGACTGACTACAAGGTCATCAGCCCAATAGTTTGCAAATAGCGGCCATGTATGTGTGCAAATCCATTCCCCAGATCAATTCAAACACGGTGAAACCGAATTGAATGATTTTTTTTACAGAGGTAGCACTAGCAAAGGGCACCTCATATTCATGTTAAATATCCCTATAGCACGTTGTATTTCAACAAGCTACTACAACCAACATTCAATTATACTCCTTGAAAAGGACAAAGAGTTATAACAATACCCATGCATTTAGGAGAAAGTAGGCTATATGTTCTTTACTGAACATCTTGTTGCACATACTGTACTCCATGTGTTATAAATAGGGCTCGGATTTTTAGGTGCTAAAAATCGGGAAAATATTTATTTTTTATGTATTAAAAATACCTGAAATATGTGACAAAAAAGTAAAAATATTTAATTATAATTTAGTTTATTAATGTGAATATAAACAATATGCAGTACTCACGAATGCAATTTATGCTATGCCTCACTGACTGCTGAAG
The DNA here is from genome assembly GCA_946902985.2 of Meconema thalassinum. Classification (NCBI taxonomy): domain Eukaryota; kingdom Metazoa; phylum Arthropoda; class Insecta; order Orthoptera; family Tettigoniidae; genus Meconema; species Meconema thalassinum. Next base: position 83,237,687 of record OX336400.1, on the reverse strand, counting down.
CATTACAATACACTACGAGACACATCTTCAGGTTGTCCATCACAAATGACCGATGATTATCTCGAAACACTTATTCTGAAGGCGTGAAACTGCGGCAATATTTTTCTTGCCCTTGAGGTGTTGTCTAACTTGAGATCGCTGTTCAGCCTTGATTGCTTTTCCTCGTGGTGGGCAGAACAGAACGCCCCCATCAGAAGTAAAATTATCTTTAAATTCTGCAACAGACGATAACTTGTAGTTGTTTTAACATTAAGCATCGTAAGCAACTGCCTTACACATCACAGTGCCAGAAATGAACTGCATGTGAGTGACACTGGTTTCAGGTAGCTGGGGAAAGAGGGAGGTCAAGCACGTGGTGTATATGGCTATGGACAAGGAAATTCCCGGCTTCCACAGAGAGTGGCACGGGGCGACAAGTTAAGAATACCACAGTTGCAAGCTGACATACGCTCTGCATGAACATTACACAGCTCACAGGTTCTTCCCCATTGAAGTAACACAGAACAAAAATGCAATGAACTGATTTAAAAATGTAAATATTATATATTTTTTGTGCTATTAAGTGAAATGCAGGAATATATGTATTTATAGAAAAATTGCTTAAAATATGTATTTACATAATATAGTACATTATGCAACGAGCCTATAATGGCTATAATTAAGACACGAGTATTTTTATAAAACGAGCGTATGCGAGTTTTATAATTTCCATACGAGTGTCTTAATTACCATTATAGGAGAGTTGCATACGACTGTTTATGTTCGACGATAATTGTAACTTTATTATATGTTTTAACATAAATATTCATAAATATCTGTTGAGAGTCAGCTACTTGAATTTTGTGATCGCAGAGCGAGCGTTGGGTATTATATCTCTGTCTTTCAAGATCTTTGAACGACCGACGCATGCGCTCTGTGTGCTTGCAATGCCATATGCAGGCCATATGTTTACATCTGCCGTCCCTCAGTAATATTGTCACCGGAGTCATTTGAAGGCAATGCGCTGTGTAGAAATTAGTGTTGGTGATGTTAAGGTACAGTGCTATTTCTTGTTTCATAATCGCCCGTTTATTTACGCGAACATATGGACGGTGCGTATTCCATTTCGGTAATTTATTATAGCCTAGTTCGATGTTGTGTTTATGTCCGACATGTTGGATTTTGAGCACATGCGCGAAGGTATCGTTACCTAATTGGTCAATGAACGAGCTCTGATTGGCTGGAGAAACTGTATCATAATGAAAATCAGTGGTATAATGACCATCATTATGATACAGTTTTCTGACACATAGTCTAATAGTGAGGGTCGAACATAAAAATATTTATTTACCTAAAAATCCTAGCACTAGTTATAAATGACTTCCCCCCAGGGGCTCACATCCAGTGGGACGTGCGTTGGCGACCATGGGACCGCAGTTAAGTCTGGCATTGCTTCCACTTACTTGTTCCGCGCTCCTCTCCGTCTTCTTTCTTGTCAACCTTCCTTGGTCAACTCTTGTTCTTTTACGACCCCGACGGTATTAGGGTAACCAAGGCCTAGGGAGTCTTTCACTTTCCTGCCTTAATTGGCCCTTGCCTCATCTTTCATGTTCCCTCATTCCTCGAGCAGTCAGACCTCTTGTTTTCTTTTCATTCTATTTCCTTTTCTCTTTAAGATTCCCGCCTTGTTTTTGTAAATTGGCTCCCCATGTATCTAAATTAGCTTTAGCAAACTTTTGGAATCTACACTACATTGTGTATTTATTTTCAATCTAAGTTGCATTTTGTAAGTGTTTTCGGACTAAATTGCATTTTTCGAGTACAGTATTTTCTACCTCAAATGCATTTTGTAAGGATTGACAATTTAAATTGCATTTTAGTAAGTCTTTGAATGTAGGTGGAGGCACTTAGGTGAGTATTTTGAATTTCAATTGCATTTTGTAAGTATTTTCAACCTAAACCGCATTTCGCAAGTATTTTCAATCTAAATTGCATTTTGTATGGTGGGCATTTGGTAAGTATTTTCTCAATAGCATTTTGTGAGTATTATGAATCTAAATTACATTTTGTAAGTATTTTCATCCTAAACTGCATTTTGTAAGCATTACCAATCCAGATGAGAATATTTGAATCTACCATACTTTTTGTAGCATTTTAAATTTCAATTGCATTTTGTAAGCATTTTGAATTTCAATTGCATTTCGTGAGTGTTTTGAATCTGAAATGGCCTTTTTCAATCTAAATTGCATTGTGTATTTTCAATTTCAATTGCATTTTGTAAGTGTTTGTAAGCCTCCGTGGCTTAGGCGGCAGCACGCCGGCCTCTCACCGCTGGGTCCGTGGTTCAAATCCCGGTTACTCCATGTGAGATCTGTGCTGGACAAAACGGAGGCAGACAGGTTTTTCTCCGGGTACTCCGGTTTTCCCTGTCAAGATGTCATTCCAGCAACACTCTCCACTGTCATTTCATTTCATCTGTCATTCATTTAATCATTGCCCCAGAGGAGTGCGACAGGTTTCGGCAGCCGGCACAGTTCATATCCTCGCCGCTAGATGGGGGCTTCATTCATTCCATTCCTGACCCGGTCGGAGACTGGAAGCAGGCTGTGGATTTTTTCAAGTGTTTTGAACCTCAATTGCATTTCGTACGTATTTTTAATCTGATTTGCATTTTGTAAGTATTTTGAATTTCAATTGCATTTTTAAGTATATATATCGACTCTACATTGCATTTTGTACGTAAGGCTACTTTGAACCTAGCCTACATTTTGTGTGTATTTTTCAATCTATTCCTCCTGTGAGTATTTTCCTTCTAAATTACCTTTTGTATTTCCAATCTACATTTTGTGAGTTGTTTCAAACTGAGTTCCAATTTGTAAGTATTTCCAGTCGCACTTAATTGTCATTATTGTTCCCATTTCATTGTCATTTTCGCTATTACCCAGACCATTAGAGGCCGATAACCTAGATGTTAGGCCCTTTAAAACAACAATTATCATCATATTATCATCATATAAATGACTTACCAAAAGGGATTCGCAGTGAATGTCGATTGTAAGAAATAAACAAACAAATAAATACAGGTTGTGTTTTAAAAGTAACACAGTTACAGTTTTATTTATTTACTCGTGTCAGAAACAAAAATATTACATAACAAATTATGTACAAATGGGCAAAAATAGCAAAACTTGAACATTATTTAAGGTTCTAAATAATGCATGACCAATATTTTGCCATGTCACGTCCATTTGGTGTAGCCTTCACCAGATCCTCCATGGTGCACAGTATAGGACACAGACTGCACTGAAGCAGATGACCCATAGTCTGCATAGTCTGTTCTTCACCGCATTCACAAAGGACCGGGTCGCAGCAAAAAAAAACATTTATGAATGTTGGACTTGGATCTGCCAACCCCAGATCGCAATCTGTTGAGAGACTTCCAAGTTGTCAAAGCCTCTGTATGTCCTTCTGGGAGCCTTTCAGATGGAACCATCCACTAATTAATGTGGGGGCTTCTGGTCAACCAAGATGTAATCCTCAAAACCTGAGGTTTGTCAGTTAGGCACTCAGTTGTGTGAAGAAAGCTTCTTCTGGACTTCAGTCGAGAGTGGGCTCTTTGAAGGCTATACAATGGATGTGCTTGAGACACATCAACCCTAGATCTCTCACATTTAGCTGCAACTTCTCTTCTGATATCTGGGGGTGCAACGCCTGCTAAACAATACAGTTTATCACAAGGCGTGGGTCTCAGGCAGCCAGTGATGAGTCTACACGTTTCATTTAATGCAGTATCAACCTGCTTGGTATGACACCACCTATACCGGGCGAGTTAGCCGTGGTCGTTACGGCAGGACTGCTGGCAGTCGCTCACATCCGGGAGGCGAGGAGGTTCGAATCCCCCCGCCGGCAACCTTGAAGATGGTCTTCTGCGGTTTCCCATCTTCCTTCCAGGCAAATGCCGGGGTTGGTCCCTAACTATAGGCCACAGCCGCTACCTTCCAACTTCCCTCCCCAACGGTACCTGTAGCTCACCCATTGGGTGTCCGTCTCGAAGCAGCTACAAAACTGGTGAGCCGAACATGTCCTCGGACACTCCCGGCAATAAAAGCCATACGCTAAAAAAAAAAAAAAAAAAAAAAAAAAAAAAAAAAAAAAAAACAACACCACCTATATCACACAGGACATGCGTATTCTGCTGCAGAGTAACAGAGTTAGAGTTAATGTTACTTTTAATTCATTCATTCATTACATTACTTGGAGGCAGTATAGTCCTACAAATGGTCTTTTTTCTGAAAGCTGCTCTAAAATATCGAAAGTGTACAAACATTTTATTTCTAGTGTCGTACGAATTTAAATCAGAACCTTTTACAATATTAGTATTCGAGAATTTTTGACGGGTCGTTCTCAGAATGTGAAATGTCGAAGGTCTATTCTCGGATTTAATTGCCGTAATGTCGGGTATCCCTCAGGGTAGCGTGATTGGACCCTTGTTATTTTTGGCATTTATTAATGGCTTAACAAATGGGATTCCCAGTGAATGTCGATTGTTTGCGTATGATTGTGCATTGGAAAAGGTAATTCGAGAGTGGAGGAAAGCCATCAATACTAAAGGCGTTCAACTAGGAAGACATCGAAATAAAATCACTGTAGATTGTTTAGCTTTTGCGGATGACATTGCATTACTTACTGACTCACTGGATACTGCCCAAAACAAATTAGAGAGTTGCAAAAACAGGCAGCCAAAGTCGGACTACAAATATCATTTGAAAAAAAATTCCTCTCGGCACGCCGGAAGGCGGAGGTAGATTTCACCGGGCAAACTAGGGGATAGGCTATAATAGGCAAAATATGCAGGTTTTCGTAGGAGGATCAGACCTGATTTATTGCGAGAAAGTATTTTACAATTGGAGGTTAGTTAACATTTTTTCGTCTTTCTATGCATACTTTTAACATTTTACTGTCTTATGGGGATGGTAACCTTCTTGTCATTTGGGGTTAATTTTTATACTTGTGATCACACTGTCCTTATGCAAGGTTTGCAGCTAATGTGTAACTATCTAACAGTCTGTTACTTCTTCACGCAAAATTTTATCTCCCGCAGACATGTTGGTTGGTTCCTCAGTTTAGGGGATGCGACAAGGTGGTCATGTAACCCCGTGTACATTGGGTGTGTGTTGAATCTGTCTGATAAACGGTGTTATTTGTGATGACTGTATTAGTCTGTAATTCAGGCAAGGTCTGCAGACGGTCAATTTTAAGTAGTAGTACCTAATTTTGTACCAAATACTAACGTCAACGACACCTAGCTGTGAACTTGGCTGCTAGATGCCACCGCAACCAGCAACATGCAACGAACGTTGTAACTTCCCCTCCGAAGGAAAGCATGCTGACGGATTTTTAGCGCTCATAGAAAATCCGGCGACTTTGGCCGGCTTTGAACCAGCACCTTGGGCATAGAAGTTCAGCATGCTACCAGTTAGCCGCTTTCCTCATAGTCAGATGGAAAAAGAAGTTCCGTGACGAACTAAAGAGTCTACTTTTCTTAAAATTAATATTCATGCCATAGATTAATCTACAGTATATGAACCTATCTAGAATAATGACGAAATTAAGTGGGTAATATCGAAATGTCTTAATTAGTTCGAAATAAGATATACTAGGCATAATGTAGCCTAATAGAGCAATACAGTTGGCAGCTCTGGTGACGGAATATTTTCTTACTTCCATCTCCTAAGGTACAGAATACAAAATGTGGTTGAAGTCCAAAGGACGTTACATGGATTTAGACATTGGATCTATTAGTACACGTAAAAGCATGTTGGCAACAATGTCATGCGAGTGCTGGTCAGAAACAATCTGAAATATTATATATTTTTGTGCCAATTATGGATGAAATCCATTTGTTGGTATAGAAGTTACATGTATTTAAAAATTGGTCCTATCAGCAGGCTTAGAATCATGTTGGTAGAACTGACGTATATAAGTTACTCCAAATTAATGTAAAATGTCGGGTAATTTACGTGTGCATAGTTTAAAGCTGTCGGCTTGCATACTTTCTGATATATTTGGATACAAAATAGCGAGCAATTATTAACAGTTGGCAGCCCTGGTGGCTCTTAAGAATACACTCAGTCATATATGTTTATGTACGCATATTACATACAAAATTTGGTTGAAATCCAATTGATAGTGTAGAAGTTATATGGATTTAAAAATTGGACTTATCAGAAGGCTTAAAATTATTTTGGCAACGCTGTCATGTATGGCCACCTGGAAATTAAACTGAAATAGTATTATCTACATGTGTGCCAATTTTAGAATAGCTCCCATGTATACCTTCCAAGATATCCAACATGGAGCTCAAATTTCTAGTGCGTTTTTTTTAGCAATTGGTAGCACTGGCATCTTTTTCAAATATGGGCCTGAGATATTCCGGTATACATCCTTACTCATACTAAATTTGGTTTCGATTGCTACAGCCGTTTAGGAGTTGATAGGGGACACACACACACACACACACAGCCAGACAGACAGACAGACAGACAGACAGAAGGACAGACAGACAGACAGACAGACAGAAGGACAGACACATTTTCCCGGATATATCTTATAAGTCTACTTATTCCTCATTTTTGAAAAGTGTGATAAGTAGGCTAACAAGAAGTTCCGTGAAGAACTATACAGCCTACTTTTCAAGCCAATGATTATTCTACAGTATATGAACCTATCTAGAATAATGACGAAATTAAGTTGGTAATATCGAAATATCTAATTAGTTCAAAATATGCCTGGTATAATGTAGCCTAATAGAGCACTACAGTTGGCAGCCCTGGTGACTGAATATATTCTTAGTTCCACCTCTTAAGGTACAGAATACAAAATTTGGTTGAAGTCCAATGGACGTTACATGCAGTTAGACACTGGATCTATCAGCACGCATAAAAGCATGTTGCCAACAATACCATGCGTGTGCTGGTCAGAAATAATCTGAATTATTATGATATCTTGTTGTGCCAATTTTGGATGAAATCCATTTGTTAGTATAGAAGTTACATGTATTTTAAAATTGGACATATCAGCAGGCATAGAATCATGTTGGCAGCACTGCCTTGTATTAATTACTCCAAATTAATCTAGAATGTCAGGTGCTATACGTGTGCAAAGTATAGAGCTGTTGGCTTGCATACTTTCTGATATATCCATATATTAGGGTAAAAAGAATATAGACAGCATTTATTAACAGTTGGCAGCCCTGATTGCTCTTAACAATACTTATAGTCATATCTGTTATGGTACACATATCATATACGAAATTTGGTTGAAATCCTACTGATAGTATAGAAGTTACATGTATTTAAAAATTGGTCCTATCTGCAGGCTTATAATCATGTTGGTAGAACTGACGTATATAAGTTACTCCAAATAAATCTAAAATGTCAGAATATACGTGTGCATAGTTTAAAGCTGTTGGCTTGCATACTTTCTGATGTATTGGTATTTGGATAAAAGAATAGAGAGAGCAATTATTAACAGTTGGCAGCCCTGGTGGCTCTTAAGAATACGCTCAGTCATATCTGTTTATGTACAGATATTACATACAAAATTTGGTTGAAATCCAATTGATAGTGTAGAAGTTATATGCATTTAAACATTGGACCTATCAGAAGGCTTAAAATTATTTTGGCAACACTGTCATGGTTGGCCTCCTGGAAATTAAACTGAAATAGTATTATCTACATGTGTGCCAATTTTGGAATAGCTCCCATGCATACCTTGCAAGAAATCCAACATGGAGCTCAAATTTCTAGTGCGTTTTTTCAGCAGTTGGTAGCACTGACATCATTTTCAAATATGGACGTGAGCTATTCCGGTGCACATCTTTACTCATACTAAATTTGGTTTTGATTGCTGCGGCCGTTTAGGAGTTGATAGGGGGGGACACACACACAGCCAGACAGACAGAAGTACAGACAGAAGGACAGACTGACAGACAGACAGACACACATTTTCCCGGATCGATCTCATAAGTCTACTTTTTCCTCATTTTTGCAAAATGTGAAATGTAGGCTAAAAATGAATGTGATCTCGTCAATGGCGTTGTCTTGGCAACCTCTGATAGATCATCCCTTATCAATTTAAAAGCGTTGTTATGGTAACCTCTGATGGCACTTGGCATTTTTAGCCTATTTTCAATTTTGAAAAAATAGGCTTATGAGATCACCTTTTGTCCGTGTGTGTGTGCGTGTGTGTGTGTGTGTGTGATTCGTGTGTGTGTCCCCCCCTAATAAAATAGAAACGGCTGGAGTGATTTCAATGCAACTCGGGAAGTTCATAGCACTATTCCCGGCGACCTCGACCGTGCCCTTCAAATTTTGTTACGTCTCTCCAATCCAACATGGCGGCTGTGCGAAATATTTCACTAGCATTCAATATCTCCGAAACTATTACCGATATCGCCCTGAAATTGTGTACGGTGATAAAGGGCGCTACTAGAAGTTCACCTATGAGACTTTCAAAAATCTGGTGACTACAAAACCAACATGGCGGTCAAGCGAATTTGAGACTTTTAAATAGACTTTTCTCGCGATTTAACCATCTAAATGTAATGAAACTTGGTACAGCAAATGTTTATACACATTGTAATGCACTGGAGTCTAATTTAGTTCAATTGTTTACATAACCTCAAAATGGCGACTGTGCGAAATATTTCACTGACATTCTATATCTCCGAAACTATTACAGATATCACCCTGCAATTTTGTACGGTGATAAAGGGTACTGATACAGGTATACCTATGTATATTTCATAAACCTGTAAAGTACGAAACGAACATGGCGACCAAGCGAATTTAAAATATTTTAATAGACTTTTCTCGTGATTTAACTCTCTGAGCGCAGTGAAATGTGGTACAGTAATTGATTTTGCAGATTGTAATGCACTGCCATCTAATTTAATTCAATTGCTTACATATCCTCAAGATGGCGGCTGTGCGAAATTTTAAAATTAAGTTTTAATTTCTTGTGTCGTAATCATGCGATCGAAGTGAAAGTTTGAATAATGAACCTAGGCAATAATTGTCCATGAATGGTACATAATTCTATGGCCTATACACATAACACTCCTAAATGGTGAGCTCCCGAAATATTTAGACGGTTCTCAATATCTATGAATCTTTTACAGCAACCAAACTGATTTTTTTTATGTTCATAGAGACTATGAACATATGTTCACCTATAGGACTTTCAGGAACCTGGTGAGCACAAATCCAACATGGTGGCGACGCGAAGTATAAATATTTAAATGGACGTTTCTCGCGAATTAACTATCCGAGTGCCGTGAAACGTTGCACGTTAAATGCTTATACAAATGTTGATCCACTGGCATCTAATTTATTTCAATGATTTGCATTATCACAAGATGGCTGCTGTGCGTAATTTTAAAATCTCGTTTTTACTTCTTGTTGTCTAATCATGCGATTGAAGTTTGAATACCACACGTACACAATAATCTTAATGTAATAGTACAAAATCTGAAATATTTAGACAGTTCTCAATATCTACGAATCTGTTACAGCAATTAAACTGAAATTTTGTATGTTGATTGTGGCAGTTAACATAAGTAGGATATATGAAAATAGGCTGTATAGTTCTTCACGGAACTACTTGTTTAGCCTACTTTTCACATTTTGCAAAAATGAGAAAAAAGTAGACTTATGAGATCGGGCAAATGTGTGTCTGTCTGTCTGTCTGTCTGGCTGTGTGTGTGTCCCCCCTATCAACTCCTAAACGGCTGCAGCAATCGAAACAAAATTTGGTAGGAGTAAAGATCTACACCTGAATATCTCACGGCCATATTTGAAAATGATGTCAGTGCTACCAACTGCTAAAAAATCGCAATTGAAATTTGAGCTCCATGTTGGATATCTTGGAAAGTATGAATGGGAGCTATTTCAAAATTGGCACATGTACAGACCATAATATTTCAGTTTAATTTCCAGGAGGCCAAACATGGCAGTGATGCCAAAATGATTATAAGCCTCCTGATAGGTCCAATTTTTAAATGCATATACCTTCTACACTATCAATTGGAATTCAACCAAATTTCGTATGTTGTATGTGTACATAACCAGATATTACTGAGCGTATTCTTAAGACCTACCAGGGCTGCCAACTGTTAATAAATGCTCCTAATTTATTTTATCCTAATGCCAATATATCAGAAAGTATGCAAGCCGACAGCTTTAAACTATGCACACGTATAGTACCTGACATTCTATATTAATTTGGAGTAACTTATATACGTCAGTGCTACCAACATGATTCTAAGCCTGCTGACAGGTCCAACTTTAAATACATGCAACTTCCATACTATCATTAGGATTTCAACCAAATTTCGTATGTGTTATGTGTACCATAACAGATATGACTATGCGTATTCTAAGGAGCAACCAGGGCTGCCAACTGTTAATATGTGCTGTCCCTATTTTTGTTACCCTAATATCAATATATCAGAAAGTATGCAAGCCAATAGCTCTAAAATTTGCACACGTATAGTACCTGACATTCTAGACGAATTTGGAGTAACTAATATACGTCAGTGCTGCCAACATGATTCTAAGCCTGCTGATAGGTCAAATTTTAAAATGCATGTAACTTCTATACTAACTAATGGATTTCATTCAAAATTGGCACAACAATAGATCATATTATTTCAGATTATTTCTGACCAATACATGCATGACATTGTTGCCAACATGATTTTACGCGCTCTGTTAGATCCAATGTTTAACTGCATGTAACGTCCATGCTATCCAGTGGACTTCAACCAAATTTTGTATTTAGTACCGTAAGAGACGAACTAAGAATATATTCAGTCATCAGGGCTGCCAACTGTAGTGCTCTATTAGGATACATTATGCAAGGTATACAGTATTTCGAACTAATTGGAAATTTCGATATTAGCAACTTAATTTCGTCATTATTCTAGATAGGTTCATATTCTGTAGAATAATCATTGGCATGAAAAGTAGGCTGTATAGTTCTTCACGGAACTTCTTGTTTTTCTCATCCCTTGGCATAATGGTGGGTCATATCAAAAATTCTTTCAGACAAAAGTTTTAGGTAATTATTAGGGGAATATTGTCCATTTTATACGGTTTTGATATTGTGCCTATTAAGAGAGATATGATTAATATTTCCCGAAAAACCCACTTTTCCCACCCCTTTGGTCAATGGTTGGTGCTATCAAAGAACTTATTTGACATAAATTTTTGGCACTTATCCGACACATATTATGAACTTTGAAGGGATTCGATATTTCACGTATTAAGAGAGTTATAGCGAAATTTCACTTTTGCGAAAAAAAGCCCCCCATTTTCACCCCCTTCGACCGATTTTTCCCATTAACGAACTCGACCGAGATTTTATAGGGATACATATTATGGAAAAAATTCAAAGTGATTGGTGCAAAATTACGGCAGTTATCGTGTCCACAAGAAACTGATATATATATATATATATATATATATATATATATATATATATAGATACATATATACATAAATTATACATAAACTTTTGAACTGACGGTGGTTTTGGGGTCTGGGGGATGTGAAACGCGAAGATATGTCGAAATTTTCCGGAAGTCGAAACATGGTACCCATTGCAATAGTTAGCTTTGTAATGAAATCTACCTAAAACTAAGTTCATGACAAACATCACCGATGCCCCCAAAAGTATCACAATTCATGACAGTTCAGTATGTAAAACAAATTCCTTTAAATACCTAGGAGAGTGGATAATGAATGACTCACAGGAAAATACAGCAATAGAAACACGTATGCATAAATTACAAAGGTGTTTTCATATGACAAAAGATATATATAATAAAAAAGCTTATCCTGGAACACTAAATTAAGGCATTATCAAACAGTAGTCAGACCTGAAACTCTGTATGCAGCAGAAACACTTAAATTAACAAGATTTGGTGATTTAGACAAATTAGAGAAGACTGAAAGACGAATTCTGAGAAAAATACTGGGAGCTAAACGAAATAATAACGCAGAATATAGGTTACGACCAAATAGAGAGTTATATTTGAAATGTGAAAAATTAACTGATGTAATGAGAAAGAGAAGATTACAGTTTTTTGGGCACATCTATAGAATGGAAAATAGTAGACTAACTAAACAGATCTTCAACTTACTGACTAGTTACAATTCCAAACCCACATGGTTCATTGAAATTGACAAAGATTTGACAAACGCCAGAATTCAGACAGACACAATAGCAAACAGATCACTCTTCAGAGAAGCTATTCAAAACGCAAAATTTCAAGAAAGGAAGAAACAAACAACTGGCAGAAAGTGGACTCAGGAGGAGAAAGATCGTCACTCTAGAACGATGAAAGAAATTTGGAAACAACGGAAATTGAATACAATGGACAATAGCCAACGTTGATTCATCGTACCCTACAAATGGGTTATTCGAAAGAAGAAGAAGAAGAAGAAGATATCGAAATATCCATAGCTCAGAAGACAACACAGTATACTTCAAGATGACCTGAACCTTGTCTATAAATCGGCAAATGAAAATAAATACAAGTAAATGTAGTCTCATAAAATAGAGAAAGGGCGAAGGCAAGATTTTCAATATAACATTGGCTCGGAAATACTTGTAGAATGAAGAAGATTCACGTAAATATTTGGGAGTTCACGTTAGGAATGATATGAAATGGAGTAGTCATATAGAATGTGTAGTTTATAAAGATTGCAAAGAGAGCATCGAAAGAGAACTGGTCATAAGTGCTCCTTGGTGAGCATAAATCCATAATAATAACAATAATAATAATAATAATAATTTTTGCTGTTCTCCATGAGTAAAAGACAAAGGTGGGCCTGATTCAGTGAAGTAGAGAAAGGTCTGTTGGAGATTGGGATAACATGAGAAGATATCCAGGAGCGTGGTCCACTTAGGGAAAAACTTCAAGAACATCGGAGTTTTCAACCTAAGCCGAAACTAAAATCCGGGAAGGCGTGGACGATGGCGAGAAAGGTGCAACATCGAGTGCAACAAGAGCACTGGTCCAACATTAAAATGCAGAAGAAACAGTTGACATGTCGTGGTCCTTAGTTGGCCGTAACGAAGCGAGAAGAAGAAGAAGAACAATATTGTTAATAATCAGGCTGCTCGTATGAGCAACGCCACCTAGAGAATAAGGCCTCCGCGCTCGGAAGCACGCGCGCCAAGAGTAGTCATTCCTCCCGGCCCTTCAAACGATGTTTCTACTCGCAAAGAAAACGCTCATATTGTTGCACTGTACAACTGTAAATGAACACTGCATAGCCTGCAAGTCTTTGAGTAGCCAGCATTGCTAAATTACCCGTACCTCGTAGAATTTACCTTCTTCCTTACCTTTCATAAAATACGCTTTCCAGTAATGCTTGAACTATGAAACTCCTTTATACTGAGGGAGAAAAAGAAATAAACAGTTTCATCATAATAACAAAAAAAAAGGCCCGTAGTTATTACGATAATGATGTTTATTATGATTTTCGGAACGTTATGCACTTATTAACCTCACTTTTAAATGAAGGGAGAAAGGCAAAAATGGAAAAGAATAATTGAACAGCTGAGTCGAAAAACGATAACATTCCATTTCCAAGAGGAAAAAAGAACGATCATCTGTCGAAACTATACGTCGCATTGAAAAATTCACTAATTGCCAATTGTAGTACTAGTAGCAAGAAGTTATGTCTCAAAATGTGTCATCAGTTAGCCACTAATTAATGATTAAATATGCTGGAATATTATCCCATTTCTTTGAATATTGTCCTTTTTCCACTCGTTCAATTTTTAGTATTATTTTACTGGCGTTGGATTACAGAATATTAATTTAATTAAAAGTTTTGAATTTTTCAGGTATTTACTCAAATTTATCAACAATTTGGCTACAGACAGAAATACAATACAATACAGTTTTATCTTGTAACATATTTAGCCGAGACTACATTGTACAGCAGGAACATAATTCTCACCAACAATTCAACTTATGAGCCTACTGTTCTTGTAGCTTAATAGAGAATAGAGAGAGCATTGGGAATCTTCAGATTCTTAACTATTATTTTAACAGATTTTACATTAAAATTACATTTTGCTACTAGAACATTTCTTAAAGGATGTAAGTGAAGGTTAAAAAATTAGTTTAAATGGGTTAAAATTTTTCAAAATAGATTCAATTCACATTTTGAGAGGGTTGTTTTTGAAATTACAATAGGACTAAATTTCTTAATCTTGGGAATCAATAATAAGCATATTGACTTTCTGATATGTATATATGTTAAGAAATATGCTTCACCCATCTGGTACATCAGGACTGCCAAAGCTAACTCTTCAATTGATGATATAGGCTACATTAAGGTAAAATTATGAGCAGGGCTAGGATTTATATGTACTAAAAAGTGTCAATATATGTACATATGTATGTATATATATTTTAGAAATATGTACAATCGAAAAAATGTCAAAATGTAAATATATTTTATGAAATATGGACAAAAGACAAATTTATCCCCATAATATTAATTTTGTTACTTCTATAACCCACATAAATGCATTAAAAATACTGGATTTATAAATCAAATTATCCAATTTTCTTTTATGTCACTTACTTTTCACTTGCTTTCATTCATCGATTATTCCTATTATTCCTGTCTACCATAACAGTATGCCATAAAATGTTCTAAATTTTCAAACTTTAAGCTTCTTTTCATAAGAATTGCTATCGTTATACCTACGTACTTCAGAAATCTTTCTTTTCATTACATAACTGTAAACGTTTCCTGTGCTGTCGTATTTCCAGTCACTGAAAACTACAATTCTATATATTTTTATTCATAAGAGTAAAATATGTACAAATATTGGATTGCAATTTACCTGTATGTCTACCCCTTATTATTCCCGTTTTCCAACGGGGTCGGGGATGAGATGGGATGGAAGTCTTTGTGGCGATGGTTTTTACGACCGGATGCCCTTCCTGACGCCAACCTCATGAGGAGTTAATGAGAGATGAAATGAATGATGGTGAATGAAACTGGGCAAGGATGGGGAAGGAAGCGGCCGTGGCCTGTCAGAAGGTACCGTCCCAGCATTTGCCTGGTGTTGAAAATGGGAAACCACGGAAAACCATTTCAAGGACGGCCGACAGTGGGGCTCGAACCCACGCGTCTACCGAGTCAGCAGAGAGCTTGGCCCCATGACCTAATGCTGCGCTTTAGCCAGCATAGCCACTACTGTCGGTTGGATTGCAATTTACTAAATATGTAAAATTATTTATTGTGCATGTATGTACTGAAGTCAGAAATATGGAGAAACATGTCAAATAAATTTGTTTAATTTGAAAGAGGACAACATAATCGATGGAGATAAGTTAATAGGATATGAATATCTGTGTAATAGAGAAATAAGTACTGTATTTACATATAAATCCTAGCCCTGATTATGAGAAAGCTGAAGCAGAAAAGAAGTAAAGGACCAGTAGGCAGATATGTTGATTTGGACATTGGTTATTTATCAAGATTAGTGTCAGTTGCTATGGGAAAATATGTTTGTCTTTCTGGGCACAGTGCCCTTGAGGTTTCCTTGATTTTTGTTTCTACAATAATTATTAAAACTACAGCAAAAAGTACAACTTATGCGCCGACCTTGTAACGCTCCACAAACAACGCGATTGACTACTGTTGGTCGAGCTGCCTAGCGCTGGTCAGCCAGTGCGGAGGCCTTACTATTTAGGTGGCGTTGGTATGAGTCGACCTAAAAGGTGAGGTCATGTGATGAGAATGGGGGTTAATGAACTCGGCTATAGAGTGTAAGAGAAGCAGAGGTAAACCTATGTGGCGTTGGTTAGATTCAGTGCTCAACAATTTCATGGTTAGGGGCGTAGAATCAGAGGAGATCATGGTGGTAACTCCTAATAGGTGATTATGAAAGTGCAAAGAGACTTGCAGACGAGACTGGACGCTGATAGGTAAAACAGTCTGGAATGTAAATGAATGAATGAATGAATGCTACGTTGGTGAATTCTGCTTTAGATTCTTCTCTGCTGTAAGGAAAGGAATGTCAATAATCGCCTTAAACCCGTCCATTATCTCGACAATCGCACATCGATTTGATCACCTTCGCTCTCCAATTCCCGGAAGCCCCTGACAAACCACTTTCTACTGACCAAGAATGTGGCTTATTTTGTTAATTCTGATATCGTATTTCTCCGATCAGAGAGATTTATCTGTCTGCCGCACATAGTAAATCAGGGGTGTCCAATATATCATCATATTCGGTCTTTCAAAAGGCAATGTGTAAAACTCAGTTCCGATACTCAAATTCTTTAAAGCTGTAAGGTCATGGCTTGAGTGTCCTAATAATGTGACCTGACTTCAGAATTCCAATAAGAACTTTCTCTTTGGTTTCTAGGAAAATGCTCGGCGTACTAGCAATTGTCAGGCCGGCTTGAGTCGCAATAGGATAGGTGCTTACTTACTGTGTTCGGGGTCGCAGGGCCAATACCCGGCATAGTGGTCGACATTTAGGATTAGGAGTGTTCAAATTACACGTTGTAGAACCCCTCTCGGGTATTATCCCGGTACACTGGTGTCTTTAAATTCAAAAGAACGTCAAACGCAAATAAGTGATTAGAATAAACTACTGTTGGCTTCGGTGGCGTAGTCGGTAGCAAGCTGAACTGCTATGCCTAGGATCGCGGGTTCAATCCCGACCAAAATCGTCGGATATTTTATTTTATGTTCGACGATGTCGAAATGTAAACATTATGTTTCAGAAAACTGTATCATAATGATAGTCATTATAACACTGTTTTTCATTACGATACAGTTTCTCCAGCCAATCAGAGCTCATTCATTGACCAATTATGTAAGGATACATTCGCGCATGCGCTCAAAATCCAACATGTCGGACATAAACAAACATCTTTCTATATAAATTACCGACATGGAATACGCACCGTCCATATGTTCGCATAATTAAACTGGCAAATATGAGACAAGAAGTAGCACTGTACCTTAATATCACCAACTCTAATCTCTACGGGGCGTGGTGGCTCAGCGGTCTAGCTGTATGCCTCTCACCAAGGCGGTCCGGGTTCGATTCCCGGTCATTGCATGTGAGATTTTCGAAGTGAAATGCCATGTCCTGTGGTTCGGATTCCACGTAAAAAGGAGGTCCCGTGGCTCATGATCTCGAGATTGACGGTCACGTTAAACTACAAGCTTCCTTCCTTTTCTAATCTCTACACAGCGCATTGCCTTCAAACGACTCCGGTGACAATATTAGTGAGGGACGGTAAATGTAAATATATGGCCTGCATAATATGGCATTGCAAGCACACAGAGCGCATGCGTCGGTCGATCAGGGAGCTTGAAAGACAGAGATATCATACCCAGCGCTCTCACTCCGATCACAAAATTCAAGTGGCTGACTCTCAACAGATATTTATGAATATTTATGTTAAAACATATAATAAAGTTATAATTATCGCCGAACATAAACAGTCGTATGCAACTCACCAATAATGGTAATTAAGACTCTCGTATGGATATTATACTCGTGTCTTAATTATTGCCATTATAGGCTCGCTGCATAATGTACTATTAAGAGCGTTAAAATCCTACAGTATGCCTTGCTTCGGAGGGGGAAGTAGAGTCAGTGGGCCCATGTAATAGATGTATGGCATGTAAAAGAACCTCTCACTACAATTGATAGTGAGTAGCTAAATTTGTAGGTTATTTGGTTATAAACGCTCTATCAAGTTCCAACTTTCGCCGCTAGGTGTCAGTGACAGTGGCATATCTGGTAGCCAAAGTTGGAACTACTTGAAATTGAACTTGAGGGGGAGACTACAGGCGTTCAATTAAAATACCGCGCTATGGCCATTGGCTGCAATTCAAATATAATAATAAGCTACTGCCAATAAAATAAAAATACAAATGAAATACAAATTTAAAAAAATAAAATACGCATTGCAATACAAATGTAGCCTAAATAAAAAACAGAAACAAAATAAAAAATAAAAATAAAGAATAAACAATAAAACAGAAATAAAAAATTAGAAATAAAAAACAAAATCAAAAACAAAAACGAAAACAAAAACAGAAACAGATACAGATACAGAAACACAAATACAAACAGAAACAAAAACAAAAACAAAAACAAAAACAAAAACAAAAACAAAAACAAAAACAAAAACAAAAACAAAAACAAAAACAAAAACAAAAACAAAAACAAAAACAAAAACAAAAACAAAAACAAAAACAAAAACAAAAACAAAAACAAAAACAAAAACAAAAACAAAAACAAAAACAAAAACAAACCAAAAACAAAAACAAAAACAAAAACAAAAACAAAAACGAAAGCAAAAACAAAAACAAAAACAAAAACAAAACCAAAAACAAAAACAAAAAAAAACAAAAAAAAACAAAAAAAAAACAAAAACAAAAACAAAAACACAGCGCAGCGCAGCATGCCAAATTCGAAGGAAGAAAGAAAGAAAGAATGAAAGAAAGAAAGAAATGAAGGAAGAAAGGAAGAAAGAAAGAAAGAAAGAAAGAAAGAAAGAAAGAAAGAAAAGGAAGGAAGGAAGAAAGAAAGAAAGAAAGAAAGAAAGAAAAAGGA
Source organism: Meconema thalassinum (assembly GCA_946902985.2). Lineage (NCBI taxonomy): Eukaryota > Metazoa > Arthropoda > Insecta > Orthoptera > Tettigoniidae > Meconema > Meconema thalassinum. The sequence goes on along the minus strand of OX336400.1, from coordinate 83,219,027 downwards.
AGGAAGGAATAAAGAAAGAAAGAAAGAAAGAAAGAAGGAAAGAAAGAAAGGAAAAATGGAAGAAAGGAAGAAAGAAAGAAAGAAAGAAAGAAAGAAAGAAAGAGAGAAAGAAAGGAGAAGAAGAAATCATGATATGATATGTGGTAATAATAATAATGTATGGTTTCGGCTTCCAGGTGCAAGCTTTGTTATTTGCGCCCAGAGGGCAGCTTGCATGTCATACTTTGTCGTTCCTTGGAACGCTATGAAAGTCAAGGAGGTTAGATATCTAGATATCCTTGACCCTATAGTGCTTTCTAGTAGAAAATGGAGGAACTTTGTGTTGGCGGAAAATCCCGAGATTTTTTGCCTTTATGAGCACGGCCTACCGAATTAAAATAGGTTCATTAACATGCCAACAACGTATGACATTCGTGTCGTGATTTTTGTCGCCTTTCAAAAATCAGTTACCACGGCCAGGAGTGAACCTGCAAGTTTGGGGTTGGCAGTCCGACACGGTAACAACCCACCCACCGTGGCAAGCTGATATGTGGTGATACGATACGATAAACGAAACCGAAAACGTAAGTAATGAAAATGGAAAAGAATTAAAAATAAAATAAATAAATAAATAAATAAATTAATTAACATCAATAATCAGAATATATTTCAGCCAGAAGACAATATGATTCCATACATAAGATCTGATATAAGACAGAATGTTCTCCAGTGGTTCCCAACATTTGTCAGCTGACGCCCCCCTTTTCAGATACGGGAGTTCATTGCGCTCCCCCCCCCCCCCCATCCCCCTCCCCTTCCCCACTCTCACCACTATCCCCCCTCCCCTCCCCCTCACCCCCGACTCATCGCTTCTATAACCTCTTCGATTGACGCAGAGGATATAGACCTAACCTAATAACACAACACTACAAAATGGAATAGGCCTATCTATTACCTACTAACTTCATTTTAGCACAATACAAATAGCACACTTTTACAACAAATCCTTAAATTAGTCAACAAATGTCAGTGAGAGGGTTGACACTGTTTTCTCTTGGTAAGACTTGGTATGTTTGGTTTGATATTTGACAGAGCACAGCGGTGGTCACACTCAGCGTTGAAAATCCTGACTCCCATAAATATATCTTTGAAAATGCAAGTTCAAACTGTTCAAAGCTTCAAAGAAATCACAAAGATATGCCAACGAGACGATAAAATTGGCATAATTTTGCTCCTTAAAACACAGCAAATTCCTTATTTCACCTCCAACCTCGCGCCTCCGCAAAGGTTTGTGCCGACAGTTGGCAATGCCAGTGCTTTTCAACGATTGACTTGGTGCGACAATCACTTGGAGAGATTCGAAAAATGCTTATTTTCCAAAATTGTATAATAATATTCGAGTTTAAAAAAATACGAGCCTTACAATAGTCGCATATGATGTGTAACATCTGACATGTTATTCGAATAATTCCATATTACTTACTCGCATTTTTAGCCTACTTTTCCCATTTTGCAAACATGAGGAAAAAGTAGACTTATGAGATCGGGCAAATCTGTGTCTGTCTGTCTGTCTGTCTGTCCTTCTGTCTGTCTGTCTGGCTGTGTGTGTGTGTGTGTCCCCCCCTATCAACTCCTAAAGGGCTGCAGCAATCGAAACAAAATTTGGTAGGAGTAAAGACCTATACCTGAATATCTCACGGCCATATTTGAAAATGATGTCAGTGCCACCAACTGCTGACAAATCGCAATTGAAATTTGAGCTCCATTTTGGATATCTTGGAAGGTATGAATGGGAGCTATTTCAAAATTGGCACACGTATAGATAATAATATTGCAGTTAAATTTCCAGGAGGCCATACATGGCAGTGTTGCCAAAATGATTATAAGTCTACTGATAGGTCCAAATTTTAAATGCATTTAGCCTCCACACTATCAATTGGATTTCAAACTAATTTCGTATGTGCTATGTGTACATAAACAGATATGACTGAGCGTATTCTTAAGAGCCACCAGGGCTGCCAACTGTTAATAAATGCACTATTTTTTAAAATCCAAATACCCATATATCAGAAAAAATGCAAGCCGACAGCTTTAAACTATGCACACGTATAGGCCTACTGTAGTACCTGACATTCTATACTAATTTGGAGTAACTTATACACGTCAGTGCTACCAACATGATTCTAAGCCTGCTGATAGGTCCAACTTTAAATACATGTAACTTCTATACTACCATTTGGATTTCAACCAAATTTCGTGTGAGCTATGTGTACCATAACAGATATGACTTTGCCGATTCTTAAGAGTAACCAGGGCTGCCAACTGTTAATAAATACTGTATCTATTTTTGTTACCCTAATATCAATATATCAGAAAGTATGCAAGCCAATAGCTCTAAACTTTGCACACGTATAGTACCTGGCATTCTAGATTAATTTGGAATAACTAATATAGGCCTACGCCAGTGCTGCCAACATGATTGTAAGTCTGCTGATAGGTCCAATTTTAAAATGCATGTAACTTCTATACTAACTAATAGATTTCATTGATAATTGACACATCAATAGATCATATTATTTCAGACTACTTCTGACCAATACATGTATGTCTTTTTTGCCAACATGATTTTACGCGCGCTGTTAGATCCAATGTTTAACTGCATGTAACGTCCATGCTATTCATTAGACTTCAACCAAATTTTGTATTCAGTGCCTTAAGAGATGGAACTAAGAATATATTCAGTCACCAGGGCTGCCAACTGTAGTTCTCTATTAGGCTACATTATGCCAGGTATACATTATTTCGAACTAATTAGAGATTTCGATATTACCAACTTAAATTCGTCATTATTCTAGATAGATCCATATAGATTAATAATTGGCATGAATCTTACGTTTTAAGAAAAGTAGGCTCTTTAGTTCGTCACGGAACTTCTTGTTAAAGAATGAACTCATAGTGCTATCTTGTGCCAGCACACATGAAAGGATTCTCCAATGCATCTGCAGTAGTGACATATACCTGCAACTGTATGCGGGAGCAATCCACTGCCTACTTGACGCGAGCTGTGCTTTATACCGGCCAGTTAGTGAACCCATGCCAGCGGTGTTATTGAAAATTGCCTCTTATTGCCGATATAGCGCACTGCCCAGTATTGGCGCGATTAAAAATTAGGCTTGCAGTAGGTGTATTAAATGCGTTTCTCCCAGTGATACGTTTAGACTTTAAACCAACGAAGTTTCAATTATTGTTAGTAGTCGGTGTTAATATACTGAATTCCTACGTTGTTTGGTGTGTTGATTGATGCGATATAGCACTCGAGTTATCGAGTGCATACATTAAATAAGAATACAGCAAAAGTATGAAGATTTAATAAATCGTAATTGTTTTCAGCAAATATGATATAATGAATATTTTCACACCAAAGAACGACAACTTGAAGATGATTTATTGTACGAATTTCTTTAATGGGGCCTCCAAACCTTGAGGTAAACCGTATGCGATTAACATTCCACATAGTCTCATGGCTTACAGTACGTCGTTGTACCGATCTTCGCCACCGCTCATTGTTTCCGTCCCATCCACTTCCGTCTCTTTTCCAAAATTACTCCCACAAAAATGTCCAACTACCGAGTGCCACCAAAAATATCCAGATACTGAGTGGAAAGATGTTACACATCGAAAACTTAATTCCGAAATCACTTCACGTCCCCCTTGATAAAGCCCCACGCCCGCCAGTTTGGGAACCCCTGCATGCTTTATTACTGTAGTCATTTAGCGCCTTACTTCTCTTCTGGCATTTCACAAAGTGGCTCCATTCACATATTTTTCACAGAGAGTACACACACATTGGTCATCTGGCTCATGGAATGTTATCCTCTTGCAAGCTATGCACTGCTAATTGCGCTCCACATCCGACAGTTTGGTCCCAACCAATTTCTATCGAACATTGCATTTGTGCAGTAAAAATCGCTTTCTATTTGTTCTGCTAACTCTTTCCGTATCTTGAGGAGATATTGTTCCAATTTTGTGGCTGGCAGCAAAATGGAATATTTCTCGTGCTAATTCATAAGCCAATCTCGCTATTCCTAGTATATTTTTCAGGTATCTAGCTTTGAACCCTTCTATTGCATTCATGTCTATTATTGCTGGATTTTCCCATATCAGGCGTAGCCCATACGATACTCATCAACATAATTATTCCTTCATCTGAGCAACAGACAAGCCAACTACATTCCTAGGGTTCAATAACGTGGTCATCTACTGAAATTCAATCCACATCCTAGATATGTAGGCGTCATCTTGGACCGATCCTTGACTTACAGTGAACATCTAGGCAAAACATCAGCTAAGATCAAAACCCTCCACAGCATCCTGCACAAACTCACAGGAACGGGTTGGGGACCAACAGCATCCACCCTAAGAACTACAGCACTTGTCGTAGTGTACCCAGTAGCAGAATATTGCTTCCCAGTATGGCTTAACAGTGCCCATGTAAAGAAGATAGACGTACAGCTGAACGACACATAAGGACTGTATCAGGAACCATCCAATCTACACCTTTGGAATGGTTACCAGTACTCTTCAACATCCCGCCTCCTCATTTTTGAAGACAAATGGCACTGAAAAGAGAATGGCTTAAATGTTGTGACAACCCTCTTCTGCCAATACATTTAGACTGCTCACCTAAAGACCTCAGGCTGAAATCCCGGAATCCTTCTTGGAGACAAGGAAGGAAGTTGGTCCAAGATCAGTTTCAAAAGAATGAAGCCTGGCGCAACGAGTGGCTGACTTCAAATCCAGACAGATAAGGTCATATCTCGGATCCAGTTAAGCAACCCCCTGGCTTCGACCTTCCCAGGAAAATCTGGAAGTCGCTGATTCGTATATGAACTCAACATGATAGATGTCAGTTCTGGAAGCACAAATGGATAATTGCCGAGAATCCTTTCTGCAACTGTGCAGATGTGCCTCAGACCATCAGTCACATCGCTATGGATTGCCCACTCCGAAGGTTCAATGGTACAATGAAGGAGATTCATTAAGCTAGTGATGAAGCTGTAAAATGGTTAGAGAAATTAGGTATCCAGCTCTAACAACACTGAAGCTACTTGCAGATCATGGTCTCAATATGCATAGGCCTATATTTACTTGTAAATACTGTATATGTAAATAATAGTACATTGCATATTCATGTCATACAAAATATATATCTCGCTCTTTAACCGTCTCCAGTCGCCCGGGTGCTGTATAAGGGCGCTCTCCATCTCTTTCTGTCCAATCACATTTCTTCCTCATCGATTTGATGCTATTCCACTCCTCTTCCCCGCAGATCCTCCTTTACTTGACTGATCCAACGCTTCCTTGGTCTGCCTCTAGTGCGCTTGCCTGTCATTTTCTGGCACTTCTTGTTAAATGCATCCTCCTTACATGAACATCGAAGGAACTTAGAACCACTGCTAACAATAATAATAATAATAATAATAATAATAATAATAATAATAATATCGTATGGCCTCGGGTGCCGGGTGCAAGCTTTGTAAATTGACACCCAGAGGGTAGCTTGCATGTCGAATTTCGTTGTTCCTTGAATCACTATGAAAGTCAAGGAGGTTAGATATCTAAGCTCCTTGAACACTATAGCGCTTTCTAGTAGAGAAATGAGGAACTTTGCGTTGGCGGAAACTCCCGAGATTAATTTTGCCATTATGAACACGGCCTACTGAATTCAAATGGGTTCGTTGACATGCCAACATCATATGACATGCATGTCGTATTTTTGCCGCCTTTCAAAAATCACTTACCACGGCCAGGAGCGAACCTGCAATCTTGGGGTTAGTAGACCGACGCGCTATCCACTCACCCACCGTGCCAAGATAGAACCACTGCTGGAAAAGCTAGATTGCAACTGTGGAGGGCTACGACCTACCTTCTCGCTGGTTGGAAAAGAGTCTCTGAATCTTTTACCTCCTGGCTACGACGAGGAAAGGACGACTTGGAAGTCCCTGAATAGACTGAGATCCGGAGTTGGCAAATCAAAGATTAATTTGGGGCTACACTGATTAAGGTAATGTTCAAAGTGATTGTGGAGAAGACCAGACTGTTCAACATATGCTTCAATGTCAACCATGTTCAGCCTTCTGTGCAGAAGATGATCTTAATCAAGGAACAGAAAAGGCATTGGAAGTGGCCAAGTTTTAGGCTAAAATAATATAACTGTGTAAGATATGTATGTTTCTGTTACGAGAGTTATAATCTTCTTCTTCATCTTCTTCGCGAATGGGTCGCTTAGGACCACGCGAAATCAACACTTTCTAGCCTTCTTGTTGGCCCAATATTCCTTCATTCGCAACGAGTGGGTCTGTTTCCGCTGCTCTGACCATCGATGTTGTGTAGTCTTCTTCTCTTCTTCCTCGAAAACCCACGTCTGAATGATCTTCCTGATTTCCTTCCGGTCATGTAAATTTGGTGATCCTAATTCCTTTAAGTCTCTCTCTGTAAATTTATACCAATTCGGTCTAGTAGCCTTGTTCTTTAAGAAAGTATGTATTTGGTGTGTCAGTCTGTTCGGGTCCATTCTTTCTATGTGTTCCATAAATTGGATTCTTCGAATTCGCATTGTGTCTGTGATTTTGGAAACTTTTTTGTATATTTCTGTATTAGGTTTTGGATAATGTACTGTGCCCAACTCTAGGAACGGGTATTCCAAGATTCAGACACCTAGATATCAAGGGAAAGGCTACAGCCGCTTTTGAAAGTTGAGATATTTGAATATCGCGCTCCACTACTTCTAGAAGGAAATGGAAACTTTGTGCAGCCAAGAGCATGTCAAGTGACGTAGCGAGTAGTAGCAGAGGTCGAGACTATTTGTAGATTAAATAGTTAGCCATGGAGTAGAGACTTGAGGCTTGGATCAGATTACTGGCACGGCCAAATGAAAGAGAATGCACTTAGTCTCAAGTGAATTGGACCAGAGACACCGGGGACATGAGGATTTCCAGATTTCAGCGTGATCCAGCGTGGACCCGACCGTTTTGAATAAAAGCCGACCGGCCCAAGCATCATCAGCTCACTTCGAACCAAGCTCTTGCATGACAAGGTGCTGCTGCTTCGTTGAGCCAAGGCACATGGTTGCCGGATCTACGCAGAAGATATCTTTAAATTGTGATAGTTACAAAAGTACTACGATACGTGTGGAACATAGTAAGTTTCCGGCAGAGGGAATCACTAAGGTGATTGTTATTTTTCTACGGACACTGGTGAAATACTTTATTTCTATATGGACATATGCTAGACTTTGTCTAGAAAGTACTTTGTCACAGTCCAGTAATAATAATTCTATACTTGGATATTTTAAATCCAATTAGTCAGTTTCATATATTGTAACTTGATAACCACTCCGATCTTTCAGTATATTGAAGGCCAGTCTATCACGGTGTTGTTCATTAGCCGACAAAGGGAAACTATAAGTTGCTTCGCGCATGATAGATGGTGATAAACCATGCCCAGGGAACGATCTTCAGAACAGCCGTTGATTGATTTAGACTGTCAGTGTTTTCTTGTACTGAAAAGATTACCGTGAGTTATGTTACAACTGACGTATTTGAGAATAGATCATTTGGATCTGACCCCATTTAAGCAAACTGCTATGGCTTTAACAGAAGTAAATATTATAATGGATCAGCAGTTACTTCCAACTTCAAGATATATTTCCACTATGTCTTGTTAGACAGATTGTGGGTATATAATGGCGGCCGATACAAGGATTAGACGTGCGTGTCCAATAGGGCATGTATCTGGATAAATCTGGTACAGACCAGGTTCACTACGCTTCAAGACCAACGAGAAATGTAGGCCACATTTGATTTTATATTATGCCTAGCTAATTGGAACAAACTCATTTTCTGCAGATGACCAACACATTTATTTTTCTTCGTATTTAAATCTTGCAATGACAAGAGTTTAGTGCTTTTCAGTCGGTCAACACGAATGTACCCAAAAGAGATGGGTTATGCCCTAATCCTGAAATAAATTACATGAGATTAATAAAACACTAGGATGACCAGTTTCGATCGTCAAGCGATCATCATCAGATCCATTACACTTAGGCTACAAAATCTATGTTTGAAATACAGGTGAAAATATTTACAATATGTACAATTATTTAGTTGCAGTATTGGTACTGCAACTGTCAGTGTATGCTAAATGCAGTATAAGTTAGGTGAAATGCTAAATGGTGATAGCTATCCGTACATTGTACTTTAGAGAGATTATATGGTTGTAAACTATGGTTAAACTATAAAATTTTAGGCTAACTACTTATCTGATTGTCTTCCGTACAACAGCTACTCGCAGTTTTCGTGCTCACTGGAACTCACTGTGCGGTCGACTGCGGTGGTTATCTTAACGGCTGGTTTTTCCCTGCTTTCTCCCCCCTGCTCCTACGTGCTGTGGGGAGTGATAGCGATGTGTTTATGTGAGGTGTTGCCAACCTAGATAAGATGTATGTTATTGAATGAGGAAATAAGAACTATTATGCAAATAGCAAAGGAAAACAACTTCTCGCCAAGCAAAATAAATCAAATTATAGCCAAACATAAAAATAAAGATAAAACGATTCCCAAACGGGACAGTAATGAGAAAAAATTTGCGCGTTTCAATTATGTGAATTTCCCCCCTTTTTTATCTAGCTTGGCTGTGTCGCTAAATTGTGTTTTGTTTCCGACAGGGTGTGTTTTTTTAGTAGCGTGAAGAGGGGTGAGCTCTCCATGAACGTGTGTTCATTTAGATTGTTGGGATTGTTTCGTTTGGCTAGGTGTATCTCGATTGCTTCCTTTATGTCAAGAGCTCTGCCTTTCGATTCGTGATGGATTATTTTAAGGTCCGACTCTATGTTGGTAAAGCTGTGCCCTGCGTCACACATATGTTCGCACACGGCTGAATGTGTTCCGTATCTTATCGCATTCCTATGTTCATTATAACGTGTGTCTACTCGCCTTCCACTCTGCCCGATGTAATTAGCTTGACAATCGGTGTCTTGGCACGTTATGGAATATACCCCTGACCTTGAATACGGGTCACGTTTAATTAGATTACTATTTAGGAGGTGCCTAGCGGTTGTGTTTTTCGTCGTGAAAGCTATCTTTATGCCTTGCTTTTTGAATAGGTTAGTGATTTTATATGTATTCGCATTCACATAATTGAAACGCGCAAATTTTTTCTCATTACTGTCCCGTTTGGGAATCGTTTTATCTTTATTTTTATGTTTGGCTATAATTTGATTTATTTTGCTTGGCGAGAAGTTGTTTTCCTTTGCTATTTGCATAATAGTTCTTATTTCCTCATTCAATAACATACATCTTATCTAGGTTGGCAACACCTCACATAAACACATCGCTATCACTCCCCACAGCACGTAGGAGCAGGGGGGAGAAAGCAGGGAAAAACCAGCCGTTAAGATAACCACCGCAGTCGACCGCACAGTGAGTTCCAGTGAGCACGAAAACTGCGAGTAGCTGTTGTACGGAAGACAATCAGATAAGTAGTTAGCCTAAAATTTTATAGTTTAACCATAGTTTACAACCATATAATCTCTCTAAAGTACAATGTACGGATAGCTATCACCATTTAGCATTTCACCTAACTTATACTGCATTTAGCATACACTGACAGTTGCAGTACCAATACTGCAACTAAATAATTGTACATATTGTAAATATTTTCACCTGTATTTCAAACATAGATTTTGTAGCCTAAGTGTAATGGATCTGATGATGATCGCTTGACGTTCGAAACTGGTCATCCTAGTGTTTTATTAATCTCATGTAATTTATTTCAGGATTAGGGCATAACCCATCTCTTTTGGGTACATTCGTGTTGACCGACTGAAAAGCACTAAACTCTTGTTTACTAAGGCAACACTGAAAATATGGCTTCAAACACCACAATCTTGCAATGATTTACGCAAGACACATTAGGGTTATTCTGAGTATTTTCAGCACTCAGAAAGTTTAAGATCGATGACCGAGCATAACGAGCATTTATTTGAATGTTTCATATTTTTTGATAATCACGGTAATCAGCCGAGGTAACTGTAAAAGTTAATAATTATTTTTGTTGAGAAATGGATATTTTATCCTTATTCGAAGAATCGAACATGTGGATTCTCACATAATGAAATAATAATTAAACATATTTGAAATAATAATCCACTAATAATAATAATAATAATCCACTAATAATAATAATAATAATTTTCATAACTTTTCTAAATAATTCTTGGATCTTATATTTTCTAATAATCACATTCATTGAGAGAGAAATTATGAAGTAGTTTAATCATTTCTAGTTTGGAACAGGTGATTTTCCGAAGGATAGTGGTTAGCGCAAGCCCGCATTCAACCAACATGACAGTTCTGGTAGAACAGTTAATATCTGCCATGAGCAAAGTATATTTTCAGATAACACGGAGAGGCATGAAACGGGAAGCAAATGATATTTGTATCAATTAGGATATTTTGTATTTATATAAAATCATGACGTAGATACACATTCGAAAGTGAAATAGAGAGTATCATAAGTGTGGTAACTTCACGATTTGAACTGAATGGTAAAATAAAATAAACTTGTAAGTTTATAAATCTTCCAGTGTTGATAATAAGCAGAGGCTTGATTTATTGTATAAATTTTGGGAAGAAAATTTATGTGTGTGGAGTAGTTGAAATGCCATTCCCAGGTGCGCATGTTTAAGTCGCAGGAATGAGGAGGTTTTTATTTGAGCATCAAATAGCAGGTTCGATGACTCAGTGATAAAGAAGGAGTATTGGAACTACACATTGCGTCGTATGAATGACCCAAAGGTTATTTCTTAAAAACCATCAGTTCTTATTTCAATCTTGTTTACGGATTCCATTAAGACTTTGATTTTGCTAGAACCCGGATTTTGTCATGATAGTATTTTATTCTTCTTCAGAGGAAGACCTTTGCCGTTGTTGTTGGAATATTGTGTTCTTATAAAAATAATAGAATGGGCCACTGCCAATTAAAAATAATTCTATAACCACGAATAATTTGAAGGATGTTTTTCAATCCTAGTGTCATGAAATAAATGAATTTATTATGAAGCTACAATTCTTATTTCCGCATTCTGTTCAAGAATTGCAAGTTGTGAAAATTATTAAAATGGCCACAAATATAAATATTTTTCTTAATAATGATTCCAAGTGGAAAATCGAATAGTTGAATGGTCCAACGATTCATTGATCAAGTCGATGATTCAGAAATCATATATTTTGTTAGGAACTTGAAGTTCATAATCGAGTCACTTCTCGAAACGTTTAAGGTCGGAAGAACAATTAATTTTGTTGTGCTTCGCACAGTTCTTCGATGCTATGCTCAAGGGTCAGATACTTTTCAGATGTTGTTATTAATATGTGTACATAATTTATGTTGATTCAGAGATGATAATATTTTTTGACAATATTTTTTTTAAACTGGTTAAATAAGTGAAAGTTAAAAATTCTATGAACAATTATTCTACGAGTGTTAATATTATGTAAAAATTCAACCAGTGAACTACAGTATTTCCAGTAAAGACAATTAAATTTGAACTGGATTTAAGCATAAATAATTATTACAATTTTGGAACACAGTCTATAGGACTGATAATCAGACTTGTGTCTCCAAAGATAATTGTCCAATGTGTTGGAAAATTTCTGTAAATTGTGTAAATAGTAATGTGGGTCGCCACACATGAATGATGCTGTTTTGAGCATTTTATTTTGCAGTCAATTTTAAATTCAGAATAAAATGAGATAATTTTACATGATGTGTTATGCCAGTTGAATCTCCTTCTATCCTTATTGTTGCATTGAGCCAAAAATCAGTAAAGCATTTTTTTCCTTTGATGTCGTTTTTGCGATTAGCTTTAACCCATCTGGCGCCCCGGGATATTTTGACTCTCGTGCTGGCTGATTCTTGGTAAAATGCATATGTGGTCGTGCGGACTCCGGTCTAAACGGGCACATAAAACCATCCTTTGTTTTCGGTCCAAGGATTTTTCTCATTATTTTACGTTCTTTCACTTCTATTTGGTGTTTTAGTGTTTTGTGTTGGAGATTGAGTGTCTCTGAAGCATAGAGAGCTTCAGGTTTGATTACAGTTGTATAGTGGCGAATTTTGCAGTTCCAGGAGAGACTCCTTTTGTTATAAATATTTTTTGTTGATTGAAAAGCTGTTTCCATTTTCTGAAGCCTCGATTCAATTGCTTTCCTTTCGTTACAGTTTGCTGTAATCCATTCACCTAAATATTTAAATTCGTTCACACGAAAGATTTTGTTGTTGCCATTTTGAAGTTCATTTGATGTGGTTTTGATGTCAGTCATAAATTTTGTTTTTTCAAACGAGATTTGTAATCCAATTTTCGCCGCTTGTTCTTGTAGTAGTTCGATTTGCTTTTGCCCGTCAGAGATATCTTGGACAATTAGTGCCATGTCATCAGCAAATGCTAAGCAGTCTAATTCTATACCTTTCAGATTTGGTCCCAGTCGGTGTGTTGGTGTACCAGCTTTTCTCCATTCCCGTACAACTTTCTCAAGAGCACAATTGCAGAGCAACGAGGACAGTCCAACGCCTTGTCGTACTCCTGTTTCTATTTGAAATTCTGTGCTCAGTTCTCCCATAATATATTAATAATAATACATGGCCATGCCATTTGTTGTTGGCTGGCTGCGTGACTCAGCGGTAACGTTCTCGCTTGCTGAGCCCAAGGTTGCAGGTTCGTATCCTGGCGCAGTCAGCTGGCATTTGAGGGTGCGCAAATGCGAGGGAGCCGTGTCAGTAGATTTACTGGCACGTTAAAGATCCCCTTCGGGTCAAAATTCCGGCACCCCGGCGTCTCTAAAAGCCAGAGTAGTTAAAAGGGACGTAAAACCAATAACATTATTATTATTATACATTTGTTGTTGTTTGAGACTTCAGTCTTTTGACTGGTTAGATGCAGCACTCCTTACCTCCCTGCCCTGAGCTAATCGTTTCATCTCTACATAGATACCACACCCTACATCCGAGGCAATCTGTTTAACATATTCTAACCTTGATCTACCCCTACAGTTCTTGTCCTCAACCCTTCCTTCCATAACCAAGCTTGCTAATCCTGGGTGTCTTAGTAAGTGTCCTACCAACCTATCCCTTCCCTTCACTAGCAGTCGCCCGAAACATCTCTCCTCTCCCAAACGTCTTAATACCTCTTCATTTGTTACCCTAGCTGCCCATCTGATCATCATTCTCCTGTAACACCACATTTCAAACGCTTCAATTCTCATCTTTTCTGCTGCACCAATAGTCCAAGTTTCACTTCCATATAGTGCCAAGCTCCAGACAAAGGCTTTCAAAAACGACTTCCTAATACCTAAATCTATATTCGATGTCAAGAGATTCCTTTTCTGTAAAAATGCTTTTCTTGCCTGAGTCATCCTACTTTTTTCCCCCTTTTTTTTTCTTTGCTTCGTCCATGCCATTTAAGTCTTGATATGCTCACATGTTCGCTTAGCGACTAATCCACGTGCGTATTTTGACGAATCTCTCCATTTCGAATCTTATCTCTTCTTGTTTTCTGTAGCATTGACCTTAGGAACTTCATTTCAGCCGCTTGGAGTCTGGTACTATCCCTGCTTTTGATCGTACATGAAGGGAATATGTAGTTATTGCCAAGAAGTATGCCTGATGAAGGATTCTCTTTCTATTAGGTTATTACTAGAGCTGGGATTTTTATGTAGTATCAGGTTGATATATGTACATAAATATGTAACAAAAAGCACCAAAATATGTAAATTGGGCAAAATATGTAATATCATATAATGAATATAAACATTCCATTTTGTCAGTTACAACGCATTATATTACATTTTGTACATTCAGAAAACCAAAGTGCTAACTCAGCCTGCTCCTGGAACCATCCCCCCCAGATTTTGATATCAACATATCAGGCTCAGCTCTGGAAAAGGTGGAACACTTCTCGTACCTTGGTAGTATTCTATCAGCGAAGTGTACCTCTGAGAAGGATGTGGAAAACAGAATTCAGGCTGCCCATGTGGCTTTTGGACGTCTCTCACGTCGTGTGTTTCTGAACAAAGATCTATGTATCTGCACGAAAGTATTGGTGTACCAAGCTGTTGTTATTTCTACGCTACTCTACGGATGTGAAACCTGAACCCTATAACGCCGGGACATCAAGAAACTAGAACGCTTTCATCAACAAAAACTTAGATCAATGATGAACATCAAATGGGATGACTATGTAACTAATATATTAGTCCTTGAGAAAGCAATGATAAACAGTATTGAAGCCTCCATTGTTGGTCATCGGCTTAGATGGGCAGGCCATATCCATCGTGTGAGTGACAGCAGACTACCTCGGCAAATCCTGTATAGTGAACTCAACACTGGCAAGAGACCATGTGGTGCTCCTTTAAAACGATATAAAGACCAACTCAAGCAGACCATGAGGAGAGTAGAGATAAACCCAAATACTTGGCATACTCTTGCACTGGATCGCCCTCGCTGGCGTGCTACCATCTCAGCTGCAGTTGCACAGTTTGAGCAGGAACGTCGTAGACAGGAAGAGGTAATTCGCCAGAGGAAGAAGATACGTCAAATACTACCACGTCCTCCACCCTCCATCGGATGCAACATATGTGGTCACATGTTCTATGCGAGAATTGGCCTGATAAGCCATCAGCGCCATCTTCATCGTCTGGACTAAAGATTATGGAACTAGCAGGCGAGAAGCGTAAACTCGGATACGAGTATCGGCCGACAATTACATTTTGTAGCACAGTGAACACTGAAGTAATTTTCAATGTTCCTTGGAGATACAGTATATGAATATATCACACACTTATTCAATAGACAAGGCTTTTAAAGTGAGTTTCAACTTCGATGATCTGGAAAAAACTAAGGACCCACTGTTCTGGCCGCGAAATGTGATAGTACGACCCTACCGCTTTCCAAGACAACGTCCAGGACTCATAACTACAAGTACAAGTGAGCCCACCCAATGACTTTTGGATACAAATTCAAGTCAAGTAAACTATATTAATCCAAGTATTAGCGAACTGAGAGATAAGACTAATTCAATCAGGTTACAGACATTACTATGGAATATTGAAGGAATTACTAGTGCGCTAGACCTTGCCCCGAACAACCTACTACAACGATACGACATTGTGATTCTTAATGAAACTTACCTCACAAAACATTGGGAAACGCATGATTTTTACTGCCTCCACAGGTACGCATCAAAGGGAGACAAAGGCAGGCCTAAAGGCGGCATTTCTTGCCTACTCAAACCGTCTCTATCACCATTCACAAAACCGTTTGAAACTGACAATGTGATGCTGGTGCTAACGAACAGGCTATCAATATTGTGTGCATACTTCCAACCAGACCTAACAGAAGTAGACATTATAGACGAATTAGGCACAGTAATGTCGATAGTACCTACCACAAATCCGATAATGATAGCCGGAGACTTCAACTGCCGCATTGATGTCCCATGCAGGAAAACAAACGCGTTACTTGAATACTTAGAAGAAGAGGGCTTTTCCTTAACGAACAAAAGTGATGAGAAGACATACATAGCTTTCAATGGCACAAGCACGATAGATCTCTTATTCATAAGCAACGACATAGAAATATTGCATCAAGAAGTACTATCCAATGTTGTAGCAAGAAAACACCTCCCATTAGCAACCACCCTCTCAGTTAACATCAATATAAACATTCAAAAAAGCTCCAGAACCCCTATTTCGCGGAAAATAGACATGAACAAATTGAGCACTATAGACATGGAAGGAATCACGAACATAATCAAATCTGGAAACATAGACGCCGCGCTAACACTGATCGAGAATCATATCAAGGACGCAACTCCTAAGATAGGTCAAAATACAAGAAGAGCAAAACCATGGTTCACTACCGAATGTTACCAACGGAGGAAGGAGACGCTAGCAGCATTACACAAGATAAAAAGGGCAAGTACACATACAGCACTACAAGAGTATGTCGAGAAAAGAAGATATTATAAGGAGGTAGTTAAAAGAGCAAAGGAAAGCTATCAACAATTGAAGGAAGCTCAACTAATACAGGAGGCTGAAACAAACCCTTTCTCAGCCCTAAATCCCAGACGACCCAAATTCCCAAAGGACATTCCTATGACAACGTGGATTCAGCATCTTACAGCAACCCTACAAGCGCGGGACACCAGACCTATTCAGGTTAGCAACCCTTCTCAACTACCAGTGCCGATCACGGCACAAGATGTCCTAATTGAGATAAACAACTGCGCAGAAAAGAAAGCATGTGGTCCAGATACTATTCACTACGAGCACCTGAAGATGACAGCTCCGCTGTTAAAAGGGCTATGGGCAGAGCTCATGAACGAATGTTTACTTCAAGGTCACATACCGTCAAACTGGAGAACCTCGACTTTGAAGATGCTATATAAAGGAAAAGGTAATACAGGAGACCCAAATTCCTATCGTGGTATCGCTTTGGAAAACACAATCTTTAAGATCTTTACGAAAATACTCACTAGAAGACTCACAGATTTAGTTGACAACAAGATACCTGAAGAACAGTTTGGCTTCCGGAAAGGAAGGAATACACTACAAGCCGTTAACTGTCTTTTAACGAATGTAGAAGACGCGCTAAGACAGAAAAGAGGAAAGCTATATGCAGTATTCGTCGACTACACCAAGGCGTTTGATCTAGTGAGTAGAAACACTTTGCTCAGGAAACTTGAAAATATGATCGGAAAAGAACATTACCTTTTTGGGATAATAAGGGACATTCTCCACAAAAACAGCCTACAAATAGATGACAGTATAGTTCAATCAGAACGAATAGAACAAACAAATGGTGTACTTCAGGGTGACCCTTTGAGTCCGTTACTATTTAACATCGCTACAGCTGATGTCATTGAGGCTATTTACCTTGAGGGAGCGAAAATTTACATCTACGCGGATGATATGGTTGTGGCATCGACATCAAAGGAAACCTTGCAATCGTCCATTGATAAACTTACCACATGGGCTCAAGAAAATGATATGACGATAAACTGCACCAAGACAGTAATGCTGGCATTCCGTAAAGGCGGGAAACTATCCGCAGATGAGCATATACTACTAAATGGAGAACCCCTAGTCAATGTAAATCATTTCAAATACCTAGGAGTAGTAATGCAAATGCAAGGGAACGTATTCACGCGACATGTCAGGGATAGAACAACATCCGCCATAAAAGCAATGCAAGACATAATGCAACTGGGAAATCTATCTTTACAAACCGCAATGAATTTATTCAGAACGAAAATAACTCCAATAGTGACATACGGCATTCAAATAACTTGGGATCATTTGACACAAAGTAACCTTCGAGAGATAGAAAGAGTTAAGTCTACTTTTCTAAAGAAAATTCTGCACTTATCAAAATACACGCCATCTCGTCTAACGTACGTACTAGCAAGGGAGACTTTCTTCATAGAAGACCTGCGTTTGGAGAACTCCCTACCATCAACAGTGCAATACCAGAGACTGATCGAAGAACTAAACCTCAAGCGTAATGACATATGGCCTGATTTCTATTCCACAGAAGCTCTTATGTCGACGGACTGGATGAATGCCAACTTTGAACTGCGGCATACGATCACCCGTTTTGCAGTCCACGGTTTTCATTTTAAGATATGCACAGCAAGAGGATTTCATGACCCAGGCCCCCAATGCACCTGCTCTCTGTGTGGTAGTGCTTGTGATAGATATCACGCCATTTCCTGCGCCCAGAGGAAAGTATCGCTAACACGCTTCTGCTGCGAATAACTATATATATAGCAAAGAACCTGTCAGACACTTTGTATATAGACACTTTGATGAGTAAGATTTAAGTTATTAGTATTAGTTTTGTATCTCTGCATGGCTATTTGCTGCAATAAATGATTATTATTATTCAATAGAAACTTATTATTTTCAACACTCAAGTATTTTTCAATGTTCTTTGGAGTCATATTATATGAATACACCACACAAATATTCAAAAGAAACTAAAACCTAATTGAGACATTTCAAAGGAAGACAGCTCTAAGAATAGATTTGGAAATTCCTAAGTACATAACAAAGAGGTCACAAAAATGCCCTTAGAGAAATATTCCTGGAAACTCCAACATGAAATTGGCCAGTTGTAAAGCAATTATCTCTAAAAGGGATGAAAGATTTAAGACTGGCACATGTGAAGTAACAGTTTTCATGCAGCTAATTGGAACCTTTAGAAAAACCTATTTCGCAAGCGTCTCTCAAATACCTGTCACTCATAATTACCTTAATCCTCCCTTTGAGAGGACAGACAACAGCCCAACATTAAGTGTGAAACTTCAATTCAGCAATTTATTTCATATGAAAACAGGAAAACGCTGAAATATGTAATGTTATGTAATATCACTAAGAATATGTAGAATACCCACAAATATGAAAACAAGTAGTTCCGTGAAGAACTATGCAGCCTATTTTCATATATCCTACTTATGTTAATTGCCTCTATCTACATACAAAATTCCAGTATGATTGCTGTAATGGATTCGTAGATATTGAGAACCGACTAAATATTTCGGATGGTCGCCATGTTGGATTTTATATATGTAGGTCCTAGAGTTATGTACTGTTACATGAAGATCATTGTGTACGTGAAACATTCAAACTTCAATCGCATGATTAGGACGCAAGAAGTAACAAGGAGATTTTAAAATTTCGCACAGCTGCCATCTTGTGGTTATGGAAACAATTGAAATAAATTAGATGCCAGTGGATTACCATTCGTATAAGGATTTAGTGTACCAAGTTTCACTGCACTCGGATGGTTAAATTGCGAGAAACGTCCATGTGAATATTTATACTTTGCGTCGCCGCCATGTTGGATATGTGATCACCAGGTTATTGAAAGTCATATAGGTGAATTTAAGTTCATAGCCGCTATGAACATTTAAAAAATCCAGTTTGATTTCTATAATGGATTCGTAGATATTCAGAGCCGTCTAACTATTTCGGATGATCGCCATGTTGGATTGTTAAATGTATAGGCCATAGAGCCATGTAACGGTACCATTAGAGGAAAATTATATCGTATGTTCACTGTTCAATCTTTCACTTCGATCGCATGATTACGACACAAGAAATAAAAACTTAATTTTAAATTCGCAAAGCCGCCATCTTGAGGTTATGTAAACAATTCAACTAAATTAGATACCAGTGCATTACAATGTGTATAAACATTTTCTGTACCAGATTTCATTGCGTTTGGAACATTAAATCGCGAGAAAGGTCTATTTAAAATTTTCAAATTCGCATGGCCGCCATGTTCGTTTTGTAGTTAACTGGTTTTTGAAAGTCTTATAGATGAACTTCCATTAGTACCCTTTATCTCCGTACAACATTTCAGGGTGATACCGCTAATAGTTTCGGAGATATAGAACGCCGGTGAAATATTTCGCACATCCGCCATCTTGTGGTTATGTAAACAAGTGAACCGAGTTAGATGTCGGTGCATTACAATGTGTATAAACATATACTGTGCAATGTTTTATTGCGTTTGGTTGGTTAAATCGCGAGAAACGTCTATTTAAAAGTGGCAAATTCGTGTGGCCGCCATGTTGGTTTTGTAGATACCAGTTTTTCAAAAGTCACATAGGTGAACTTCTAGTATTTCCCTTTATCACTGTAAAATATTCCAAGGTGATATCGGGAATAGTTTCGGAGATATTGAATACTGGTGAAATATTTCGCACAGCCGCCATGATGGATTGGTGAGACGTAACAAAATTTTAAGGGTAAGGTCGGGGTCTCCCGGAATAGTGCTATGAACTCACCGAGTTTCATTGAAATCGCTCCAGCCGTTTAGATTTTATTAGGGACACACACACACACCTCACACACACACACACACACACACACACGAAAGGTGATCTCATAAGCCTATTTTTTCAAAATTGAAAATAGGCTAAAAATATGTAAAATGAAATTCGGTTTTAATAACCCTAACATAGTGTTTTGTGAACATATGACTTTTCGCAGCACCTAAATAGCAAGGAACAGAATATGTAATTACATAGAAATCCCAGATCTAGTTATTACATATAAGAGACCTTACTTGGTGATAGAATTGTGCTCCTTTTTGAACTCAGTTGGTGATTTCACTGGAGGACTTGGCGAAACACGTTACTGTACAATACTGCCAAGATGTTGAAAATGGTTAATATTATGTATGAATTGCAGGGTATTTTAATTAAACGCCTGTGGGCTCTCAACAAGTTTGATTTCAAGTAGTTAACGTTTTCTAGTTTCTCACCATCCAGTGTGATGTTGACCTAAAGGTCTTGCCGAGTAACTTCTGTTCCTCCCGAAATCACCACATAATCTGCAAAGATTAATGCATTGGAGTCATTGGAGTAACAGGCTGTTCTAAATCCAGGAGTTTGGGTATGCGTACATGCGAGTACTCAGCAGTGATGCTCGGAGCACGGTTGGAGAGGGATTTGGGGCGATAGTCAATACGACACTGGGGGAAGGTCATAACACAAGTCTATGCGCTTCCTGCCAGTCTTGATGTATCCACCGCTCAGTGACGGCGGCCCCCACAGCAGAGCTGCATTGCATGTTGCAGGTTTACTCACGCAAGGCGGCGAGTACTCCTCTGCACACCGGCGAGCAGCTTGGCTGGAACAACCTGATGTAATTCATTCTTCACTCCCTTCATGACTTCATCCGTCCATACAACATTATCAGTACTAAGCCTAAATAAACATCAATTTATCAAGATGTGTCATACAACATGGCAAGAAAGTAGCAGAAATATCGCACACTGCATTTGCAAAGTGCAGCTGTGGAAGAAAGGCATTTCAGCCCCGTGAACGTGAAGGTGTGCACATAATTTGGCTCGTGGCTGTGTTATTGTGGTGTCTGTAGTAGTGTGTCATTGAAATGGGGAGGAGGCAGCCGTGGCCTTACGTTAGGAATCATCCCGGCAGTAGAAGTGTGACCCATGGAAAAACACTTCTAGGACAACTGAAGTGGGAATTGAACCCAGGGCCTCTGAACCCGGAGTGCCAATACGTACGTCGATACAACAGAAGGTGGCTCACTTAACAGGATCTATACAGTATAGTCTCTGATATTTTTTATTGTTATTATTTATTATTTAATCGATTGTTCCCCTTCAGGAGAGCGATTGAACTTGATTACATGATTTGATCTTCTGGCGTTTTCCCACTTCTCTTCCCAAAATCTCTTCATCCTCCCAGAATGCTCCTTATTCCGCTCAGCTGCCCATTTTCTTCCAGGCTGTCGTGATGGTCTATCCTCAAACTTAACATTTTTATTTTTTTCGGCACTCAGTGCGGTCCTCGAGATTTTGTATGTTGACATGTTGTAAGTCCCTCTGAACCTCTGTCAGCCACTCCGTGCCACACTTACTCTCTGTTATAACGTCGAGCAATTTCTTCGCCGTTCTGTACTTTTCCATCCTGTAAATGTGTGTATAAAACTGTGCTAGGCGTTTTCTGATTACGTCCGTTATCGTGTGGATCTTTTGGTAGAGTTCATTTTAAGGTCTCTTCATCCAAATGCCGTTATTATTAACTGTCCCGAAAACCTTTCTGAGAAGTTTTTCTTTCCTGTTTTTCTATATCCTTAATTTTGGAATGACCGTCGATCACCATTGTTTCGGCTGCGTATGTTGCTCCCGGAAGAATCACCGTTGTATAGTGCCTTAATTTTGCGTCTAGCGAGATGCACTTCTTGTTGTAGTGAGCCCACATTAGCTTGTAGGCCTTCTGTAGTTTGGTAATTCTTTGTTCATTGGCGATTCGGTTTAGTCCCGAGGACTGTATGATTTCACCAAGGTATTTAAAATGGGGGACTTGTGTTAACTTACCGTATTGTGTGATTAAAGATGAGATATCTTCTGGTCGTCTTTCCATATAGTGTTTTTTTTCATAAGAAATTAGTATTCCAGTTCTTTGCGCAATTTCATGTAATTTTTCCACTGCGTGTATGGCTTCATGTCTGGAGTTAGTGATAATGGCAATATCGTCCGCAAAAGCGAGGCACTTGACTGTAAGACGGTTCTCTTTTTAATACCAATTTGAATGACTTTCACACGAGGTTCCCATTCCCTAATGATATTTTCTAGAACAATATTAAATAGCATTGGGGATAATCCGTCCCCCTGTCGAACTCCAGTTTTGATGGCAAAGGGCTCCGATATTTCACCCATGAATTTCACTTTGGACATAGTTCCTGTAAGCGTCTGCTCAACGACTTTTCGGGTCTTTCTGTCTATCCGGAATTCTTCCATGATCATAAAAAGG
This sequence comes from Meconema thalassinum, assembly GCA_946902985.2. Taxonomy (NCBI): domain Eukaryota; kingdom Metazoa; phylum Arthropoda; class Insecta; order Orthoptera; family Tettigoniidae; genus Meconema; species Meconema thalassinum. The sequence goes on along the minus strand of OX336400.1, from coordinate 83,196,643 downwards.
GTTTCGCGGTCTACGGAATCATACGCTTTTTTGAAGTCGACGAATGTAATTACTGTATTTCTACATTTTCTCATGTGTAATATCGTTTTTAAGCTCAACACCTGTTCGGCACATGATCGCCCTTTTCTGAATCCGGCTTATTTTTCGCCAAATAGGGGATCCGCCTGGGGTTCTAGCCTGTTTAAAAGTGCCTTGGAGAGGATATTATAAGCAATCGGGAGCAGGGAGATTCCTCTGTGGTTACTGATGGTTGTTCTATCACACCTTTTTTGTAACGGATGAATTAGGGCACATTTCTAGTCTTCTGGTATTCGCTCCATCATCCATACGTCAGAAATGACTTGATGAAGTTTCTGCGTAAGTGTAGGATCGTTCTGTTTACAGGATTCAGCAATGATCCCATCTTCTCCTGGTGCTTGGTTATTTTTGAGCTTTTGGATGATCTCCTGAATTTCTTCTAGGTCAGGGGCTCCTGAGTCCGGGTGTGTGGAAACCGGAGGAGTGAAGGCAATTTTTTCTTGGGGTGATTCGCAATTAAGAAGGGAGTTGAAGTATTGGGCTATTCTTTTACAGTTTTCTTTCGCGTTACTTTCCAACGTGCCATCGGGTTTTTTGAAGCACAGGCTGGGCGCCTGATATTTCTCTAAATGTTTTTAAGAAGTTTCTAGTATTATGTTGGGTGAAATCCTGCTGGATTTCATGGAGTCTGTTGTTGTCATATCCTCGTTTTCCTTTCCTAATTGTTTTGGAAGCATATTTTTGGGTTGTAGGAAAGTTCTCCCAGTTTTCCTCAGTTTTGTGACTGTTAAACTTTTTCACGCAGTCATTCGGTCGTCAATTGCCCGATCGCAAATTGCAATCCACCAGCGATGTTTCCTTGTGCGAGGAGGTTGTCCTAGTATCATGACTTTCTGAATTTTCTTCGTTAATTTCTGTCATTCTCTTGATGTCTCCTGATTAATTTGCATTATGATTTCTTCTTTGTGGAGTTTCAGATACTCTGGATCTGGTTTGATATTTTTGGGTGGGCCTTTTTGCTTTCTATTGGGTTGGAATTTCGTCTTTATTTGGAGAAGATGATGGTCTGATTCAAAGGCGCCTTTGCGAGCTCTGACGTTTAAAATTTATTTTGTATTTTTATTGGAAATTGCGATATGGTCAATTTGGTATTCACCCTGTCTAAGATTGGGTGATCTCTATGTGGTTAACTTGTGTGGAGGTTTTTGAAATTTTGTGTTCATGATTTTAAGTCCAACGTTTCTACAGAAGTCAATTCGTTTTTCACCATTCCCGTTGGTACGTTCGTGCCTAGTATGGGGGCCTGTGGTATCACTAAATGTTATTTCCTTACCTAAATGGGCATTAAAATCACCCAATAAGATCTTTACATGGTGGCTTGGTATTTTCTTGGTTGTTTCTTCGAGAGTTTCCCAGAAATTGTCATAGTTTCAGGGTCGGATTTGTTGAGTTGATTTATGGGAGCGTGGACGTTGATCAGTGTGTAAGCTTTATTGGCTGACTTTACTGAGAGCGGAGATACTTTCATTGGGAAGAGAGAAATCAATGACAGTCGAGTACGGAATTGTGTATGGCGAAACCGGTTCCCAGGAGTGGTAGTTTGTCTCTAACTTTTATGGCAGGTTTGCCTGTATAGATTCTGAAATTATCCGTATTAAAGTGTTCTTCATTCGTGAATCGTGTCTCTTGAAGTGCGGTGATTTTGAAGTCAAATTTTTCAAGGGCGTTAGTGAGTTGTTTTAATTTGCCTGTTTTAGTGAGGGTGTTCACATTAATTGTGCCAATAAAAGTCTTACGCCGAGTCTTGAGAAGCTCCGATTCTTCTCCACATGGTGTCCCTGATCCCCCAGAATCCGATGATCAGGTGAGTCCAGTCTATCGACTAGTGCCTGGGGAAGTGATTCTGTGATCATGCGCTAAAGTTGAGTTTTGGTTTTTGAGGTGAACTTTGTTGAGACCAAGGGTATATGACACGATTTTTGAGTTCGAGATGATTTTAGTGCAGCCGCCTCATTTAGAGAAACAGACGCTGACCACTTTGCCGCTTGTTTCAAGTCAGACGCAATGTGGATTTCGCAGAATGGTATGCCTCTTCCGCCAGTTCCGCAGTACCGAGATCCATTCTCTCCGCCCTCACTGCCGTTGAGGTCTTCGCTGTAATCCTAGCAAGGAGCCCTCACAGGGTGCTAACACTCGGGCCAAGAGAACCCTGTTTTAGATGGATTTCCTTAGAAAGCTAACTATTGCAATGGGTACTGCACTCAAATTCCGCCCAGCTTCAGACTTTGACTGAGTCGAGGATCGAACCGACTTGTGAACCATGAGAGAGAAATAATTGGACTTTGGAATTAAAACAATATAATATTCACGTATGCATTTTGGGAAATGAATAAATCATATTGATACATTTTTGAACATTTTTGAAGTATTTTAAAGGAATAAAATTTGGGAATATTCCAGTGAATGAAAATTTAACCATGGGAGAGTCTGATTTTTCGATGCTGGAATGTGACCATGGCTTCAAGTTAGCAAGCTACAAACCGGCTTTGGTTGTCCGAGGTGACAATAACAAATTATGCACACGGCACTATGATAAGAGGCTAGAACCAGAGTCTTCTATCATGATAATTGAATAGCCAATCAGATTGAATCACATAAATTTTGAGGGAATCGCTATTATATTAAATTTGCTTATATAAAGTGATATTAACGTTTCTACAGATGCAGAAGAGAATATGGAATTTAATTGGTAAAACAAAATTATAAATAAATGACCAGGAGAGAAATTACGAGCATAATTCAAGTTAATATGCTCTGTGCGAGGCTAGACATCACATTCTAGTTTGACACGCGCGCCATTGCCGAGAGCGCAACAGAGACTTCTACTCAGCTACTTGGAGAGAGCGGACGTATATTGTGACGCATCCCAGAACAACACTATAGTATATTTGAAGTACGGACGGGAGACGAGGCAGGACCGTCTGGAGATACAGGCATCGCCGAGGAAGGAAAGCGAGAAGCCGGCGAAATACAAATGCACTAGTTTGCAAAAGAGAAGAGCATTATTACACCTTCACGTTTATAAGAAGAAGACTTCGCTTCAACAGTATTACATTTCTACGGAACTACAACTAGTAGCACTGCATTCTACAGCTACTACATTGCAACAATATATCTTCTTCAGTATCGTCTTACATTTACGATGTTGGTAAAGTCCTTGAGTCAGAGAGGACGTCTACATTCAACCATTGATAAGAAGATTCCCATGAACAACTAAACTATGGAAGGAGGTTAATCTACACTATTGAGTGGGAATTCAGAGTGATCTTGAAGACCCGGGTTCGATAAATCTACGACTGCGCATCAACATGCAGTATTCTGAATATACTTTAAATACTACTATTCGAATGCCCACCAACAACTTGGAGAGATGTCAACCCAGGACATTCAAATCTACATGGATGATGAACTGCTACACGAGAAGAAGACGGATGGCGGAGTTTGTTTTGTCAAGAGGTCGAGTTTCTAGACGGATGGGTCGAAAAGCAAGAAGAAATGCCGTTAGCGAGGAGAGACGAGCCGCAGCACAGGTGCTTGCAGTACGAGGCGATGGTGAAGCAGAGCAGCTGACTGGCGCGCTTCTGTCTGGAACCCGTTTCTCGAGACAGACGACTCACACGCGCTGTTCGAGCGGAACATCGAGCATATCTGTTCCAGGTATTCACGACACCAGACCATCAGAAAAGGTAGAAAATTGAATGATCTAAGATCTTAGTAGTTTTTGATGTAGTATTTGTTGTATTTCAGGAGTGACCAATTCATAGTAGATTTTCTTATACTTTATCCATGTTTTTAAGTAGTAAATATTAGAGATTTAACTGTAAATTTTTGATACGTCTACGTATGTCGTTTTCAGACGTAATTTCATTCGTTTTTGACTTTATATATTTCGTTTTATATTTTTGAAGGCAATGTTTTAACATGCTCACTTTCGAACGAAATTTTGTTTTGATTGGAAAGAAAGATTTCGATTGTAATATAAATTTCTATTGTTAGAAAGATTCCGCTTGTCAGGTATATTTCGATTGTTAAGAATGTCTTGATCGTTAAGAATACTTCGATCACTAAGAATGTTGTAACACTGTTTAAACAATTCATTATGTCAGAACGTAATTGACAAATTTATTAATAACATTATGGAGTAAAACAATTCCAATTGCGGAATGTAACTGTATTTGACATTGATATAGTCGTTGACTATTGCTGTAATGAATATACACTACAAATAGGATCATATTTTTGACAGTTGTGGTCAAATGATGCCTATAATTATTAACAATTTAAAAGGAAAGATTGCTATAACGAAACCATAGACCAGGAGACTTATAGATCTACCCGAGGTCTTGTGTGATATGAAACAAGTTTTTAAATATGAATATTATTTCATTCATAAATGTACACCAGATACGGGAGGTCATGTTTATTGTTATTAACAACTAAAGACGAGCGAACTACAATTTATTAATGTTTATATTTTATTGTAACCTGGAAAAGTATGTCTATTATGGAAATTTGTCAATGAAATATGTTATTGATAGTTGAAAGAAATATTGTACAGGTGAATTGAAGTGAACAAGTATGTTATTGTTTTTTGAAAGAGCACGAGGTTAATTAATTTAGAGAAGAGAGGAGGATAGGAGTGCACTATGAACGGTATTACACAGGTGAGTGTTTACCTAGTAAAGTCACTGATTCTTCTACAGGTTTGTAGCAAGATGGGATTTTTATTGAAGGAATACCGTGCAGTATTATGGAGATTGTTGGTAAGAAGGAAAGGAAAGAAATATGTCTATTATGGAAGCGTAGCAGACGCTGTAAAAGAGATTGTTCACCGTATTGCGGGAGGGAATAGTGTATTGCCATGTGGAGCAAAGAATCGATACAGAATGTGTAAAAAGTTACTGACATTAGGGTTTATATTTATGTTGTACATGTCAGAAAGTATTATTATGAAATCCACAAAGTGTATTAAGCGTATTTTAGTAGTTTCGCATCGTTCTTTAAATCTATTATATTTTTATTCATTGGTTCGACATTTTAAAAGCTATATTTAACTTAATTGTTCGATACTAAAGCTTTGTTTATTGTGACAAGTTACCAGAGAATACCTAAAATTACATTGTTGTGTGAACAAATGTTTGAAGAACTGTTAATATGAAACAGGAGCGAAATAAGACTGTTAGATCGCGAGAGATCTTGTAAATAATATTTTAATACCGTGCTGGAGATGGATTGTTATAACTTGTGTATACATTTCATCTATCTTAATTAATATATTTAATTATTATTTTATATTCACGTTTTTACGTAAGTAAGTGTATAATTTAGGGTTTTGTATTGGTAATTACTTTTTATTCGATGAAGAGCTGATGACGATCAGACTGATTCAAGAGATCGAGTCACAGGGTGCCTAGAAAGCGTAAACATTTAATTATTATTTCTTAATAATTGCATTTGTGCAGTGAATACTTTGTTGAAAGTATATTTAAGAGATAGGAGGACTATCTGATGTGTGAAACATTTTATTTTTAAATTTAGTTTATTTTTAGCCTATTTTCAATTTTGAAAAAATAGGCTTATGAGATCACCTTTTGTCCGTGTGTGTGTGCGTGTGTGTGTGTGATTCGTGTGTGTGTCCCCCCCTAATAGAATCTAAACGGCTGGAGCGATTTCAATGAAACTCAGTGAGTTCATAGCGCTATTCCCGGCGACCTCGACCGTGCCCTTCAAATTTTGTTACGTCTCACCAATCCAACATGGCGGCTGTAAGAAATATTTCACTAGCATTCAATATCAACCCCTGGCACTATCCAGCCCATGACGGGCTAAGGCCGACCAAGCGACCGCTGCCCAGCCATTTGGCCTGCAGATATTGGGGTGACGCGTGATCAGCGCGTCGGGTCCCCTCGGCCGTTAATCTTGGTATTCGTGATCGGGGCGCTGTCTCACTGTCAGACAGCTACTCAATTGTCCTCACGAGGCTGAGTGCACCCCGTTCCAACCCTCACGTCAGTTTTAAAATCCCTGACGGAGCCGGGGATCGAACCCGGGGCCTCCGGGCGAGAGGCAGGCACGCTACCCCAACACCACGGGGCCGGCACGCATTCAATATCTCCGAAACTATTACCGATATCGCCCTGAAATTGCACACGGTGATAAAAGGCACTACTAGAAGTTCACCTATGAGACTTTCAAAAACCTGGTGACTACAAAACCAACATGGCGGCCAAGCGAATTTGAGACTTTTAAATAGACTTTTCTCACGATTTAACTATCCAAACGTAATGAAATTTGGTACAGCAATTGTTTATACACATTGTAATGCATTGGAGTCTAATTTAGTTCAATTGTTTACATAACCTCAAAATGGCGGCTGTGCGAAATATTTCACTGACATTCTATATCTCCGAAACTATTACAGATATCACCCTGCATTTTGTACGGTGATAAAGGGTACTGATACAAGTTTACCTATGTATATTTCATAAACCTGTGAAGTACAAAACGAACATGGCAACCAAGCGAATTTGAAATATTTTAATAGACTTTTATCGTGATTTAACTTTCTGAGCGCAGTGAAATGTGGTACAGTAAATGGTTTTGCAGATTGTAATGCACTACCATCTAATTTAATTCAATTGTTTACATAACCTCAAGATGGCGGCTGTGCGAAATGTTAAAATTAAGTTTTTATTTCTTGTGTCGTAATCATGCGATCGAAGTGAAAGTTTGAATAATGAACCTAGGCAATAAATGTCCTTGAATGGTACATAACTCTATGGCCTATACATATAACAATCCTAAATGGCGAGCTTCCGAAATATTTAGACGGTTCTCAATATCTATGAATCTTTCACAGCAACCAAACTGATTTTTTTAATGTTCATAGAGACTATGAACATATGTTCACCTATAGGACTTTCAGTAACCTGGTGAGCACAAATCCAACATGGCAGCGACGCAAAATATAAATATTTAAATGGACGTTTCTCGCGAATTAACTATCCGAGTGCCGTGAAACGTTGCACGTTAAATGCGTATAGAAATGTTGATCCACTGGCATCTAATGTATTTCAATTGTTTGCATAATCACAAGATGGCTGCTGTGCGTAATTTTAAAATCTCGTTTTTACTTCTTGTGTTCTAATCATGCGATTGAAGTTTGAATACCACACGTACACAATAATATTAATGTAATAGTACAAAAATAAAAATCCAACCTGGCGACCATCTGAAATATTTAGACGGTTCTCAATATCTACGAATCTGTTACAGCAATTAAACTGAAATGTTGTATGTTGATAGAGGCAATTAACATGAGCAGGATATGTGAAAATAGGCTGTATAGTTCTTCACGGAACTACTTGTTATTGGTGTTAGGAAGTTTTTGTTTTGTAAATACTTAGATAATAAATCCCAGGCATTTTTCTTTTGCTTGTTTTTATAGAAACTGATCTCCTTTTCATTTCGCAATAGACGTGTGATAATACTACCGGTTAGTTACTAGAATTCACTTAATCTCAATTTCACCGTTTACCCTCGAGATCCGAGATTCTCGTCCTACCATCTAGTTATGGATATTTTATTTCTAGTAAATGTGTAACTAATTCGTAGCGTTATTGCATGACCGATATGCGTCGAGAGTTTCCTAGTCATTTACCTAGTAGGGTAGTGTTGATCTATCTGGCTGGGTATCGACATCCCTACAAACCTTTTCCATCTTAGCGGATATAGGTGGTGGCTATGCGAGATTCGGGCGCAGTGCCATGTTTCGACTTCCGGAATATTTCGGCATATATTCGCGTTTCACATCCCCTAGACCCCAAAGCCACGTTCAGTTCAAAAGTTTATATATAATTTATGTATGTATATATATATATATATATATATATATATATATATATATATATCACTTTCTTGTGAACACGATAACTACCGCAATTTTGCACCAATCACTTTGAATTCTTGACATAATATGTATCCCTATAAAATCTCTGTCGAGTTCGTTAATAGGCAAAATCGGTCGAAGGGGGTGCATATGGGGGGAAGGGGGGGGGGGGCGGGCTTTTTTTTGAAGTGGAATATTGCTATAACTCCCTTAATATGTGAACTATCGAATCCATTCAAAGTTCATACTATGTGTCGGATAATGGCCAAAACTTGATGTTTGAAAAGTTTTTTGATAGCACCAACCATTGACCAATGGGGTGGAAAAATTGTTTTTTTTGGGGGGGGGGGAAACATTAATCATATCTCTCTTAATAGGCACAATATCAGAACCGTACAAAAAGGACAATATTCCCCTAATAATTACCTAAAACTTTCATCTGAAAGAATGTTTGATATGACCCACCATTACGCCAAGAGATGAGCAAAATGATTTCGGAATTAGAAGAAAATGTCAAGAGCCATCAGAGGTTGCCTTGACAACGCTACTAAATTGATAAGGGATGAGCCATCAGAGGTTGCCATGACAACGCCATTGCACGAGATCACAGTCAGTATTCCATCTGACTCTGTGGGAAGCGGTTCGGTGACGTAACTGGTTGCATACTGAACTTCTATGCCCAAGTTCGCGGGTTCAAAGCCGGCCGAAGTCATCGGATTTTCTAAGAGCACTAAAATCCCTCAGTATGCTTTCCTTCGGAGGGGAAGTTCCAACGTTCGTTGCGAGTTGCTGGTTGCGGTGGCAACTAGTAGCCAAGTTCACAGCTAGGTGTCGTTGATGGTAGTATTTAGTAGCAAAATTAGGAACTACTACTTGAAATTGACCGTCTGCAGTCCTTACCTGAATTACAGACTAATACAGCCATTAGACACCGTTTATCAGATAGATTCTATACACATCCAAAGTACACGGGGCTACATGACCGCGCTGTCATAATGAGAAGTGCAACGTTGTGTTTCAAGTTGATCTACTTTGTTTAGTTTCTTTGAATTTGGGTATTTAACTACAGTAGAAATTATCTGTGCGGGAGATAAAATTTTTCTTGAAGAAGTAACAGACCGTTAGATAGTTACACATCAGTGTCGAAACCATGCATAAGGACAGTGTGACCACAAGTATAAAAATGGACCCCAAATGACGAGAAGGTTACCGTCCCCATAAGACAATAAAATGTTTAAAATATGCATAAAAAGACGAAAAACAAAGTTAATGAAGCTCCAAATGTAAAATACTTTCTCGCTATAAGTGTGGTCTGATCCTCCAACAAAAACCTGCATATTCTGCCTATTTTCGCATATCCCCTAGTTTGCCCGGCGAAATCTACCTCCATCCTTCTTCTTATTAGTAATTGGGAACGAATCTCTGCCCGAATATACACCGAGAACATCGCATCAAAATTCATCATTACAACTTCAAGAAAATTCACTGCATAGCCAGCGACACTCTACATTCAGTCAAAACCGGCCATATTTTTAAGAATTAGTATTCTGAAGTTTTGACCCATGGGCCTTGGAACGGAAAAGAAAAGATGTAATACATTTATTACAGCACTAAATATGCAATTTAATTAAACATGACTTATATTTTCCTTGAACATCATCATCATCATCATCAATAATTACTTATCATTAGTACAAAACTGTGACAGAGATAACTTCCTCTGATCACACTGCATTACATGATATCTGTCACATGCTTTGCCGCAGAAGGCACACACGCACCAGCAATCCGGCTGAAAGTACATTTTGTTTGCACACACCCTAAAGTGGAATCCATGCACCGCGAATCTGGTTATCAAGTGTCTCATCTCATAGAAACCCCTTGTCCAATCCCGCGATGTCATCGCATCCGTGATATCAAATTCCTGCCATATGCTTCCTCTCTTTAACTTCATTTCCTGCATTAGTCTCTCATAACCCGATGTAGATGGCAGGAGCAGCTCTAATCTGAGGTCTTCAACAAAAGGAGGCTCTTTCGCGAGTTCATACACCAACCGAGAAAGAGTGAATTTCGAAAGACACATTACCCTTTTCAGATAGGTAGCTTTCACCTTCTCCAACTCTACGAGGTGCTTATACTTAAGGTGATGACAAATACTTTCCAAACCATATGCAACTACAGGAATGATCTTCAGCGAGAAAAGTCTCATCGCTGTCTGTAATGACAGTGTTCGGAGATGTCGTACATCTCTTCTTATTGTTACTTCGGAACGAATCTCTGTCCAAGGATACTCTGAGAACTTCAAACTTCGCATAAAATTTCAGCATCTGAACTTCAAGATATTGTACTACACAGCGACATTCTTCAAGCCGGCCTGACGTCATCACCTCACCTGACCTCGTGTCTTGGCAGCACGATGTCGTCCACGTGCTGGAGCCTGGCTGCCATTTTGTGTTCGACATAATATCTGGCTACAATTTTAGCAGCTTGCTTCATTGGTTTCAACATTACTTCGCTTTCATCGCTTGCTACGTAGTCATTTCTTCGCTCAGGCTATCATCACCGCCTCAATCTTCGCAACAGCCAGGCATATAATCATTATAGCACAGCTCACAACTCAAACATCACGTCGCTTGCTATACTGCATTACCTGTGTGCGGGGCTCATAGTATCAGTATATCTCCTCGCCAATACACAGCGCCTGCAATACAAAACTGCATTCGTACTGAATAGCGCTTGTAGTAGTTATCGTACTGAGCACCGCCTGTAGTAGCTGCACTTTAATCGCTACTTCCTTCTTCGCCACGTGACGTCATCATTCATACTACATTAATACATTCATACATACATTACTAAGGCCCGGATAGTTATGTGCTTAACTTTTCAGAAATATGTATTTATTTATGTGCTTAAAAGTGGAAAATATGTGATTAAATTTCCAAAGTATGTTCTTAAATTTGTATTATATTTATATACCTCAGTTACTCGAAATATAGTTAAAACGTCTAGCTGCTTGAATAATCCATAATCCTGACTACAATACAAAATGTCCTCGCTTAATCCTACAATACTTACTGCAAATACACGATACGAAATCATGTATGTGCTGTTTTTGAATTTCATTCTAAAGAGCAGAAGAAACGGTCACTTCATAAACTTTCATTGCACTCTGTCAATACACTCAAGTTGCTCAGACCACTGTAATTGCAAGTAAAATTTCCTGTCAAGGTTAGGACTATTGGAGGCTTTAATGAGACTGTTGACTACTACGGGCAATTCCTGTCTTGAAATACTACAGAGACAAGCGTGCATTCACGAAATAGAGAAGCAAATTACTGGAATTGCTAAGGGACGAAACTGTGGGCAGCAGTCGTCTAAGGACTACAACATACCGCCAAATATAGGAAATATATACTTATAAATAAATGCCCCAGAATATGTATTTATTTTCAAAAACGGCAAAAATATGTAGATAAATAGAAAATATTTAGTTAAATAAAAAATATTTAAACACATAACTATCCGGGTCTTATACATTACTATACACTGCTCGTCTGTGGGAAATTCTTCCCCTGACTTTATCATACACTAGCAGTAGTACCCGGCTTCGCCCGGTGGAATGATGATAATGTTTTAAGGTCTCCTTAGAAATATAATGGACTTAAAATCTAAGTCATTTGCCCCCAAAGACAATGAGGGAGTAATATCTAGGTCATTTGCCCTTTTGATAAGGATGATAATAAAAACTACTGTTGAATTGACACGACAAACTTACAAATTACCGTAATAGAAATACATATTTGAAAATTCACAGGCGAGGAAGACTTATTGTGTGTGGTGATTAATGGTGTAATGGGCGTAACATCTACTGTAGGTCATTTGCTCTTATGATGAGGATGATAAGGGAAACTACTACCGGTATTGAATTGACACTTCAACGTATAATGTACACAATGTACTGTAATAAAAATAACTATATGGCGGCTTCGGTGGCGTATTTGGTAGCATGCTGACCTTCTATGCCCAAGATAGCGGGTTCAAACCCGGCCAAAGCCGTCGGATATTTTAAGAGCGTTAAAAATCCGTCAGTATGCCTTTCTTCGGAGGGGAAGAAAAGCCGGCGGTCCCATGTCAGATTTATGGCATGTTAAATAACCTTCCACTAATTACACCTGTGTGAAGCTAAATTGGATAGGTAAACAACGCTCATAGATGTCTACGTCCGTTGCCAAGAGCCGACTGAAGTGGCGTCTAGTAGCTAAGTTCCGAACTTGGCCTAGTAGTCGTTGACGGTGGCGCTTGGCGGCAAAAGTACGAACTATTTGAAGAATTCTAAGTTGCAGTTTGTACTTAAATTAAAAAACAGATAACACACACTAATACAGTCATCACAATTAACACCGGTTATCAGACAGATTCTACACACACCCAAAGTACACGGGGCTACATGACCGCGTTGTTGCAGCCCCTAAACTTAAGAACCAACCAACCAAAAATAAATATTTTAAAAATCACAGTCGAGAAAGACTTTATGCGGCGGTGATTATTGGTATGATGCGCGTAACATCTAGGTCATTTGCACTTATGATGATAATAATAAGGTAATGAAAAAATGACTACTAAACGAACATGGTATTATTTTAAAACTGATATAGGTAATTCAGGTGTCTAGCTTCGATGTCTTCCAAAGTCTCAACCTTATTTTCTGGCTTAGGCCTGTACTGGATGCGTCTAGTGAAAGAGCGTACTGTTCGGCAAAGACAAAGAATATAGGTCCAAGCTGCACGAACCTGAGATGATCGCAGATGATGACGAAATATGATGACACACGTTCGGGGTTCCCCGTCCTATACAGATTGACCGGGAATCACTCACTGTTTCGCAACGGCCCTGTGCTGGCATCAGCATAGACAGCAGGAGATAACACGGTGGGCTCTGGAAAGTACTCTCAAGTCACCTCGCGATGAATCAGCAAGCTATTCTCACAACTACCCCCCCCCAGGGTCTCACAACTTGTGGGACGTGGGTTGGCGACCACGGAACCCCAGCTGAGTCTGGCATCGCTTCTACTTCCTGGTGCCGGGCTCATTTCAGTTCTCTTTCCTGTCGGCCTCCCTTGGTCAACTCTTGTTCTCTTCCGACCCAGACTGTATTAGGTTATCCGAGGGCTAGGGAGTCTTTCAATTTTCCGCCTTAATTGGCTTTGTCTCATCTTTCCTGATACCCCCATTCTTCGAGGGGTCTGGCTTCTTTTCCTTTTCATAATATCTCCTGTCTTCTGCTCAAGGCCCTCAAAGAGGCAGGGTGTGTGTAGACCCACCACTTCTGGTACACCCTCAAGGGCTCATGACTGGTGAGTTAGGAAGCTGGCAACCCCGAGGAATTCCTGAGCTACATGCAGGGAATGGAGTGGTATGTCAGAAATTTCAAGTGGACAGTGTTACGCATCAGGTTCCAAAGGGTAAGTATAGACACTTTGTTTTCGATCGGTGAACGATGTAGATTTGTACCAAAGGGCCTTAATGCGGGAAATGGAGTGGTCTGTCCGAAATTTCGAGTGGACAGTGTTACTCGTCGAGTTCCAAACGGTAATTATGTAAAATCTGGTTGAGATCGGTGAAACGGTGTAGTTTTGTGCCAAGGGCCAAAATGCAGGGAATGGAGTGGCCTGTCCAAATTTTAAAGTGGACAGTGTTACTCATCGGGTTCCAAAGGGTAAGTATACACATTTTGTTTTCGATCGTTGAACGATGTAGATTTGTGCCAAAGGGCCTAAATGCGTGGAACGGAGTGGTCTGTCCGAAATTTCGAGTGGACAGTGTTACTCGTCGAGTTCCAAAGGGTAATTATGTAAAATCTGGTTGAGATCGGTGAAACGGTGTAGTTTTCTGCCAAAGGGCCAAAAAGCAGGGAATAGTGTGGTCTGTCCGAAATTTAAAGTGAACAGTGTTACTTGTCGGGTTATACGGGTAAGTATATAGAATTGGGGTCAGATCGGTGAAACGGTGTAGGTTTGTGCCAAACAGCCTAAATGCAAGGGATGGAGTGACCTCGCCGCAATTTCAAGCAGACAGTGTTAGTCGCAGTGTTCCAAAGGGTAAATATACAAATTTTGGTTGAGATCGGTGAAACGGTGTAGATTTGGGACAATGGGCCTAAATGCAGGGAATGGAGTGGTCTGTCCGCAATTTCAAGCAGACAGTGTTACTCGCTGGGTACCAAAGTGTAAGTTTCCGAATATTGGTTCTGATCGGTGAAACGGTGTAGATTTGTGCCAAAGTGCCTAAATGCAGGGAATGGGGTGGTCTGTCCGAAATTTTAAGTGGTCAGTGTTACTCGCAGGGTTCCAAAGGGTAAGTATACAAAGTTTGGTTCAGATCGGTGAAACGGTGTAGATTTGTGCCAAAGGGCCTAAATGCAGGGGATGGAGTAGCCTCTCCGCAATTTCAAGCAGACAGTGTTAGTCGCAGTGTTCCAAAGGGTAAATATACAAATTTTGGTTGAGATCGGTGGAACGGTGTAGATTTGGGCCAGAGGACCTAAATGCAGGGAATGGAATGATCTGTCCGCAATTTCAAGCAGATAGTGTTACTCGCAGGGTTCCAAAGGGTAAGTATACACATTTTGGTTCAGATCGGTGAAACGGTGTAGATTTGGGCCAAAGGGCCTAAATGCAGGGAATGGAGTGGTCTGTCCGCAATTTCAAGCAGACAGTGTTACTCGCAGGGCACCAAAGGGTAAGAATACGAATTTTGGTTCTGATCGGTGAAACGGTGTGGATTTGGACCAAACGGCCTAAATGCAGGGAATGGGGTGGTCTGTCCGAAATTTTAAGTGGTCAGTGTTACTCGCAAGGTTCCAAAGGGTAAATATACAAATTTTGGTTGAGATCGGTGAAACGGTGTGGATTTGGACCAAAGGGCCTAAATGCAGGGAATGGGGTGCGTCTGTCCGAAATTTCAAGTGGACAGTGTTACTCGCAGGGTTCCAAAGGTTAAATATACAACTTTTGGTTCAGATCGGAGAAACGGTGTAGATTTGTGCAAAAGGGCCTAAATGCAGGGCATGGGGTGGTCTGTCCGAAATTTAATGTTGACAGGGTTACCCGCAGGGTTCCAAAGGGTAAGTATACAAATTTTGGTTCAGATCGGTGAAACGGTGTGGATTTGTATACATAACTGACAGACAGACAGACAGACAGACAAACTTTGTGCTTTATATAGATAGATAGAAGATAGAAGAAGAAGATAGATTCTACACACTACATTCATCACATCCATTTCTTTGTTTAGTCACTGGCTTCGCCCGCTCTTTCAAGCACCGAACTCAATATCATTCATCGCACCGTTTGCTTCGCTCAGTCACCGGATTCGCCCGCTACTGTACACACATCCACCATATCATTCATCATACATCCCCACGCTTGGACAAGGGCTTCGCCCGCTCCTTTCATCTATTACATCTTACATTGAACGCACATTGTGTTGCTTATCCACCGGCTTTGCCCACAATACTACATACATCACAATTTTCATCCCTTCCTTCTAACGATTCCCTTCTCATAACTTATTCCCCACTTCGGCCGCATACTAGCAGACTGCCAGGCCTTACTGCTACTGCAACATCGTGCCCCATTTGACCTCATATCTCACACAACACCCCATAAATTCCCACATTCTCCTTCACCATGGGCAAAGGCTAGGGCAAGACCACTCCACCCACCCCTCCTCCCCCCTAGCTGGCACCCACCCGCTCATCTTCTAGCACCAAAGGAGCCATTCCTAAAACGACAACTTCCACTAACCCTGCCACCGCAACCACCCTGGGGACGCATCAGCATCTCCTACCACTGGTCCCTCAAACTCCCAGCCGCACCGAGGGTCCGACACTTCAGACACCGAGGGGGGGGGGGTTGGCTCCCGTAAACGGGTCCATGAAGGCATGGATGAATCTCAAACTGCCTCCAAGCGCCATTGTAGCCCGCCACCCAGCACTTCTTTCTTCCCTGCACCCAATGACCCCCGACTCCCCGCCACAGAACCCGTACCTAACTTTACCCCCGCTACAACTGCACCACCATCCCTTCCGTCCTCGCTACCTACATACGCCTCCAAGGCCTCAGAGCCGCCATATAAACATGTCTTCCTGTTCCGTGGTCACACCTTCTCCACGAAATATCAATTCACGGATGCACTTCGCCGCATACTCGGGCACTCCAACTTCTCCGCCACTGCAGTCACGAACGGTGTCTACGTGAAAACGAACGACGACGCCACTGCTGCCGTGCTCCATAGCCCAGACGTGGTGCAACAACTCGGCCCACAGGTGATCGCGGAACCCCTCCGGGCCAGACAAAATCCCCCTACCCTTCCTCCTCCACAATGAAACCCGCACTTCTCGTGCGTGATTCGGGGCGTCGACCCCGATCTGACCGAGGAGGCGGTCCTGCAAGAACTCTTCCTGGAGCAGGTCGATGCACGCAAGGCATTCCGCATCAGGAATGCGGACGGTCCAACGTGGATGGTCCTCATTCTCCTGGTGACGCAAGCGGAAGTGGACAGGCTTCTGAAAAATGGCGTCTACCTCTACCGGTACCACCATCGCGTGGAACCTTCCAAAGCTCCCCCGCCCTCCCTCCCCCCCTCCCCAGTAGCCTTGCGATCCAACCGCTGTTTGGTTTACAATGACCACACCACCGAGCAATGTCGGGCTTCCCCACGCTGTGGCCACTGCTCCCAGCCATCTCACACCACCAACAAATGTCCCAACACCGCCCTCCCACCTCGCTGCCACCAATATCACGAGGCACACCCCACTTATTCATACAAATGTAAATCTAAACCCGCTCCCATTCACAACCACCCAGAAACTGTTGCACCCATTAAATCCATAGATCCCCCCACCCCTCAAGCGCAATCAAAGTTCCCTTCCCCCTCCATAGAAGACCTCATCCACTTCATGGTGGTATCCATCCATAACATCCTCCCCTACCAGCGACCACTCATACTCACACAACTCCAGATGGCGGCTCAGCAGATTTTCGGAGTATGCTTCCAGCCGTCATTCTAGGGGCCGTTATCCCACTTCACCTTCTTCCCCCACCCCCGCGTCAATGCCGTATAACCCCCACATGGCAGCACAACCAACAAGACAACAACCTCCACGGCATATCTCCATACTATTTCATAATGTCTGCTCCTTTCACGCACGTCGTACCCTTCTTAGCCATACCCTCGCCACTCATAACATCGACGTCGCTCTCTTGAACGAGACCTTCCTCCGTGGAGTTGACCATGCTCTCCTCCCAGGCTACACTCTCCTTCGAGCTGACCGCCCTCACAATCTAGGTCGAGGCGGATGCGCACTAGCTTTCCTCCCACGCTAGCCCTTTAGACACCACATCCCCCCCCCCCTCCATTTTCCGGAAAGCCTTATCGCCACGGTCTACTTCCCATCCCGAGTCCTCAACCTCGCCACAATTTACACCCGTCCTCGCCATCCCCTACCTAAAGTTTTCATAGCTCACGTGGCCGAAACCTTCCCTCATTTCCTCATAATGGCCGATTTCAACCTCCACGACCGCTCGGCCCGGGAACTCCGCAGTCTAGATATATATCCAAACCATATCAACGCCTCACTGGTTCCCCTCCCTAAGCCC
The DNA here is from genome assembly GCA_946902985.2 of Meconema thalassinum. Taxonomy (NCBI): domain Eukaryota; kingdom Metazoa; phylum Arthropoda; class Insecta; order Orthoptera; family Tettigoniidae; genus Meconema; species Meconema thalassinum. The sequence goes on along the minus strand of OX336400.1, from coordinate 83,179,019 downwards.
ACACGTCCCTCCTCCCAAACTACCCCTGACGCAGTAATAGCGCATAACTCACTACTCCATCTGCTCCATGTCACCGTCCTCCCACTCATCGGGGGTGATCATGCCCCAGTTTTTCTCAAGTTCAAAGTTCCTACTCGTAACACCCCAACACCACCGCTTCGGATGGTACAGAACTTTTGCGCGACCAACTGGCCGGCCTACCGCAATTTCATTTCCGAGCGATTGCAGACCACAACCCTGCCCCTGAGCTCGCAATCATCAGTGGATGCATACACCAAACATCTCCAAGACACCTTAAAACAGGCGGCACAGTGCCATATTCCCCTTACCCCACACACCCCTTCCCGAACTCCCAACCCCCCTAAGGCTCGCCGCCTCCTCGCGCTTTCCCACTCCTACCATGCAACATATCTCCGCACCAGGGATCGCTATTTCCTTCAAAAGCACCGCCAGACTTTACGACACGTAAAGTTCTACATCGAGGCCCATAAGAGGTTAACTTGGCATAACACCTGCTCACGACAGAACGGCGTGTCTCCCTCACTTACCAAGTTCTGGCGCCATCTCAACTGCCTCACAGGTAAATCTACTCCTATGTCGTATTCCATCATCTACAACAACATCGCACCACCAGATGATCCCGTCAAGCTAAACATCTTCGCAAACAGACTCGCTCGCGTCTTCCGCGATGCACCAGACCCCACATTCACATACGAGGAGGACGAATGCATTGCCACAGTGCCTCTACGACCACACCTCCAGTCTTCAACCACACACGTCTTCTCGCCGCACCCTCTTGATGTCCCCATCACCGAACTGGACATTTCCATAGCCCTCTCCCGCACGACCAATACCACCCCTGGTCCCGACTCCATTCGATATCGGCATCTCAAGGAGGCACCCCCATCGTTTTTCACAGCCTTAACTCATCTCTACAACCATCTCCTTTGCACCGGGTTCTACCCCACACCCTGGAGCCATGCCACGATGCTTCTCTTTCCTAAACCCGACAAGCCCCTCTCCTCCCCTGATTCCTACCGTTCCATCTGCCTCACCGCCGTCCTCTCGAAAATCTTCGAGAAAATCCTCATCAAACGAATCCACACCCATCTCCGTCAACACCAGCTCCTTCCCCTCTCACAATGTGGCTTCAGACCCCATCTCTCCTCTCAAGATCAACTCCTCCGCCTCTCCGCCATGGTAGCGGAAAACTACAACAGTCCCGCTCCTACTTTATTTATCGCCTTCGACTTCCAGAAGGCGTTCGACACGGTCTGGCACGACGCCCTAGTCGTAAAACTCCATTACTTCGACCTCCCCCATACCTACATCCGCTTTCTAAACACCTTCCTCCGGAACCGCACCGCAAGCATCACCATTAATGGCCACTACTCCCGCCCCATCCCTTCGAACAGGGTGTTCCACAGGGCTCCGTCCTCTCCCCCCTCCTCTACGTCTTATTCGTCGCCGACATTCCCCAACCCTCCCCTCCCATGCAACTATTACAGTTCGCCGACGATACCGCTATAGTTGCACCGTTAGCCACCGTACAACACATCAACACCCACGTCCAACCCTACCTCGATCTCTTCACCTCCTGGTGTGGCAAATGGCATTTGCGCCTGAATTCAGAAAAAACGCAGACCATCCTTTTCCGCCCACATAGGCGAGCTCTCTCCCCAACCCGCAAACCTCAATTTCCACCTCCATCACCGCCGCTTAATCCCCACCCCTACCGTCCGGTACCTCGGCCTCCTATTCGATCAATTCTTCACCTTCCGCCCCTTCTTTAAATCCAAACTTCCCGAGGCACGAAAGCGGGCGTATCTTCTCCGGCGTCTGGCTGGAACAACCTGGGGACTGAACGAGAAATTACTTCTCCATACTTACAAAGTACTCATCCGCACATTTTTGGTGTACGGCCATCCTGCGTGGGCCGGATTCCCAGACTGCCCCCTTCGTCCATTCCTCTCAATGGAGCGCCGCCTAGTCCGCGTTGCAATGAGACTCCCATTCACCTACCGCACAGTAGACCTCGTTGATAATAATAATAATGTTATTGGTTTTACGTCCCTTTTAACTACACTGGCTTTTAGAGACGCCGGGGTGCCAGAATTTTGCCCCGAAGGGGATCTTTAACGTGCCAGTAAATCTACGGACACGGCTCCCTCACATTTGCGCACCCTCAAATGCCAGCTGACTGCGCCAGGATACGAACCTGCAACCTTGGGACCAGCAAGCGAGAACGTTACCCCTGAGCCACGCAGCCAGCCAGAGACCTCGTTGACAGAATGTCACTGCCTCCACTAACGACGTACATCGAGCTACTACAACGCCGCTACCTCAAACGGGCGCAGGCTACCAACAACCCCATAGTGCGTCCCCTCCTACACAAGCCGCTCCGAGCCCCGGTACGTACTAAGCTCGGCATCTACAGCCTCAGGGCACTTCTCCCAGCACCCGAATAACAGCCTAGTCTGCGCATATTTCGCTCACGAACGCCACTCCACTGGAAACTGAAGGCATCTTCGCCGGCTTCGAAATTGCAACAAACAATCCTATTTCTCACAACACAATCAATTAATTCAAATAACAATTTAAAAAAAAATCATCAACATCTTCCTCTTCATCTTCACACACATTCACCGTCAAATCTCACACCGTTGACATCATAACTCTTCATCTACTCGTTCACTTCATCCGTTTTCTACTCCCCCATCTCAACTCATTAATTAGCCACCGTCTTCATATCACCAGCTATACGTTTCTTCTTCTCTCTTTCTTTCTTTCTTTCTTTCTTTCTTTCTTTCTTTCTTTCTCTCTCACTTCTACAATATCACTCTCCCTCTCATCTCAACAAACATCATTCATTACTCCCTTCTCATCGACATCAATCATTTCCATTAAAATCATCGTCATGTTCATCTTCTCATGCATTCTCTAGCACTGTAATAATAATAATTACTAGCAAGCGGCCATCCTCAATACATGATCATGTTATCCGCATACTTTCACCCTAAAACACATGACTTTTCCCAGTTCAATATTTAGTTTATAACATTTCAGACCAATGACCTTACCGTTTTGGCTCTTTGCATACATGCACATGACTTGGTCGAGCAAATGTTATAGGTTTCCATATTCTAAAACCATGTACTGTGCCAGACAGCAGTCTCGCTTATTACCGTTTACTAGCATGCTAAAGATCCCCTTCAGGGGTAAAAAAAATCCTAGCACACTTAACACATTTTCAAATATTCGCCTCCATCCGTCATAGGAAATGTCACAAAACCAACCGTCATAAGCTGCCCCCCCCCATCCCACCAAAATAGCTATTCATTTCTTCCGGGCACTGTCACCGAGATCGCCAACGTCTAAGAATCACTTGGTCATATCCTACAACCGTATGCTGTGTCAGAGAGCGATCTCGCTCATCACCGTTAACTAAAACGTTAAAGATCCCCTTCAGGGGTAAAAAAAATCTTAGCATACTTGTCACATTTTAAAATATTCTCCTTCATTCATTCGTCATAGGAAAAAATATCGAAAAGCGACCCCTCGTTTTGTCATACATCGCCCCGTCGAAATAGCCATTTCCAGTATTCACCATGCTCAGTCATAGCCTCGTTGGAACATGTGTCAAGCGCTACCGGTTCTCTGTCTACAAACACTCTTTTATTTAAAAAAATTAAAAACATTTAAAATGCATAGTTTTTTTGTCCTAGGGACTTGACATTTATTTTCATGGTCGACGAGGTAGGGATCTTTCATTTATGTCAAACAAACTTATTTGTCAACTTGTTTGTTTCCAAAATAGTAAAAATTCAAAATTTAACTGTTTTCAAAAAATCTCAAAATATAAAAAGTTTTATTATAAAAAATAAAGGTCATAGAGATCATTCGTTTCAACTATGGCATAACATTCTATCATGTTTGGTTTTCAAACTATCGCCTACTTTCGAAAACAAAATTTTTCAAACAAATTTTGAAAAATATAACGAGTGGTCTTTAGGAAAGAGGACGTCAGATCAAGTCCAACGACACCTCATTTGTTAAATTCCGACCATTCGTTCGCCAATTATCACCAATGTTCGCGAGAAAGTAGGCTAACATTTTGTTTTATCTGCTACACCCTTGAAACGTGCTGCCCGCCTAGAGTGCATACCCACCTTTCATTAACGTCAAACAAACTTTTTTTTTTTTCAAAATTCACCGTTTCCAAAATAGCACCAATCCCAAAAACATGAATTTTCAAAAAAATAAATAAAAATACCAACACACATTCTTAGCCAAGAGAACGTCATCCCAACGCCAACAATACCTCGTTCGTTAAATTCCGACCACGCGTTCGGGAGATATCGGCAAAGTTTATATGAAAGTAGGGGGTGGCTCAGAACGCTGTACCCCACTACTGCACAGTTTTAGTCCTAGAGACTTGAAATTTATTTTGAGGGTAGAGGGGGTCAGGGCGATTCATTTAAGTCAAACAATTTTTTTTTGTAAACTCTTTAGTTTCCAAAATATAAACATTTCAAAATTGAACTTTTTTCAAAAAAAAATTCAAAAATAAAAAAGATTTATTAAAATCCCTATATCCCTATATTATATTATAATTGTGAAAATCTGTGTATCCGTGTGTGTGTGTTAGTTTGTTACCTCTTGACACTAAAACGGCTGGACGTATTTGGATGAAATTTGAAATGGAGACAGCTTATACCCTAGGATAACATATAGGCTGCCTTTCATCCGGAAATAAATCATTGTTCCCGTCGAACGGGCAACATAACTGAAAAGTCACCAAAAATACTCAGCCGGGACCAAATATCGAAGTTATCGCATAAAGACCAGACAAAGCTCATTTTACGCCCCTCGATGCGAGAAACAATACTCGGTGGGTCCCTATGGGACACCGAAAACCACATTTTAAGGCCCTAAAACCAACAGTTTCAAAGATATTCGCAGAAAACTATCTTCACTCTGATAAACTGATGAACTAATGGCAAGTCTGTTTCCATGGCAACTGAACCGCAAGGTATGACATCCGATTTTCTATATATCCCTGTAGGAGGCAGTGCCAATCCATTTATTATCTTTTTCAAGAGATATATAAACACAAGAACAGGGTAGCGCGCCTGCCTCCCATCTCGAGGCCCCGGGTTCGATTCCCGGCCCCGTCAGAGATTTTAGACACTGGCGTGAGGGCTGCAACGGAGTGCACTCAGCTTCGTGAGGACAATTGAGTAGCTGTCTGATAGAGAGGCAGCGCCCCGGTCACGAAGAACAAGATAAACGGCCGAGCGAACACGATGCACTGACCACGCGTCACCACAATATCTGCAGGCCAAATGGCTGGGAAGCGGTCGCATGATAGGCCTAGGCCCTTCGTGGTCTGTAGTGCCAGGGGTAAAAAAAATAGGGATAGCGCCTTCTAATACCACTTTTAAATTTTAAACTCTACACTAGCGACTACTCAATAAAGTTAGCGATATACCTACGTTCAATTTCATAAACACTGGGCTTACAAATCCCGTATAGTTAAGTACAAATATCAGTCTGGTCGTTATTTCAGTGGCAACGAAGCTCTGTGGCGGCTATTGCCGTTTCCGTAACACTTAAGGCATCTCGCCGTCACATACCTCAATGTGCACTTACAAAATTGTGAACCAGTCTATTTGCTGAAAAGAATTTCTACGTGCGAGTATCCACTCTGGCAAAAACCACACTCACCACCTTTTCCAAAATGAACACAAGACATGATTTTTAAAGCACTCTTCTGTATGTTGAGGTACAGATATATACCACATGGAAAGATACAATAAAATGTTGGCAAATCTGAGTTAAAGGAACTGCTGTCCAGAATAGGCTTTCGGTACAGGTTATGCGGCCCATGTTCGTAACATGGAATGTTGTCCTTTGACAATGCATCTACACCATGTGCGAGGACAACGCATTTCAAACATCTCTAAAACCACAATAATCAGGAAATTGGAGAAAAATTTAAAGTTGGAGCGAAGATTCAAGGATAAATAATTTCATCTTTGAGATTTGCTGATGACATCGTCGTCTTGGCCGATAGGCCAGAGGATTTGAACGAGTTTTTGAATGGTATGGACTCCGTCTTGAGGAATTAATTCATGATGAAAATCAATAAATGTAAAACAAAATTATTGGAATGCAGCCGAAATAAATCAGAAACCTCTATGGACCTCCAATTGGCTGGTGAAACGCTACAGGAAGTAGGATACTTCTGTTACTTAGGAAGCAAAATATCCAGTGATGGACGAAGCGAAGAGGATATAAAAAGCAGGTTGACTCAGGCAAGGAAAGCATTTCTACAGAAAAGGAATCTGTTGACATCGAATATACATTTAGGTATTAGGAAGTCATTTTTGAAAGCTTTTGTCTGGAGCGTGACATTATAAGGAAGTCAAACTTGGACTAATGGTGCAGCAGAAAAGAGGAGAATTGAAGCGTTTGAAATGTGGTGTTACAGGAGAATGATGAAGATCAGATGGGTAGATAGGGTAACAAATGAAGAGGTATTAAGACGAGTGGGAGAGGAGAGTTGTTTCTGGCGACTGCTAATGAAGGGAAGATATAGGTTGGTAGGACACATAAATAAGACACCCAGGAATAGTAAGCTTAGTTATGGAAGGGAGGGTCGAGGACAAGAACTGTAGGCGTAGACCAGGGTTAATCAGATTGCCTCGGATGTAGAGTGTGGTTGCTGTATAGAGCTGAAACGATTAGCTCAGGAGAGGGAGGCATAGAGGGCTGCATCAAACCAGTAAAAAAACTGAAGAATCAAGCAACAACAACAACAATCAGGAATTTTAATTATTTAGAGAGGCATGTGAGGCAAAAGGGTTGTTGGAAAATTTCAGTCCCTGGGACGTAACACTGGAAGAGACTGCATAATGTACGAGTACATCAGCGGCCAAGGTGAGATATATTTTACTATAGGTCTATTAATAGCGACATGTTGACGTTCAAATCATCAAAAGTGTGGCAAAATTACACCCAGAATAGCTTAAGGAAAAATACTTTTAATTCCCCATATGCCGATAGATTTGCCATTCCAGTGTGCAAGAGTGCAGTTCCCTCTTCAAACTATATTCGCAATTTCTATTAACAAAGCGCAATGACACACACTTAACAGCAGCAGGTGTACATTAAAAAAAAACATTTTTTCCCATGGGCAACTGTATGTGGCGTGCTCTCGAGTATCCGGACAACAAAATCGTTATGTCTCAGCAGAAGATGGCAAAACCAAAAACGTAATTTTTTAATGTGTTCATATAATGTAACATCGTACCCTGCAGACTTTGACAACTCTAAAAAAATCCCACTTTTCGGTTCATATCAATATACTGTACTGTATGTATCAGAATTTTCAGAATTAGAATTGACCCATCTGTAGCTGCGATTGCTGTAATAGAATAGACCAATTAATGCATCGTCCCCATTGTCTTGATCGTGAGCAAAGCCGTGGGTACCTGCTAGTAACATATAAAGGACATAAGGGCCATTCGTTTCAAGCATGGCACAACGTTCTATCATGTTTGGTCTTTAAACTATTGCCTATTTTCAAAAACAAAATTTTTCAATTTTTTTCTGAAAAATATAACGAGTGATCCATTGAAAAGAGGGCGTCAGCCCGAGTCCAACGATATGTCGCATGTCAAAATCGGACCATGGGCTCGCGAGATATCAGCTTTGCTCCTGAATGTATTGCGGGTTAGTATGTGACGTCAGAGGGAGAGGTGGGCGGGGGGTTAAACCGGCCTTACCCCACTTCTGATAAAACTTCGCGGCTTACACTGATTTGCAAGCTATCTGGATAAGACTACTTTCAACTGTTATACGAGAATACGGGTACAAGCAAGACCAACTACAATCCTCAGACCTCATTGTAGAAAAAACATGGCGGAGATGGTTGCCCTACCAATAGCTAAGATCATGCCATCGGGGTTGTCACAGTTCGTGTAAATTATTATTTTTACTCACCTAAGAGCATAAAAATATCACAAGAGGAGACTAGGTTCCGAAGAAATATGCATCAATAATTTAGACTTACCTAAATTTATTTATCTATATAGTGCTGGCCTAGAATTATAGGTTCCTTCGTCTTCACCCAAGGGGCAGCTACAATAGTCTCACTGTTTCTGTGGTTGAAGCTTTTTGACGAGTTATCACGATTTGTATTTAAGTTCAGTAATTAGCCTATAGATTAATATTATTTGCATAAAATCAAACAGATTCTGAAGTAGGAAAGAAGAAAGTACCCGGTTACTGAAGTGCTGTCCCAGCACATGCAGAGTATTTGTGTACACAATCGGAATGAGAATAGTTGCCTGAAATGATCCAACCAACGCTAAAGAGAACCAATTCAATTAAAACATCTTGTGGAATTTTCTAAAATCACGGCTAAAACATCACACCGAATTAGTTGATTGAAATATGCAAAGAAGTCGACGTGTGGATATCTGAACATTATGGAGATTACCACACACAAAGGACACGATAATATGTTACCATGTAACCTATTAAACATTCGCTGTTACCGTTTGGAATAGTTGTACGCTGGAAATAGTTGATTAATTAGTAAAGTAATGCAGGTAGGAAAGCACCATCTCCTTCTGACGGAATTATCGCGGCACACCATCTCGCAATATAAGTACATCATTGGCAAGGTACTCACAACACTTTATTACACACATCGTAATAAAAAATAACTTGCAAGCTGTAAGAATCACAAAAGTATGAATAATGACGGAACTCAATGAGTTCACAGTTTGGCACAGGGAGAACATCTTCCTTAACCAATAAAACAGAAGTTCACTGTAGTATTTGGCGTGTATACAAGGCAGTGTAGAACATCTGACAGACTGGTAATGATTTACGGAGGCACATATTGCTGAGCGTTCAAGATAACGTCAACGATTTGATCTAGCCGTAGATGCTCATTGCGTTTTCCCTTTACGTACTTAAGTTCGACACTACTGACGTGTACTAAGCTATTATTATATTGTTACTAACTAGCAAATCATTGCGGTGTATATTCTTGAGACACTTCTATTATGCTTTAGTCTTAGGTACTTCAACATCTGCGGTAAATGACACAATGCCATCGGTCGACTGAATAATCATCACACAATGGAACCAGTCCATAATAAGCGTATTACAGGCCGGACGTTTGTTTTAGATTTAGACGATTGTCCTTGATCTTGAAGCCTGCTGGTGAGCCTGTACACAGTCACTCTCTCACCCTATCGATTCACACTTGTCACCACCGATCTGATCTAATGGAATTCCAGACTTGAGCACGTGGCGACATCGCCTTGGAGACAGTGCAGTCCATGTCGAAGTATTGTGTGACGGGCGGAAGTACACGTTACGTAGTTACGAACAAAACGTCATTATACACTAACCGGCAAAAAAAAGTGGAACAGTAATTTAAGAGTATAAAATTAGCCATGAAAAAGATGTAATCACATTTTAAAAGCTTTTCACACATTAGGACACACATCTGAAACATCCGTGAATAGAAATTGACATTTCTTAGTGTGGTTTATTACCACCAATTACCCCCAATCTTCGATGAGCCTAACAAGCTGTCATGGACGCTAAGGGTGGAAACACTCGTTTTAGTGACCAGTGTTCCCGTGCAGCGCAGTGCAAACATTAACACTGTTTTGTTTGGCAAAAAATACCAGCCCAAAAGAACATTAGTAAAAAATAGAAAATTGTTAGATTTGTGAAATGTAACGAAATTTGTGAGTTAAAGCGAGTTGTAAAACATGTTTCAGTATTTTCTGTAGTCAACCATCTAACATTTACATGAATAATGCAAATATTGGAAAACCGATACATTTTAGTGGAATAAATTAAGAAATTACATAAAAAATTGAAGTGTTCCACTTTTTTTGCCGGCCAGTATATTTGACAATGACTGTACTTCAGCAGTAGTGTCAGACAGCTTAATCAATCATCGGCCTGCTTGGGGCAGCTGATAACAACACAGGTACTGTAGTAACTCGCCTCCAGGCTTCCATTTAGATTTTTCACTCGTCTAAAACAAACGTCCGGCCTGTATCACGTATTTACACACGATTGCAGTACATTAACGCGAACTGGGCTTTACAGACATACTGAAGACACTGACAATTACAGATGAGCAATAGTTTATCCCAACTTTCATCAAACGAAGCTAATCGGGCGCAGTCCAATTTGGCCAGTTAATTACACTGATAAAATCGGACTTTTCTGGCCAGCATGATCTGCCCCTTTGATAAGACATAGTCCAATTCGGCCAGCGATAGCTCATTAGCAACCTCCCCTACCTTCCCCTACTCTGCAGCCAACACATACCATACTGTTCACATTTTCCAAAATTTTGTCATTAAACTGTTGGAGGGGAGGAGACTCTCAGTTTGACGGTCCCAGGGGTGTCATTTACTATAAATTCACATATGTATGACCTAGCTTTCTGGATATGGTGACAACTACTGTCTGTGGAGGAGCTTTATACAAAGAATACGATATGTCCTCAATAGTTTCACAAATATGGACATCCATGAGATTGTGTTCGATAAACTGACAGCGTTAATATAACCTACTGTAAGTGCAAGCTCTAACATTTTACCCGATCTTCTTTGCATACACTAATAAATGAACAAAATTAAATTTTAATAAACAAAGTGAACAATTTTCATTGAATACCCTAACCTATTTGATGAAATTAAAAGATACTTAATACCGGTACCATAATTGATAGTTGGAGATTCATTTTAAGGGCTGGGGTAGCTTGGCCATCAGTCCGGTGAACTGAATTTTTAATTGGTGTAAATTATATTTATATACTAACCAAGGGTCACAATATTATTTAGCAATTATATTTCGACCATGCAGCCAGCCTGAAATGGTTTTCCGTTTTTTCTATTTTCAACTCTATACAAATCAGGAACTGTCCCTTCGAATAGGCCACGGCTGCTTCCTTCTTTAGTTCATTAATTCGAATGACATTTTAACTGCCATTTCCTTGTTAAGTTCAAGTATATTTTAATGAAAGTTAGTAGTTTTTTTCTTTATTGTCTATCCGGGAAGTTTGTTCTATTGAGATTTTAATTAATATGGTTCAAAAAAACACTAAGATTAAGAATAACATTTTAACTGCCATTTCCTTGTTAAATTCAAGTATATTTTAATGAGAGTAGGTAATTGTGTAGTGAATAAAACAGGATTCCTTCTATGTATCCTCTGTAAAACTGTCGCCATATTTCAGTTTGATGGAATAGTTTTTTTAAAGTCATTTTCATTCATTTTAGTAGGTTTTTTAGATGACATTTCATTGAGCATTATATGTCCGCCTCGTTACGTAGTGGCTATCACCGCGGAGGCCCGGGTTCGATTACCGGCTCTGCCAAGAAATTTAATTCTGATTTGAGGGCTGGAACGGGTTACACTCAGCCTCGTGAGGTAAAACTGAGAGGAGGAGGAGGGTTCGTCCCACCTCCACCATCCTGGAAGTAGTTTTCCGTGGTTTCCCACCTCTACTCCAGGCAAATGCCGGATTGAGTCCTGACTGAAGACCACGGCTGCCTTCTTCCCAATCCTCATCTTAATTACAACTACACGCAATAATACAGCCATCACAATAAGACAAGTTATCAGACAAATTCCACACACACAACCAAGTACACGGGGTTACATGACGACGATGTCGCAAAGCCCCTCAATGAATCAACAATAATGGTCTAACAAATCCGTGGTTGGGAGCACCCAAACATCAAGCCGACTGCAACCCAGTTCATAGCCTACAAATTGTTGGGGACGAATAACCTGCGCGACGACACCCTTAGCCACATCACTTTGATTTTAGATCATGGACCACTACTTCTCATATCAAGCAGGTACTTAATTGTCCTCACGAGACTTTCCTTCTCCTGATGCAGAATTGAGAATAGGCGGGTTTGATTCCTACCTCAGCCATGCTGGAAGTGGTTTTTCATGGTTTCTCATTTGTATTCCAAGCAGATGCCTAGATTGTACCTAAATTAAGGTCATGGCGCCCTTCTAACCATATCCTAACTAAATTACAAGTACACAATAGTACGCTACAGCAGTTACAATAACACAGATTATAAGACAGATTCCACACTCACCAAAGTACACAGCACTACATGATCGCCAAGCCTTCAAAATGAGTAAACGACAATTGTCTCCAGCCCTCAAATCAGATGTTAAGTATGACTGGCTGCGTTGCTCAGCGGTAACGTTCTTGCCTACTGATCCCAAGGCTGCAGGATTGAATCCAGGCACAGTCACTTGGCATTTGTGGGTGCGTAATTGCGATGGAGCCGTGTCAGTAGGTTTACTGGCACGTTAAAGATCTTCGGGACAAAATTCCGGCACCCCGGCCATAGTAGTTAAAAGGGACGTAAAACCAATAACATTAGGCTACAAAGATCTTAAGTTTCTGGCTGGAATCTAATCCAGAGCCTCCTCGGTAAGTGAAAAGCGTGCTATCCTTACACCACGGGGGACAATAATAATTAAAATAGTATGTATGTCTACCCCTTATTATTCCCATTTTAGGTAGATTTCATTAGAAAGCTAACTATTGCAATGGGTCCCATGTTTCGACTTCCGGAAAATTTCGACATATCTTCGCGTTTCACATCCCCCAGACCCCAAAACCACCGTCAGTTCAAAAGTTTATATATAATTTATGTATATATGTATCTATATCTATCTATCTATATATATATATATATATATATATATATATATATATATATATATATTGTACCCTTGCACAAGGCCTTCAGAACAGGACTCTGTCGTCGGGGCATGAACGGTACACTAGCTTGAATATGAAACTGTTCTGGATATTATAGGAAGATCACTAGGGCTGAATAAAATTCATCACACACAGATTCTGAATGAGAATAAACAAATTTAATGCACCAACACCAGTACAGCAAAAACAAATAAATGAAATAAAACCAAAATAGTAGAAATGAAATTTAAAATAATAATAATAATAATAATAATAACTCACAGGTAAAATAAATCAAATACGGAATCAATAAAATTAAGTCAAAATCAAAAATATAAACAATGGACTAATTAATGTCCAAAAACCACCAATTAAATGCTAATCAGCATCAATTAATACTTATCATAGTAGTTATGATGTATGATTACAATCAAATTTATTGACAATTAAAAACCAATCATGTGGCAAAATAAAGAAAATGAATCAAAATGAAATCTGGTTAACACCAATTAGCCTTAATTGCCATAATCAAATTTATTAATTACGATGATAAGATATCATCAGAAAGTTAAGTTATTAAGAGATGATGGAATCAAGAGGGTCCGGTTAATTGCAACAACAGTATGGATTAAGAAAAAGAAATCCAATTATGCGAAATTAATCAATCATTAATCTGAGTAGACATAATGATCATTGAGTCTAATATCATCCAATTACATTTCAGATGCATGGCATGTTCAAATATCAGAGACATCCATGGCCATTCCGAAGTATACATTATAGCCTAGCCATTGGCTTACTTAATTATTAATGGCGTTTAATTAACATTTACTAGAATCCCTCCGTTAAATAAAAGTTTACCCTCATATCAAATCTTAACCTTCATGGCATTAATTATGTATTTCTATCTGCGAACATGAATATGATTTATGCATCTTATTTACATACTCTTGTAAATTAATCATGGAAGCCTTTCCGTACGGAATCTTAATGTTCAATCCCGACGTTACTTTGGACGTCTTAGCTTTAAAACAAATTAGCTGAATCAATGAAGCCATTGAATTTACTTAGCCTTGAAACACCCTTACAAATTGTCACATATTACATTAACATATTAGCAATATGATAAGCCTGGCTTCGGCCCTTGCGTTCGACGTGATACATTCTCGAACCAAGCACTCGATGCCTTGTCAAATAATTCATGGATATATAATAAACAAACTAAGAAAAATGCCTTAAAAACAGACAAAAATAGCATCATAAAAAAAAATGATGACTAATCATTTGCCTTTCAAACTTGGGTTGGATAAACATGAAAAACAATTAATAATTCCAACCAAACATTATTAAAGTAATCGTATCGTGTCAGAGTCACGTTAGGCAACGGTGAATGTATTTGAAGCCGCGACCCCTGAAAAAGATAGACATGGCACAGAAGAAATACCTTGTATCAGTGTTATGTTAAGCAACGGTGAATGTATTTGAAGCCGCGACCCCTGAAAAAGATAGACATGGCACAAACATGTTCTTAGCGGATTATTCAATAGGGTCAATATGTATTTAGGGGTATTCGCTACCTACACATTTCTTACCTTGAATGCCTTATCTCGCAGAACGAGGTTACAATAGAACAAAGCATGGTCCGTTCAACTGTTATCGAGAAAAAGAAATCTCAAGATAATTTTGAACCAATATTAACTATAAAAAAAAACTAATAATAATTATTTTCCAGGACCGAAAATAATTATTCATGAACACAGGACTCTAAGGTCACTGTCTAGCTAGTACCCATTTAAAAAGACTGATCGACCAGGTATGAATAAAAGGATTTCGAACACGGGACCGCAAGGTTATTGCCTATCTAGTACCCGTTTAAAAATAGCGTCTGGACCAGGCACAACAAAAGGATATCGAACCCGGGACTGTATGGTCAACAGACAAAACCGTCCCTTATATCAAAATGACCAGTAAAAGAAACGCTATCGATTGGAGGCATCAGGGTAGTGACCTAACATACCCTTACGTGAATATTAAACTTGGGACCAAACATAAGAAAAATTTAAATGAATCGCTGCGGCAAACACCCGAGTCCAGAGTGGACCCCTCCTTCTCTTTGTGGCAAGTGACAATGGACTGGCCTCGCCTGCTGGCTGACCTTGACCGTGAAAGGTAGAAATGCAAGTCTTCACCCCTTCCCCCGGGCTAATATTTGACTGTATTCTCACCAGCTGATCGGGCTGGATCTTAGTATTCTAAATGTGGAGCGGGACGCTCTCATTTGGATATAGATTAATTATAGCATTATTTTATCTGCGCTTGATGGCCACTACCTTACACATACAACTTATCATACTTTCATCCGACATCTTCCCTCAGGTCTTATTACCTGGCATCATTATCTATTTTATCTTATTTCATCGTAGATTCCTCCTTACAACATCTTACCTGTATGGCCTTAAATATCACACGCGTTCAATAAAAACTAACATAACAATTGGTGAGGCTGGGTCAGCCGTCACTCATATCATTGTAAACTTATCATACTACCTCTCATCTGACATAATTCACGCCTTTGTAAACTGTCCTATAAACTTTACTCATTGCTACACCATAATACTCCATATCATCCATCACAATACACCATGGTCCTTTAAATATCGTCCCAAAAAAAAATCCTCGGATATTAATTCATCCGGTATGCAAATACATAAATTACTATTTCTGGTCATTTATACGAAATAATGAGATTTTACCTGGAAAGGGCACCTATCGAAATACCATGCTTCGTTCGTTCTATTTGGGTGGAAAACACAGGGGATATTTCTAACACACATCTATAAATAAAATAGGGAATTCTACCATGTGTTTTATGTACGGATACGATTACCTAGCAACATCCTTACGTTAAGTTAGGCACTTTTAATTCATTAAAATAATTATTCTGATCCTTAATCCTTATGAGCGTACCCAGCTCCTTCAGATGCACGACTATGGTCGCCATCGACACAGTCATTGTACACACAAGATAAAACAACTCAAAAGAAAACAAATAACATGCTAACATTATGGCGATAAAATCCATGAATTATTTGACACTGTAAAATGTAATCAAAAGGTACTTATCATATTGAAGACTTCCTTCATCATTTGCAAGAGTTGGACCAGAGGCCCGCAACAGTATAACTTAACACATGACCTCCATGGCCGGTTCGAATCCCATCACGATGATGTAGAACCACTCGATAATATCACTGCAACCCTCCATTATCACTAGGTCGCTATAAGCCAGCATCCTTTTAAAATGCACACACACACATATTTGATTAAATTTATGCACCACAAAAAAAAAAAGATTACACATTAGTGGGCTACACACTCATGGCGGACATACTTTTCTGTTATACATTTTCACTCGAATTATATATGATTTCACATCTTTCCTTTCTGTTATACACATTCACAACTTAGTATTCATTTTTAATATTATTTCGCATCAGCCGAACAATGGACTATGCGTCTCGTACATTAATGCCTGGCGTGGTGCTACATATGGCCCGCATCCACTAACGTTGGCCGAAAGATGAACAATGTTCCTGGCACAGACTTTACCCACATATATGACAAAATGGTTGCCAATTCACAGTTTTGCACATACGACACCAAATGCTCCCTTCACAATCATAGGCTACAGTAATCAGGTACCTTAATTTATACACAAAAATATGGCCTTGCTAATCATATGATTCACGACGGAACTCGATCATAGGCTAAGTTTATATCATCAGCGCTTGGGTAGAACTAATTTCTTGTTGAAGGACGCTATGTTCTCTCTCTCACACACTCGACGTTGTCAGATTTCCTTGCGCAGGGACTACTTTCATTCGATGAACACAGAGATATTTAATCCGTTACCGCATTCCCAAAATTCTTGATAATAATTAGATTCATCATGGGCGTTTCAGATCATTCCTGTAATGCCTTGATCTCTTGTAACTAACTGAAGCGTACTCTTTAAGGGCGGAGTCAGGCATCTACTGCGTGCTAACTTGAGATAGTTACTGCGTTTTGGCAAGATTCTCAGAATTCGCTGGGGTGCTCCTGCTCTGAAACTTGCAGGCAAGCGACTTGGAATGCACCTGCTCTGTCCATTGTGTGAAAACCATAAATTTCTCCCTGTCAGAACTGCCAAGCCATATACAGTATATGTGGTCTCACTACGGCAGAAAGATCCTAGTTATTTCTTATGATCATTACATAATGATGATTTCATTCTCATTAACATCATGACATTGCCCCATATAAGTACTCCAGTGACATAATGTGTCCATGGCCTAAGACATAGGCCAAGGGCACATCTCCCTCCTTCTTAGTTTGGAAAAACTGCTGAGGTTACGAAGAGTTTTTACAATTCAACAATACTCGGCAACATAATCCATTTTAACAATGTCATGTCTTCCTCATCGACCTTCTTTCGAAGTTGGCTTTCTGATGGACTCTAAATTAATTCGGATCGTGAAATTCTTCAAGCAGCCTCTTATTCTCAGCTTTAAATTCTGCATTTATCCTTAGTTCACTCTCCCTTAGCATTATCAAATTCTTCACGCAGCGTTATCCATTGACAGTCGTGATTATTTGTTCGCTGGATCTCTTCTTCTCCTTCCGATGGTTCTTCTACTTGGACCGGATCATCCCCTTCTTCTTTCTTCTCCACTACGTTGACTCGATGTTGGACCTCATCTTCTTCGGCGGGGTAGTATAGTTTTAGATTCTGTGCGTTATAGACAGACTCGACTCCAGTGCGTAGGTGTTTTACTTTATAGGCATTATTTCCAATCACCTTTATGACTCGGTACGGTCCATAGAATATCTCGCAAAATTTTGAGTATATTCGCTTCGCTGGATCGGACACTGCTGGTCGTTTCACCAAGACCAATTCTTCCAATTCCAAAGGACGGTGAAATCTTTTATTACGCACTCTATGTAATCGACGATCAGCTTGTTTCTTCAAATAAGTTGCCGTGGCCTGTATGGTTAATTCATGGCTTGGTCGAGCGTCCAACGGACAAGGCAAGATGTTCTTCCACGGTCGATCCGGACATCGATTTAAGTGAAGGACCGTGGGGATCTGTCCTGTGCTCTCATGGATCGTATTGTTTATACAGAATTCCATTATGTGTAATACGTCGACCCACTTCCAATGCTGATCAGAACAGTAAATTCGGCAATATTTTGCGATCTCCCGCATTATTCTTTCTGATGGATTTCCCTCAGGATGGCGCACTGAACTCAACACGTGCCGGACATCTAACCTCACCATCTCACTCCTAAACTCGGCACTAGTGAAATAACTGCCGTGGTCCGTAAGACAGAATTCCATCTTCCCTAACGTTGGAATTACCCTTGCCTTAATTCTGTTCAGTACCTGTTTAGTGTTTAACTTCTGAACTGGACATAACACCACGTATTTTGTAAATACATCGATGCTGACGAGAATGTATTTGCATCCTCTTCTGCCTTTTGGTAATGGACCATAACCGTCCATGGCGACCAGTTCGCACGGCTTCTGTGGCAGTAGAGGTTTGGGATATTGCTTCATGAGGAATGAGTTTGGCTTAACCCTTTGACATTTGTCACAGGTCTTCAAAACACTGCGAATGGTTTCCCTTAATTTTGGCCATACAAATGCTTCTTGAATAAGAGCACTTGTCTTATCGATTCCTCCATGTCCAGATATGCTATGTGCGTGCCAGACTAGACCTCTCTGTAAAGAAGGTGGCACCACAATCCTTGATTTCACGCGATCGGGATCCACGTACTTGTGCAGCAGGTTATTATACCAAATATAACTTGTCGAAATTTTCTCCGCTTCCAAATACGCGGGCGTTCCTCGTTGCAATCTTCCTCTTAAATAATCGATGATCATATTCATCCACGGATCCTTAACTTGTTCAGCCTGAATTTCTCCCAGTTTAACCAAAAATTCCTGATCTGCCTGAGTGAGCTCGACTTGATGTACAGATACTACTCCTTCTCCTCGTTCTGGGTTTCGACTTAATGCGTCGGGTATCACATTGAATCTTCCTGGGCAGTGTTCAATGTCAATATTGAACTGTTGAACATATAACGACCATCTGTTCACTCGCTCACTAGCCATGGGAGTTTTCAATAGGAAAATAAGGCTCTTGTGGTCGGTTCTTATCAAAATCTCGAAACCATAGACAGTCTTCCTCCATTGTTGTAAAGCAAAAATGATGGATAGAAGTTCCAATTCCGTTACTGTGTAATTTCGCTCGTGTGTCTTTAGCTTACGGCTAGAAAATGCCAAGTAAGATCGTTCTCGAGGGTTGTTTGGATCTTCTTGGTACAGCATGCATCCAATTCCAATCCGTGAGGCGTCGGTTTGAATTATAAATTTTCTTGAGAAATCCGGGTAACCTAATTTAATACTATTGGTTAGTAATTCCTTCGTTTTCCGAAAAGCCGCGTCGCATTCTTCCTTCCATGCCCATTTGCTGTTCTTACGAAGCATATCCTGTAGTGGCGCCACAGCCTCAGTATACCCGGGACAATGATTTGCAAAGAAATTGCAAATGCCCAGAAATTGGCGGACGTGTTTTACCCTGTTTGGTTTAGGAAAGTTCCGAATAGCCTCTAGTTTCGCAGGATTTGGGCGTACTCCTTCACCATCGATGATGTGGCCTAAATAGAGTACCTCCTTCTGGCAAAAATGAGATTTTTGGATGTTAATTTTGAAATTGGCCTTCTCCAAATTATCTAGTAATTTCTCTAAATTCGTGAGGTGATCATCCAAATTATCAGACGCCAAGAGTATGTCATCGACATATCTTACAGTGGCATCCTTGACTTCCGACGTCAGGTTCCGGTCTAACGCTCGTATGAGTGCCGAACCTGCTGTTTTGATACCGAATGGTAATCTTTGAAATGCATAAGTTTGCTGATTAAATAGGAATCCAGTCAACAACCTTGACTTGTCATCCAGTTCCAAATGGTGATAGCTACTAGTCAAGTCTATCGATGAAAAATATATCTTGTTCTGGAATTTGTTTATGACCTCTTTGATCGCTGGAGCTTGGTCATATTCAGGAATCAATCGTTCATTAATTGTCCTGGCGTCCAGACATATTCGAACAGAGCCATTGGGTTTCTTGACTACAACCAACGGACTCACGAATGGGGTAGCCATCTTAACTATGACTCCAGCATCCTCCATTTGCTTGATGGTTTCTTTCACCTCATTCATATGTTTTTCGGCTATCGGATAAGGCTTTTTCCTAAACGGTGACCAATCGTTGACCTGCATTTGGTACTTGAAATGTTCTATCTTACCGGGTTTAGAATTAAAAACCGGTTCGTGTCGCTTTAACATGTCCATCAATTTGATCCTGTTCTCCTCATTTATCTTTGCTTCACGAGCCTTCTCCTCAAAATAGTCAGTAACTCTGTCCTCCAATTCTTCTAGCGCCATGACCCAGGATTCAGGTTCCATTAAATCATCCTCAATATCCCTTAACCTTTCGTCGATTTTCTCATATGCTTCCATCTCTTCAGTGGTGCACAATGTCCATATCTCTTCGCCATCTCTTGGAACATCCGTATTTAATTGCATGTCCAAATGATTGTCCTCTCCAATATCTTTAAAACAAATGGTGTTTTCAAATAGGTTGATGACTGCTTTATATTCTCGAATGAAGTCCGCTCCCAAGATAATGTTATAATTTATCTTGTTCATTATGATGAACGAATGCGGCATATTATGTCCTTGCAGTGTAATGTCCAACAAAGCTTGGAACTTACAGACTGCGGACTTGTCTGGGATAATGCCCTTGACTGTGATGTTAGAAATTGGCATCACGGGAACCTTCCCCAATCTCTCCAACTCTTTAACTAATGCCTGGGAAGCTATACTGATGCTGGCACCCGTATCTACCATACATCGTACCGTTAGACCTCCCACTCGGGCGTAAATTATGGGTAATTCTCTAATTGTATTAATCTTTGGCCCTGTTGTGTCCTCCGTCAAATCCTCTTCTTTGATGACCCAATCACTGATCTGCGCTACTACCATATGCTTTGCATTGTGACTGTTCTGTGCACTAGCGACGTTCCCATCTTCTAAAATTGGCGTTTTTTTTCTCGTTGTTGCCATTCCTATCTGGTGTACCTCCGGATGATTGATTGCTGTTCCTCCGGGCATTCTGGAGTTCCAGGCTCTCAGCTCCCTGTTCGATGACATCTGGATCCCTTCGATCATTCATTCCCCTGTTCCATCTGTCTTTCTTACTTTGTTCGGCCGATTCTTTGGCACGTAATTCTGCCAAATACCGCTCCGAATCGCTGTGCCACCTTTCCATTTCCTCTCTGTGGTCATCTGGCAAGTCCCATCTCACTTCTGGCTCTCTGTTTTGGTCCCACGGTGGCCTTCCGCGTTGAAAACGCCCACCTCTCTTGTTATACGGCCTGTATGATCCACGATGTCCTCTCCGTGGTTCATTTTGTCTTTGGGACGACCTCCAGTTATTATTTCCTCGGTTACCATACCACGGGGGCCTCAGTTCTTGATCTTGGTATTCCCGACGTTCCCAGTTCTGCCTCATGTCCATGGCGTCTGTACTTTGGTCTTTCATGCGTCGTCTAGGTGCTTCTTCTAGGCCGACCACGTTTACATTTTCAGTCATTCGACCTGATCTTTGTGGACTGTGGATCGTCGTCTCATCGAGGTTTCTTAATATCTCCTCGGCATGTACCGCTGTCCGTACGTTCGCTGCCGCCATGATCTGTTGAACCCCGACTGGCAGTTGCTTCTCAATGGCGGTGATCATCTCTTCTTCTGATGGAGGCATATCCAACTCTTTCATTCGGTGTAGCTGTGTGATGAAATATTCTGAATATTTTGTGGGTGATGTGGTACTATAGCGGCGCGCGTATAGTTCCATCCTCAGGTTCTGTTGCGAGGCAAGGCTCCAATACTTCTTCAGAAATGCTTCACGGAATTCTCCCATAGTGTCAAAGGTATACCTGAAGCTACGGAACCATTGTAACGCGTGTCCAGTCAACAGTTTCTCCACTGTCCTTAACTGTCGGTCTTCTGAGATCTTGCTTTCTTTGATGTATTCCATCAATTCTCTGAGGAAACTCTTAGGAGTAAAGTTATTGTTCCCTGAAAATTTGTTCGGCCGGTCATCACTCATTTTTATAACGTGAATGACCTGAGCAGCTGCGTTAGACTCGACGGGTGTTGAAGTACGACCCCTGAATTCCTGACTGTGAGGTTCCATCCCCTCATCTATGGTCGTATGCTCCTGAAATCCTACTTTCCCTTCCATACGGGTTTCTGTAATGGACTTGGCCAATCCTTTTTGTAAGTCGGCGATGACCTCTTCTTGGATCAGCATCTTGAGGTCGCTTTTGACTTGTTTATTTTCTTGTCGTTCCATCCTTGACAAAAGCTCCATCTCGACCTTATTCATCTTTAATTTGCTCTCTTCTAATTTACGGAGTACAGCTATCCTTTCTTCCTTAGCCTCCTGGCTCATGTCATCGTATGCTAATTCGACATCTCTCTTCAATCCTTCCTTATCCTTTTCCCATGATTTCTTACATTCGTCATGTTGGCCATCCATATCATCTCGTATGAGCTGCAATGAATCCTTAATCTCGTCCTTAAATGTAGAGATGTCGGTCTCGATCACTCCTATCTTAGCTTGCGTTGACTTATTCTCATCTCTCAGCTTGTCGACATCTGCCTGAGTTGCTGCGATTCCCACTTCACATTTCGCTACCTGCGCTTGGACTCGAATTTCCATACTAGCCATTCTCTGAGACACGTTCCTGATCTCGTTCTCGATCGTGACCATATGAATTTCTATTTTCTCAGTACTCTGATTGCAAATGCGGCCTACATGTTCTATATTTCTCTGCATCTGTGACAATTGCTGTTCAGTACTAACTCTAAGTTCCTGATTACTGTCTTTTATTTCCTGCATCTGTGACAATTGCTGTTCAGTACTAACTCTAAGTTCCTGATTACTGTCTTTTATTTCCTGCATCTGTGACAATTGCTGTTCAGTACTAACTCTAAGTTCCTGATTACTGTCTTTTATTTCCTGCATCTGCTTATAACTACTGTCCTTAAATTCTTGCAATACGACCATCAGGTCCTCTGTCGATGACATAATTATCAATAGGAGAATATGCGGGCTTGTCCCAACTCATGCAAATATACACATCAACACACCATGCAATGTAAGTGTATTTCAAAGCTTTCAAGGCTTCCTTCCCCTATCCTTCGAATTTGCAATCACCTACAGTGATATTGCAACAGTAAAACGATTCAAAATTTGATTGTAATCCATTGGTGTCATTAAATATTTGACTTATCACTCAAAGAAAAATTAATTAATTAATTTAATTTAATCAAACATTAATTAAAGTGATTAATGTTTCTCATCAGGCCACTAATGAGCCTTAATTAACTATCTGATGGATGCTCAATGCTATAAAAATTGCAAGGGACTCCTTGAGATTACTGTATGATACTATAAAAATTTATATAAATGAAAATTTAATTACAGTAACTCTCATTCAATTAATTGAGCTCCATTTCGACCTTATGTTGGGCTGCTATTGTTTCAAGCTTAAGTCACACCGTTGGGCGCCATTTTGCACTTTACACTGGTGGTGGGGAGAACAGGGTTTGGTATTAAATGAATGTGGCAAGCGGAAAAAGGGCAAGGCTGATCCTCACGGAAAAATAACGGGTATGAAATGAATGGAATACGGTTTGGATTCGGGTTTGAATTGATAAGTGACTTATGGGTATCTTCCAGCGTTTACCCGCTCAGCATAAAGTCAAAAAAATAACTAACATGCCAAACGAGTAGGCAAGCCAAACTTAATCAAACAAGCACAAAACCCGGGTGCATCTGTGTATGTTAACCACTAGGATCTTCCAGAATAGAAAAATCGAAGAAGAATAGAGAATAATCTATCCTTTGCCATGTACCCTTGCACAAGGCCTTCAGAACAGGACTCTGTCGTCGGGGCATGAACGGTACACTAGCTTGAATATGAAACTGTTCTGGATATTATAGGAAGATCACTAGGGCTGAATAAAATTCATCACACACAGATTCTGAATGAGAATAAACAAATTTAATGCACCAACACCAGTACAGCAAAAACAAATAAATGAAATAAAACCAAAATAGTAGAAATGAAATTTAAAATAATAATAATAATAATAATAATAATAATAACTCACAGGTAAAATAAATCAAATACGGAATCAATAAAATTAAGTCAAAATCAAAAATATAAACAATGGACTAATTAATGTCCAAAAACCACCAATTAAATGCTAATCAGCATCAATTAATACTTATCATAGTAGTTATGATGTATGATTACAATCAAATTTATTGACAATTAAAAACCAATCATGTGGCAAAATAAAGAAAATGAATCAAAATGAAATCTGGTTAACACCAATTAGCCTTAATTGCCATAATCAAATTTATTAATTACGATGATAAGATATCATCAGAAAGTTAAGTTATTAAGAGATGATGGAATCAAGAGGGTCCGGTTAATTGCAACAACAGTATGGATTAAGAAAAAGAAATCCAATTATGCGAAATTAATCAATCATTAATCTGAGTAGACATAATGATCATTGAGTCTAATATCATCCAATTACATTTCAGATGCATGGCATGTTCAAATATCAGAGACATCCATGGCCATTCCGAAGTATACATTATAGCCTAGCCATTGGCTTACTTAATTATTAATGGCGTTTAATTAACATTTACTAGAATCCCTCCGTTAAATAAAAGTTTACCCTCATATCAAATCTTAACCTTCATGGCATTAATTATGTATTTCTATCTGCGAACATGAATATGATTTATGCATCTTATTTACATACTCTTGTAAATTAATCATGGAAGCCTTTCCGTACGGAATCTTAATGTTCAATCCCGACGTTACTTTGGACGTCTTAGCTTTAAAACAAATTAGCTGAATCAATGAAGCCATTGAATTTACTTAGCCTTGAAACACCCTTACAAATTGTCACATATTACATTAACATATTAGCAATATGATAAGCCTGGCTTCGGCCCTTGCGTTCGACGTGATACATTCTCGAACCAAGCACTCGATGCCTTGTCAAATAATTCATGGATATATAATAAACAAACTAAGAAAAATGCCTTAAAAACAGACAAAAATAGCATCATAAAAAAAAATGATGACTAATCATTTGCCTTTCAAACTTGGGTTGGATAAACATGAAAAACAATTAATAATTCCAACCAAACATTATTAAAGTAATCGTATCGTGTCAGAGTCACGTTAGGCAACGGTGAATGTATTTGAAGCCGCGACCCCTGAAAAAGATAGACATGGCACAGAAGAAATACCTTGTATCAGTGTTATGTTAAGCAACGGTGAATGTATTTGAAGCCGCGACCCCTGAAAAAGATAGACATGGCACAAACATGTTCTTAGCGGATTATTCAATAGGGTCAATATGTATTTAGGGGTATTCGCTACCTACACATTTCTTACCTTGAATGCCTTATCTCGCAGAACGAGGTTACAATAGAACAAAGCATGGTCCGTTCAACTGTTATCGAGAAAAAGAAATCTCAAGATAATTTTGAACCAATATTAACTATAAAAAAAAACTAATAATAATTATTTTCCAGGACCGAAAATAATTATTCATGAACACAGGACTCTAAGGTCACTGTCTAGCTAGTACCCATTTAAAAAGACTGATCGACCAGGTATGAATAAAAGGATTTCGAACACGGGACCGCAAGGTTATTGCCTATCTAGTACCCGTTTAAAAATAGCGTCTGGACCAGGCACAACAAAAGGATATCGAACCCGGGACTGTATGGTCAACAGACAAAACCGTCCCTTATATCAAAATGACCAGTAAAAGAAACGCTATCGATTGGAGGCATCAGGGTAGTGACCTAACATACCCTTACGTGAATATTAAACTTGGGACCAAACATAAGAAAAATTTAAATGAATCGCTGCGGCAAACACCCGAGTCCAGAGTGGACCCCTCCTTCTCTTTGTGGCAAGTGACAATGGACTGGCCTCGCCTGCTGGCTGACCTTGACCGTGAAAGGTAGAAATGCAAGTCTTCACCCCTTCCCCCGGGCTAATATTTGACTGTATTCTCACCAGCTGATCGGGCTGGATCTTAGTATTCTAAATGTGGAGCGGGACGCTCTCATTTGGATATAGATTAATTATAGCATTATTTTATCTGCGCTTGATGGCCACTACCTTACACATACAACTTATCATACTTTCATCCGACATCTTCCCTCAGGTCTTATTACCTGGCATCATTATCTATTTTATCTTATTTCATCGTAGATTCCTCCTTACAACATCTTACCTGTATGGCCTTAAATATCACACGCGTTCAATAAAAACTAACATAACAATTGGTGAGGCTGGGTCAGCCGTCACTCATATCATTGTAAACTTATCATACTACCTCTCATCTGACATAATTCACGCCTTTGTAAACTGTCCTATAAACTTTACTCATTGCTACACCATAATACTCCATATCATCCATCACAATACACCATGGTCCTTTAAATATCGTCCCAAAAAAAAATCCTCGGATATTAATTCATCCGGTATGCAAATACATAAATTACTATTTCTGGTCATTTATACGAAATAATGAGATTTTACCTGGAAAGGGCACCTATCGAAATACCATGCTTCGTTCGTTCTATTTGGGTGGAAAACACAGGGGATATTTCTAACACACATCTATAAATAAAATAGGGAATTCTACCATGTGTTTTATGTACGGATACGATTACCTAGCAACATCCTTACGTTAAGTTAGGCACTTTTAATTCATTAAAATAATTATTCTGATCCTTAATCCTTATGAGCGTACCCAGCTCCTTCAGATGCACGACTATGGTCGCCATCGACACAGTCATTGTACACACAAGATAAAACAACTCAAAAGAAAACAAATAACATGCTAACATTATGGCGATAAAATCCATGAATTATTTGACACTGTAAAATGTAATCAAAAGGTACTTATCATATTGAAGACTTCCTTCATCATTTGCAAGAGTTGGACCAGAGGCCCGCAACAGTATAACTTAACACATGACCTCCATGGCCGGTTCGAATCCCATCACGATGACGTAGAACCACTCGATAATATCACTGCAACCCTCCATTATCACTAGGTCGCTATAAGCCAGCATCCTTTTAAAATGCACACACACACATATTTGATTAAATTTATGCACCACAAAAAAAAAAAAGATTACACATTAGTGGGCTACACACTCATGGCGGACATACTTTTCTGTTATACATTTTCACTCGAATTATATATGATTTCACATCTTTCCTTTCTGTTATACACATTCACAACTTAGTATTCATTTTTAATATTATTTCGCATCAGCCGAACAATGGACTATGCGTCTCGTACATTAATGCCTGGCGTGGTGCTACATATGGCCCGCATCCACTAACGTTGGCCGAAAGATGAACAATGTTCCTGGCACAGACTTTACCCACATATATGACAAAATGGTTGCCAATTCACAGTTTTGCACATACGACACCAAATGCTCCCTTCACAATCATAGGCTACAGTAATCAGGTACCTTAATTTATACACAAAAATATGGCCTTGCTAATCATATGATTCACGACGGAACTCGATCATAGGCTAAGTTTATATCATCAGCGCTTGGGTAGAACTAATTTCTTGTTGAAGGACGCTATGTTCTCTCTCTCACACACTCGACGTTGTCAGATTTCCTTGCGCAGGGACTACTTTCATTCGATGAACACAGAGATATTTAATCCGTTACCGCATTCCCAAAATTCTTGATAATAATTAGATTCATCATGGGCGTTTCAGATCATTCCTGTAATGCCTTGATCTCTTGTAACTAACTGAAGCGTACTCTTTAAGGGCGGAGTCAGGCATCTACTGCGTGCTAACTTGAGATAGTTACTGCGTTTTGGCAAGATTCTCAGAATTCGCTGGGGTGCTCCTGCTCTGAAACTTGCAGGCAAGCGACTTGGAATGCACCTGCTCTGTCCATTGTGTGAAAACCATAAATTTCTCCCTGTCAGAACTGCCAAGCCATATACAGTATATGTGGTCTCACTACGGCAGAAAGATCCTAGTTATTTCTTATGATCATTACATAATGATGATTTCATTCTCATTAACATCATGACATTGCCCCATATAAGTACTCCAGTGACATAATGTGTCCATGGCCTAAGACATAGGCCAAGGGCACAATATATATATCAGTTTCTTGTGGCCACGATAACTGCCGTAATTTTGCACCAATCACTTTGAATTTTTTACATAATATGTATCCCTATAAAATCTCAGTCGAGTTCGTTAATGGGCAATATCGGTCAAAGGGGGTGAAAATGGGGGGCTTTTTTCGAAAAGGTGAAATATCGCTATAACTCTCTTAATACATGAAATATCGAACCCCTTCAAAGTTCATAATATGTGTCGGATAAGTGCCAAAAATTTATGTCAAATAAGTTTTTTGATAGCACCAACCATTGACCAAAGGGGTGGGAAAAAGTGGGTTTTTCGGGAAACATTAATCATATCTCTGTTAATAGGCACAATATCAAAACCGCACAAAATGGACAATATTCCTCCAATAATTGCCTAAAACTTTTGTCTGAAAGAATTTTTGATATGACCCACCATTACGCCACGGGGTGAACAAAATAATTTAAATTATAAGAAAATGCCAAGTGCCAAGAGAGGTTGCCATGACAACTTTACTTTTAATTGATAAGGGATGAGCCATCAGCAGTTGCTATGACAACGCCACTGCACGAGATCACATTCAGTTTTCATATGTCTGTGGGAAGCGACTTCGGTATCGGAACTGGTAGCATGCTGAACTTCTATGCCCAAGGTCGCGAGTTCAAACCCGGCTGAAGTCGTCGGATTTACTAAGAGCGCTAAAAACCCTGAGTTTGCTTTCCTTCGAAGGGGAAGTTCCAACGTTCGTTGCGAGTTGCTGATTGAGGTGGCATCTAGTAGCCAAGTTCACAGCTAGGTGTCGTTGACGGTAGTATTTTAGGTAGATTTCATTAGAAAGCTAACTATTGCAATGGGTACCATGTTTCGATTTCCGGAAAATTTCGACATATCATCGCGTTTCACATCCCCCAGACCCCAAAACCACCGTCAGTTCAAAAGTTTATATATAATTTATGTAATATATGTATATATGTATATCAGTTTCTTGTGGACACGATAACTGCCGTAATTTTGCACCAATCACATTGAATTTTTTACCGAATATGTAAACCCATAAAATCTCGGACGAGTTCGTTACTGGGCCAAATCGGTCGAAGGGGATGAAAATGGGGGACTTTTTTTTCTCGAAAAAATGAAATATTGCTATAACTCTCTTAATATGTGAAATATCGAATCCGTTCAAAGTTCATACTATGTGTCGGATAAAGCTCAGAAATTTATGTCTGAAACGTTTTTTGATAGCACCAACCATTGACCAAAGGGGTGGGAAAAAGTGGATTTTTCGGGGAAACATTAATCATATCTCTGTTAATAGGCACAATATCAAAACCATACAAAATGTACAATATTCCCCTAATAATTACCTAAAACGTTTGTCTGAAAGAATTTTTGATATGAGCCACCATTGCTCCAAGGGATGAGAAAAATGATTTCGGAATTATAAGAAAATGCCAAGAGCTATCAGTGGTTGACATGGCAACACTACTAAATTGATGAGGGATGAGCCATCAGACGTTGCCATGACAACGCACTTGCGCGAGATCAGATTCAGATTTCCATCTGACTAAGTGTGAAGCGGCTTCGGTGACGTAACTGGTAGCATGCTGAACTTCTATGCCCAAGGTTGCGGGTTCAAAGCCGGTCAGAGTCGTCGGATTTTCTAAGAGCGCTGAAAATGCCTCAGTAAGCTTTCCTTTGGAGGGGAAGTTCCAACGTTCGTTGCGAGTTGCTGATTGAGGTGGCATCTAGTAGCCAAGTTCACAGCTAGGTGGCGTTGACGTTAGTATCTGGTAGCAACATTAGGAACTACTGCTTGAAATTTAGCGTCTGCATTCCTTACCTGAATTACAGACTAATACAGCCATCACAATTCACACCGTTTATCAGACAGATTCTACAC
Source organism: Meconema thalassinum (assembly GCA_946902985.2). Classification (NCBI taxonomy): domain Eukaryota; kingdom Metazoa; phylum Arthropoda; class Insecta; order Orthoptera; family Tettigoniidae; genus Meconema; species Meconema thalassinum. The sequence continues at coordinate 83,148,989 of OX336400.1, read as the reverse complement.
TCACCCAAAGTACACGGGGTTATATGACCGCGTTGTCGCAGCCCCTAAACTGAGGAACCAACCAACATCTCTGCGGGAGATATAATTTTGCGTGAAGAAGTAACAGACCGTTACATAGTTACACATCAGTGTCGAAAACTTGCATAAGGACAGTGTGACCACAAGTATAACAAGTAGTTCCGTGAAGAACTTGTAACGGTTATTAGTTAGTGCCCCATGTTGGTAGCGACAAATGTAACGTTTTGGCTGCCCCTACTGTTGGGTGAGAAATGTAACTGTTTACCTTTGCCTAAGCTATGTTGTTTTAATGGGCGCCAAGACCTCAACGCAATGTTGAAATCTAAATTTGTATTTAACAACGTCTAGCTCTGGCAGAACACCTTCAAGACACTATTCACTCAGATCGTGGTATGATTTGATCATTAACCCAACAAACAATTGTATCAGGAGAAGGAATTGGTCTATATCTAATGCTACCTACTGAAAGCAAAGATTGCATTGTAAAAGAAATGAATTTATTATATAAAACAAGAATAGCAAAATTAATAATAATAAGTATAAAATTTAAATTGGAGCGTTGTGATTTGAATATTACCGATAGAAAATTACGTGAAAACGGAGTCTGATAAATTGATTTTACTCTTATTTCCAAGCTATGAAGTTACTGAAATATGAAATGTAAAACAAAGAAAATGAGAGATTGCGTATTTCTGCGTCATTGGCGCTTACCACTGGAAATTGCCAAAGCATTTCCCTCGTTCTTGATGATGTTGTGAGCTTCCCACAATCTCCTGGACGTCGTCATCTCCGTCGGAATTTGATGATATTCTGGTAGATTAGATAATTCTATGGTCCGTACCTCGGACCCAAACACTCGTACAACCAAGTTTTACAAAAGATCGTCGCTAACTCCACTGAACATCGGAGCGACACGCACTTGCGACCGTACACCTCAAGTATTTCACAGATAGTCACTAACTCCACTGAACATCGGAGCGACACGCACGCGCATCCATACTCCTCAAGTATTTCACAGATAGTCACTAACTCCACTGAACATCGGAGCGACACGCACTTGCGACCGTACACCGCAAGTTCTACACAGATAGTCCTTAACTCCACCGAACATCGGAGCCACTCGCACGCGCATCCATACTCGTCAAGTACTATACAGATTGTTTGCGTTTCACGGCGCGTCGAACGATATATTCACCTGTCGGTTCCCCCACTCCAGTCTCAACTAGCTTACGTCGTCTCCCCTGATTGGCTGAACCACCACGCGATCTTCTCCTCCTCCGGGTCATTACACTCGGCGACAGGGTTCCGTTTCAACAATTCGCCTCTTCTTGACGATGCGACCCAAGATTGCGTCATGCTCCTCGACAGGAATCAGCTTGTATTAGAATTCCCAGTGAGTCACGTCTCTCTCAAATACCCTAACTGACAAAAACTCCGTAAAATTCCGTAATCAGATAATTTTCTATGATATCGTCGTTCGTAATAATTTACTTGATAGCGTTTTCTAAGACATAGAAAACCTATCTGAATGCTAATAATTTTTATAAAATGCTCCGAAAATACCTTAATAATAATTACAATAAATTAATAATAATAATAAATTACCATGAAAAATTGTCTTGGCAGAACAATTTGCCGCGTAAATAAATATAGAATGGCTTCCTACTGACTTATGCCAGTTGCATAAAACCCCTCGAAAAACACGTTACATATTCGCCTCGGATCATCGGATCATTTACCGTGACGACGGTCCATTATCCGATTATCCCAGACACGTTAATAAACCCCATCCAAAATACATATTACATAAATGAAATCACCCTAAATTACAGATATATACACTCATAATTTTTCTTCACGCACTTTGCGTCAAAGTTTGTTGTCACTATGGATTGCACTTTGCAACCAGTCCAATGTTTTACATATAGAAGTGTTCCACGGATATTTCCGCCTCTCAAATTTCTCTATGTTGGAGAAATAGACATAATTAATGTGTGAGCACTATGTATTTATGATGTCATATCACACGCATTGAAGGTGTTCTGATATATTTATATCACCATAGAACTTCCTAATTTCACTGGAGGTCCCCTCCTTATGGTGACATTTAATTCCACTTATCACTCAGCACACGATCACACTATTGTGGCAGCGCCTCGTGACCATAATACTAAATCTCTCTTTGAAGTAGATTAAATTAATATTGACTTCTGAAAAAAAACAGTAAATGCGCATTACATATAACACCAAATATTTCTGTGCCGTAATCGCCCTGTCTTGTTAAGTTCCCGTTAACCATATTCTACTTACTACTAGTTCTCAACACAGACCATTTCTCCTCACACAAATAATACCATTGTACAAATTATCTTAAATTACACACTTACAAATCTTACATGGCGAGGCCGTAAACAGAAATCACGTGTGCTGATATGTATGAGTTTCATGAAGGACTGTCTCGCATTCTGATGGCCCATCTTTTATCTCGTGGACGCCTTAAGCTAACAAGCCCTATTCAAGCGCTCCCCCATCTCTTGGAGATAAATGGGAACCCATCAGCGCTGCCAAAATGGCCTTGGTGCATCGAGACAATTTAGTGCTCAACAGCATCCGACAATCCCGTCATATTTCCCTGTACCTTAAAAACTCTCATTTACTTACATACTACCCCCCCTGTGTGACTTCTGATACGCCTGCCTGGAAGACCATCTCCTCCCACGCACCAAATACCACACTTACTCATTTGATAGGCTGGCTCGCCAGCTAAACCTCCTCACTTTATGACACATACTTTCGTAGACTATGTATATTATACCTTCCGTATAATCTGTTTCCCTCACTATTCTCCAGCACATATGCTGTTTTCCCAATACGTTTGGAAACTATAAATGTTACTGCGTCACCTGCTTCCAACCTTGCAAGTGGCTCCCTTAAATGAACGTCATCACGTTGCTCCACTAGCATATTTCTCAGTGTCTGTAACGATGCCCTGTTGCTACTGTCCACACATGCTAACCCTACCTTCCTATGGTGTCACACCTCTACTTGACACTCTATGACCTAAAAATGTCACTTCTGACTGACAGAATGACGACTTAGACAGCTTCAAAGTGAACCCTGCCTGATCTAACTTCTGAAAAACTATATTTAAATGACGTAGATGCTCCTCAAAACTGCGTGAACTAATTACCATATCATCTATGTAAATGGTTACAAACTCTCCTGTGTCATCCCCTAATGCGATGTTTAAAGCCCTAATTAAAGCAGCTGAACTACTCTTTAACCCATAAGGTGTTCTACAAAATTGTTAAAGATTATATTTATGACTAAAAGCTGTAAATGGTCTATCTTCGTACATAAGTGGCACTTGCCAAAAACTGGAACTCAAATCTACACAAGTGAAATACTTCTTCCCCTCAAATGTTTGCATTAATTCCTCTATTGACATAGATTTCAGCTGATCTGAACTAATTCTACTGTTAACCAAACGAGCGTCTAAACAAATACGAACAGTGCCGTCGGTCTTGGGTACCGTGATCAAAGAATTAACATATGGACTGTTCGAGTGCTCAATAATCCCATCTTCAAGCATCTGGTTAATTTGTGCCTCAACTGCACTCTGATAAGCGAAAGGTACAGGATATCTATGTCCTGTGAATACTGACCTATCAATAACGTTCAATGAATGTGTATAGCAATTGGCCATACCAATGCGATCCTCAAAAACTCTCCTATTACACCATAACACATCATAGAGCCGAACACACTGTTCATCCTCTATATTTCCCTGAAATGCAGCCTCACGTAACGAGTCCTCTAGACTTCCGTTCGTAATCACACTGCCCACAAAACATGGAGAACCCCGCTCTACGGCTGGCGATATCTCATTTAAAGTACAAATCACACCTACAACACTACTTCTCTGAATTTGGTCATTGAACGCTACTTCTACTTCAGAATCTCCCCATTTAAATTTCAAACTCCCTACATCATAACATAAGTTACCAGACACTCTACTTAGCCACTCTGAACCCAAGATAACACTGAATACTAAATTTGGAATTACAAGGCAAATCTGCTTCTCTACATGATTATTAATTTTAATGTCTACTAAAACGTGCTTAGAAATTACTTTAGACCTCTTCCCAACAGCTGTGATAACAAAAGTGCTTTTAATTGGCATCTCCTCAAAATTTACTCCAGTTCCTTTCATTTTATCATAAAATGCACTACTTATGCAACTCTTCATACAACCACTATCAATTAAAACATCTGTGTACGCCTCGGACACGTTAAATTTAACTATGGGGCTCTTACTAACCACTTCCTGAATAATACCTTCATCATTTAGTTCATGTAATAATTCATTTCTTACATTTAGGTCATAGGGTTCCTGTATAATTGTATGGACAGGGCATGCTACAGACTGAGATTCTGACCTTACTTCGCAGCCTGGTTCGCGTTTAAAGAACCGCTACAGCTGGCCGTAGTACTAGTTACTACTGCACTGGTCTGGTTGTTCTGAGTTGTGTTGTCATTGTTTGGCTGTATATTACTACCACTAGGCTGTCCTCTTCCTTGACCCCTATTCTGGTTGTAATTATTGTCATTATAATTTCTCCCTTGATTTCCCCTGAAATCATTGTTTCTCCCTTGATTTCCCCTGTAATCATTGTTCCTCCCTTGATACTGATTACCATAGCCATTTCCTCTGTTCTGATTTAGCTGATTACTATTATTTCTATTTTGAGCGTTGGCCCCTTCGCCACCGTTCCCTTGAACTTCCTGATGCCTGGCTTCATTAGGTCTATTATTATTATTACCCTGGTTCCTATTGAAATTGTCCTCATAACCCCCTCTCCCTAGTGCATCAAATGTGCTTAACAAATTTTCTACTTGTGATATAGTCTTTACATTCTGGATACAAGCAGCCTCCTTGATCCTATAGGGAAAGTGCCTAAGTAGCAACCTTACCACATCACTTTCCTCCTTCAAGCCATCCAGATATTTACACACTAATACCTGCCCTAAAAAGTATTCGGTCATGGTGGAGCTTCCTTTAGGGTTATATTTACCACACACTACTCCCTCACGATGCTGCGACTGAATAACCTCATTCCAGAACTTTTCACAGAATTTCATTTTAAAATCATTCATATCAGTAAACTTGTCTCTGTAGACAGCAAACCAATTCCTCGTTTCCCCCACAAACACTTGTTCTAAAATTTCAACTACCTGGCACCACTCAATACTACCATTTTCCAACCTCTCCCCGAATTTATTTTCTATAGTGTTCATGAACTCCATTGGGCACCCCTGTCGATTGCTGAACTTACCCAGTTCTACCTCCCTGTATGTGCTATTCACAAAAACTGGCCTATTCTGACTATTTTCTTGCCTGATCCTAGCTTTTAATTTTAATTCTAATTCTGCGATTTTCTCCTCAGCCTTCCTCTCAATACTGTTTACTGTTAATTTAATGTTTCCTTCTGATTCTTCTACTTTATCATATAGCTTTGCTTGTTTCTCCTCAATCTTGCTAATGCTTTCCCTATTACTCTCTCTTAAATCATTTACTTCTGCAACTACTTGTGAGTGGACTTTCTCAATTCTACCCCCCAGCTGTTCCTTAACCTCTTTAGTAGCTACCTGAATTTTGTCAATTTCTCCCCCCAATTGCTTTTTGACCTGCTGTGTTTCCAGTTGCACTAGTTCTTTTAAATTTTCAGCCTGTGTACTGATTCTAATTTCCAACTCCTCCTGTACTTTTCCTAATTTTCTGTCTACATCTGCAATAATCTCTTTAGCCTTTTCTTCCATCACCCCCCTGATCTCACCTCTAATCAGTTCGAATTTGTCACTCATTTCCCTACTGTTTTGTTCTAATTTAGCATTTAAAGTTTCATTACTCTCTCTATTTTCCCTACTGTTTTGTTCTAATTTTGCATTATTCTGTTCTAATTTTGCATTATTCTGTTCTAATTTTGCATTTAAAGCATCTGTACTTTCTTTATTTTCCCTACTGTTTTGTTCTAATTTTGCATTATTCTGTTCTAATTTTGCATTTAAAGCATCACTACTAACTTTGTTCTGATACATGAACTCGAGAAGTAAAGTTTTTAATTCTGGTTGGCCGCCTACACTCCCTGTTTCAGTATCGGGATTTACCTCCGCTACCCCGGTACTACCATCACTCGACATACTGCTCGTATCATCATTCTCCAGTTGATGACCACTACGTAACCTCATCTGTCTTTCTTTCTCATCCCCCATAATGATATACACTGATAAAGACAAATAACCCCCAAAATAAAGGCACAGAAATATATACCCTTCTCCTTCCACAAATGTTATTAGGTTTTCAGCCCCAAGTTGTCGGCGACAACTGTAATGGTAATTAATTAGTGCCCCATGTTGGTCGCCAATGTAACGGTTATTAGTTAGTGCCCCATGTTGGTAGCGACAAATGTAACGTTTTGGCTGCCCCTACTGTTGGGTGAGAAATGTAACTGTTTACCTTTGCCTAAGCTATGTTGTTTTAATGGGCGCCAAGACCTCAACGCAATGTTGAAATCTAAATTTGTATTTAACAACGTCTAGCTCTGGCAGAACACCTTCAAGACACTATTCACTCAGATCGTGGTATGATTTGATCATTAACCCAACAAACAATTGTATCAGGAGAAGGAATTGGTCTATATCTAATGCTACCTACTGAAAGCAAAGATTGCATTGTAAAAGAAATGAATTTATTATATAAAACAAGAATAGCAAAATTAATAATAATAAGTATAAAATTTAAATTGGAGCGTTGTGATTTGAATATTACCGATAGAAAATTACGTGAAAACGGAGTCTGATAAATTGATTTTACTCTTATTTCCAAGCTATGAAGTTACTGAAATATGAAATGTAAAACAAAGAAAATGAGAGATTGCGTATTTCTGCGTCATTGGCGCTTACCACTGGAAATTGCCAAAGCATTTCCCTCGTTCTTGATGATGTTGTGAGCTTCCCACAATCTCCTGGACGTCGTCATCTCCGTCGGAATTTGATGATATTCTGGTAGATTAGATAATTCTATGGTCCGTACCTCGGACCCAAACACTCGTACAACCAAGTTTTACAAAAGATCGTCGCTAACTCCACTGAACATCGGAGCGACACGCACTTGCGACCGTACACCTCAAGTATTTCACAGATAGTCACTAACTCCACTGAACATCGGAGCGACACGCACGCGCATCCATACTCCTCAAGTATTTCACAGATAGTCACTAACTCCACTGAACATCGGAGCGACACGCACTTGCGACCGTACACCGCAAGTTCTACACAGATAGTCCTTAACTCCACCGAACATCAGAGCCACTCGCACGCGCATCCATACTCGTCAAGTACTATACAGATTGTTTGCGTTTCACGGCGCGTCGAACGATATATTCACCTGTCGGTTCCCCCACTCCAGTCTCAACTAGCTTACGTCGTCTCCCCTGATTGGCTGAACCACCACGCGATCTTCTCCTCCTCCGGGTCATTACACTCGGCGACAGGGTTCCGTTTCAACAATTCGCCTCTTCTTGACGATGCGACCCAAGATTGCGTCATGCTCCTCGACAGGAATCAGCTTGTATTAGAATTCCCAGTGAGTCACGTCTCTCTCAAATACCCTAACTGACAAAAACTCCGTAAAATTCCGTAATCAGATAATTTTCTATGATATCGTCGTTCGTAATAATTTACTTGATAGCGTTTTCTAAGACATAGAAAACCTATCTGAATGCTAATAATTTTTATAAAATGCTCCGAAAATACCTTAATAATAATTACAATAAATTAATAATAATAATAAATTACCATGAAAAATTGTCTTGGCAGAACAATTTGCCGCGTAAATAAATATAGAATGGCTTCCTACTGACTTATGCCAGTTGCATAAAACCCCTCGAAAAACACGTTACAAACTGTACAGCCTATTTTCATATGTCCTGCTCATGTTAATTGCCTCTATCAACATACAAAATTTCAGTTTAATTGCTGTAACAGATTCGTAGATATTGAGAACCGTCTAAATATTTCAGATGGTCGCCAGGTTGGATTTTTATTTTTGTACTATTATATTAAGATTATTGTGTACGTGTGGTATTCAAACTTCAATCGCATGATTAGAACACAAGAAGTAAAAACGAGATTTTAAAATTACGCACAGCAGCCATCTTGTGATTATGCATACAATTGAAATAAATTAGATGCCAGTGGATCAACATTTGTGTAAGCATTTAACGTGCAACGTTTCACGGCACTCGGATAGTTAATTCGCGAGAAACGTCCATTTAAATATTTATTCTTCGCGTCGCCGCCATGTTGGATTCGTGCTCACCAGGTTACTGAAAGTCCTATAGGTTAACATATGTTCATAGTCTCTATGAACATAAAAATTTCAGTTTGGTTGCTGTAAAAGATTCATAGATATTGAGAACCGTCTAAATATTACGGAAGCTTGCCATTTAGGATTCTTATATGTATAGGCCATAGAGTTATGTACCATTCAAGGACACTTATTGCCTAGGTTCATTATTCAAACTTTCACTTCGATCGCATGATTACGACACAAGAAATAAAAACTTAATTTTAAAATTTCGCACAGCCGCCATCTTGAGGTTATGTAAACAATTGAATTAAATTAGATGGCAGTACATTACAATCTGCAAAATCACTTACTGTACCACATTTCACTGCGCTCAGAGAGTTAACTCACGAGAAAAGTCTATTAAAATATTTCAAATTCGCTTGGTCGCCATGTTCGTTTTGTACTTTACAGGTTTATGAATTATACATAGGTAAACTTGTATCAGTACCCTTTATCACCGTACAAAATTGCAGGGTGATATCTGTAATAGTTTCGGGGATATAGAATGTCAGTGAAATATTTCGCACAGCCGCCATTTTGAGGTCATGTAAACAATTGAACTAAATTAGACTCCAGTGCATTGCAATGTGTATAAATATTTGCTGTTCCAAGTTTCATTACGTTTGGATAGTTAAATCGCGAGAAAAGTCTATTTAAAAGTCTCCACTTCGCTTGGCCGCCATGTTGGTTATGTACTAACCAGGTTTTTGAAAGTCTCATAGGTGAACTTCTAGTAGTACCCTTTATCACCGTACACAATTTCAGGGCGATATCCGTTATAGTTTCGGAGATACTGAATGCTAGTGAAATATTTCGCACAGCCGCCAAGTTGGATTGGTGAGACGTAACGAAATTCGATGGGCACGGTCGAGGTCGCCGGGAATAGTGCTATGAACTTACCGAGTTTCACTGAAATCGCTCCAGCCGTTTAGATTTTATTAGGGACACACACACACACACCTCACACACACACACACACACACACGGACAAAAGGTGATCTCATAAGCCTTTTTTTTTTTTACAAAATTGAAAATAGGCTAAAAATGGACACCAAATGACAAGAAGGTTACCGTCCCCATAAGACAATAAAATGTTTAAAATATGTTTAAAATGAAGAAAAACAAAGTTAATTAATCTCCAATTATATAATACTTTCACGCGATAAATGAGGTCTGATCCTTCTACGAAAACCTGCATATTCTGCCTATTTTCGCCTATCTACAAGTTTGTCCGGTGAAATCTACCTCCGCCTTCCGGCGTGCCGAGAGGACTTTTTTCCAACGGGGTCGGGGATGGGCTGCGATGGAAGTCCTTGTGGCGATGATTTTTACGGCCGGATGCCCTTCCTGACGCCAACCTCATGAGAGGAGTTAATGAGAGATAAAATGAATGATGGTGAATGAAACTGGGCAAGGATGTGGAAGGAAGCGGCCGTGGCCTGTCAGAAGGTACCGTCCCAGCATTTGCCTGGTGTTGAAAATGGGAAACCACGGAAAACCATTTCAAGGACGGCCGACGGTGGGGCTGGAACCCACGCTTCTACCGAGTCAGCAGAGAGCTTGGCCCCATGACCTAATGCTGAGCTTTAGCCAGCGTAGCCACTACTGTCGGTAATAATAATTAAAATAGTAATAATAGTAATAATAGTAATAATAATGTAACGGGTTTAAGGTAACTTTTAACTGATGTGGCCTTTTAAAAGAATTAAGGCATAGGCTAATGTTTGTTTCAGTGAATTGTGCAATTTGTACTTCCAATCCGAATCGCCGGCTGTATGATGTGCTCGCCCGAGCCACTCGGCCGGCGGGGATTCGCTTGGATGACTTATACCGTCAGTTCCGATTTCCTTCTGTCTCCTGTATCGTCCGAGTACCTAGCAAGGCCCCTCCGTGGATGGTCTCTCGCCCTGATATCATCCTGGATCTGCACACCGGCCCAAAGTCGGACACGGACTCCTCCGTCCATCGGAGGCTGTTCCAGTCCGTGGTGACACGGTATCCGGGATCAGGGCTTGTATTCACGGACGGTTCGAGGGTAAACGAGAAAGTAGGCTGTGCATTTGTGGTTGAGGATCGTCGGTTTCTCTTTTCCCTTCCCGAGGCCTGTAGCGTGTACACTGCGGAGCTCTATGCCATCTCAGAGGTTCTGCGGTACACGTTATCAGACGATCACCAGCACTTTCTTGTCTGTACTGACTCTCTGAGTGCGCTGCAGGCGATCGATGTGTGTTTCCCGAAGCACCCGTTGGTCCAGCGTGTGCACGACCAGCTCGTCACTTCTCGTAACGCTGGAACCGGGGTGACCTTTGTGTGGCTTCCTAGCCACATGGGTATTGCGGGAAACGAGCTTGCTGATCAGGCGGCGAGAGAGGCAGTCGCACTGCCCTCGCTACCGTGTAAGGTGCCTGCTAGTGATGTGCGCTCTCAGTTGCGGCATACGATCCTGTCGCATTGGGAGGGGGCATGGCGTGCCACCCCTCCACCCAACAAACTGAGAGGCATCAAGGAGACAACGAAGGTGTGGAAATCTTCCTTCCGATCTCTCCGGAAGGAAGCTGTGGTACTCTGTCGACTCCGGATCGGCCATGGGATTGCTACGCACTCCCACTTGCTAAAGAGAGAAGATCCTCCTGTGTGTACTTGCGGCGCCCACCTAACCGTGGCACACCTTCTCTTGGAGTGTGTGGATCTGGCCGATCTGCGCAGGACTCTTAAACTGCCTAATACCCTCTCCCTTATTCTCCGTGATGACGGGCCGTCAGCTGACCTCGTCATCCGGTTCATGAGGGAGAGTGGTTACTTTTTTAAGTTTTAATGTGTAGTTACGACTTTTAATTCTGGTTAAATCTGTTTTATGATTTTTATTGTGTTATGTATTGTATTGTTCACTATGCCTTATTTGCTTTATCCTTTTTTACCATCCGCCTTTTATTCTTTTTATTCAAATGAGGCATACTTTTTGGGGCTCACTGTCTGTTTTATAAACACCATTTTCGCTTCATCCATGGCAGTGAGTTGTTTTTATCTACATCCTTTCATTTCACGCCATTTCATTTCATTAGGGGCCGATAACCTCGATGTTAGGCCCCTTAAAACACCAATTATCATCATCATCAGCAGCAGCAATTTGTACAGCCCTGCATGGCAGAGTGTTTACAGGCAATCCCAGAGCCAGCGCGTCATTCTGCAAGAACAAATAAGTTACCTTAGATTTTGGGTTTTCACAGTGGTAGTGGTGAGGGAAGGAAGGGAAGATAATTTCAGCGGAAGAACCAGAACTTGGCCTGGGGCAACTGGCGAAAAAGGACTGTGGGATGGAATGACAAGATAAGAAAGATCCACTCGGAAGATTTGCTGGCTCAATTCTCCAACACCCAGCTAATCAAAGCTAATATTGTATCCCAGCAATGAATGTAAACAGACAATATCTCGGGCTTCCGCATACGCCATTTTCACACTTTCGATACCTGCATTGGGGACTGAGTATTGTAGTTGGTCTTGGTACAAGTTTCGCCTGAATAATCGATAGTTCCCAGGGAGATCTTTCCGGCGAATGACAATTTTGGGTATTTGTAGTGGTACGAAGGCAATGAAAGTAACACCTCATTCTATTTCCTTGGCAAACAAATATGTAATGTCATAAGTATTTATTGTTCGTGAGTTGATTTGCACGTGCCAGTGTTTCAATTTACTTTGTCAATAAAAGCTAGAATTTTGCAATATGAGATTACTGAATATATTTTTCCGACACAGAATATTTTTGTACGGCAAATAATATTATTATTCTTGGGTATACGTACATATGATTTGCTTGAATGTATTTTGAATATGTACTAATTATGTCCTGTGGCACTGCGTGGCATGCTGGCGGTGTGTGATAACGTTCATCGTTTCCCCGATAGGTGACGATGGTGCTGCTATCTAACGCCACAAGTTGGTATGAAAATGAAGGTCACGGCCGTAGGTCACACACGCAGATTACCTTACTACCTCACACACCCATATCACACAAAAGCATAGAGACACTATGCGGCGTAACCAATTATTCCAATTGTTTCCTTCTTTCGCACTAATAAAAGCTTTATTTGGTCCTATACTTCCCAATTCATGTCTGGGGTGTCTAAAAGACAAAGTGTACCGTTTACGATTGGTGTTTGCCAAAAGGACTGCACTACAGAAATGTAATAATGCTTTAACACAATATTATTAATTATCCACAGTGATTCTGTCGTTTTAGGGGCAGATGACCTCGTAGTTCCACCCCTTAAAACAACAATAACTAACTATTCTGTCGTTAGGATTCCTGGGTAAGGTTGGTTCCTTAGTTTAGGGGCTGCGACAACGCGGTCATGTAGCCCCGTGTACTTTGGGTGTGCGTAGAATCTGTCTGATAACCGGTGTTAATTGTGATGGCTGTATTAGTGTGAGTCATCTGTTTTAATTCAAGTAAGGACTGCAGACAATAATTTTAAGTACTTCCTACTTTTTCTACCAAATGCTACCGTCCACGACACCTAGCTTGCGGACTTGGCTACTAGATGGCATCGCAGTCAGCGCCTGGAACTAATAGAGCGTTTTCAATTCTAACCTACAAAGTTTGGGTTCACACAAGTGTAGTTAGTGGAAGGTTCTTTATCATGCCATAAATCTATGACATGGGCCCGCCGGCTTTACTTCCCCTCCAAAGGCAGGCATACTGAGGGATTTTTAACGCTCTTAAACAACTGACGACTTCGGCCAGGTATGAGCCCGTGACCTTGGGAATAGAAGCTCAGGATTCCTGGGTAAAGGGAGAAAGATCTCTAAAATGCCGTGAGGAGTGCCGGGATAGATTCAATGGGCTCCTTCCATCAAACCAATTACCGTTATTTCCAGTGCCGGATTAAGACTCGCATTGGCCCTAGGCAATTGATAATTTGAGGCCCATTTTCCCCCTTTTCAATCTTAACTTTGAAAGAGATTTTATGTACAAATTCGCAATGAATAATGAATACAATTTAGATCATATGTACATTTTCAGAAAAACTTTTTTTCTGCATTTTGTTTCGCTAAAAGTTTTAATAACATCATCGAAGTTGATTTTCCTTAAATTGTCTGATTCTGATTCTGAGTCTGATTCTGATAGAAGTCAAAACTGAATCCCACAAAATTAACATGAACCCGAATTCGAATTTCTGCATTCTGTCTGCGATGCACCCCACTCCATGCCGAGTGTCATTATTTTTCGAGTCGTCACCTTCAATGCTTTCTAAAGCCTCGACAATATTATGAAACGAATCATAAACCGCGTTTGTTGCATTAGCATGTGCTTCCCAGCGCGTATCTGACAATGATTTCAAAGTTTTTTATATAATTTTTCAACACGCCCCAACGGTCGGAGTTTGCAGAAAAGAAGTTATACAATGATTGCTTAATCGAAGAAAATAACTGCGTAAAAACAGCATTTAACAGCAGATTGTCCAACTAAATCCAGGGAATGTGTAGGCCTACCGCAAGGAACATAAATCGCATATTTATTCAATTCAAATATTTTGGCTTCCAGATCTTGATACTTTCCAGACATCGCCGTGCCAGTGCAAGACTACGATATATGCAAAAATCATTTTATTGAGAAAAACGGGTTTGAAGTTTTCTATAACTTTGTATTAGCCTTTCGACAGTGTGAAAATCTATAGAGAATTTTGAATTTTGGAAATGTTTCGGTTGATTGCATAGTGTACAATGTCCTTTTAATTAAAATTATAAATTTTGTAATTAAGGCCCACAAAAAGGGCTAAAATGCAGATGTCGTGGTCTTGCACTGACTGTTCTGTGAAAATTGTCAGACAATTAATCAATTCCAACACTTCAGTTTCATTATTTCCCTAGAGATGGGCCCACCCCCCACCGCCAGGGAGGAACCCCCAGAATAGGCCCCGAATACAAGGCTGACAGACAGACTTTGTACCGTGTAAATAAATTAGCCATTACACGTTGTAATTCCCTTCTGTTGTGAGGGATATTTGCTACCGTATATTGTTCTCCGGTCCGACTGTCTGTCAGCTGAAGGAGAACATTTTCAGCATCTTCCGTGAGAAGGTAAGTTCGTTAATCATGATTTGCTGGTGAATTTATTATTAATTAATGCACTCTGTTACAGTTTCAACCTCCGCGCAATCTGCGGTACGAGTTCGGTTGGCTGGCGGAAGGCGAGGCTGGCTGTTGGCCCCACTCCGGCAAAATACCCTGTACTTGCTGGAATATATTAAAGCATAATTAAAAACATGAACAGTATTAACAAATTTAATAATAATATCGTATGGCCTCGGATGCTGGGTGCAAGCTTTGTTATTTGACACCCAGAGGGTAGCTTGCATGTCGAATTTCGTTGTTCCTTGAATCACTATGAAAGTCTAGGAGGTTAGATATCTAAGCTCCTTGAACACTATAGCGCTTTCGAGTAGAGAAATGAGGAACTTTGTGTTGGCGGAAATTCCCGAGATTAATTTTGCCATTTTTAACACGGCCTGCTGAATTCAAATGGGTTCTTTGACATGCCAACATCGTATGACAAGGATGTCGTAATTTTTGGCGCCTTTCTCTTGTTATGATAAAACTTACCGGTGGGCTCAAAAACGCAAAAACCCATATTTGTGAACTTTGACCTTGAATAATGTTTTTTGCCTTTGTCGGACCGATGGGGACTTTTCACATTTCATTTATAATAGTGTTTCGACCATTAGTACAAATTTTCAGCTCTATGCGAATTTTGGTAACCTTGCATGCCTAACTTGACCGGGCTAGTTGAGATTTCGCCAGTTTTATGTACTGAACAGAGCGCATGTGACGCAGAGAATACCTTGGCCTCCTGGAATACCCCACTGTGACACTAGCCACGCAGTGAAATATAAAATAGGAGGACGTGGATCTCAGCGCAGATGCGATGCTATACTTACCTAATTGGTCACACAACTGTTTCTTGGGATCTGATTGGTGGGAGAAACAGTTTCATAATGAAGAAGAAGTTCCGTGACGAACTAAAGAGCCTATTTTTCTTAAAATTAAGATTCATGCAAATTATTAATCAACAGTATATGAACCTATCTAGAATAATGACGAAATTAAGTTGGTAATATCGAAATGTCTAATTAGTTCGAAATATACTGTGCCCATTTAGCAAGAGATATGCCAATCACAGTATACCAGCGTAGCTCAATTCGGGATTTCGGGGCAGTGGTAAGTTTCCCCACTCTGTGACTCACATATTTTGGATCAATTAGAGGATACACTTGCAAAATAACAACAAAAATTAACTCCTATTTAAACACATTTAATTAATAAAATTAATGGCGCTACAAACACTTTAACAATCTAATTACTGACCCAATAATCAACTGCTTGTTCCAAATGAACAAGAAATCACAAATAAAAACAAATATTGTATTCAAAACCTGTGGTTTCCACATAAACCAACAATTCTTACTTAGTCTCACTTCCATAAAGTACTAACATTAAGTTTACATAACTCCGAGCTCTTTGGCTCCATGCATTTACATTATTATGGTGTCGTTCTTGCACACCTCAAAACTATCCTTTATATTTTCTTCTTTCTCAAAAACAAATATATAATTATATTTAAAATCTATGTTAATTATCTAACTCAATATTTTGGGCATGTCCACACATTCAGTTGTTATCATCTCTCTTTATTTCACAAATATATTAAGGCAATCAGAAAATCAATTGTGTACTCCAGAGCGTGAAGGTACTTGACACAGTCAAAAAACTATAGTTACTCCCGAACTCAGTTGCCTTCAATCAACTCGTGGAATCCCACGTCCATACATTATTACAATAGGGATTGTTATTTATCTCTTATGTCTTAATAGACCATTATCATATAAGAAACTACGATCTGAACCGGCAAACGAAAATATCCATCTACTAGGACCTCGGTTCATCGCCCGGGTCGTTAACAACTTTAAACACTCCTGGTGTATTCATTCTCTTTACAACAGCTTACGAGACGGTCTCTGTTCCCTCTCGCTTTAAGAGAGCTAGACTCTACTACTTGGGGTGCGATTTATGACACGTAGGGTGACGGCGACATCCTGTCTGACCCAACGTTAGTAGCTTATTTCCAAGGCTTTCAAAACAAACCTTCCCATTATATCCAGTTCTGGGGAGACCGGGCTTTACTGTACCGTATACATTCAAACAACTATTCTTTGGTTCACAGACCATTTTCGTATCCTTGGCATTTATTAATTATGAGAGGGTCCTCATTGATTGGGAAGATTAATACACATACGACGACGGAGAATTTAAGGGGCTTTTATCATAAGAAGATTCTGCATTCGAATCTGTTCACGTGCCTCGGGAACCAATCCCTTACAGAGGACTTATACAAAATGCGATTTAGAGTCGGCCGTGGCCCATATGACATACGCTCAACAATACCATATATTAGCTCCCTTTTTAAATACATACACAATGCCTCGTGATACTATGTCAGAAATAGAGGACTTATACAATTATCAATTCAATGCAACCAACTACCCTCCATAAGTAATGTACCAAGTATTTTAACCACTACGCGTTCCTAGCGTGACACTTTAATATTATACTAGATGAAACCCGTCAAAACATGACGGACAATGGAAATACATATTTACTGAAGAAGCTTCTTATATAAGTTACATTCTTTGTACGATTACTTTTTAGCACTATTGCAACTTAAAGGGCGTCAAAGGATAGCACTCTCAACATTGCAACATAATGCTGGTCATGACTGAAAACGTGATGAGGTAAAGAGCCCAATACGTTCCAGAGTTTCTCCTTGAGCTTGATTGATTGTGATAAAGTAGGCCGAGCGAATAAGACATTGTTGCCTATTAAAAGAAAATGTACTGTACCTGCAAGTGTTTTATCGGAAGGTGTTAAATCAAGTCGTAGGATTTGAGCTCTCTGCCTAATATTACTACACCTATTATATCCGAATCCAAGCAATTTCTTACATATTTCTTACAATTTATATATTTCCATATATGAGTCCTTGGGAAACGTTCAGATTTCTAAGGAACATAACTATGGCTGAAACGTTCGGAGTATGTGGAAGCGAATCACTTAATTCCAAGGAATTGAAGAATTCTATAATAGGGAAATGAAGTAGCTGGCTTTCATCTTCAGTATCCAATCTGTTAACGCTGATGTATGAGTTTGAACTACTGGACATAAGTTGAATGACTTTTAAATGAATATCATTACATTGTTGCAAATTGGCAAGTACATGTATTATATATTCCAGCAGATCAATTTTACCATCACAACAGTAAAAGCCAAAATAACCACGCGTAGATTTTACGCAAGAGAAATACAATTTAGAACAATGATTACATTTGATCGTCAAAGACCTTACACTGTACTGCATAATATCTGGAATTGTTTCTGAAATGGCCTATTTATATTGGATTTTAAATGTGGCTTCGTATTATTCGATAACACTATAGTGACCTGCAATAACGGAGCCGCTAAATATTAAATGGCAAATAATACTTCCATTGCCGAAATCAACTGCGTAGTTAGACTCAGTACTCTAAACAAATAATTATTAAACAATTGTCTTATACAATGATGTTCAACATGACCGTCCAGAGACTTTCATACTCAAGTTGGTTGGCGAGGAGAATGCGATGAGACTGATCGCTTAAAATAAATTCCTTATAATTGTTCCTGCCAACGAAATTTTTTGCAATAGCTTGAAAACGCAGCTCAGAATGACGTTCTTCATTTTGTTATAAACAGTACAAAACTGCTCTAAATAAGCAATTTCCATCACCTGTTATAGGTTATGGCGGTACATTTTGCAGGGGAACATAGAATCACTTCGCCAACTACTGGAATGACCATAGGCCTATACTCAATACTCACTTCGGCTGTCACCCTAATGGAGGCAGTTTTTGAATTCTATGTCCCGTGCATGTCAAAAATCGTATTAACACATGGAAGCCCACCCATTCTTGGCTGTAACCTCGGAGACCCGGGTTACATTTCCTGCTCTGCCAAGAAATTTAATTCGGGTCTGAGGGCAAAAACGGGGCACATTCAGTCTCTTGAGGTATAACTAAGAAGAGGAAGGTTTGATTCCCACCTCGACAATCTTGGATGTGGCTTTTTGTGGTTTCCCACTTCCACTCAAGGCAAATACCGGGATGGTTCCTTACTTAAGGCCTTGGCCGTCTCTTTGCTATTTCCCACCTTAATTACAAATACACACATTAATGCTGCCATCACAATAACGCAGGTTATCAGAGAAAATCTTACACATACACACCAAAGTACACGGGGCTGAGTGACCACGATGTCGGAGCCCTTCAAACGAATTATGTTTGCCAAGTGTCTCTCGTGGCGAAAGCAATTGTGGACACGCGCGAGTGCCTGGAAAACTTCTTTTTTCTTTAATAATTTAAGAGTATATCAACGATGCATAATTATAACGTTTAGTCTAGGACGCTAATAACTTGACCTCCGAAGCATTGGGAAGAATTGCAATATTGAGGTACATAAACAACATAGCCTACACATTCAACTGTCAGTTAATGTTCTTCAACATTTCCCTTCTTAAATATTCCCCTCCTTTATAATTCTCCATCACGTGAAAACGCGCCATGTCTTGTGTTTTAAATATAGCGATACAATGGTGCTGCCATCTGTTGTCAGTTACAGGAAATATATGGGCGAGGTACTGCCATCTGTTGTCAGTTACTGGAACTGATTGCAGATATTCGAACGGCGTATTGAGGACAACAGTTAGCTCTCTTTGTCTTGATCACATGCTGTAATGCAATGGTAAAACGGAAATAAAACATATTGAGAGGGAATGTAGAAATATGTATCATTAACAGACATAAAACCTTACTAATACTCCTTGATTAAACAATATTTCAGTGGTAAAAAAAAAAATACTGCAAGTGATGGGATCGAACCCGTGCTCCTTGGATCCACAGTCAGTCGCCTTAACCACATAGCTACTCGCGCACTCTTATTCACAGCAGACAAAAGCATTCACTACATTCAAAAGCCGCTGTCTGAAGGAAATAATCCATTTCATTATCAAAAAAAATCAATGTTGCACATTCGTATACTGTACGTTCATACTGTTATTATATTTTATAGTCAGAACTTGGCTAATGTATGATTTCAATTACATGGAAGCTTATTAAATAACTTATATTTTAATGGATTTCTCACCGCCATTTTGTCATGAGCCCAGGCGGATTGTGCGCATGCGTGAGGGATTAGAATTCTGCTATTTTCTATATTAATTTAAAAATATACCGTAATATATTTGTTTATTTTAGAGACACTCTGCAAAACTACAGACCAAGAGCTTTCGTTAGAGTGCTCTACGAAGTAAATCGGTTCTGTCGTTCTCTCAATCTCGTGATAACAAAAATCACCTTACTGTTTTAAATATATAGATGGTAACAGAGAATTAGTTACTTTACGGGAATGATAAAAGTGAAATATGTTTCTACAATGTAATACCAATCGCAGGAAGGAAGAAAACAATAAAAACTTATCCGAGGTGGGAATCGAACCCTCTCGACCATGCAAAGGATGGCAACAGAGAATTCGTTACTCGACGGGGATGATAAAAGTGAGATATGTTTCTACAATGTAATACCAATCGTAGGAAGGAAGAAAACGAAAATAAAAAAAACATAACCGAGGTGGGAATCGAACCCTCTCGACCATGCAAAGGATGGCAACAGAGAATTCGTTACTTGACGGAAATGATAAAACTGAAATATGTTTCTACAATGCAATACCAATCGTAGGAAGGAAGAAAACGAAAATAAAAAAACATATCCGAGGTGTGTATCGAACCCTCTCGATCATGGATAATACAATTTTCTGGGCAGTAACCTTATCCCCTTGGCCATCCGGACAACTATGTGACACTGCAGTATTAAGCTATCTAACCAGTATACACACTTAACCTGCAGTTTAAGTCCTTCAATTCGTGGTTTATTTAATATAATTCTATTTCAATGCATATTGTAGAAACATAATTAACATTATTGGAGACCCTTTTTAATTCTCATAAACAATGATCTCAGTTAGACGCGGACGGAATCGCCATGTTCCTTGTTGAGAAAGGCCATTGTGCGCATGCGCGGGAGTGTCAAATATTACATATTTCTTTAATCATTTAAAAATATACCGTAACATATATTTTCCTTTTAAAGAAACTCTGCAAATCTGCATGCCAAGAGCTTTCCTTAGAATGTCTTACGAAGCCAATCGGTTAAGTCGTTTTCACAATCTCGTGTGTACAAAAAACAGCTTAGTGTTTTAAATATATAGATTGTAGGGAACAATGAATCGACTATCGATTTCAATGTCAATGCCTCGAATTGTTTTTATAATAATCCGTCCATTATTTCTTCTCCTATACGAAGGATAACCATTGACATTATCTTTGGTCTCTTCCTGAAACTGTTCAGGGAAATCTTTCTTACATACGCCATCTTTCATACAGACTGAAGAAGGATTCAAAGATCCGCGAGGACCATGCACCATATGTTTGGTGCGTTGTCATAGGACTGTCCTCAACAATCTTGAATTTCCAAACCGCAATCTTCAGTGACAAATTTCACAGTTTGAGTTTTCAAACTTTCGCCAGTATGACCGTTTATTTCAAGAATTTATTTGACTTTTTCCCCCAAAATAAAAATTCCAACATTTTTTTTTTCATTTTTTAGGTGGGATTGTTTTCATTTTTGGGGGCCCCAGGCAATTGCCTATTGTGCCTTACGGTTAATCCAGCACTGGTTATTTCGTCCAGGTTGTAGCTTACTTCACCCTGTGATTTTGAAAAATTGTTGATTTGTGGGTATATTATTCGTCGATATCAGCTGGCTGTATATTGAGGATAAACTAGTCAAGATCTTATGACTGGTATTTTTTTTACTCTATTTAGTGCTCAAATGTAAACATAATAACGGAATAATAACAGCGTAAAAAACAAGAAGCTCCGTAACGAACTAAAGAGCCTACTTTTCTTAAAATTTAAGATTCATGCCAATAATTAATCTATATGGATCTATCTAGTATAATGACGAAATTAAGTTGGTGATATCGAAATTTTCCAATTAGTTCGAAATACTGTATACCTGGCATAATGTAGCCTAATAGAGAACTACAGTTGGCAGCCCTGGTGACTGAATATATTCATAGTTCCATCTCTTAAGGTACAGAATACAAAATATGGTTGAAGTCCAATGGATAGCATGGACGTTACATGCAGTTAAACATTGGATCTAACAGTGCGCGTAAAATCATGTTGGCAACAATCACATATATGTATTGGTCAGAAATAATCTGAAATAATATGATCTATTGTTGTGCCAATTTTGAATGAAATCCATTAGTTAGTATAGAAGTTACATGCATTTTATAATTGGACCTATCAGCAGGCTTAGAATCATGTTGGCAGCAGTGGCGTAGGCCTATATTAGTTACTCCAAATTAATCTAGAATGCCAGGTACTATACGTGTGCAAAGTTTAGAGCTATTGGCTTGCATACTTTCTGATATATCGATATAAGGTAACAAAAATAGAGACAGTATTTATTAACAGTTGGCAGCCCTGGTTACTATTAAGAATCGGCATAGTCATATCAGTTATGGTACACATAGCACACACGTAATTTGGTTAAAATCCAAATGATAGTATAGAAGTTACATGTATTTAAAGTTGGACCTCTCAGCAGGCTTAGAATCATGTTGGTAGCACTGACGTATATAAGTTACTCCAAATTAATATAGAATGTCAGGTACTATACGTGTGCATAGTTTAAACCTGTCTGCTTGAATACTTTCTGATATATGGGTATTTGGATTTAAAAAAAATTGAGAGCATTTATTAACAGTTGGCAGCCCTGGTGGCTCTTAAGAATAGGCTCAGTATATCCGTTTATGTACACATAGCTCATACGAAATTTGGTTGAAATCCAATTGATAGTGTAGAAGATATGTGCATTTAAAATTTGGACCTATCATCAGGCTTCTAATCATTTTGGCAACACTGCCATGTAAGGCCTCCTGGAAATTAAACTGCAATATTATTATCTATACGTGCGCCAGTTTTGAAATAGCTCCCATTCATACCTTCCAAGATATCCAACATGGAGCTCAAATTTCAATTGCGATTTTTCAGCAGTTGGTAGTACTGACATCATTTTCAAATATGGCCGTGAGATATTCAGGTATAGATCTTTACTCCTACCAAATTTTGTTTCGATTGCTGCAGCCGTTTAGGAGTTGATAGGGGGGACACACACACAGCCAGCCAGACGGACAGACAGACAGAGGGACAGACAGACATACAGACACACATTTGCCCGATATCATAAGTCTACTTTTTCCCCATTTTTGCAAAATGTGAAAAGTATGCTAAAAATAAGCATTTAGGAACTACAACCGCGCCGTAACGAGAAATGGAGGGGACATGAGTGCTGCAGCCCTCACAAAACGCACCCACAGAGACTTTATAAAACAGCAGAAAGTATTAGCTTTATTTAACTATAATTTAGTTTCAGCCTTTGATTCTATCAGAGGCAATATTTTTATTAATATTACCTAATCACCAGCTCGTACCTTGCTGGTATGGATTGATTGATTTTATTTTCACGGCTACACTTAGAGCTTAAGAGCTCCTTTACAGTAGCGCCCTACATAAAATAAGGTTAGGGCTTATACAAATAAAACATTTAACTTACATTCACAATATAAATAATAATAGTCTAACAATAGTAACAAAAAGACAGTAATAATACAATAATAATAATAATAATAATAATAATAATAACAATGATAATGGAAAGATTATTTACAAAAGAGAGCATACAGACACAGTATCAGCCCGAAAAGCAAGCATCATATACTGTACAAGAAAAGCTATTAAATTAGACAGGGTGTCAGCTATTGTCCTGATGTTATAATTGAACTAAAAAAAAGTATTTTTACATAATGCAGTAATCAAATGTGAGAGGTATACTGCTCCAAGAAGCAGGTTGAAAGATGTATTTTGAAAGCTGTAGTGCTTGCAATGTTGACGAACTTATATAAATCGAAGGTGTTGAAGAGGCGTGAGGCGGTGCAAACAAAAGATTTATTGAACTTCATGGTTCGGTGTATAGGAATCTGGAGTGTTAATTTTGTGTATCTATTTTCTCGATTATGAACAGAATGCATTGGTGTAAAGGCATTGTAGAGATATAACGGGGTCTTGGTATGTAATATTTTATGTGTCAGAATGGCAACTGATAGCTGCCTGCGCTCGTGGAGTTTCAGCCATTTCAGCTGCACGTAGTAATGTGCCCATTTAGCATGAAATATGCCAATCACAGTATACCAGCGTAGCTCAATTCGGGATTTCGGGGCAGTGGTAAGTTCCCCCACTCTGTGACTCACATATTTTGGATTAATTAGAGGATACACTTGCAAAAATAACAACAAAATCAACTCCTATTTAAACATATTTAATTAATAAAATTAATGGCGCTACAAACATTTTAACACTTTAATTCTTGACCAAAATATCAACTGCTTGTTCCAAATGAACAAGGGATCACAAAATAAAATAAACAAATATTGAATTCAAAACCTGTGGTTTCCACATAAACCAACAATTCTTACTTAGTCTCACTTCCATAAAGCACTAACATTAAGTTTACATAACTCCGAGCTCTTTGGCTCCATGCATTTACATTATTATGGTGTCATTCTTGTACACCTCAAACACTGTCTTTTATATTTTCTTATTCTTTAAAACAAATATATAATTATATTTAAAATCTATGTTAATTATCTAATTCAATATTTTTGGGCATGTCCACACATTCAGTTGTTATCATCTCTCTTTATTTCACAAACATATTAAGGTAATCAGAAAATCAATTGTGTACTCCAGAGCGTGAAGGTACTTGACACAGTCAAAAAACTATAGTTACTCCCGAACTCAGTTGCCTTCAATCAACTCGTGGAATCCCACGTCCATACATTATTACAATAGGGATTGTTATTTATCTCTTATGTCTTAATAGATCATTATCATATAAGAAACTACGATCTGAACCGGCAAATGAAATATCCATCTTTAAGGGCCTCGGTTCAATGCCCGGGTCGTTTACAACTCTAAACACTCCTGGTGTATTCGTCTCTCTTTACAACAGCTTACGAGACGGTCTCTGTTCCATCTCGCTTTAAAAGAGCTAGTCTCTACTACTGGGGTGCGATTTATGACCTGTTAGGGTGGTGGAGATTTCCCGTCTGACCCAACATTTTAGTAGCTTATTTTCAAGGCTTTCAAAACAAACCTTTCCATTCTATCCAGTTCTGAGGAGACCAGGCTTTATTGTACCGTAACATTCAAACAACTATTCTTTGGTTCACAGACCATTTTCATATCCTTGGCATTTATTAATTATGAGAGGGTCCTCATTGATTGGGAAGATTAAATACACATACGACGACGGAGAATTTCAGGGGCTTTTATCATAAGAAGATCCTGCATTCGAATCTCTTCAGGTGCCTCGGGAACTAATCCCATACAGAGGGCTTATACAAAATGCGATTTAGAGTCGGCCGTGGCCCATATGACATACGATCAATAATACCATATATTAGCTCCCTTTTTAAATACATACACAATGCCTCGTGATACTAATGTCACAAATAGAGGACTTATACAATTATCATTCACTGCAATCAACTACCCTCCATAAGTAATGTACCAAGTATTTAACTACTACGCGTTCCGAGCGTGACACTTTAATATTATATTTGCGCTCATTATGCGCTATGCATTATTTTAAGCCGAAAATGTCTTCCCAAGAACTGATAAAATCTCTTTAGTAACAATTCAATATTATTTTAATTCACATATTAATCTTTCCATGGTCGATAAATCGTTCCCTGTTTTAAAATATTCCATTGAACCTCATTTCTTACACATACGTTAAGGCTTAACGTTCTTATGTTCATATCAATTTATTTGATTTTTATTTAACATTTCCATATTTAATTATTATTATTATTCTTTATTCTTTATATAAGCTCAAAAGCTATTTCTTTCATATCTCAACTTTACTTTATTTCAATGTCTTTCATGATATTTAACTGATATTTCGCTTGCTCTTATGACATTTGTTAAATACTTTAACCCTTTATTCACCTATTACCTCTACGGGATTTATTCTTTACATAATTATTCATAATTTCTCTATTTATTTTATTATTGTTCAGACCGTATTCTTGATTATTCAGCATTTATTCATTAAAACACATCCCTTTCACTCAAAACTCCGGTGAGTTGTACACAATCAATTTCTGACACCAAAATAAAAATGAATTTTGTACTTACATATTTTCAGATCATCCCATGATCTTAAATCTGGTGCGGTGTTTCATTTTTGGGGCCCACTTTGAACTTTTTACACCATATTGAAGGTATTCATCTTACGTAAAAACACTTTTTGACCTATATCTAGAACACTTAATATTGACGACATTTTTATATACTGGTGTGTCCCTTTTGAACACATAATAACACTAAAAATATTATCTAACACACAATCTTGATTATTTTACACTTCACAATTACTCGATCACTAGGCCGTACTTCTGAGCCTATCACACGTGATCTTCTTTAATTCCCGTCTCCAAGGGTGAGATTTATCTGATGTCGGCTTCCTATTCTGAAGAAATACGAAAGTCCTGAAACATCTACTGTTCCCTGGAGTTCAATTCTGCTATTCCTATCCTGGATAACTGGCTATTGATCTAGCTTGAACGGCTTCTCTGTAGATCTGTCTATCGATCCTAACGAAAGTCTATATGGATCGAGGTCTCCTCTAAGACCTATAGATTTAGTTTCTAACAGCTAGCACTTCTTGATTCTAGTACTATTAGAATTGTTCGCCTGATATCTGGAGCTAATGTTTATAGTCTCCTATTCTATTTATTTGAACTGTTTTAACGCTCCTACGTTCGAACCTTATTCTGTTCTTCCTTTTTAGGTTGCTTCAATTTAAATAACAGTTTATCTGTCTGGTACGATACTTCCGTACGTTATGATCTGTTCGTTCGAACATATACGACCTATCGCCTTTAAGTCCGACGTTCGCAGCCTGCTCTGACTATATCTTGCGAATTTTCACTTTAACTTGTATACAGTCGGGCCTAAATCCTATAATTAGGATTTTCCTAATACTTCACTGCGGCGATACTTTAAGATTTCGTCTTGACCACCCCTTATGGAAGGCAAGCAAGTCGTTACTACTGTGACGCCTGTGGCTATTGGATCTTACTTCGGTGGTGTGAAACAGCGTTTTCTCCCCTCTGGCTGTCTGAATACTGCATGCGATGTGACGTGATACAGCGTTACGTCCCCTCACGGGCTCTCAGAATAACTGCTTGTGCTGATATAACTTCACGTCCTCCTGGACGGATTCGTGATGCGTGATGCGTGGCGATACCCCTCGGGCCGTTCGAATACTGCATGATTGGCTTGGAAACGCCCGAAGCTTTATACTGTTTTACTACAAAAAAATAAGACTCAAGCCTTTCCTGTGGTCAACTTCTAAAATAATGGTGCCACAAATATAAAATTCATACCTTCCGAAAGCTCGTCTTCTCAATGTCAAATGATCTTATTGCACCTAAGAATCGATCGTGCAATTTGGAGATATTAATTAATTTCTCGTCCTCAATTGTGTGGGTGTTGCATTCTTTTTGGTCTCTCCCCTCCACAGAGGCTTAGGTAATTCACCGATGACGTCGTCTTACGTCGGCAGTTTATTTCTGCACAATTATTACATGGTTTCTCTATACTGAAAAATCTCTCATTCAAAATAATTCACTGTACTGTGCTTGTTTACTCATTATTATGCTCGTAAACGTGTTAATTTTAATTATTCCTCTTATGGCGCGTATGCGACGTTGTCAATTTCCAGCCACGTCAGCTTGAATCCCGATTCAGGCTTGTCTTTCTATCACGGTGGAAGATTCCACTCAGTTATTAATACTCGTGACCAGCCCTCTCTGGCATGTCGAGTGGGGTGATCTCATCTAAGGAGCATCTGTCCCTAGTCGCTTGCACAATGTTAAGCTATATTCCTGGCTTAAAATCTCTCTCCGTTCCTTTAAGAAACTATACGTTTCTTTCATTTCTTCCTTAAGGACATTGGTTCGACCGTCATGGACCCTATGGCCCATGGGTTCATCTCTCCCCTCCTTAGGTAAATAAATTTTCGAAAATTTTGAGGAAATTTATTTCAATTTAATTTGTATTACTCTATTCGTCGAATCCATCATGACGTCATCCGTATTTACTGTTGTTTTTACTTCTTTTAAGTCGTATCCGGTAATTGTGTAGGTCGGGTATGCTCTGTCCCTACCCTTTCTTTCTTTCTTTCATTGTCTGGACTTTAAGTTCCCAGAACCTCATTCTCCCTTACGGGTTTGGCCTATCCCTACCCGTTTCCTTATTTCATCATTTTCTTTTCTTAAATTGGAATTTTCTTCTTCAATAAATTCAATTATTTCTTTAATTTCCCAATATACTTTCTCCAATTCGCATTCGCACTCGAATGCTTGAGCTCTATTTTCTATTTCTTCCTTATTCTTGTCTATGTCAAAAGCGGATTCATCTCTAAATGTTTCCATGACCAGGGCTTGTTCATTTTCTTCATCAAAATCTTCGGGAGGGTAATATAATTTCAAATTTGCTGAATTCATGGTCACTTCGTGATCCGTTTCACAGTGCCGAATTCTATATGCGTTATTCCTCAAATCTCTAATTATCTGATATGGTCCATGGTACATTTTCTGGAACTTCTTGTACACACGGTTCCCTGGATCCGAAATGGCTGGTCTTTTCACTAACACCATTTCTCCTGCTAATAATGGTCGATGATACCTCTTATGCCTATTTCTTCTCTGCCTCCTGTCGGCTTGAGCTTTTAGATGCTCAAAGGCTCTCCTAATTCGTACATCTCTACCCGGCTGAGCGTCTGCTGGTCTAGGAATTACCAGATTCCAAGGTCTTTCTGGTTGCTCATTCCGATGTAACGTTATGGGTATCTCTCCTGTGGATTCATGGATTGTATTATTTATACAAAATTCAATAATATCCAAAATATCTATCCACTTCCAATTTTCTTCGGCACAGTATATTCTACAATACTTGGCCGTTTCTCTCATAACTCTCTCTACAGGGTTTGCCTCAGGATGGCGAATACTTGACAAAATTTGACGTATTCCAAGTCTTTCTAATTCTCGTCTGAACTCTACACTGGTGAAACAACTGCCGTGATCCGACAACAAATTCTCAGGTTTCCCCAGAATCGGTATCACTTTTTCTTTAAGTCGTTTTAACACCTGTTTGGTACTAGTCTTCTGTATGGGAGCAAGGACAACCATTTTAGTGAAGACATCCATAGCCACCATTATGTGTCGATTTCCTCTTCTTGCCTTTGGCAAAGGTCCAAAATTATCGATAGATATGATTTGGCCGGGCCTTTCAGGCAACAATGGTATAGGCTTCTGTCTCATCAGAAATGCATTAGGTTTAATCCTTTGACATAGATCACATGTCTTTAGCGTGTCCCTTACAGTTTCTCTCAGTCTCGGCCATATAAATGCTTCTTTCAGCATCGAGACTGTTTTGTCGACTCCCATATGTCCGAACGATCTATGGGCTAACCATACTATTTTCCTCTGCAAAATTGCAGGTACAACAATCCTTAATTTCGTATGGTCAGAGTCCACAAACTTATATAATAACCCATTATAAAACGTGTAGTCCTGTGCTATCTTCTCAGCTTCCATATACGCTGGTGTTCCTCTTATCAAGCTTCCCTCAAGGAATGATATGAGCATGTTCATCCATGGATCCTCCCGTTGTCTTTGACTAATGCTTCTTAACTCATTAAGAGTACGCTGATCCCTGTCTTCCAAATCTATAGCCATTACTTCCTCTTCTATGGACTCTGGCTGTCTACTTAAGTAGTCTGGAACTATGTTTTCCTTTCCTGGGCAGTACTCTATCTTGACATCAAATTGTTGAATATATAAAGCCCAACGCATCAACCTTTGACTGGATAAATCAGTCTTCATCAAAAAGGTTAAGGCTTTATGATCCGTCCTTAGAATGACCTGAAACCCATATACGATCTTCCGCCAATATTGCAACGCGTGCAATATCGCTAACAGCTCGATCTCGCTGATCGTATAATTTTTCTCGTGTGGTTTCAGTCTCCTACTTGTGAAAGCTAGATAGTTCTTCTTATCAGGGTTTTCCGGGTTCTCCTGATATAGCATTGCCCCTATTCCAATCTGGGATGCGTCTGTCTGAATGATAAATCTCTGATTAAAATCAGGATATCCTAACTTCACGTAATTTAAGAGCATTTCCTTGGCTTCCACGAATGCTTTTTCTGCTTCCTCCGTCCATTTCCACTTGCCCCCCTTCTTCAGAAGGTCCTGTAGTGGTGCCACAGTTTTGGTGTATGATGGACAATGTCCTGAGAAGAACCCAATCAATCCCAAAAACTGGCGAACGTTCTTCACTTTCAAAGGCCTTGGAAAATCCCTTATCGATTCCAATTTGCATGGATTTGGTTTAACACCATCCTTGTCAATCACATGCCCTAAAAATGTCACTTGCCTTTGACAGAAGTTCGACTTCTTTAAATTTATCTTAAAATTTGCCCTTCTTAGGTCTTCTAATAATTTCTTCAAATTTTCTAAATGTTCCTCAATGTTCTCCGAGGTAAGCAAAATGTCATCTACGTATCGGATAGTGCACTCTTTCACTTCCTCTGACAGGTTTCGATCCAGCGCTCTTATTAATGCGGATCCTGCAGTCTTTAATCCAAACGGACATCTTCTAAAGCAGTACGTTTGTTGATCGAACTGAAATCCAGTCAACAAGCTGGTTTTCTCTTCCAGTTCGAGATGATGATACGAAGAAGTCATGTCAATATTTGTAAAAATCTTCTTGCCTTTAAATTTCCTCAGTATTTCTTTTATGGGTGGTGCCGAATCATTTTCTGGTATAATTTTTGCATTCAGATTTCTGGCATCTAAACACACCCTTACTGAGCCATCCGGTTTACTCACAATCACTAATGGACTAACATATGGTGTCGCCATCTTTTCTATAACACCTGCATTCATCATCTCCTGCAGTGTTTTCTTGGTTTGTGGGTAATGTTTTTCAGCAACCGGGTATGGTTTTTGTTTGAACGGTGCCCAATCGTTGACTTGGAACGCGTATTTAAAATTTTCAATCTTCCCTGGCTTGGAATCAAATACGTCCCTATAATCCAATAATAATTTCTTTAACTGTTCCTTAATTTCGAGGCTGACTTTAGCTTCCTCCACTTTTCCTGACAGGTTGGTCTCGAACTCATTTTCTACATTATCTTCGAGTTCTATGTTGAGGACTTCAAATATTTTTTCTATGTCCTTATAATCTTCCTCAATCACTTCTTCCATATGCCATACCTGTTCTGTTATTTTCGCCTCCTGATCCTGTAGGTTAATGTTTTGCTCATCCACATCCTCTCTTTGAATTCTAATGCAATTTTGCGCTAGGTCTATAATGACCTTGTTCTCACGGATAAAATCAATACCTAATATGACATTATACGGTAATTGATTTACCAGCAAAAAGCACTGCGAAATTTCAGCGTTACCCATGATTAAATCAATGTATACCTGAAATTTACATGTCAAAGATTTTTCAGGGATAATTCCCTTAATCTTTACGCTTGATGTGGGAATCTTTAGTACTCGGCCCCTTGTTTCCAATTCACTTAAAAGGGTTTGTGTAATTAAACTTATTGTGGATCCAGTATCAATCAATGCTCTGACCAGTAATCCTTCTATCCTAAGCATAATTATAGGTAGTTCTCTTTTAACAGGTGGGATTCCTTCCACATCCTCGTTAATTAGTTCATCTGGTCTGGCTATCCAATTTACAATTTCTACTTCCTCCCAGCTCCTGGTATGTTTCCACTTTTGACAATTTAAGTTTGGAGTTTTTTTTTCCTGAGGGCTCCCTTTTCCCTCAATCTTTAGCTGAGCTTGAAGTTCCAAGCTTTGAGCTCCGTCTAGTCGGTCGGGTGATTTCCGGTTCTTGATTGCCTCACTCCAACGGACTTTTTGCCTATCAGGTTCATCTGGTCTTTCGTTCATATAACGAAGACTCTCCTGATATCTTTCTTCTATTTCGGCCCGATATTCATCATCTCTATCGTCTGGCCTTACATTCCTCCTGGGATAATTCTCCCATTTCTTTCTGTTGTCCGGCCTTTGCTGGTTATTATTATAGGGTCGGCTTTCCTGTTGCCTATAACCTGTCGTTCTAGGATTTCTTCCTCGATATCCTCCCCGGTAATATGGCTGTATCCTTCTAGGCTCCTGGTGCCCATACTCTCGATCTCGTCCTTGAGTATCCGTACTGGTGGACTGATTCCTGGTCGCTGGTTTTTCTCCAGTTTCCTGACTGCTGGCCATGTGTACTTGCTCAGTTTGTCTCTGATGCCGAGGTGTTACGTGCGAAGTCGTCATATCTAACTGACGTAATACGCTTTCCACTTCCACAGAACTTCTGGCTTTGGATGAGATTAGCAGCCTCTGAATCTCATATGGAAGCTGTCTTGCAATGGCGGCACACAGGTCGTTTTCTGCCGGAGCAATATCCAGTTCGCGGAATTTACACAGCTGAGCGGTGAAAAATTCCGAGTATTTAGTGGGTGCATTGGTGCTGTACTTCCTAGAGTACAGATCTAGCCTTAAATTTTCTTGGACATCTGCTGCCCAATATCGCTTTAAAAATGCTTCCCTAAAGCCTTCCACCGTATCAAAAGTGTATCTGAAGCTTCTGAACCAGGTGAGACAATCACCTGCCAACAGCTTTTCAATAGCTCTCAGTCTCCGATCCTGAGGAACCTTCATTTCATTTAGATACTCTGCCACTTCTTTTAGCCAGTATTTTGGAGTAATAGACATGTTATTACCCGTAAACTTTACTGGTCTGTCCTCATTGGATTTTATAATGTTTATTATTTGGCCATTTGTCTGATTCGTGTACGGGGTTGACATCGCCATTGGATATCCTGGGATCTTATAAGGGCTCTCCCCTCCTAAGTCCCTCTCCGCATCTGTGCCTTGTTCACGAGAATCTGCCCATCCTGTTTTTGGAAACTCCTCCTGATTTTCGAATTCTAGCTTCCTTTCTCTTCGGGCACTTTCTTCATTTGCCATGAGTTGGATTTCCATTTGACTGTTCTTATGTTCCGTCCTCTCCAATCGGGATCTTAATTCATTCTGAATTCTTTCTTGATTCCTTTTAATCTCTTCCTCTTCCTTTTTGGATTGGAATTTCTCATCCCTGTAACTATCCCTGAATTCCTTTAGTTGTTCTTCTACCTCTTTCTTAAAGATCATGACCCTTTGGTCTATAATTTCTGGCTTAACGTCACCTATGGTCTCCAGGCCCTCTCGTATCTCCTTTATTTGCTTATCCACTTCTTTTTGTCCTTTGTAAACTTTATCCTGGATCTTGTTCATATCCTCTCGAGCCCTTCCTTGCTCCTCGAATATAATTGTTATGTCGGTCATAACCTTATCTATCTCTCCCTTTGTGTCTCCCATTTGTTTTGTTAATCCTACTACGGTTTCCTGAATTCCAGTAACCCCTCTATCTATCTTCTCTATTTTTATAAGTTGTTCATCACGATCCCTTTTTCGTTGCGTGCTTTCCTTCTTAAGATTCCCTTCGTATTCGCTTAACTTCGTAGTTATATCCCCCTCATGCTTTCTCAACCATTCGTCCACTTGTCCCGTGAATACGTTAAATTGCAATTCCCTTTTGTTGGCATCGGCCTCACCTTGCTTCTTAACCTCAGTTAGTTTTGTCCGTACTTTCTCGACTTTCCCCTCGAGGTTTTCTACTTTCTTTTCCATCCCTCCAAACCTGTTTCCTAACGCCTCAATACTACTTTTTATCTCTCCCTGGGATTTTTCACAAATACTTTTGTTCGATTCTATTTGAGCTTCTAAAATTTTCTGCACACCTTGGATCGGGGTTACAAGTTCCTTTTTACATTCGTCCCCATTTTGTTTACAAGTTGTTTCCATAGAACCAATTTTATCCTCGATCATTTTAAAATGATTTTGACATTCATTTATGGATTTTACCGTACTATCGTTCAAGGTATTTATTTGGACTTGCAATCCTGAATGAAATCCTTTATTTTCATCTTTTAACTCACTTAACTTGTCCCCAAACATGGTGTCAAAACCTTGGAACTTGTTATTTATTTTATCTATCTCAGCCTTTACTTCATTGTTCATTTTTACACAGTTAGCCTCGATAGCTTCTAACTTAGTTTCCATGGTATTACTTTTAACTCCGATAGCCTCTAATTTAGTGCCCATATTATCACTGTTAGTTTTTAGTGACTCCAAACTTAGATTTATAGATCCTAACCCTTCTTTATTTTCAGTCTGTTGTTTATCCAACTTATTCAAACTCTCATTTATGGATTCGAACACTTTGTTATTTTCATCCTTTTGGAGACTCAATGTATTGTCTATTGTTCCCAATTTATTGTTCAGGGTCTCCCACTTTCCTTTGCTATCAGCTTTTATCGCCTACAACTTCTCATTACTATCGGCTTTGATCGCCCCCAACTTCTCATTACTATCGGCTTTTATCGCCTCCAAAAGCCCCTGCAATTCCTCACTCAATACCATCTTATGAGAAGACAGTGGGCCACAAATGCCACCACACTAGTTCATGCTTGAGAGATGATACTCTGAATTCGTGTGTCCCAATTTCTTTTAAAATATTACCTTGGTACGGGTATTCACTTACAACGTACCCTTTTACTACTTTTATTCAATATCATAAACCTTTATGGAAGTGTTTAAAATTCAAAATTTCGAAAAACCATTTTTTTTTCAAAAAATGAAAATTTTAATTTTTCGAGAAAACTCGGGTTTTCCCTAGGAAAACTCAGCCCTGCGTACTGGGCGCCAAAATCATAAGATGATTTGCTAGGGGGTTTAATATATATATATTCATATATTCAGGGCTGCTCGGTATGAGTTTCCAGGGACCCATGCGGTCAGTTAATATTTTACGTTGTAGCTTTTCCTATCATTACTTTAATTTTACATGATATGACCGACTTAAGTGTTCCTCTAGTTATTAATCCAGCACAGTATTTATATATCCCCCTGTGCCCATTTAGCATGAAATATGCCAATCACAGTATACCAGCGTAGCTCAATTCGGGATTTCGGGGCAGTGGTAAGTTCCCCCACTCTGTGACTCACATATTTTGGATTAATTAGAGGATACACTTGCAAAAATAACAACAAAATCAACTCCTATTTAAACATATTTAATTAATAAAATTAATGGCGCTACAAACATTTTAACACTTTAATTCTTGACCAAAATATCAACTGCTTGTTCCAAATGAACAAGGGATCACAAAATAAAATAAACAAATATTGAATTCAAAACCTGTGGTTTCCACATAAACCAACAATTCTTACTTAGTCTCACTTCCATAAAGCACTAACATTAAGTTTACATAACTCCGAGCTCTTTGGCTCCATGCATTTACATTATTATGGTGTCATTCTTGTACACCTCAAACACTGTCTTTTATATTTTCTTATTCTTTAAAACAAATATATAATTATATTTAAAATCTATGTTAATTATCTAATTCAATATTTTTGGGCATGTCCACACATTCAGTTGTTATCATCTCTCTTTATTTCACAAACATATTAAGGTAATCAGAAAATCAATTGTGTACTCCAGAGCGTGAAGGTACTTGACACAGTCAAAAAACTATAGTTACTCCCGAACTCAGTTGCCTTCAATCAACTCGTGGAATCCCACGTCCATACATTATTACAATAGGGATTGTTATTTATCTCTTATGTCTTAATAGATCATTATCATATAAGAAACTACGATCTGAACCGGCAAATGAAATATCCATCTTTAAGGGCCTCGGTTCAATGCCCGGGTCGTTTACAACTCTAAACACTCCTGGTGTATTCGTCTCTCTTTACAACAGCTTACGAGACGGTCTCTGTTCCATCTCGCTTTAAAAGAGCTAGTCTCTACTACTGGGGTGCGATTTATGACCTGTTAGGGTGGTGGAGATTTCCCGTCTGACCCAACATTTTAGTAGCTTATTTTCAAGGCTTTCAAAACAAACCTTTCCATTCTATCCAGTTCTGAGGAGACCAGGCTTTATTGTACCGTAACATTCAAACAACTATTCTTTGGTTCACAGACCATTTTCATATCCTTGGCATTTATTAATTATGAGAGGGTCCTCATTGATTGGGAAGATTAAATACACATACGACGACGGAGAATTTCAGGGGCTTTTATCATAAGAAGATCCTGCATTCGAATCTCTTCAGGTGCCTCGGGAACTAATCCCATACAGAGGGCTTATACAAAATGCGATTTAGAGTCGGCCGTGGCCCATATGACATACGCTCAATAATACCATATATTAGCTCCCTTTTTAAATACATACACAATGCCTCGTGATACTAATGTCACAAATAGAGGACTTATACAATTATCATTCACTGCAATCAACTACCCTCCATAAGTAATGTACCAAGTATTTAACTACTACGCGTTCCGAGCGTGACACTTTAATATTATATTTGCGCTCATTATGCGCTATGCATTATTTTAAGCCGAAAATGTCTTCCCAAGAACTGATAAAATCTCTTTAGTAACAATTCAATATTATTTTAATTCACATATTAATCTTTCCATGGTCGATAAATCGTTCCCTGTTTTAAAATATTCCATTGAACCTCATTTCTTACACATACGTTAAGGCTTAACGTTCTTATGTTCATATCAATTTATTTGATTTTTATTTAACATTTCCATATTTAATTATTATTATTATTCTTTATTCTTTATATAAGCTCAAAAGCTATTTCTTTCATATCTCAACTTTACTTTAATTCAATGTCTTTCATGATATTTAACTGATATTTCGCTTGCTCTTATGACATTTGTTAAATACTTTAACCCTTTATTCACCTATTACCTCTACGGGATTTATTCTTTACATAATTATTCATAATTTCTCTATTTATTTTATTATTGTTCAGACCGTATTCTTGATTATTCAGCATTTATTCATTAAAACACATCCCTTTCACTCAAAACTCCGGTGAGTTGTACACAATCAATTTCTGACACCAAAATAAAAATGAATTTTGTACTTACATATTTTCAGATCATCCCATGATCTTAAATCTGGTGCGGTGTTTCATTTTTGGGGCCCACTTTGAACTTTTTACACCATATTGAAGGTATTCATCTTACGTAAAAACACTTTTTGACCTATATCTAGAACACTTAATATTGACGACATTTTTATATACTGGTGTGTCCCTTTTGAACACATAATAACACTAAAAATATTATCTAACACACAATCTTGATTATTTTACACTTCACAATTACTCGATCACTAGGCCGTACTTCTGAGCCTATCACACGTGATCTTCTTTAATTCCCGTCTCCAAGGGTGAGATTTATCTGATGTCGGCTTCCTATTCTGAAGAAATACGAAAGTCCTGAAACATCTACTGTTCCCTGGAGTTCAATTCTGCTATTCCTATCCTGGATAACTGGCTATTGATCTAGCTTGAACGGCTTCTCTGTAGATCTGTCTATCGATCCTAACGAAAGTCTATATGGATCGAGGTCTCCTCTAAGACCTATAGATTTAGTTTCTAACAGCTAGCACTTCTTGATTCTAGTACTATTAGAATTGTTCGCCTGATATCTGGAGCTAATGTTTATAGTCTCCTATTCTATTTATTTGAACTGTTTTAACGCTCCTACGTTCGAACCTTATTCTGTTCTTCCTTTTTAGGTTGCTTCAATTTAAATAACAGTTTATCTGTCTGGTACGATACTTCCGTACGTTATGATCTGTTCGTTCGAACATATACGACCTATCGCCTTTAAGTCCGACGTTCGCAGCCTGCTCTGACTATATCTTGCGAATTTTCACTTTAACTTGTATACAGTCGGGCCTAAATCCTATAATTAGGATTTTCCTAATACTTCACTGCGGCGATACTTTAAGATTTCGTCTTGACCACCCCTTATGGAAGGCAAGCAAGTCGTTACTACTGTGACGCCTGTGGCTATTGGATCTTACTTCGGTGGTGTGAAACAGCGTTTTCTCCCCTCTGGCTGTCTGAATACTGCATGCGATGTGACGTGATACAGCGTTACGTCCCCTCACGGGCTCTCAGAATAACTGCTTGTGCTGATATAACTTCACGTCCTCCTGGACGGATTCGTGATGCGTGATGCGTGGCGATACCCCTCGGGCCGTTCGAATACTGCATGATTGGCTTGGAAACGCCCGAAGCTTTATACTGTTTTACTACAAAAAAATAAGACTCAAGCCTTTCCTGTGGTCAACTTCTAAAATAATGGTGCCACAAATATAAAATTCATACCTTCCGAAAGCTCGTCTTCTCAATGTCAAATGATCTTATTGCACCTAAGAATCGATCGTGCAATTTGGAGATATTAATTAATTTCTCGTCCTCAATTGTGTGGGTGTTGCATTCTTTTTGGTCTCTCCCCTCCACAGAGGCTTAGGTAATTCACCGATGACGTCGTCTTACGTCGGCAGTTTATTTCTGCACAATTATTACATGGTTTCTCTATACTGAAAAATCTCTCATTCAAAATAATTCACTGTACTGTGCTTGTTTACTCATTATTATGCTCGTAAACGTGTTAATTTTAATTATTCCTCTTATGGCGCGTATGCGACGTTGTCAATTTCCAGCCACGTCAGCTTGAATCCCGATTCAGGCTTGTCTTTCTATCACGGTGGAAGATTCCACTCAGTTATTAATACTCGTGACCAGCCCTCTCTGGCATGTCGAGTGGGGTGATCTCATCTAAGGAGCATCTGTCCCTAGTCGCTTGCACAATGTTAAGCTATATTCCTGGCTTAAAATCTCTCTCCGTTCCTTTAAGAAACTATACGTTTCTTTCATTTCTTCCTTAAGGACATTGGTTCGACCGTCATGGACCCTATGGCCCATGGGTTCAGTAAGGTGTGGTATGTTCATCTCGCCTTACATCCAGAATGTACCGAACACATGCATTCTGGACTCTTTGTAATTTGATGTTCTGTGTTTCTGGTAAATCATTGTATACAGCAGAGCCATAATCAATGAT
This sequence comes from Meconema thalassinum, assembly GCA_946902985.2. Lineage (NCBI taxonomy): Eukaryota > Metazoa > Arthropoda > Insecta > Orthoptera > Tettigoniidae > Meconema > Meconema thalassinum. The sequence continues at coordinate 83,110,221 of OX336400.1, read as the reverse complement.
TGGAAAAATGAGAGTTTGGACGAAGAGCTTACGTATGTTAGGAGGGGTGTAAGAAACAGTTCTTTTCAGGAGATGCATAGTTGATACAACCTTCATTACCACATTAGAAGTATGCTCTGCCCACGACAGTGTTTTATCAAATATCACTCCAAGATTATTGACAGTGTTGCTAAATTTAATATTATTATCTAGTATCGTGATGGGTGGTAGTGAATTAAAATCTACTGAATTTAGAAGTTTTGTACATCCAATGGATATAAGTTGTGTTTTAGATATGTTCAAGTTAAGATTATGATTTAGGGCCCATTCACAAAGCCTGTCAATGTCTTCATTAAACAGATTTATACGATCACATGCAGTGCTAGGCATGAGGTGAAAATAGGCTTGGAGGTCATCAGCGTATATATGAAAAGAACTATTTCGGAATTCATTCGAAACATCGTTTATATATATCGAGAAGCATAGTGGACCTAAGACAGATCCCTGAGGTACTCCACTTTCTACCGATTTCCAGTCTGAGGAAGAGCCATCCGCGAGGACCACTCTCTGTGTACGCATGGAAAGGTATGATTTGAACCAGGAAAGAGTACTCTGAGAGAAGCCAAAAGATTTCAGCTTTGCAAGAAGTATATTGTGATTCACACAATCAAAAGCCTTACTGAAATCGAAAAGACATAAGATTGTAAGCTGACGCTTGTCCATAGCTGAGCGTATATCATCGCTGACCTTTAACAATGCAGTGGTGGTACTATGCCCCCTTTTAAACCCAGATTGGTAAGGATTGAATATATTAAATTTAGTTAGGTATTCACATACTTTTTCATGAACAATTTTCTCAAGCGCTTTACTAAGGGCACAAAGGATATTTATTGGTCTAAAGTCACTACAACCAGTGGGGTTTTTATTTTTTGGTACTGGACGTATGTTAGCACACTTCCAAAGAGTCGGGTATACTCCACTTTGTAGAGAGAAATTAAATAGATGGATAATTGGGGGTAGAAATACTTCAAGACAGTTAGAAATAAGAGAAATTGGGATGCTATCAGGGCCTCTTGCTTTTGTACGAATTGATTTGATGGCTTTCACAATCTGGTGTGGGTAAACATACATAAAGAAAATTTTTTCATGGGCAGGGGGAGGGATGGATGTGTATTTCATGACGGTCTCTGATACTCTTAATACATCACCAATTGACGCAACATTTGAGTAATGTGCGTTTAATTGTGATGCAGAGACAGGCATCTCAACATCAGTGACTGAACTGGCACCAACTCCCAATGATTTTGCAGCACGCCATCTGGCGGAGGTGGTTTTGCAGTCACCGAAGAGGTTGTACATATATTTCACTTTTGTGTTCCTAATTGTTTGTTTTGTCTTATTACGCAGAATTCTATACTCTTCATAGTCAATGGTAAGTTTAGATTTAATACATGTTCTACGTGCTTTATCACGTTTCTTTAAAAGCGTTTTGATTTCTTTACTGATCCACGGAGCAGAGCTATGTTTTATATCCACTTTCTTTTGCGGTGAATGCATATCATAGAGTTTATTTACACAATCATTAAATAGAGCCACTTTCTCATCTATGTCAGTGGATTGGTAGAAATTCTGCCAAGGGAGTAATTCTGCGTCCGTTTTAAAATCATTTAAATTAAATTTGCTGAAGTCACGTACAAAGATAGATTTTGGTCGAAGTTTCGGGGTAGATAAAGAAAACACTGCATACAGGAGATCATGGGCTGAGAATCCAGCAGCTGGTTCTTGTCCGTAGTCAACAACGAGGTCATTACAGTTTGAAGAGATAATATCGAGAGAGCTGTCACAAGTAGCTGTGTGAAATGTAGTATCGAATGGTAAACATTCAACATTACAGGAACAGAGCACATCACATACCTGTTCAGTTTCAAAAGCTCCACTACCAAACCGAGCATTGACGTCCCCAGCAATAAAATCATATTTATAATCAAGAATGAACCTGTACATGTCATTCAGAAAAATATCTAGGTAGCCAGCTTTCGGTGGACGGTACACACAAGCAAAGAGAATTTTAGTTTCGGTAAGAGAAATGTCAAGTATAATGTATTCAGGCCTCTTACTATATTCACCAGGAGACTGACTTAGCACGCTATACTTTATGCTATCCCTAAGGTAAACTGCAACACCACCTCCACCGACGGTTAATCTGTCATTTCTAATGACTTTATAGCCAGTGAGAGAGACAGCAGCATCTGGAATTGAGGGCTTGCAAAAGGACTCACTTACTGCAATTATGTCAAAAGACGAACCACCAAAGACGTGACAAAATTCAGAATAGTGAGAGGAGTCAACTAATGATTGAGCATTGATATGAGCAATTTTTAGGCAGTTTGTGTTTTTCAGACTGATAGCGGAAAGTATGTCTGATAGACTATGGTCAGATACAACCATAGGCACAAGTTAAAAGATCTTGTAAAGTAGTGAAAGGCATTGCCTAGTCACTCAGAAGAGAAATTAGTACAGTGACAATTATATGTCGTCATTCATAATCTACAATAGCACAAACTACAACACAATTTAGAAGCTAAAGAAAAAGTTAAGTTATGACAGATGGCACATAAATATATGAGTTAAATAATGACACAGTGAAACACACTGCAATCTTCGGTAACATTTTGGAATTACACAGTCATGTCATCAGATCTGTCTAGAATTGAGCTAGGCATAGTTTAAAGTCACTTGTCACTCACCAACCAACACAGCCTGAAAATGCCATTAAGGTTTTATATCTCAAGACATGGTGTACGTTATAGCTATATAGACTATACATTTAAATTAACATTTGTGATAGGTTGAATTAAAAAACAAACAAAAAAGGAAATACAGATAAAATGAAATTAAAGTTGAATGTGGTTTAAAGCAGGCCTACTAGTCTCCAGCTTGTACCCAATATAGGTCTACTTACAGAACATAAAATGTATTCACATTGCATGATGCAAGGATAGACAGGAAATGTTAATCTGAAAACATAACAGTGATGGTTACAGGTGGCAGCTGAAGAACTATTATTTATAATAATTACCATCCATTGGGGTTAATCTCACTAAATGTCTGTCAGAGGAGAGAGAGAGGACTCTTGCAGTCCTGAGCTAGCAGCCATTAAATCAACTGCGGACTGGGTTAACTTTGTTCTGCCTGATCTGTATGACAATATCTATGTCGTGCAGTAGCCTATAGCTCACACTCACCATTAACATTAACAACGTGTATAGGAGACGGAAGATGGGTTTGGGCTGGGAGCGAAAGGTGAAAGCAAGTAAGCAAGTAAGTAAAGACGTAAGTAGTGTTTAAAGCTGATTAATTGTTGGAAAAGGCTTGGTACTGGTAGGCTACTTAAGAGAGAAGCTTAATATTTATAAAAAATCATTTTGCCAACCTGTTCAATAAGGGAAGGAAGCTTGGAACTAATAGCAAGCAGTATAGCCCAGTATTGGTGTCTATTTGGTAAAGGCAGATTTACAAACGTTGTAGAATTTAGCAGCAAATTTTCTAAATGTTGTTGCCTAAGAGGAATGTGGTATTTCTTAAATTTAAATTTCCCAGCCTTACTTACTTTCGAGCAATAGGTACCGGTATTATGGTATACAGTTGTTACAATCAATTGGTTAAAGTTAAAATTACATTAGTAAGGGATATAACACTGATCACACTAACTCAGATCAATCTAAGGTCATTGAAATTAGTCAGCCTGTGGCGAATACCTCAGCTAACTGCAAAGATGACGCCTTTATTGGACAAACAATGCTTAACTCCCACCTTGTCGATTGTTTTTTGGAGCAATTCCAACCGTAACTTGGTTAGGTCTTCCCTAATTACAGTCCCAGTTCCCTTCAATTTCTTCTTCGCCTGAAAGAGCGCAATCCGCTTGGCAAAGGAGACAAATTTACATATGATGGGGCGTGGCTTCTGGGTGTTTCTTGAGCCTACCCTATGGGTCCTGTCAATGTCCTAATTTTTTATATTTACTCCTAGCTGTTCTGCCAAGTTAAGGACGAGCTGATCAGTCGATTCGCCATCCTTTTCTTCCATGCCAAACACCCGGATACAATTCCGTCGGGAGTATTGCTCCATTGTTCGCAGTTCCTCTTTCAGTGATTGCACTCCCTCCTCGCTGGCCTTAATTTTCTTTTCCATATCGTCTATCACCTTAGTGTTGAAATCAATGGATGCTTTGAGACCCTCTATTACTTTTGAGGTGATCTCATCAACAAGCCTTGACAAGAAGGAGGGCTGGCTAACCAAGTCATTTACGATTTTTAGCACTAATGTTGACAAGTCGCCATGTTCATCAGTGCTGCCCTCTGTGTGGTTAATGCCAGCATTTCCCATCTTTGCCGAGGGAGAGCGCTGACAGTCTTCCTGCACCTGTTGGCGATTCTGCGCATTACGCTTCGTGTTTTTATTTTTCCCTCCAGACATTGTATAACCTAAAATTGAGTTCTACTATGTATAAATGTAGATGATTAAGGGTTTTAGAGTATATTTGACAGCCTGATTTATTTTGACGACTGATGTACAGTAATTTCACTCACCGGATTGTTGGTTTAAATTGACACACGATCGCGAGAACACGTTAAAAATACACTAAACTTCTAAGCGACACAACTCTGTGACTTCAGTCCGCCATGACACACGAGAGAGAGACCCTCTATTACATTCCACCTCGGCCGTCCTGAAAATGGTTTTCGTGGTTTCCCATTTTCACCACCAGGCAAATTCAGGGGCGGTTTCTTTCAACAGGTCCACGGCGGACTTCCCCGAGCCTTCGTTAAATAGGCCCAAGTCTGTCACCATCCCCAGTTGTATCTGCTGACGAAGTGTGTCCAGGACGGTAGAGGAATAATCCCTCTCAGAATGAAGCCCAGCTTGGTGGGTGATTCCACGACTGCACTGGGTAGATGAGCGAACGGAAATCCAAGGTTCGAATCCCGGTGCTGATGGTTTCTCACATTCACATTCCAGGTACCGTATTCCACCGACCCGAGTCCTACACTAAAACCTATAATAACACATGTTATAGCTTGTCACGGTGGGTGAGTGGATAGCGTATCGGTCTACCAACCCCAAGATTGCAGGTTCGCTCCTGGTCGTGGTAAGTGATTTCTGAAAGGCGGCACAAATACGACACGCATGTCATACGATGTTGGCATGTCAAAGAACCCATTTGAATTCAGTAGGCCGTGTTCATAATGGAAAAAATAATCTCGGGAGTATCCGTCAACACAAAGTTCCTCATTTCTCTACTAGAAAGCGCTATAGTGTTCAAGGAGCTTAGATATCCAACTTCCTTGATTTTCATGGTGAGTCAAGGAACAACGAAATTCGACAAGCAAGCTACCCTCTAGGTGTCAAATTACAAAGCTTGCATCCGGCACCCGAGGCCATACGATATTATTATTATTATTATTATTATTATTATTATTATTATTATTATTATTATTATTACACATATTATCAGCTGTAAGGTTGCGGAATCGAATTCTGGTACAATCTGTTGACATTTGAGGGTACTCTAAATATGTGTTTATTTTAGGAACCCTTCCGAGTGTCAATGCACCCTCAACGGAGATTTCAGACTAAGAATCTAAAAGGAAATTCAACCAAATGAGAGAAATACTAGTAGTTGTTGATTAATCAATCAATCAATAGCAGTCGTTTCATTCCACCCCTTAGACGGTCACGCCGTCTCTTCGGGCCAAGGAGATATGATTTTGGGAGAGGTGTGAACTTCGGTGGTGGGGGAGTTAGATTTTTAGCCTACTTTCGATTTTTGCAAAAAATGAAAGTAGATTTATGAGATCACTACAGGGCCAAAAATGTGTGTCTGTCTGTGTGTGTGTATGTGTGTGTGAGAGTGTGTGTGTGTATGAGTGTGTGTACTCTGAATGTCTGTCCCCCCTATCAATTCGAACACGGTGAAACCGAATTGAACGAAATTTGGTACAGAGGTAGAACAAGCAAAGGGCACCTCAGTGTCATGATTTATATCGCCGCCATCTTTACTAAAACTGAATGGCGGCCACTCAAACGTTCAAAACGTAAAATCAAATAACGACTAACCAAATCATCCGATCGCTACCAAATTTGGTAACAACATAGTGACCAAACTACAAGGTCATCCGCCATACCATTTCAGGATGGCGGCCTTGCGAATTATGCAAACTTTATAATCCATATCATGGGACCCACCAGTTCCGATTATCGAGCCAAGAATCGTTTTAACTGTTCTAAAGGAAGAGGCACGTTCGGAATTAAAAGTTTATTTTGTAATATAATAGTGCAGACGTGATTTTAAAAATCTGAGCCGACTCTGTAATAAGACAAGATGGCAGCGGATATCTTGTGCCTGACTTATATTTCACTAATTTGAGTATTGCATGCAATATAGCGTACTGATACAAAATAAATAAACTTTGTATGAAATGCTTTATATATAAATAATATACTCCACTGATAAAATGGTTTAGTATAAATCATTATTTGCTAACAAGTTCTATGTAAGTCATTTTATATAGAACGATAGTCGTTGGCACAATTGGCTCAGTGGTAAACCGTTGGCCTATCGCTCAAATTCCTATGGTTCAAACCCGATCAGAGGTAGGTTTTTTGCTTGAAATTTTATATATTTATTGTTTTGTAATGACTCAGACGTTTTAAAATTAAGCGTTATATTGTGCATATTATGGTGTAAAATTAAAACATAATTCGCCAGCAGATTTGCTCGAGATATCTAGCAGCCAAAAAGGTAACTACACGCCGACCTACTTATTAACTTCCAGATTTTATTGAAAAGTTTATTCTTATGGCCGATAGAATGCACTCGCTCTGTTAGAATTATATTGTTCGATAATTCACCACTAGATGTCACGACTGGTCTACGTGGGGCTCCATTGATTACTATACCATTGGCATTCTATGCGCATCGAATTTGAAGAATGACAAGATGATACTACGATACATTTTTACTTTTTATTTTAAAGGGTTTGTAACAGCCTATTTTGCGTTATTTGAAAATGTTATTTGAAGTAAAGAACAAAACGATTTCACATAGTAACTGAATTCAAGCCGTTGGTGTTAGTTCAGGTTATTAATTAATAGTTTTATTTCAGGCAAATAGCAATCGAAAATATCCACATAGTTTGTATACACACGTCTCTGTAGGGTCATGGAAAGATTTGTTAATTCAATTAGGGTTGTGAAAGCCATGCACAACCAGACGTGTAAAGACATGCCTCAGCTCAAAGTTGGATGTTGCCCACGGCAGGTCGTATATGTAATAATAACAATAATAATAATAATAATAATAATAATAATAATAATAATGTTATTGGTTTTACATCCCTTTTAACTACTGCTGCTTTTAGAGACACCGGGGTGCCGGAATTTTGGCCCGAAGGGGATCTTTAACGTGCCAGTAAATGTACTGACACGGCTCCCTCGCATTTGTGCACCCTCAAATGCCAGCTGACTGCGCCAGGATACGAACCTGCAACCTAGGGCCCAGCAAGCGAGAACGTTACCGCTGAGCCACGCAGCCAGTCCGGTCGATTATGTCTCCAGATCCATAACATTCTTGAGATACTTCTTATCTTTCTTTCTTCAATGATGGTAGCAGTTTTTATCTAGGTTGTGGCGTTTGGTAGAGGTAAATCGTTTCTAAGGTCTTCAACAAAGAAATGATTCTATTATACTCTTTGATAATAACAACGAGTTATAACTATACTCATACATTTAGGAGAAAGTGGGCTATATGTTCTTTACTGAACATCTTGTTGAATTTAGATGAAGGTGTGTTGGAATTTTTTATTTGGGGCATACGGTGATATTAGGAGATGGGCTGTGGGTGGAACTATCGCTTCTGGGAAGGGAGATTTAGATGTCGGAATGGGATGAGGGGGAGAAGTTGTAGGTATAACTTTAAATGACTTATATTTTTCTTAGAACAATGAAAACACGGAAACAATCGTCGCAATTGCCAAAAGTAGATTGAGTAACTTATGTTCCTCGGGGGGTTTTAAGTTATTTTGTTTGTTTGCTTGGAAGTAAGTAAATAAGTGAGTTGATTAAGGGGGGGGGGGTGTATTTACGTCGAGATCATAAGGTAGATGGTCGTGGTGAAAATGATGTGTGAGGGAAGTGTAGTTCTGTGTAATGGGGATGATGTTGAATGGTAGGTAGCATTGCTTGACGATGTAAGTGGAGATGGAGCTTGATGAATGTTATATGTATATATAGAATGATTTATTATTATTATTATTAATATTATTCTTTCCGATGAGGCCTGCTAGGGACCACGTGCCAATTTCAATTCTTCACACTTTGTTGTTTTCTCTTCCGTTCCCTCCAGTACTCCTTCATCCGTTCACTATGCTGCTTCTTTCTGTCCTCGGACCACTTCGCACCAGGTTTCTTTGGCAATCTTCCTTGGAATCCTTTCATACATACAACCCTTTTTCTGAAGATCTCTCTGTTCACCGTTTCTTCTTCTCTTATATTATTTCTTTCTAAATCTTTCTTTACTTCTTGAATCCAGCTAGTTGTTGCCCTTTTCTCCCAAAGGTATTTGAATATCCTTTTTGTTAATCTGGAAACATCCATTCTGTAAATATTTCCAAAAAATTGCAATCTCCTTTTTTATCGTTTCTGTTATATTTTCTATGTTCCTGTATATTTCATCATTAGATCTTAATTTCCATACTTCTGATGTTTTCACTGGGCCTAAAATTTTCCTCATGATTCTAGTACTTCAAGTTTATCTAATCTATAGTTTAGTACCAGACATTCACTTGCGTATAGGCATTCCGGTTTCACCACTGTAGTGTAGTGCCTTATTTTAAGATTTTTAGATAAGCACTTTTTGTTATAAACATTCTTAGTGATACCATATGCTCTTTCCATCTTGTGTACCCTTTCTTCTACCGAAGATTTTTCTAAACCATTTTCTTGAATTATTTCTCCCAGATATTTGAATTTCTTTACTTTTTCCACTGGGCCATTATCTGTTGCCAAATATTTTGAAGCGTTCTTGATGTTTGTAATAAATTTAGTTTTTCCTACGGAGATTCTCAAACCTGTTTTGTTGGCTATTTCTTCCAAGAGATTGATTTGTGTTTTTGCACTTGTTAGGTTTTCTGACAATATAGCAAAATCGTCTGCAAATGCTAGGCAACTTATTTCTATGCCTTTGTTTCTTCTTCCCAAAGTTACTGGCGAAATGTTATGTTCTTTTAGCTTTAAATTATTATTATTATTATTATTATTATTATTGAGAGGAGTGGTTGTGATGAGTTCTTGCGTTGATGAAGATGTTGTAGTAATGGAAGATATATATTTCATATGACATACTGTACCCGTTCGTCCGAGGGATGCGATGACCCATCTGCTATTACATCGCATTCCTGGATTTCCAGGACAGAGTGGAGTTAAATGAACATGAAGTCAAATAAGGAATGTGTCGGAAATTCAGCTGAAATATCACAAAAGCAGAGGGTAACACGAGATAAAGTATCTCCAGGGTCGTTACAGGCTTAAATTTAATTTAAAAAATACAAATAGAAATGGGCGCCACCAACTGAATCCCTAGCAAACCACATCCTTCCTGGTTAAGCCTTAATTAAGACAAGGAAAGGATTAGGAAAATCACATCATCATCAGATCACAACTAAGATAAAAACAAATTTATTCAAACTTTGATAGTCAGACAGAAATATTAAACACACATCCTACCTAAGAGTATGGTCGAATGCCAACGTTAGATTGTCATTGTCCTGAAAATCGAACCATCTCCATGCTATTCAAAGTTGTACTTCATCCAAATAAAATATGAAAATTTGCTAAAGTTCGCTTGGGTTCTCAGGTTCACCGTAGCACTATGTCTATGCGTCACTGACATTTGTGATTCCTGAGACCTAACTTTTCTTTAAGTTAACATCATGAATGTGGATGTCAAAAATATGAATCTGTCTAAATAAATTATTCTAATAACACATATTTAAATATCAACTCATTTTATGGCTTGAATGGCATTATTCACATGCTGAAGATCTCAGTAAATGCTCCTAGAAATCTAACAATTAATTTACACTATATTTACACTGTCACTAATTATTACTTGTTTGTGAATCAAAGAAACTTCACTACTCATTGGTTATCATCATCATCATATCAAAATTAAATATCTCTCACATTAGTTCTCATCTCAATATTCATTACATTCAAGTCAGGATAATTAATTTATTATCATCAAATCATTTAAATGACTATTATATTCATTAATTCATTATATTCTTCAATTATCCACACATTCTCATTTCATTATCTCATTTAGATTAAATCATCTCAATTCATCCATCTAAATTGCTTAATTCATCAAATTATTTAAATCATATTTCGTATTTAAATTTATTTAAATTCATTTAAATTTTATTAATCATCAGCTTCTTTAATTAGTTATCACCTTTTAATTCAGTTATTCATCAGCTGTTTAATCACCTATTAATTTATTTAATTCAGTTAATTTATACAACCTTTAATTCATTCATTTATTTAATTCATCGATTTATTCAAAATTTAATTTATCAATTTATTCAAATTTTAATTCATCTGGTTATTTAGATTTTTATTTCATTGGGTCATTTAGATTTTTATTTCATTGGGTCAGATCATAAATATGCTTAAACTTCAGATTATTATTTTATAAATTATTATCAGAAAATCTTGTATTATCAAAATTATTTATTTATTTAATTTCCTAACAAATTGTTTAATATAGGTTATAGAACGTTGTCTTGCAACTCCGCCATTGCCCGGTCCCAAGTCCGGGATGAGAAAGGAGGAGGGTTCGATGGCAGGCTTAACAACAAGCCGGTCGGTAAAACAAATTCTGTTGTATCTCAATGCACTGGCTAGAATAAATATTATGGATGAAACTGCTAGGGCGTTCCCCGCTGTAGGCGACGCGCATCATCATCGCCCGAATGGTGTGAGAAATGTGCAAGGGCTCCCCACTCAAGGACGGGGTGGGCTAAAGAAGCGAGTCCAACAAATCAGAATGGCATGGTACTCTTACGAGTCGTAGCCGAGAACTTGCAGATACCTTGAAGAACCGACACGTAGATATTGCCTGCATCCAGGAAACCAAATGGTCTGGCTAAAAATCCAAGGATATTGGTGAAGGATACAAATTATTCTACCATGGAAAGATATCAGGCAGGAATGGCGTAGCTATAGCTGTGAGTACAAAGTTCAGAGATCATGTCTCTGAAGTAAACCGTCTTTCTGACCGATTGATGTCTATTAAGATCGACACTGGTACGAAAACCTTACGTGTGGTTTCATGTTATGCTCCACAAACTGGGTGCACGGATGATGAGAAGGATGAATTTTGGAACAACCTCGAAACTTACCTACAGTTTGTTGAAGAAGAACTCCTGTTCATTGGTGGTGACTTAAATGGCCACGTTGGAGGGAATAGAAATGGTTTCGAGAGAGTGCATGGTGGACAAGGCTTTGGAGAGCGAAATGAGGATGGAAACAGAATCCTGGAATTTGCTGAGGCCTTAGACTTAGCTGTGACTAACACCTTTTACAAAAAGCGACCATCGCACCTCATTACCTACAGTAGTGGTGGAAGAAATACGCAGTTTGATTATTGGCTGGTACGAAGGAGTGATCTGAAGTTTGTCACTGATGTAAAAGTCATACCATCAGACATTATTGCACCCCAACATCATCTGCTTCTCCTCAATTTTAGGATTCGCCTTGATCTCGGCAAGAAAAGTCTTAAATCTACATCGGAACGAATTAAATTGTGGAAATTAAAACAACATCACATCCAGCTGAAAACATCTATAGGTTCTTTATCTATGCCAGAACAAGGTCAACACGTTGATGAAATCTGGGCAAAGGCCTCCACACATATTACGACTTGTGCTACTGACATCATGGGTAAATCAAAACCTGGACGCAGTTTTATCAATAAAGAGATATGGTGGTGGAATTCTCATGTCCAAGATGCCATCAGGATGAAGAAGTTAGCGTATAAGACCTGGCTCCAATCGGGACTGGATCTTGATCGTCAGCAATATAGAAGATTGAAGTCGGTGGCAAAACAGGAAGTGGCAAAGGCTAAAGCAGACCATTACAAGAGCATGTACGAAGAGCTCAACACACCAGAAGGAGCAAATAATATCTACAGACTAGCGAAGAATCGCCATCGTTCCACTCAAGATGTTGGACATGTTATGATCATTAAGAATGAAAATCAACAACCTCTACGGAAACCTAATGAGATCCTTAACCGATGGAAACAGCACTTCGAAAATATTAGCAACGAAGAATTTCCGCATCCGCCACTACCAGCTGTGGATCCTGTACTTGGTCCAGTACCAGCCATCACGGTTGCCGAAGTGGAGACCGCTATGAAGAAAATGAAAAATGGAAAGGCAACTGGACCGGATGATCTCCCATCGGAGGTGTGGAAGATGCTTGGATCACAAGCAGCTCAGTTTCTAGCAGGTCTCTTCAACAAGATCATCAATGAAAACGAAGCTCCTCTTACTTGGCTCAGCAGTGTAACAATACCAATATGGAAAGGTAAAGGAGATGTGCACAACTGCTCAAATTATCGACCGATTCGCCTGCTTTGCCACACTATGAAGATATTTGAGCGTATCGTGGATACACGCCTTCGTGACATAATCAAGATTGCCTCAAACCAGTGTGGTTTTATGAAAGGTACAGGGACAATCGATGCTATTCACGCCGCTCGTCTTTTGATAGAAAGGCACCTAGAAAAGCGGAAACCACTCCATATAGCCTTCTTGGATCTTGAAAAGGCCTTCGACAGGGTACCTCGTGATCTAATATGGTATGCACTACGACAGCATGGGGTACCAGAAGCATATGTTCAATGGGTTCAGCTTCTTTATCGGAATGTCACCAGCTATGTCCAATGTGCTTCAGGAAACTCCGCAACTTTTCCCATCCGAGTTGGTGTTCATCAGGGGTCAGCTTTGTCCCCGCTCCTGTTCATCATCTGTCTTGACACCATCGCAGCCGAACTACTGCAACCACATCCCTGGACCTTGCTCTATGCTGACGATATCATTGTAGCCTGCAAGTCTCGCCAAGAATTGGAACAACATGTTCAATGTTGGAAAACTGCACTAGACACCCATGGCCTACGACTTAATATTGGGAAGACAGAGTATATGGAGTGTGGAGTACCAAGTGAAGGATCTATTCACATTGATGGCACTGAACTCCGAAAATCATCTGCATTCAAATACTTGGTTACGCTAATCTGTTCAGATGGCCGAACACTCCCAGATGTCCGAAACAGAGTCAACGCTGCATGGCTGAAATGGCGCCAAGTTACTGGAGTCCTTTTTGACCGGAATGTGCCACTATATCTGAAGTCGAAAATTTACAGAACCATCGTTCGACCAGTAGCACTGTACGGTACTGAATGCTGGCCAGTAACGAAGAGACATGAACAACAACTACATGTCATGGAGATGAAGATGATTCGCTGGACACAGGGACTTACTAGACTGGACCACATCAGGAATGACAATGTTCGAGCTACATTTGGTGTGGCTCCAATCCATGAAAAAATCGGGAGAGCCGTCTGCGTTGGTATGGCCATGTACTGCGTAGCAATCACTCTTCAGTCGCGAGAACTGCACTTGACATCAGTCCAGAAGGCCGACGACCACGAGGGCGACCGAGAAAGCGCTGGCTGGATACTATGCGGGAGGACATGCAACTAGTGAATGCCACAACTAGAGACGCTCAAGATCGAGCAGTATGGAAGAAAAAGTGCAGAAAAGCAGACCCTGCAATAAAGCGGGATTAATGCTAGGAAGATGATGAGAACGTTGTCTTACAGTTTTATCACTTCCAAGTTATATCTCGTATTTAATTATCATGCCAAAAAAATATTATTGCCTTCACAAAATCACGTTGGATCTCACTATCCAAAACTTCATCATATACTCTCACTTTATCAAATACCACATTTGAATACCATAATTATTCCTTATAACACCATAATTATTCCACATAACACCAGCATGAAATTCAAAAATATGCTAGACTGGGTTCAACAACCTCTTGTCTGCCTCAAAATACTCATTGGCAATATTGCAAAACTTCCACTTGGCAACTTCCAAAAATACCTATCACAAACTTCACTTAAACCCGTTGCATGATCTACAAAAATATATAACTGGCTTCAAATCATTAACGCACACAATCTCCAAGAACTGTAATTAATCTGATCATATCTAGACAACTTCTTAAACAATAAGGAAAAATTACCTTAGTAATCGTAATCCAATTCAAGATCTGCTTTCAAATAGAGTATGAATTCTATTAAAATTCTCAAAATTCACTTCAAAGAAAAACACCAATGTGTTATAATCTCTCACATCAAAATATGTAATACTGATCTGCCTCAAAATAAATCTGACTATAAATGATTCATCTTACAAGATTCAATTACTTGAAATCCTTCTCAAAGGTATCAAACTCACTCACAAAAGAGTATCAAAAGTATCAAAAGTATCAGCTGTTAAATGAATGTACTCTCAAAAGAGTATAGCAACAAAATATTGGATTGGCAAACAAGAATTACAAAATGTAACCCTGCTGACATTTATTTTTAATTTATTTAACAAAATTCGACTAATGTGTGACTAGTAGTTTCTTGTTTAATCCTCTTACGATCTTAAGTACACTCGGATGATAAAAATGAGGCCCTCCTCTGGCAGGTTAGGTGTGTGCCACCACGCAATCGCCTTAAGCGAAATGCCCTGCCCCGTAGACTACCATGATAGTGCCCTAGACGATGGGTCAGGTGTGTGCCACCACGCAATCGCATAAAGCGACAGGCCCCATCTCGTAGACTGATGAGTGAATGTACCAGATTGGAATCAACAAGACTCTAGTTGTCACATAAAAGCGATATTCCTTCACTTGAGTGAATACAATTTTAATATCTCCAAACAATCCAATAAAAAACCTACTGATGAATTATACATACTCGCTAGTATGCAATGAACTGACGAAATATTGTATCCAATTGCAGATCACGAGTTCGAAACACTCGCCACAAAAAATATATATATATCCAAGAAATACTATCCTTACTGAAAAATATCAAAAAGACCAAACTTCTGCTTAATAAAGCCAACCAATGGTGAGAACGTCGTATAACGGTGCCTGCCATATCATATGGTAACACCATATTCTAGCAAATGGAGCAAAAAAAAATATCTAAGCCATGTCAAAAATAATCGTAGAACTCCTACTAGAAATATATACAAGTATGCCCAGTGTTCATGAAAAAAATCATATCAGGATTATAACTCTTACAATACCTTCTTATTTCAGCTGTTAATATAATTCAAAGATCGCCGATAATCCTCGTGTGTGCCACAAATTTCTCGAAAGATCGACGAAAACATTGTATCACCCACTGAACTAACGATTGACTTCATATTCCAAGTGAATCTGATGTTGGATATCCTCTTCTTCAGGAAACGAATCCATCGCTCTGTGGTGCCATCACGTCTCCGTATTCGCCTAGCCCGACATGATGAACTGAATATTATCCATTACGGATATTGTCCAAATTCTTCCATAAAAGTTCAAAAATGTAGAGTACCCCATACTCTTCGAATATGTCACGCCATTGTCCCATACAATGTTCGGTTTGCATATGACAAAAGTTAATCTCCACAGCGGCTGAATTTCACTAGTAGAAAATAAATCATTTATAAAAGTGTATTGCTTTCTTAAACTGATATTTCATAATAGTTCATGAAATACAACTATAATGCTGCACGTGCCACTGTTCACAAAGTGCATATTCTCGTAACTGTTCATTTGCCTAAAAGCAGTAATGTTGGACTGACCCCATGGTCGCCTTAAATATTCCGGTCTGAAATGCATTATCTAATAAGCCATAATACCATTGAAATATCTCTAAATCCATTTAGAAGTTCACAATAGCAGTGTATAATTGCTATCTGCTTGCACAATTAGACTGTCGAACACAAGTCCAAACTTATTAAGTTTGACAAAATGTCGAAATAATGTTCAGCTGCTTGCATGTCGCCTGCTTGTAAAATGTCGGCCCCACTGTTCTCGTATAATGCGACGCTGAAAACTGGCCTCATTATAGCAGTTCGCTGTGCTGTTCTGTATTAAGAATGTAGCTCGAAATAATGTTCTCAATTCTATCACAATGCTGCGTATTACTTTAATGAACTGTAACATTGGAAAAGCATTGCTGTTTCACATAACTGTAACCACGATGTTGAAAATACATCTGCCCGAACACCGGCTCTCTTTCACTCTCACGGCTTGTGTAACCTGCCTTGCTAACTGATTCTCGCACTGCACACCGTGCTCCGTTCGGTTTGACTGACTGACCTACTTTCGTTCTCCTGGCGCACGTTGCTATCAGCTTAACTGTTGTTGTTTGAGTCTTCAGTCTGTTGACTGGTTTGATGCAGCTCTCCATGCCTCCCTGTCCTTAGCTAATCGTTCCATCACTACATAGCTCTGACACCCTACATCCGAGGCAATCTGTTTAACATAATCTAACCTTGGTCTACCCCTACAGTTCTTGTCCTCGACCCTTCCTTCCATAACTAAGCTTGCTATTCCTGAATGTCTTAGTATGTGTCCTACCAACCTATCTCTTCTCTTCATTAGCAGTCGCCAGAAATATCTCTCCTCTCCCACTCGTCTTAATACCCCTTTGTTTGTAACCCTATCTATCCATCTGATCTTCATCATTCTCCTGTAACACCACATTTCAAATGCTTCAATTCTCCTCTTTTCTGCTACACCAATAGTCCAAGTTTAACTTCCATAGAGCGCCACGCTCCAGACAAAGGCTTTCAAAAATGACTTCCTAATACCTAAATCTATATTCGATGTCAGCAGATTCCTTTTTTGTAGAAATGCTTTCTTTGCCTGAGCCAACCTACTTTTTATATCCTCTTTGCTTCGTCCATCACTGGTTATTCTGCTTCCTAAGTAACAGAAGTCTCCTACTTCCTTCAGCTTTTCACCTGCCAATTTGATCTCCATAGAGGTTTCTGATTTATTTCGGCTGCTTTCCAGTATTTTTGTTTTACATTTATTAATTTTCATCATGAATTCTTTCCGTAAGACGGAGTCCATACCATTCAAAAACTCATTCAAATCCTCAGGCTTGTCGGCCAAGATGACAATGTCATCAGCAAATCTCAGAGTTGAAATTATTTCTCCTTGAATCTTCACTCCCACTTTACATTTTTCTCTAATTTCCTTCATTGCTTGTTCAATGTAAAGATTGAACAGTATGGGTGATAAGTTGCAGCTTTGCCTTACACCTTTCTGAATACCAGCTTCTCTCTCATGTCCTTCAACTCGAATGACTGCTGTCTGGTTTCTGTATAGATTGTATATCACCCTCCTATCCCTGTACTTTATTCCAATCGATTTCAAAATGTCAAACAATTTAGTCCAATCAACGTTATCAAAAGCCTTTTCTAAGTCTACAAAAGCCATGAACGTTCTCTTATCTTTCCTTATTCTACCTTCCAAAATCAGCCTAAGACTTAGTACAGCTTCCCTTGTTCCTACATATCTCCTGAAAACAAACTGGTCTTCACCCAACTCCGTTTCTATCTGGCTTTCAATCCTCTTGTAAATTATTCTCGACAGGATCTTTGAAGCATGAGTAATCAAGCTGATTGTACGGTAATTTTCACATCTGTCAGCTCCCACTTTCTTTGGTATAGGGATGATTACATTCTTCTTGAAATCAGGGGGTACCTCACCTGTCTCATAAATCCTACACACAAGTGAAATAACCTGATCAGACCTTCATCTCCTATGCAGCGTAGCAACTCAATCGGTATATCATCTATGCCTGGTGCTTTGTTCCTGCTTAAGTCTTCCAAACCTCTATCAAATTCTGATCTCAATATTAAATCTCCTTTCGCATCCTCATCAATTTCCTCCTCCCTTTCCATTACATGATTCTCAATCTCCTTTCCCTTATACAAACTCTCTATGTAAGCTTTCCATCTCTCAACCTTTTCTTCCCTATCTGTTAGAGGCTTTCCATTTGTGTCCTTAATATTACAGCACTTAGTCTTCTTTTCCCCAAAAGTATTCTTAATCCTTCGATAAGCTGTGTCTACTTTTCCTAATTTCAGACAATTTTCTATACCTGCACATTTCTCTTTCAACCATTCTTCTTTCGCTTCCTTGCACTTCTTGTTAACCTCATTTCTCAGACGTCTGTATTCTGCTTTCCCCTTTTCATCTCTTACATTCTTGTGTTTCCGCCTTTCATCCATCAATTCTAGTATATCCTGAGTGATCCACGGTTTTCTACCTATTCTTTCTTTCCTACCAATGTTTTCCTCCGCGGATTTTGTTATTTCATTCTTCAAAAGTGCCCATTCGTCTGCAATTGAAGTTTGTTTAGGGTTTTTCATTAGTCCTTCCTTTATACTCTTCTTGAATCTTTCGTTTACATCCTTCTCTTTCAGTCTGTCTATTGCCCACCTTTTTGGCTTTTGACTTTTCTTCAGTTTCTTCAACTTTAATCTGCAATTCATTACAACCAGATTGTGGTCAGAGTTTATGTCAGCACCAGGATATGTTTTACAATCCAAAATCTGGTTTCGAAACCTCTGCTTGACCATAATGAAGTCGATTTGGTAACGCCCTGTATCTCCTGGTCTCATCCATGTGTATATTCTTCTATTGTGGTTATTGAATAAGGTGTTAGCTATGACCAACTCATGCTCGGTGCAGAATTCTACCAGCCTGCTTCCTCGATCATTCCTTTCACCTAATCCGAAATCTCCTACTATCTTCCCTTCTCTCCCTTTTCCTACCACAGCATTCCAATCTCCCATTACTATAACATTTTCATCACCCTTGATATACCTCATAATTTCGTCTATTTCTTCGTAGACCTTTTCAACATCCTCATCATCAGCTTGACTGGTAGGCATATAGACTTGTACCACTGTGGTGCAGGTAGGTTTAGTATTGATTTTTGCTACAATAATCCGTTCACTATATTGCTCATAATATTCCACCCGCTGTCAAAGTTTCCTACTCAATATGAGGCCAACCCCTGCTTGGCCATTGTTTGATTTAGTGCTAATGACACTATAGTCTCCTGACCAAAAGTCCTGTTCTTCCTGCCAGCGCATTTCACTAATCCCAACCAAATCCAACCTCAACCTATCCATTTCCCTTTCTAAGTTTTCTAACCTTCCACTTCCTAGCAGACTTCTAACATTCCACGCTCCGATCCGTAGAATGTCAGATTTCCTCTTTGTCACTTCTGTGATGTTAACCCCCTCTCGAGTAGTCCCCACCCGGAGATCCGAACGGGGGACTAGTTTACCTCCGGATTGAAATTTTACAAGGGAGGAGGCCATCATCACATGTAATTATGCATAGAGAGGTGCATATCCTCGGGAATAGCATACGGCTGTAGTTTCCCGTTGCTTTCAGCCGTGCAGCAGGACGCAGTGTAGCCATTATTTGGCTTATATTATCAATATCTTAACCGTCTATAAGACTAGTAAAGAATTGATTTATTCTGAAAGGCTGCTACTCCCTTTCAGAATAAGTAAAGAGCAATTCTACTAACAAAAATACTAACCTTCTACCGTACTAACAATTTAATACCAAAATTCTACTAACGAAAAAAATACTAAAGTTCCACCAACAACAAATACTACCACTAAAACAGTCTGTCACCAGGCACACTCAAATGCACCCTCATACATCACAGTCTACTGAAACAATGAACTATAACTAATAAACAATGCAACTGCTACCAGACACACTCACACACCACAGTCTAATAGAACAATGACATATCTAATAGACAAACTAACTACCTACTTACATCTAAAACTAACTACATACTTACTGTACTGTTATTTGAATTGACAATATTTACAAAATGCAATTTAGTTAGAAAATACTTACAAAATGTAATTTAAGTTACTGAATTTAATTAATAACATCGTTACCAACTCGTTACTGCTACTAGTAACGCGTTACTCTCTAACCCTGGTTTAATGTATTGAAGAAACATTATTTATAATACTAATATTTCAAATATGATAATGCTCCCTTTAAATAATAATGATTCAATTAAAAAAACGAACTCTTTAAGAAGGAACCAATCTTATTTTAGGAACTATTTACACTTTTTCTTCACAAATTCCTATAAAATCTTATATATAAAAGTGAAAGTCTGTATGTATGTATGTATGTGGGTGGGTGGGTTGGTTCTGTATACAAATCTACACCGTTCCACCAATCTTAACCAAATTTTGCATACACATAGTTTAGGACCCAGAAGGAACCGCTGGCTACATGAATTTTCTATAGTCTTTCTCATTCTTCTGATTTCGGCCCTTTTGCACTCAAGCACAGGCTAATCAAATCATAAAATATACTCATGAAGGAATGGCAAGATAGATAGTTTCCATGGCAACATAGCTCCAGTCGAGACACGGCCGTCTGGATGCCATTTGCGCTCTGCACTACCGGTATAGAAAATGAGGATCTTTACTTGAAATCCCGTTAGTTACTCACTTACTCACATACGCTACATGAATATGGTTCAAGCAGCTATGGATTAACATGTGTGCCTTCAAAGATCCTCTCTCGGGTATTTTGCATTAGCATACGCCACATGAATATTGCTTACCACTTCTAGGGATAAGCAAGTGTTTCTTCAAATTTACTTCCTGTCCAAACTTGAATTCACCTATGCAATATGATTATGGCCTCTCACCGCTATAGAAAAGCATTTGTATCATCAAATGTCCTCTAAGGGTAAACTTTGATTCAAGTAAGTTACATGAGTATGGATTTTCGCCGGCAAGGATTTGCATGTGTGTCTTCAAAGGTCCTTTCTTGGTTAACTTGGATTCAGATACGCTACTTGAATTTGGCTTCTAACAACTATGGATTAACATGTGTCTCTCCAAAGATCCTCTCTTCATAAATTTGCGATTGCATACGACACATGAATATGGCGTATCACTCCTATGGATTAAATGTGTTTCTTCAATCCTTCGCTCTGGGTTAATTTGGATTCTCATGCGCTACATGAAAATGGTTTCTGGCCGCTATTGATTAGCAAATGATTCTTGAAATATTCTCTGGCGAAACCTTGGATTCACGTACGCAATATGAAAACAGCTTCTCGCCGCTATGGAATAGCATGTGTCTCTTCAAAAGTCCTTTGTGGTTAAACTTGGATTCACATAGGCTACATGAAAAGCGCTTCTCGCCGGTATGGAAAAGCATGTGTTTTCTAAAATATCCCCTCCCGGAAAATTTGGATTCACCAGCCATACATCAATAATGCTTCTCGCCGCTACGGATGACCAAGTGTTTTCAAATGTCTTCTCATTTAAAGTTGGATTCACATACGCCACATATAAATGGCGTCTGGCCACGATGGATGAGCATGTGTGTCTTCACATGTCCTCCAAGAGAAAAATTCGACGCACACACGCTACATGAGAAAGGCTTTTCGCTGCTTAACTTGCTGGATTAATAATGTCGTTTTCCTAGCGTACCATGTGCTCTGCTTAGCTCGACTTGCTGGACTAGTAATACTGCCTTCCTCGCGCACCATGTGCTCCACTCAGCTCGACTTGCTGGATTACAACTGCTGTCGTTCTCAGACCGTGTGATGAGCTCCGCTCGGCGCTATCACGTGACCTTCCCCTTCCTTCTGCGGTCATACGTCACAACTATAATCTCGTCCCCAATTACATCGGCAAATAAGTTATAACATAACTTAAGGAGTTATCTGCCTTTCTTCAAGTTATCACCATTAGATTTCTTGATATTTCCTTCTCTTATATAATATTTCATTCCATATTGATCTTTATAACACTCCAATATTCCTCCCATAATTCCATCTGCTTGACTGGTAGCGCCTCCTTCATCCTTGGCCTCCTACGTCATTTCCTACCACTCTTCTCGACTCGATCTGAGCGCTGTCTTTTCTTCTTTTCCCATAAATCTCAACTATGGCCAGATCTCAACTGGCGTAGCCGATAGCCTCAACTAGGTATCGGGTAGATCTCTCCCGTAAATCTCCTTTTTTATCAGTCTTGAGAAAAAAAATACTCTCAGGCATTCTCTATACACAACAAATAATGTACAAGATAGCTCTGCGACCATCCTCTTTCTAAGCATAATGATACTTCCTAATGCTGGCTGCGTTGAAAGTTCCAACAACTTCATTAGTGTCTATTCTAACAATCTTATAGCTGTTATTTCTGTATGTTTCATCAATTCGGAATGGACCAGCGTACAATGGCGCAAATTTATGGTATATCTTCAGTTGAAGATTCGATGTGACTGGCTTCCTGATCAGCACCTCGTCATTTTCCTGAAATGGTTCATGAAAACTTCTTCCTGCATGCCTCCTGGCTCTCTTCTCTGCCTGTCTTCTGAGTCATTCTCCTGCCATCTCGACTCTTCTTTCTTGTGTAGGTTCAGGATCTACTGGTGCCTTCACTATTCGGTCCCATGGTCTATCAGGTTTCATCCCATGATGAAGCACGGACGGAATATGTCCTGCACTTTCATGTATAGTAGAATTCAAACATTGGCTAATGATGGGTATCACATCCATCCATCGGTGGTGTTGTCTCGAAACATATAAACGACACATTTTACTGATCTCCGGCATAATTCTTTCGGCTGGATTTCCCTCTGGATACCGCACAGAATTAAATACATGCCTTATTCCCAAACGTTCCATAGCAGTTGAAAATTCCATACTGGTGAACTGTGATCCATGGTCACTCAAAAAAATTTCAGGTTTCCCCATACTTGGAATTACTGTCTTCTCCAATCTGTTGATCACATACTTGGATGTAGCTTTCTGAATTGGACATAGAGATACGTATTTAGAAAATACGTCTACTGTAACCAAAACAAACTGGTTTCCTTTCGTCGAACGAGGAATCGGACCAAAAATGTCCGTAGCGAAAAGTTCTCTCGGCTTGCTAGGTAAAATCGATCTAGGAACTTCCTTCATTAGTTTAGATGAATATTTGCTTCACTGACAACTATCACAGGTCTTTATGACGTCGCGGATCGTTTGTCCCATTTGTCTCCAAACAAAAGTTTCTTGAGCAAGAGCCAGAGTCTTGTCTACACCTACATGTGCTGCGGTTCGATGTATCATCCAAATAACCGGTTTGACACGCTTGGGTGGGATCACAACTCTAAGTTTAGTGTGATTCTGATCGATATATTGGCATATAATACCTCCCATCATGTGATACTTTCTAGCTTCTATCTCCGTTCTTATAAAATCTGGATCGGCGTTGTCCATCCTGCGTGTTAAGAAACGGTAAATCCTTCGCAAAATTGTGTATCTCTTCTGAGTTTGCGCTAACATCTTCAACTTCTCCAGAGTTCCTTGGTCCTCTTGAACTATATTTATGTGGTTGACAATTACCTCTTCACAAGGGTTTCTGCTCAACACATCTGCTAACAGATTTAATTTCCCAGGTCTACGCACAACGGTTGGGTTAAATTGTTGTAAGAACAGAGCCCATCTGGTGATGCGGTCACTTGCTAAGTCTGTCTTCATAATAAATTGGAGGGCTTTATGATCTGTGATCACCGTAATGTCATGCCCAAACTACACCTTCTTCCACGTCTTAAGAGCATGAACCACTGCTAATGCCTCTAACTCGGTTGCATAGTAATTCTTTTCACAATTCCTGAATTTGCGACTGGTGAAAGCCAAATATATGTGTCTGTTTGCATCGTCCAACTGATAAAGGATACCACTGATGCCTATTTTGGATGCGTCTGTTTCCACAAAAAATCTTCTAGCAAAGTCTGGGTATTCAAGTTTAACATTCTGGATTAACATATTCTTAGCTGCCAAAAATGCTTGATTACATTTGTCGTCCCATTTCCATCGATTTCCTTTCCTTAGCAAATCTTGCAGAGGTGCCATCGTTTCAGTATATTCGGGACGATGTGTTGAAAAGAACTGACACATTCCTAAAAACTGCCGTACTTCTTTAAGCTTTCTTGGGGTTGGAAATTCCGAAATAGCCATTATCTTCTTTGGATTGGGCCTATATCCATCTC
Organism: Meconema thalassinum; assembly: GCA_946902985.2. Lineage (NCBI taxonomy): Eukaryota > Metazoa > Arthropoda > Insecta > Orthoptera > Tettigoniidae > Meconema > Meconema thalassinum. The sequence goes on along the minus strand of OX336400.1, from coordinate 83,085,999 downwards.
CATCGATTTTATGTCCAAGAAATTCGATTTCCTCATAAAAGAACTGACATTTGTCGAAATTCACCTTGAAATTCGTCCTCCGGAGATCTTCAAAAAGCATTCTATGGTGCCTGATATGCTCTTCAGCTGTCTCAGATGCTATAATCAGGTCATCTATATAGCTCACCACATGTTCCTTGACTGCATCTGATAAATTCTCATCTAGTGCTCGGATCATCACCGGACCACTATTCTTTACTCCAAAAGGTAAACGATTAAATACATAGGTTTTATGATCAAATAGGAATCCCGTATATTGTTTGCAGTCTTCTGCTAGTTCTATATGATAATAAGAACTAGTCAGATCAATAGTAGAAAAGAAACTATTTCCTCTGAATCTGCGCAACAATTCACGAATAACAGGTGGTCTGTCGTGTTCAGGAAGAACTCTTTCATTAAGGGCTCTAGCATCTAGGCATATCCTCAGCTTACCATTAGGCTTCTTGACAACAGCTAAAGTATTCAAATAAGCAGTCGGCATCTTAATAATTCCATCTCTCTCCATATCGCTTATCATCGTACTGACTTCTTCCTTCCATTTATCTGGTATGGGATATCAATTCTTGTGGTATGGCTTGTCATCCATCAACTTGGCTATAAGTAAAATTCTCTATGAGTCCTGGTTTATCATTGAATATGTCCTCGTGTTCCGAAATTGCTTGATCAAATTGCCCCTTAATTTCTGGATTCATCTTACTCTTCGTATTAGTTTTATCCTCAATAGACCTTTCAATGCTGCATACAATTTCATCCAATATATCCTCTCTGAAGAATGTCATCTCAGATTCCTGATTTTCTATGTCCTCTTCCTGAAAGTACATGCGCCTATTCTGCATATCTATGATCAGGCCACTCTCACTTAAGAAATCAACTCCTAGGATCATATCGAAATGTAGTTGACCCACAAGTAGGAACATCTGTTCAAAATATCTGGTTCCAATTCCAATATCTAAAAGTACCTGACTTTTACATTTCATGCTTTTGTCTGGGATCACCCCTTGAATCTTGCTAACAACAGTTGGCAACATCGTAACTTCTCCTGACAATTTCAATTCATCCAGGCAGCCTATGGATATCGAGCTGACCATAGCCCCCGTGTCCACTAATGTCTTTATTTCCTTTCCCATGACTTCCACACTAATAACAGGCAATTCATGTCGATTCCCTCGATGGACTACATCTTCTTCTTCAATTAAATCCTCGTCTTTGACCTGATATGTCTCAACTATGATGATGGATTCCCAATGACTAGTATTCTGATTCGGCGTTAATTTGTCGTTTTTTTCTGCACCACTCGGGCTTGCCCTATTGACATCTCGAATAACCTCTTCGGATTGTGCACTAGGCTGTCTATTCTCTTGCCTTGATCTCCCATACTCTTGATTATCTTGTCTTTCGTTTTGATCATTCCTGTTATTATCTTGCCTATTGTTTTGATTGGACTGCTGATCTTGGTTCCAATTGTATCTGCCTCGATATCGATTATTATATCTGTTACTGTTTTGGTATCTGGAATTCTGATCGTAGTTCCTGTATCTACTGTCTCTTGTATCTTGATCATATGGCCTCTCATACGGTCCTTGATATCTATCATTCCCACGGACGTTGTGAATATTTCCTCTATTCCCTTCGTTTCTTCTGTTTCCCCAGGAATCTCTTCTATCTGTCTGTGCTGCATTATCGACAACTACCGCATTCACTTCTTGCGTGTTTCGATTTTCATTCCTTGATGTTCTGGGTGTCATCTGAGCGCTCGTATAATCCAATCTACGTAGGATATCATCAAAATGCTCAAGTGTGTTCGCTCCCGATGCTATGAGTGACCGTTGTACCTCAACTAGCAACTGCCTTGCTATTGCTTGTAAAAGTTCTTCTTCTGGCAATGGAGGAATCAAAAATTGGAATTTAGCCAATTGCGAGGTAAAGTAATTTGCATAATGCGTCGGATGCGACGTAGAGTAACGTTTCGAGTACATTTCTGCTCTTACGTTCAGCTGATCCTCTGCACTCCAGAATCTTCGTAAAAATGCTATGGCAAATTGTTCCATGTTCGCAAAGTTACTCCTAAATGCGCGAAACCAAGTTAACGCTGGCCCGTCTAAGGCGCGTTCGATTACCCTTAGTTCTTTCTCCTTGGCTACTCATGTTCCGCCATGTAATCGCGAATGTCTCTCAGAAATTCGACTGGTGTGACTCCTGTGTTCCCCGAAAACTTCCTTGGTTTATCGTCCAGATTTCTGATTATGGTCACCGGACCTGAGTATCGTTCATTCATACTCGACGTGCTTCTATTGTGATTCGAATTACCTTGAGGGGTTGAACTAATCCTTTCGAAAGTAACATTCTGTTGCGTTTGACCATCTTCTCCTACGCTAACCTCTTGACTGTTCATACTGCGATCTATCGGTGTCTGATTTATCGATACTTCCCCCGTTGTAACACCTTGATTTGTAAAATTATTTATTATAGACTCCAGTTTGGTCATCCTATCTTCCGTTCGCTTTTCTACTATCTTAACTTTGGTCTCCAGATTATCTAATGACATAACAGCCTGCGATCTGTTACTCTCTTCCAAATCGTTCTTCAATTTCTCTATCTTATCTTCGCATGTTGTCTTTACTGACGCGACTTGTTCTTTTAATTGATCTACATCTGTCCTGAACTGAGCTGAATCTTTCTTCATCGCTTCCTTATTCTCAGTAAATCTCGCTTCCCAATTCGCCATACCTGCGATTAATTTCTCATCCAGCCCTGCACGCTTTTCTTTTGCTTCGGCATCGACCTCACGATACCGTTCTTCCACTATTGCACCGACTCTATTTTTGAACAATGCTAAGTTTTCATTAACCTTTTGATCTATATCATCATCAATTTTCCTAATGTCTGCCTGCAATTGGTTTTCTAAGGATTTCAAGTTAGAATTAACCTCTCCTAAGACTTCCTCTTTAACTGTCCCAATTACTGACTTTAAACTTTTATTTTCATTACCTAAATTCATTTCCAAACCTTTGATCTTGGATTCGAAAGATACATCGGTAGACCAGTCTTGTATTTTGCCTACATCTGCCACTAAACCATCTATGTCGAATCGTAATTTCGATACATCTGATTTAATATCTTTCTGTACAGACATAACATCTGTTCTCAAATTAAGAATATTTTCTTCTTCTCTATTTTCTAACTCAATAATATTTTTTCTTAACATGTGCAAATTTTTCTCTCCTTTCATTTCTACTGCCTTTATATCTGATTGTAAAGTTTTGAATATTTCATCATTCTTTTAACGTTAATCTATTTTCCAAACTCGTAAAATTATTTTTCAACTCTGTGTTATTTTCTTCACTACGAGCCTGTAATCTAGTTTCTAACAATTTAAAACTATCCTTTAAATTATTTTCAGTACTACTCTGTAATCTTTCTTCCAATAATTTCAAACTATCTTTGCTATTTGACTGCAATCTTTCTTCCAATATTTTTAATTCATCTCTACTACTGGACTGTAATCTTGTCTCTAATGACTTTAAATTATTTTCATTACTGGTCTGTAATCTAGTCTCTAATGACTTTAAATTATTTTCAGTGCTAGTCTGCAATGACTTTAAATTAGCTTCACTAGCTTTCAAATTTTCTCTACATCTAGCTTGTAAATCATTCATTTGTTCTTTGATTTCTGTTTCCATTCTAGAAATAGTTACTGCAATACCAGACATGTCATTCCATAACTCTTCTAACACCTTAGCTAAATCTTCCGCTGACATAATTATACCTTTCAACAAACGTTTTATTCAGAGACGTTAGATAGCAAAACATCACAATGTATCAATTCCTGATTTCACTTGGGTATAAGAAAAATGACTTATAATTAAACATGATATAACACTAATATGATTAACATGATCACTGTAATGGGCATACAAGTATATTGTCTGACCAAGTTCAATACATTTTATAACACCATTAAATGAAATAGAGATCAATCTCTTCGTAATCTAAATCTGATGTGTTCCCATAGAATAAACAAAATCGAAGCCCCACGTTGGGCGCCAATTCTCCCTACCCTCTGTACCCGCTCGTCCGAGGGATGCGATGACCCATCTGCTATTACATCGCATTCCTGGATTTCCAGGACAGAGTGGAGTTAAGTGAACATGAAGTCAAATAAGGAATGTGTCGGAAATTCAGCTGAAATATCACAAAAGCAGAGGGTAACACGAGATAAAGTATCTCCAGGGTCGTTACGGGCTTAAATTTAATTTTAAAAAAATACAAATAGAAATGGGCGCCACCAACTGTATCCCTAGCAAACCACATCCTTCCTGGTTAAGCCTTAATTAAGACAAGGAAAGGATTAGGAAAATCACATCATCATCAGATCACAACTAAGATAAAAACAAATTTATTCAAACGTTGATAGTCAGACAGAAATATTAAACACACATCCTACCTAAGAGTATGGTCGAATGCCAACGTTAGATTGTCATTGTCCTGAAAATCGAACCATCTCCATGCTATTCAAAGGTGTACTTCATCCACATAAAATATGAAAATTTGCTAAAGTTCACTTGGGTTCTCAGGTTCACCGTAGCACTATGTCTATGCGTCACTGACATTTGTGATTCCTGAGACCTAACTTTTCTTTAAGTTAACATCATGAATGTGGATGTCAAAAATATGAATCTGTCTAAACAAATTATTCTAATAACACATATTTAAATATCAACTCATTTTATGGCTTGAATGGCATTATTCACATGCTGAAAATCTCAGTAAATGCTCCTAGAAATCTAACAATTAATTTACGCTATATTTACACTGTCACTAATTATTACTTGTTTGTGAATCAAAGAAACTTCACTACTCATTGGTTATCATCATCATCATATCAAAATTAAATATCTCTCACATTAGTTCTCATCTCAATATTCATTATATTCAAGTCAGAATAATTAATTTATTATCATCAAATCATTTAAATGACTATTATATTCATTAATTCATTATATTCTTCAATTATCCACACATTCTCATTTCATTATCTCATTTAGATTAAATCATCTCAATTCTTCCATCTAAATTGCTAAATTCATTAATGCAAGTTGCAATTCATCAAATTATTTAAATCATATTTCTTATTTAAATTTATTTAAATTCATTTAAATTTTATTAATCATCAGCTTCTTTAATTAATTATCACCTTTTAATTCAGTTATTCATCAGCTGTTTAATCACCTATTAATTTATTTAATTCAGTTAATTTATTCAACCTTTAATTCATTCATTTATTTAATTCATCGATTTATTCAAAATTTAATTTATCAATTTATTCAAATTTTAATTCATCTGGCTATTTAGATTTTTATTTCATTGGGTCATTTAGATTTTTATTTCATTGGGTCAGATCATAAATATGCTTAAACTTCAGATTATTATTTTATAAATTATTATTATCAGAAAATCTTGTATTATCAAAATTATTTATTTATTTAATTTCCTAACAAATTGTTTATTATAGGTTATAGAACGTTGTCTTATAGTTTTATCTTTTCCAAGTTATATCTCGTATTTAATTATCATGCCAAAAAAAATATTATTGCCTTCACAAAATCACGTTGGATCTCACTATCCAAAACTTCATCATATACCCTCACTTTATCAAATACCACATTTGAATACCATAATTATTCCTTATAACACCATAATTATTCCACATAACACCATAACTATTCAGCGCACAGCATGAATCTCAAAAATATGCTAGACTGGGTTCAACAACCTCATGTCTGCCTCAAAATACTCATTGGCAATATTGCAAAACTTCCACTTGGCAACTTCCAAAAATCCAGTTTCAACCAAGCAAGCAAGGTGAATAGACGTGCAGTGAATAGTAAGGAAGAATGGGAATCGCTATTCAGCAGTACCGGGCGGTCATCGGCCGCTGGCAGGTTAGAGTGAAATGCGATTTCGGTGTCGGGAAGGTGATAGCGGGCAACGTCAATGAAGAGATGGGGGTTTTGGCGATGGGGATGGTAGCGCTGGTTGTGGCGACGCTACTATTAATTGGAGGAGTGGAGTCAAACCCAGGGCCTGGTCAGCTGGGATGGCAAGAAATGGAAAAAATAAGGGAAATTGTAAAGGAAGTGTCACAAAATGACCAGATCCGGGACATTCTTCGTGAGCAATGTAAGGAATTCAAGGAGATGAAGACATGTATAAGAGAAGAGATGGGAATAGTGACAGAAAGGCTGACCGAGAATAGTAGAGGGATAAAAGACCTAAGAGAAAAGGTGAAGATATTAGAGGTGGAGGTAAATGAATTAAGGAAGGCCAAGCTGGATGAGAGAAAGAAAAACGTCTTCATTTACGGAATAAAGGAAGATGCCAAGGAAAGCACCGAGGATCTAACATCCAAGGTACTCCGAGTGATTAGTGAAGGCATGCGGATAAACATTGGAGTCTCAGAGATTGACAATGTGACCAGGATAGGCCGGGGAAGGGGCACGAGGCCCGTGAAAGTGTCATTAGTTTCTTCGCTGATGGCTCACAGAATTCTGGCGAACACAAGGAACCTGAAAGGGGAGAGGATATGGGTAAGGAGAGAAATGAGTAAAGAAGAGGCAAGTGAGCAACGGACCTTGCAGTTTCATTTAAGGAAGGCAAGGAGCTCTGGTCTCAAGGCTTATGTAAAAGGCAATAGACTGGCGGTTAGCGGCAACAACTGGGATCGGATTTGGACAGTGGCACAACTCCAGGATATGGTGAAGCAACAACAACAGGAGACAGTCAGACCTAGCAACCAGGTGGAAGCAGCTGTCGGTTCAGAGGGAAGTGCGGTGATGATTCAACAGAGAGCATCGACCTCCAAGTCCAACACGGAAGTGGCGCGAGCAGGAACGACTAACGTCAGCGCCAGGAACACCGGACAAGTGCGTGGTTTGCAGAAAGGTGAGACTGTCAAACAACGAGTTACTAGTCTAAAAGAACTATGGGGCAAGAAAACCTCGACAGAGCAGTTAATGTGGAGAAGGAGGTCATTTCTTCTCCAGGTGGCAGTATACTAGAGCTAGAGAAAGCTAGAGTTACTAGAAGTAAAGCTACCGCCAGCGAAGAGGGTAGGGGTAAAAATAACTAAACTGGAATATTGCTAGCGTAAATATAGAGGGTTTTTAAATAAGAGAGGGAACGATGTAGTTTTGAACCTAATAGAAGATATGCAGATTGTAGGATTTGTTGAGAGTTGGCTCCCTGTAGGTTGCGAGGTTAAAATAGGTGGCTTCAATATATATACAAAACCTAATATTAGGAAAGCTCGTACAGGTAGGTTCCCGGGGGGAATTGTTGTTTTAATTAAAGAAGAGGTGAGGGAATTATCAGAATTTATTAGTTCAGAAATGGAAGAAGTAGTGTGGGTAAAAGCAGATATTAGGGGGAGGGGGAAAGGAACGGTTTGTTTCGGCTTTGTCTACAACCCTCCGGAGAATTCCCCGTATGCAAGAGAAAGCTTTTTCGATGAGTTAGCTATTGAAATAAACAGAATTCAAAATATATATGAAGAGGCAGAGATTGTGCTCTTAGGGGACTTCAATGCGAGGGTTGCAGACAGAAAGCCCCTTTACAGCAAGGGGGTTGCCGAGGCCGTATGTGGGGATAGGCACAGCAAAGACAAGGAATGTAATAAGAACGGAGAAAAGATTTTGGAACTACGTGGTGCAGAAGAGCTATATATATTAAATGGTGTCTGTGTGGGGGATGAAGAAGGTAACCTGACGTATATAACAGAGATAGCAGGAAGTGTAATAGATTTAGCAATATGTTCCAGAGGAGCACTAGCCCTAATTAAGAGGTTCAGTGTTGAAGAATGGGGGGAATCACACCACCTACCAATTGTCGTCAACATGCAGGGAGCGGTGACAAAATCAAAATCAAAAGGGAACCCACAAGTTAAAGCTATAGAGAGAAAAGTAAATAGATTCACATGGAGGGAGGAAAACTGCAGAGAGTTCCAGAACTACTTCCAGGGAGAAAATTTTGAGCTGATAAAGGTAGGGATAAGTTTAATGATCAGTAATGATGAAATTGAAGGGGTAATACGTATGATTGAGAATGCAATTATGATGGCCGGGCGGAAAATGCGCGTGAAGGCTAGAGGAAAATTAGGGAGAATTAAAGGATGGTACGATGAATCTTGTAGAAGTAAGAAAACCGAAGTTATTAGGGCACTGAAGTTATACAAGAGAGGAGGGGATGATACGATGACAGTATAATTTTGTCGTCTAAGGAAAGAATATAGGGAACTGCTCAGCAAAATGAAAGATGAATGGCAGGGTAAGGAAGCTACAGCACTAAATAAGGATTCTAAAGCTAACGACTGTAGCAAAGTGTGGAGCAGGATAAATTCTTACTGTAGGGGGAGCAGAAGTGGTGGGGGGAGCTCTATTAGTGATGAAGTATGGATTGCATATTATGAGAATCTGTTAAATGCTGAAGATAATTGGAGGAAGAGGGATGAGTTTGGCGTCCCGAGGGGGCTGGAGGCCAGTCTGCCTATGCTGGACCAAGTCATATCGATAGAGGAAATTAAGGGAGTAATAGCAAAGAGTAAAGGAGGGAAATCAGGTGCTATTTCGGGGATAACAAATGAATTTTGGCAAGAGTTGAGTAACAATAGGTTCATGATGGACAGCTTGGTAAAAATCTTTAACAAAATCTTTGAAGGAGGTAGATTTCCGAGGGCGTGGCAGGAGGGGATAATTTGTCCAATATATAAGAAGCGAGGGGACAAAGTAGACCCAGGCAACTATAGAGGCATAACTTTGGTTGATAATTTGAGCAAAATGTACACCGGGGACTTATCCAAGCGTTTAATAGCATGGGCAGAGGGCTGTTTGGTGTTCTCGAGACTCCAGACAGGGTTCAGAAAAGGGATGAGAACCAGTGACAATATAATGGTGGTTAAAACGGTGATGGACAAGTACATAAGAAGGAAAAGAGGTAATCGGTATATCTCAGCTATTGATTTGGAGAAGGCGTTTGATTCAGTGAGCAGGGGAGCTGTCATGGCTAAGCTGGGAAAAATCGGGGTGTCACATAAAATGATACGAGCAATTGAGAATGTGTATTCCGAAGTGAAATGTGCAATTAAAACTAAAGATGATGTAATTGTAGGAGAGATAACGTCTAATGTAGGATTAAAACAGGGATGCAAAATATCCCCGGTGCTTTTTTTTGTGCTATTTATCAACGATATTTTCGATTCAAAGGGCTTTGAGCAACGGTCCAACCCTTGCTTGGACAATTATGATATCCCGAGCCTAGCTTTTGATGATGACATCCTTCTGCTTGCTCTAACACCCTATAATATGCAATATAGTATTGACGATATTGTGAGATACTGTGAGGACTGGAACTTAAAAATTAACCCGAGTAAGACCAAAGTTATGGTCTGCAAAAAGGGAGTTAAACTGGCTAAGAACGAAAAGTGGGTCATGTATGGGTCGCAGTTAGAGACGGTGAAAAAACTTGAGTATCTAGGGACGATAATGGCGAGTAATGGTAAATGGACCGAACAAATTAAAAGGGCAAAATCGAAAGGGCTAGCGGCATTGGCGAATGTTAAAGTGTTAGAGCGTAGGTTACCGAATCTTGACTACAAAGTGTATAAGAATGTGTTCAACGCACTCATCGTTTCAAGAGCACTCTATGGAGTGGAAGTATGGGGTTTAGAGGAAGGAACGAAAACCCTGGACAGTATTGTAAGTAGGTTTGCCAGGATAATTTTGGGGCTACCTAGTTGCACGGCGAATTGTGGAGCGAGAATGTTGTGTGAGGATGTAAGCATTAGACAACATATCATAAAAAAAAGGTCATAAAGTCTTGGATTCGTTTAAAAGCAGGTGGAGGGGGGGGGAAATGCTTAAGGTAGCCTACCTGCACCAAATGAAGCATCAGCAAGAGGGCTACTGGGTGGACGGGGTAAGAAGTGTACTGGAAAGATTAGGAATGGGTTATCTATGGGATAGGAACTTACAAAGAGAGCAAGGTAGGGTGTGCAAAAAACTGTGTAGAAGGGTTAATGACGTAGAGTTGCAGGTGCTAAGAGAAGAGTGCACCAGTAGGAGAACCTTAACGGAGTTCTGCGAAATACGGAACTTTATGAGCATAAAGCCTCAATGCCTAATGAAAAGAGAAATGAGAGGGATAATTTGGTGGTTAATGGGGGTGTATAAGAACAAAGCGTTGAGAGAAGTAGGAAAAGAGGACATTTGCCTGTTTTGTGGGAAGGTTATGGGTGCAGCGCACATGATCAGGGAATGCAAGGAAATTAAAATGATAAGAGCAAAGTTTGTAGACAAAGCAGATCTAAACAGAATAGAAAATGAAAATGAGTATCACACTTTAATTAAATTACTAAAAAGGAAATGGGGGAAAGCAGGTCAATTAGCAAAATATTTTAATACCATCAGGGCAATGTGGAATAAGAAAACGTCGGACGAGATTCAGAACAAAGATGCATGTAAATTAAGCATTCAAGTACAGGAGACGGCTTCCTAAGCTATAAATCTTGTTAAAGCCTAGGAGAGCCTATCTGTATTAACTAGGTAGCCTATACGATTACTACAGTACAGCCACATATTGCTGTCTGTAGATTTTTCCTTTGAGTTTGATGGGTTGATTTTTTTCCTTACTACAAAATTTATCAGACTCTTACAGTCAGTAAGGGCTCGATAGGGAAATAAAAGTATTTCTTTCTGTGATGTGTCTCCCATGGAGAACTGTCTAAAAATGAAGAACACTGTGTCCACATTTATGATTAAGAAAGAACTTTGTGCAGTCTCCATCAGAAAAGTTGCCCAGTGATATTGTGAATGAATATAACTACTGCAAAGCATTATTAAGTTTTGAAATAACTAGGAAGCTATGAAATGCCGAATGAACATTTGGTTTAATTATCTAACGCCATACTGTAAATTTATGTTATCTATGTGTTTATTGTCTGTATGTCACGATATGACTCTCTGAGTTAAAGTGACAATTATCAAGTAGATTTGGTTCAACTTCCAAAAATACCTATCACAAACTTCACTTAAACCCGTTGCATGATCTACAAAAATATATAACTGGCTTCAAATTATTAACGCACACAACCTCCAAGAACTGTAATTAATCTGATCATATCTAGACAACTTCTTAAACAATAAGGAAAAATTACCTTAGTAATCGTAATCCAATTTAAGATCTGCTTTCAAATAGAGTATGAATTCTATTAAAATTCTCAAAATTCACTTCAAAGAAAAACACCAATGTGTTATAATCTCTCACATCAAAATATGTAATACTGATCTGCCTCAAAATAAATCTGACCATAAATGATTCATCTTACAAGATTCAATTACTTGAAATCCTTCTCAAAGGTATCAAACTCACTCACAAAAGAGTATCAAAAGTATCAAAAGTATCAGCTGTTAAATGAATGTACTCTCAAAAGAGTATAGCAACAAAATATTGGATTGGCAAACAAGAATTACAAAATGTAACCCTGCTGACATTTATTTTTAATTTATTTAACAAAATTCGACTAATGTGTGACTAGTAGTTTCTTGTTTAATCCTCTTACGATCTTAAGTACACTCGGATGATAAAAATGAGGCCCTCGACTGGCAGGTTAGGTGTGTGCCACCACGCAATCGCCTTAAGCGAAATGCCCTGCCCCGTAGACTACCATGATAGTGCCCTAGACGATGGGTCAGGTGTGTGCCACCACGCAATCGCATAAAGCGACAGGCCCCATCTCGTAGACTGATGAGTGAATGTACCAGATTGGAATCAACAAGACTCTAGTTGTCACATAAAAGCGATATTCCTTCACTTGAGTGAATAAAATTTTAATATCTCCAAACAATCCAATAAAAAAAACCTACTGATGAATTATTCATACTCGCTAGTATGCAATGAACTGACGAAATAATTTATCCAATTGCAGATCACGAGTTCGAAACACTCGCCACAAAAAAATATCTATCCAAGAAATACTATCCTTACTGAAAAATATCAAAAAGACCAAACTTCTGCTTAATAAAGCCAACCAATGGTGAGAACGTCGTATAACGGTGCCTGCCATATCATATGGTAACACCATATTCTAGCAAATGGAGCAAAAAAAATATCTAAGCCATGTCAAAAATAATCGTAGAACTCCTACTAGAAATATATACAAGTATGCCCAGTGATCATGAAAAATCATATCAGGATTATAACTCTTACAATACCTTCTTATTTCAGCTGTTAATATAATTCAAAGATCGCCGATAATCCTCGTGTGTGCCACAAATTTCTCGAAAGATCGACGAAAACATTATATCACCCACTGAACTAACGATTGACTTCATATTCCAAGTGAATCTGATGTTGGATATCCTCTTCTTCAGGAAACGAATCCATCGCTCTGTGGTGCCATCACGTCTCCGTATTCGCCTAGCCCGACATGATGAACTGAATATTATCCATCACGAATATTGTCCAAATTCTTCCATAAAAGTTCAAAAATGTAGAGTACCCCATACTCTTCGAATATGTCACGCCACTGTCCCATACAATGTTCGGTTTGCATATGACAAAAGTTAATCTCCACAGCGGCTGAATTTCACTAGTAGAAAATAAATCATTTATAAAAGTGTATTGCTTTCTTAAACACCCTGTATCTGTGTTCGTAACTGATATTTCATAATAGTTCATGAAATACAATTATAATGCTGCACGTGCCACTGTTCACAAAGTGCATATTCTCGTAACTGTTCATTTGCCTAAAAGCAGTAATGTTGGACTGACCCCATTGTCGTCTTAAATATTCCGGTCTGAAATGCATTATCTAATAAGCCGTAATACCATTGAAATATATCTAAGTCCATTTAGAAGTTCACAATAGCAGTGTATAATTGCTATCTGCTTGCACAATTAGACTGTCGAACACAAGTCCAAACTTATTAAGTATGACAAAATGTCGAAATAATGTTCAGCTGCTTGCATGTCGCCTGCTTGTAAAATGTCGGCCCCAGCACGACCTGTTCCGCCTCACTGTTCTCGTTTAATGCGACGCTGAAAACTGGCATCATTATAGCAGTTCGCTGTGCTGTTCTGTATTAAGAATGTAGCTCGAAATAATGTTCTCAATTCTATCACAATGCTGCGTATTACTTTAATGAACTGTAACATTGGAAAAGCATTGCTGTTTCAAATAACTGTAACCACGATGTTGAAAATACATCTGCCCGAACACCGGCTCTCTTTCACTCTCACGGCTTGTGTAACTTGCCTTGCTAACTGATTCTCGCACTGCACACCGTGCTCCGTTCGGTTTGACTGACTGACCTACTTTCGTTCTCCTGGCGCACGTTGCTATCAGCTTAACTTGCTGGACTAATAATGTCGTTTTCCTAGCGTACCATGTGCTCTGCTTAGCTCGACTTGCTGGACTAGTAATACTGCCTTCCTCGCGCACCATGTGCTCCACTCAGCTCGACTTGCTGGATTACAACTGCTGTCGTTCTCAGACCGTGTGATGAGCTCCGCTCGGCGCTATCACGTGACCTTCCCCTTCCTTCTGCGGTCATACGTCACAACTATAATCTCGACCCCAATTACATCGGCAAATAAGTTATAACATAACTTAAGGAGTTATCTGCCTTTCTTCAAGTTATCACCATTAGAATTCTTGATATTTCCTTCTCTTATATAATACTAGCAAGTACCCGCGGCTTCGCTCGCGTCATAGTCGGGTCATATTGTTATTCAATGAAATGCAGGTTTAACCCCGTTACAACCCTTTAGAACACGAATATCCTAAAATCCCTCCTTAGTAGACGTTTTCGACACACAACAAACATATCCCCAAAATATAATTATTCTAACTTTAATAGTTTTGGTTGGTCGATGAGAGTGAATATCCAAAAATCCTTCCTTAGTGGACGTTTTTTCTTCCAGAATTTCACCCCTCCCCATGGGCCCCTTAAATTGGATTTATGAAAAAAGGTCGAACACCTATTTATTTATTTATTTATTTATTTTTAAGATGATTGTTTTCCGGTGAGTTTCAAACTTCTCGCTATGTCGTTTAAGAGGTACACGCTCCGTTAGGAAACTTTCAACCCCCACTTTTCATCCCTTTCACCTCATAATATACACCACATCGAAAAAACAAAAAACATGTGTCAGCTTAGTTTTAATGAATAGTTTATATGCCAAGTATCACATCCACAAATGAAACCACTCGTGAGATATTGTTATTCACTGAAATGCACGTTTACCCCCTTAACACCCCTTTAGAACCTGAATATCCAAAAATCTTTCCTTAGTGGTCGTTTTCGACATACAACGAACATATCCCTAAAATTTCATGTCTCTAACTTCAATAATTTTGTCTGGGAAATGATGAGTGAGTCAGTCAGTCAGGACATTTTCTTTCATTTATTTTTGAGAATGTCATCCCTTCCCATGAACCCTTAAATTGAATTTATGAAAAAAAAACGTTCGAACACCTATTTACTTATTTTTAAGCTGTTTTTTCCCCCTTAGATTGATGAGCGAGGAAGGTAGTCAATCAGTTAGGACACTTTCTTTCCTGCCTTTCCCCCAGAATTTCACCCCTCCCCATGGGCCCCTTAAATGGATATATGAAAAAACAAAACGATCCAACACCTATTTATTATATTTAAGCTGTTCATCCCCCCCTGAGTGTGATGAGTGAGTGTATTAATCAGTTAGAACACTTTCTTTCCTGTTTTTTTTTCCCAGAATCTCACCCCTCTCCAAGGGCCCCTTAAATTGGATTTATGAAAAAAAACGGTCGAACACCTATTTACTTATATTGTAAGCTGTCTTTTCCGCTGAATTTCAAACTTCTCGCCTATATCGTTTAAGAGATACACGCTCCGTTAAGAGTCCTTCAACCCCCAATTTTCACCCCTTTCACCTCATAATATACACCACATCGATAAACCTTTAGACATATGTCTGCTTATTTTTAATGATTAGTTTATATGCCGAATATCACATACAACTCATGAGATATCGTTATTCAATGACATGCAGGTTTACCCCCCTTGACACCTCTTTAGAACCCGAACAAACAAAAATCCTCCTTAGTTAACATTTTCGACATACAGCGAACATATTCCCAGAATTTCATGTTTCCAACTTCAATAGTTTTCGCTGGGCGATGATGAGTGAGTGAGTCAGTCATGACATTTCCTTTCAACAATTTTTACCAGTATTTCACCCCTTCCCATGGGCCCATTAAATTGGATTTATGAAAAAACGCTCGAACACCTATTAAGATATTTTTTTATGATGTCTCTTTCCCCTGAGTTTGATGAGTGAGTGAGTTAGTCAATCAGTTAGGACACTTTCTCTCCTTATCTTTTCCAGAATTTCACCCCAACTCATTGGCCCCTTAAATTAAATTTATGAATAAACGATCGTACACCGATTTACTTATTTTTATAGCTGATTTTTTTCCGCTGAATTTCAAACTTCTCGCCTATGTCGTTTAAGAGATACACGCTCCGTTAGGAATCCTTCAATCCCCACTTTTCACCCCTTTCACCTTATAATATACACCACATCGAAAAACCCTTAGACACATGTCTGCTTATTTTTAATGATAAGTTTATATGCCGAGTATCACATCCACAAATGAAACCACTCTTGAGAAATTGTTATTCAATAAGACCCCTTTAGAACCTGAATATCCGAAAATCCTCCCTTAGTGTACGGTTTTGACATACAACGAACATATCCCCAAAATGTTATGTTTCTAACTTCAATAATTTTGGCTGGGCGATGATGAGTGAGTGAGCCAGGACATTTTCTGTCATTTTTTTTCTCCAGATTTTCACCCCTCTCCATGAACCTCTTAAATTTGATTTATGATAAAAAACTGTCGACCATTTATTTACTTATTTTTAAGCAGTTTTCCCCCCTTAGTTTGAAGAGTGAGTGAGTCAATCAGTTAGGACTCTTTCTTTCCTCCCTCCCCCCCTTAATTTCAACCCTCCCCATGGGCCCCTTAAATTGGATTTATGAAGAAAAAAAAAACGATCGAACACCTATTTACTTATTTTTTTAGCCGATATTTTCCGGTGAGTTTCAAATTTCTCGCCTATGTCTTTTAAGAGATAGACGCTCCGTTAGGAATTCTTCAACCCCCCTTTTCACCCCTTTCACCACATAATACACACCACATCGAAAAACCTTCAGACACGTGTCTTCTTATTTTTAATGATGAGTTTATATGCCGAGTATCACATCCCCCAATGAAGCCAATCGGGAGATATTGTTATCCAATGAAATGCAGGTTTAACCCCCTTTAAGACCCCTTTAGAACCTGAATATCCGAAAATCCACCCTTAGTGGACGGTTTTGACATACAATGGACATA
Organism: Meconema thalassinum; assembly: GCA_946902985.2. NCBI lineage: Eukaryota > Metazoa > Arthropoda > Insecta > Orthoptera > Tettigoniidae > Meconema > Meconema thalassinum. The sequence continues at coordinate 83,069,531 of OX336400.1, read as the reverse complement.
TCCGCAAAATGGCTGGGCAATGATGAGTGAGTAAGTGAGTCAGGACATTTTCTTTCAAATTTGTTTTTTCAGAATTTCACCCCTCCCCATGAACCCCTTAAATGTGATTTAGGAAAAAAAACTATCGAACGCCTATTTACTTATTTTTAAGCAGTTTTCTCCCCTTGAGTTTGATGAGTGAGTCAGTCAGTCAATCAGTTAGGACATTCTCATTCCTGATTTTATCCCGCCAGTATTTCACCCCTCCCCATGGACCCCTTAAATTGGATTTATGAAAAAACGCTCAAACACCTATTTACTAATTTTTTAAGCTGATTTTTTTCCGCTGAGTTTCAAATTTATCGCCTTTGTCGTTTAAGAGATACACGGTCCGTTAGGAATCCTTCAACCCCCACTTTTCACCCCTTTCACCTCATAATATACACCACATCGAAAAACCCTAAGACACGTATCTTCTTATATTTAATGATGAGTTTATATGCCGAGTATCACATCCCTCAATGAAACCAATCCGGAGATATTGTAATTCAATGAAATGCAGGTGTACCCCCTTAACACCCCTTTAGAACCTGAATATCCAAAAATCCTTCCTTAGTGGGCGTTTTTGACTTACAACGAACATATCCCCAAAATTTCATGTTTCTAACTTTAATAGTTTTGGCTGGGCGATGATGAGTCAGTCAGTCAGTCAGGACACTTGTTTTTATATAAGAGATTTCATTCCATATTGATCTTTATAATACTCCAATATTCCTCCCATAATTCCATCTGCTTGACTGGTAGTGCCTCCTTCATCCTTGGCCTCCTACGTCATTTCCTACCACTCTTCTCGACTCGATCTGAGCGCTGTCTTTTCTTATTTTCCCATAAATCTCAACTATGGCTCGATCTCAATTGGCGTAGCCGATAGCCTCAACTACTGTCGACCAAAGAATTATGTGCACTCGAGTTTGAAGGTTGTTTGTGAAGTAACCAATAGACCTACATAAAATTCAATAACATCAACATTTTCGTCGTTCTATTTTACGTTAGTTCATGTAGGTTTGGAATTTTTAATTTATATTTTAATATTTTTTTATCGCAGTTGGAACGCAAAATGTGCCCGTTTTTAAGCGTGTTTCAACCATGCGTCACATTTAAGAATTATTATCTCAAAACCCCGCCATCAGATCGAATGCAAATTTTAACACAATATACATTGGAATGTTGTATAACTGGTTTATTAATTTCAAAATTTTGTGTGTCCAAGAAACAATGTTGTTATCATTTTTGTAAGGTAACTTTTTCTCGGCTCGGGGTGGTTGGAAAATATAGCTCTTGGTCGCATTGTAATCCTTATACATCAAGAAGTTATGCTGTATGACTGTGAAATACGTAAATTAATTCACTTATTTTACATCGGTTTGTATTTGTTCGTGGAAATAGGCATGATTCACCAGCCAGCCACTCCGGGGTAAGCTGTACAGCGTTGCTGAGATGGAGCCCATCACTGCCGAGCGAGGCGAGGTCGTATTTCCCCGTTCAAATATAAACCGATACAAAATAAGTGAATTAATTTACGTATTTTAAAGTCATACAGCACAACTTTTTGATGTATAAGGATTACAATGCGACCAAGAACTACATATTCCAACCACCTGGGTAGTTTATTGGCTGAGGAATAACCCACCCACCAAGGGAAGATGATTAAGAGAAGGAAGTAGATTTGGGATTGGAAAAGAAGGATAGAAAAATAGGAGGAGAGTCCCACAAAATTAATAAGTTTAGATTTAAACACACTTAAAGGTGGTTGCCACCGAAAATCCTCTTTCGGATACCTAAAATGAGTACGAGCTTGGTCGAGGCTGACGGGAACTGCAGCTAAGACTTGGGCAGTTTGCCAGAGAGAGGCTTTAGTGTCTTTCCTCCCAAGCACGAATAAAAGTACTATAGGGAAGGGTGATGGTCTGGCCAGACAGATAGTAAAAGCTTTATTAAGCATGAACGAGGGCATAAACCTAGGAAGGGCTAGGAAAGCCAGGATCCTGCCTAACTGTAGTATCAGAGAAATGATGAATCCAAAAACAAATATTTAATTTATTTAACAATTAGATGAAGTTTGAGGAAATTAACAATTATGCAATATAATTTTAATAAACATAGTTCATTTGAACTTTTTAACAAATAGGGTCGCAGACCTCTCAACATTAAACGGTTGCTCCAGGCAATTGACAATTTACAAGGTTTCAAACCTTACATGTTTCTAAAATCTTTATAAGATTTAAACAAATGAGCAATGAAATAATTAAAGCTTGAACGTGAATTGGAGTACAAAAGTGCACCTTAAGAAATTCAGGAGAGAATGTTCTAGAGAAAGTGACAACTTTGAAAATAACAATAATAACAACATGAAAAATAAGATAGAAGTTCCTACAACTTCTTATATTTATACAGAATTAATATATGAGAATTATACAAAGAGGGCAGGTCACTTACTGTGAAACCTGAAGAAAGTGAAAGGGAAAGTTCTGGACTTCCCAAGGTTGAGCAGGAATCACTCGCCAAATGGGACAGTTTCCATTTCGTGAAACCTGAACATGACTCGCTCAAGAGTTTAAAGAATTGTTTTCCCTGATTATGGGAAAGAAACAACGTAAATTTAAAACTTGTATCACACAAGCAATTAAGCAGAATTTAATTAATGTTAAACTAGCAAAGAGGGAAGGGCACCTTGTGGGTGACACCTTATAGAAAGTTACAATTTTATTAATAATGATGGTTAGTAGAAGGTTGAGGAAAGATCATTGGGATGTAGGATCAATGTTCATGGCCGTATTTAATATAACCGGACGATCGCGACGCGGTAGAAGCGTGGAGCAAGCACTGTTTATCACTATAGTCTATGAAGATGGATGCAAAGTTCACTATAGAAACACTAAAGTTCATGAAAAAGAAAGTTATTGCAATTATGGAAATAACTGATTGCACTATATAGGTGAGAGTCTATTTCTTGAAAAAGTTGTGATTTACAATTAAATGCTCCATAGAATGTTCCAGAGGTTCCAGCGGTGGAGGAAAGTTAGCTATTGCAAAAATTTGTGAGGAAGATTCCTCATTTTAACTAGCATTTTCACAAGTGCGTGAACAATACTTGACGGCAAGACTCGCAGATAGAGAACAAGATCTCGAAGGTTCCAGAACAACCTTAGCAGAAAATGGGGTTGAGAAAATCCAACGGAGGAAATAGCTTTATATTTATAGACAGCGGGTACTAAATAATATCCCACGTAGCGAGAGGATTTCTCGTTTAAATAGCTTAAGAAAAGCTCATTTTTAGTAAGGTTGGCTTATACAAGCAAAAGCTCAACATGGCAAATCTCGCGAAGAATGATTACCGCCCCACAAGTAATCTCACGCTGTCTATAAAATAATCTATAAAAGCATGTAGATAAAATGATGAAGATGAGGTTAAAACCTTTAAAATGGTACTTATCTTGATTTCATGTTGAAGTTGAAGTTTCCTACTACTTTGCCAACATGGCGTAGAAGAGTGTGAGCCTCTTGGTTTGAGGAGGCAAGCTCGTGCGGAGCTTGACTGAACGAGTCAACTGCAGACTAAGAAGTGAGAGCGGCTCAACGGAGCACGGAGGGACCAAGAAAAGGGGGAAGGAGTGGGGGGGGTAGGAGACAAAAGGAGAACATATAAACATTGCCAACTTTGATACAAAAAATTAATTTCTTGCTGAGCTGATCTTCTAAGAGTTGATAACAGATGATACTAGCGCAGCATGGTGAGTAAAGAAGTAGACGTAGTCCTCTTGCTCAAGGAGAAAATAGCTGGCGATGGTACAGGATCTGGTGGCCAAATGGATAAGTAAGTCCTCTAGCACCAGGAAGAGTTGAGGAGCTTCAGAGATTCGCTGCGAGGTGACGCTAGGTGGGTCACAGAAGTTATATATCTGAAACATACTCATACAAAATATAAGCAACCGGAACACCTAAGAGAAAATAGATCACTGTTGGTGTTTGACAAAGAGGAAGGAAAGAACATGCAAAAGCCTTGAAAATTATAATCTCAGGTACCGTGTATTCCAAGAATGCACCATACTGGGGGGGGGGGCAGACACCAACAGCGAACAAGAAAAACAAATACACATTTAAAGGAAGAGGAGCGATCAAAGACAAAGGTCTTGTGATCGGACCATTAATAGTTAAGACTCTGACTTCCCTGACTCTCCCATCTCTTCCAGGGTAACACTTAGTCACTCTACCGGAAGTCCAGACTAGAGGGGGAGAAACATCCCTAACCAAGACCAAGTCCCCCACTTTAATGTCGGGACTGGAAAGAAACCACTTCTGCCTCCGTTGCAAGGAAGTTAAATATTCCAAGTTCCATCTCTTCCAAAAAGAATTACGGAGGGCTTCAAGTTTACGCTAAACAATAGGTAAATCAGAATCCCTGAAAGAATTAGGAAGGGGAGGAGGGGCAGAGAGAGAAGTGCGTGTAAGACAGTGACCAGGTGTGAGTGGAAGGAGGTCATCATGGTCATTAGAAAGCGGAGTAAAAAGGCGAGAATTATCAACATCTTCCATCACAAAATAGCTGGAAGCTGAGAGAAATAAAGCACTAGTAAAGATTACGATACGATGCGAAAGAAGAATTGACAAGTTTAAACAAAGCGTATAGAAACAAGTACATCTATTCAGGACAAGAATATACCAAATAAACAAAGAAACTATGCGAGTAGAAAGCAAGAACGCCATAGGTAACAACCTAGTAGCAATAAGCAATGACCTTAAGTCACAATAAGCATCAAAGGGGTTACTCAGAAAAATACTTAAGTCAGCGAGAAACATGACATAACAAGTATGAATGCAAAAACACATCGAATGTGACGACGAGAAAAAACAAGTTTGTTCATCAATGAACATTAAGATCGCAAAAGATGTAAGCAAATTGCAATACATAAGCGCGTGAGAAATACGCAACGAAGTTTTGAAACAAGGAACGAAGCAGTTATAGAATACGAGCATGAGTAAATGAAAGACACAGGCAAGCGCGGCCTTGACACACATAGTACAACGAGATAAGGCATATAAATAGCTGAACGAGTCCTTAACTAGAACAAGTTTATTTTGGGAATTAGGTGAGCGGCTTCCGAGATTACGGTAGCGGCTCGCCAGACAATGGTTGGCAATCAGCCAGAGTTGAGATAAGAGAAACTTGCTTTGACCTTTGGCAATCGTACAGGAAATAAACAACAACTTGGCCTTCCTCAGGCGTGTATACAAACAAGTTTGAAAAACAAGCAGTTCAGAATAAACAAACAACACTGGTTGAATCAGCTGTAACTTAAAGCAGATATTCAGGTTGAACGGAATGCAGTCAATCGTAACTTGGACGTGAAAAAGCAATTTAAAGCTATATGAAATAGAGTAGGAAATCAATTTCGCATAATTGAGAGGATCACGGAATCCGACAATTTTCAACAAAAAGAAGCTTAATTCTTCCGAGCAAAGAAGACAAGCTGGGACATTGAGAAGAAGGTTATGCATAAGAATAGTTATTCTAGATGCTATAGAATTCAGATTTTCAAACGGTTTCATGAGCGACTTCCAATTGTGAGGAAGGAGGGAGGAGCCGACCGTGGCCATCCTTCTAAATAACGAAAGAAGTGAAACATGGCTTACAGCAAAGTGATGGTGACTGATAGCCATGGTTTTACACAAGGGGAAGATAGTTTTCGAGAAAAAGTTTAAGCAATTACCTGCTATAAAAAATGACATAAGAAGGTAAACGAAATAACACAAAGCAAGGCGAACTTGAATTGCCATTTTGTGCGGGAAGAAGGAAAACCCATTTAAACAACTTACAGAGGTAGCGTAGTTGTTCACGATAAGACATCGTTTCGACAAGTGTTTTTCAAAAATATTGAGATCTGAAACATGAGCGTTCTCTTTTTCAGAAATGGGATTTCTGTCAGCTGTAACGAAATGACATTGCGCTTTTGTTTGAAGACTGGGTTGTTTGATTTCACCAGTAATAACCCAACCAAAATCGGTGTCTCTGGCGACCACGGTTGAAGATAACTTGCGTGTTTGTTTGCGAATGCCATTCCAAAAAACATTGGCACTGAAAAGTACATCAATGGGACCTTGAGCATTAAACTGAGGATCAGCTAACCTTAAGTGCGAAGGAATCTTTAATCCGGAGGTATTAATAGAGTGACTTGGAGTGTCCTTGCCAATACTGGTAAGAATGAGACAGTTTAAATTAAGATTGGTGTTTCTTTGGCAAACGTCTCTGATTTTCAATTTTGAAGACTGCAAAACTTGAGTTTTCAAATTGTCAATGCCGGTCACACTGATAGAAGTAGGCGATGACGAAAGACCTAGTTTTTTAATCAACGATTGCGAAACAAAGTTATGAGTTGAAGCGGAATCGAGAAGACCACGGGTTCTAAACCAATTTCCAAATTTATCTTGGATTTCGAATTGTACAGTAGTCAAAAGGGTTTGCGCACTATGAAAAGTTTCGGCGTTAGAAATGCAGGAAGAAGCATTAGTTTGTTCGGAGCTGCTCTGCATGGAGCTTGAAGAGGCAGGTACTGATGACCTCGATTTATCGTGAACGTGCAATAAAGAATGATGCGGTTTTTTACAATGGAAACAGAGATTTGATGACGTACAGTTCGAAGAAGAATGCTTAGGTGACAAGCAATTGAAACAATGTTTGCTATTTAAGACAAACTTCCTTCGATCTTCGACAGACAATTCTTTAAAGGATTTGCACGAATACAATGTGTGAGGCTTTTTACAGAGCGTGCATTTTAAAGATTTATTAAGCGGCCTGATATCTTCTCTTGCATGATTGAAAGAAGAACGGGTTTGCTTGTACTCGACAGATGGGGGCTGATGACCCTTTGAAAAAGCAAGGTTTTTCTCAAAAATGTGAGACTGATGATTCGTTTCGACCTTTTCGCATTGAAATGCGAGTGCTGTAAGGACTTGGCATCGACTGTTAAGAAACGAGATTAAGTGTTCGAAGGAAAATTCTTCCTTGCGAGCGAGTTCGATCTCCCAAGCCTTTAAAGTTGAAAAATCGAATCTTGATGTAGCCAGATGAATGAGTATGGTGTCCCATGTTTGGACAGGTTGATTGAGTTGGTATAATGCTCTGACATTCAACTGTATAGAATCTAAGAGGTCTCTTAAAGAGGTGACGTCATTAGGCCTGACGGCTGGCAAGTTAAAAAGACAGCGTATGTGACGAGCTACACTCAAACGTAAATTGCCATATCTCTCTTTAAGGAGATTAAAGGCGATGTGGTAGTTGTCTGCGCTTAAAGGCAGTGACTCCACCAAGGCTAAGGCTTCACTTTCCAAAGACGTGCGAAGGAAATAAAATTTATGTATGTCTGGGATCTCGATATTTTCATGATTTAGGGAGCAGTAAAGTTCGTAAAAAGAATACCATTCACCTTCCTTGCCTGAGAAGTGCGGTAGGCTTATCTTGGGAAGTAACGGTTTCGGTTTGTTCTCGTGAACTGAAGCGGGTGCAAACTGGGCCGGATTGATGACCTTAGTGTCCGGTTCTGAGATATTGCGGATCAGTTGGTGGGCTTTTGCAATCCCTTCAAAGTACAAGGGTTCGACCTCGTCCCGATCCGATTGCAGTTCTGGGCAAGCGGATTCAATCTCGGTTTGAATTTGGTCATAATAATCATAAGACCGTTCATACAACTTAAGGCGATGTGTCAAGATGTCTAAATCACACTCGGCGGGATTTAATTTGCTGATGAAATTTCTGAATCTAGTGAGTTGCCCTTTATAGGAAGAACGTCTAGCAATGAGAGTTTCATCTTTTTCAGTAGGGGCCATGACAAAAAGAATAAATTGAAATACAACTCACGAAACTGTAGAACCTTGGAGATGCTGTCAAGTTTGCAGCAGCGAATGGGTAGCAAGAACAGGACACACCAAAGGAGACAGGAGCGGCCTCTTTCCCGTTCACAGGCTTTGCATGATGTGGATATAGCTGAAAAATCCAAAGCAGATATTAATAATTTGCCAAGTATTGTCAAATGACACTTGACAAACAATAGAAATAAAAAATGGACTCTCCCGGGTTTCCGGTACCAAATTTTGGGTAGTTTATTGGCTGAGGAATAACCCACCCACCAAGGGAAGATGATTAAGAGAAGGAAGTAGATTTGGGATTGGAAAAGAAGGATAGAAAAATAGGAGGAGAGTCCCACAAAATTAATAAGTTTAGATTTAAACACACTTAAAGGTGGTTGCCACCGAAAATCCTCTTTCGGATACCTAAAATGAGTACGAGCTTGGTCGAGGCTGACGGGAACTGCAGCTAAGACTTGGGCAGTTTGCCAGAGAGAGGCTTTAGTGTCTTTCCTCCCAAGCACGAATAAAAGTACTATAGGGAAGGGTGATGGTCTGGCCAGACAGATAGTAAAAGCTTTATTAAGCATGAACGAGGGCATAAACCTAGGAAGGGCTAGGAAAGCCAGGATCCTGCCTAACTGTAGTATCAGAGAAATGATGAATCCAAAAACAAATATTTAATTTATTTAACAATTAGATGAAGTTTGAGGAAATTAACAATTATGCAATATAATTTTAATAAACATAGTTCATTTGAACTTTTTAACAAATAGGGTCGCAGACCTCTCAACATTAAACGGTTGCTCCAGGCAATTGACAATTTACAAGGTTTCAAACCTTACATGTTTCTAAAATCTTTATAAGATTTAAACAAATGAGCAATGAAATAATTAAAGCTTGAACGTGAATTGGAGTACAAAAGTGCACCTTAAGAAATTCAGGAGAGAATGTTCTAGAGAAAGTGACAACTTTGAAAATAACAATAATAACAACATGAAAAATAAGATAGAAGTTCCTACAACTTCTTATATTTATACAGAATTAATATATGAGAATTATACAAAGAGGGCAGGTCACTTACTGTGAAACCTGAAGAAAGTGAAAGGGAAAGTTCTGGACTTCCCAAGGTTGAGCAGGAATCACTCGCCAAATGGGACAGTTTCCATTTCGTGAAACCTGAACATGACTCGCTCAAGAGTTTAAAGAATTGTTTTCCCTGATTATGGGAAAGGAACAACGTAAATTTAAAACTTGTATCACACAAGCAATTAAGCAGAATTTAATTAATGTTAAACTAGCAAAGAGGGAAGGGCACCTTGTGGGTGACACCTTATAGAAAGTTACAATTTTATTAATAATGATGGTTAGTAGAAGGTTGAGGAAAGATCATTGGGATGTAGGATCAATGTTCATGGCCGTATTTAATATAACCGGACGATCGCGACGCGGTAGAAACGTGGAGCAAGCACTGTTTATCACTATAGTCTATGAAGATGGATGCAAAGTTCACTATAGAAACACTAAAGTTCATGAAAAAGAAAGTTATTGCAATTATGGAAATAACTGATTGCACTATATAGGTGAGAGTCTATTTCTTGAAAAAGTTGTGATTTACAATTAAATGCGCCATAGAATGTTCCAGAGGTTCCAGCGGTGGAGGAAAGTTAGCTATTGCAAAAATTTGTGAGGAAGATGCCTCATTTTAACTAGCATTTTCACAAGTGCGTGAACAATACTTGACGGCAAGACTCGCAGATAGAGAACAAGATCTCGAAGGTTCCAGAACAACCTTAGCAGAAAATGGGGTTGAGAAAATCCAACGGAGGAAATAGCTTTATATTTATAGACAGCGGGTACTAAATAATATCCCACGTAGCGAGAGGATTTCTCGTTTAAATAGCTTAAGAAAAGCTCTTTTTTAGTAAGGTTGGCTTATACAAGCAAAAGCTCAACATGGCAAATCTCGCGAAGAATGATTACCGCCCCACAAGTAATCTCACGCTGTCTATAAAATAATCTATAAAAGCATGTAGATAAAATGATGAAGATGAGGTTAAAACCTTTAAAATGGTACTTATCTTGATTTCATGTTGAAGTTGAAGTTTCCTACTACTTTGCCAACATGGCGTAGAAGAGTGTGAGCCTCTTGGTTTGAGGAGGCAAGCTCGTGCGGAGCTTGACTGAACGAGTCAACTGCAGACTAAGAAGTGAGAGCGGCTCAACGGAGCACGGAGGGACCAAGAAAAGGGGGAAGGAGTGGGGGGGTAGGAGACAAAAGGAGAACATATAAACATTGCCAACTTTGATACAAAAAATTAATTTCTTGCTGAGCTGATCTTCTAAGAGTTGATAACAGATGATACTAGCGCAGCATGGTGAGTAAAGAAGTAGACGTAGTCCTCTTGCTCAAGGAGAAAATAGCTGGCGATGGTACAGGATCTGGTGGCCAAATGGATAAGTAAGTCCTCTAGCACCAGGAAGAGTTGAGGAGCTTCAGAGATTCGCTGCGAGGTGACGCTAGGTGGGTCACAGAAGTTATATATCTGAAACATACTCATACAAAATATAAGCAACCGGAACACCTAAGAGAAAATAGATCACTGTTGGTGTTTGACAAAGAGGAAGGAAAGAACATGCAAAAGCATTGAAAATTATAATCTCAGGTACCGTGTATTCCAAGAATGCACCACCACCCCAAGCCGAGAAAACGTTACCTTACACAAATCATAACAACTTTGTTTCTTGGACATTAATAGAAATTAATAGACCAGTTAAACAACATTCCACTGCATATTGTGTTAAAATTTGGATTTGATCTGACGACGGGTTTGTGAGATAATAATTCTTAAATGTGACACATGGTTGAAACACGCTTAAAAATGGGCACTTTTTGTGTTCCAACTGCGATAAAAAATATTAAAATATAAACTAGAAATTCCAAAACTACATGAACTCACGTAAAATAGAACGACGAAAATGATGATGCTATTGGATTTTATTTACGTCTATTGGTTACGTCACAAACAACCTTCAAACTCGAGTACACATAATACTTTGGTCGACAGTAGGTATTGGGTAAAATACAGAGGATACAGTAATGCTACAGTATATACAATACTAGCAGGTACCCGCGGCGTCGCTCGCGTCATAGTCGTGTCATATTGTTATTTAATGAAATGCAGGTTTAACCCCGTTAACACCCCTTTAGAACCTGAATTTTAAAAAATCCCACCTTAGTAGACGTTTTCGACACACAACAAACATATCCCCAAAATATCATTCTTCTAACATTAATAGTTTTGGTTGGTCGATGAGAGTGAATATCCAAATATCGTTCCTTAGTGGACGTTTTTCTTCCAGAATTTCCCCCCTCCCGATGGGCCCCTTAAATTGGATTTATGAAAAAAAAAACGGTCGTACACCAATTTATTTAACTATTTTTGATATTTTTATTACGCTGATTGTTTTCCTCTGAGTTTCAAATTTCTCGCCTATGTCGTTTAAGAGATGCACACTCCGTTAGGAATCCTTCAAGCCCCACTTATCACCCCTTTCACTCATAATATACACCACATTGAAAAACCTTTAGACATGTGTCAGCTTATTTTTAATGGTTAGTTAATATGCCAAGTATCACATCCCCAAAAGTAACCGCTCGTGAGATATTGTTATTCAATAAAATGCACGTTTATCCCCTTAACACCCCTATAGAACCTGAATATCCAAAAATCTTTCCTTAGTGGACGTCTTCGACATACAACAAATATATCCCCAAAATTCCATGTTTCTAACTTCAATAATTTTGGCTGGGCGATGGTGAGTGAGTGAGTCAGGCAGGACATTTTCATTCATTTAGTTTTAAGAATTTCACCCCTCCCCATGAACCCCTTAAATGGGATTTATTAAAAAAACGGTCGAACTCCTTTTTACTTATTTTTAAGCTGTTCTTCCCCCCCGAGTTTGATGAGTGAGTGACTTAATCAGTTAGAACACTTTCTTTCCTGTTTTTTCCCCAGAATTTCATCCCTCTCCAAGGGCCCCTTAAATTGGTTTTATGAAAAAACGGTCGAACACGTATTAACTTATATTTTAAGCTGTTTTTAGCCTACTTTTCACATTTTGCAAAAATGAGAAAAAAGTAGACTTATGAGATCGGGCAAATGTGTGTCTGTGTGTCTGTCTGTCTGTCTGTCTGTCTGTCTGTCTGTCTGTCTGTCTGTCTGGCTGTGTGTGTGTCCCCCCCTACCAACTCCTAAACGACTGCAGCAATCGAAACAAAATTTGGTAGGAGTAAAGATCTACACCTGAATATCTCACGGCCATATTTGAAAATGATGTCAGTGCTACCAACTGCTAAAAAATCGCAATTGAAATTTGAGCTCCAAGTTGGATATCTTGGAAAGTATGAATGAGAGCTATTTCAAAATTGGCACACGTATAGATAATAATATTGCAGTTTAATTTCCAGGAGGCCAAACATGGCAGTGTTGCCAAAATGATTATAAGCCTCCTGATAGGTCCAATTTTTAAATGCATATAACTTCTACACTATCAATTGGAATTCAACCAAATTTCGTATGTTGTATGAGTACATAACCATATATGATTGAGCGTATTCTTAAGACCTACCAGGGCTGCCAACTGTTAATAAATGCTCCTAATTTATGTTATCCAAATACCAATATATCAGAAAGTATGCAAGCCGACAGCTTTAAACTATGCACACGTATAGTACCTGACATTCTATATTAATTTGGAGTAACTTATATACGTCAGTGCTACCAACATGATTCTAAGCCTGCTGACATGTCCAACTTTAAATACATGCAACTTCCATACTATCATTTGGATTTAAACCAAATTTCGTATGTGTTATGTGTACCATAACAGATATGACTATGCGTATTCTAAGGAGCAACCAGGCCTGCCAACTGTTAATATGTGCTGTCCCTATTTTTGTTACCCTAATATCAAAATATCAGAAAGTATGCAAGCCAATAGCTCTAAAATTTGCACACGTATAGTACCTGGCATTCTAGACGAATTTGGAGTAACTAATATACGTCAGTGCTTCCAACATGATTCTAAGCCTGCTGATAGGTCCAATTTTAAAATCCATGTAACTTCTATACTAACTAATGGATTTCATTCAAAATTGGCACAAAAATAGATCACATTATTTCAGATTATTTCTGACCAATACATGCATGACATTGTTGCCAACATGATTTTACGCGCGCTGTTAGATCCAATGTTTAACTGCATGTAACGTCCATGCGATTCATTGGACTTCAACCAAATTTTGTATTTTGTACCTTAAGAGATGGAACTAAGAATATATTCAGTCATCAGGGCTGCCAACTGTAGTGCTCTATTTGGGTACATTATGCCAGGTATACAGTATTTCGAACTAATTGGAAATTTCGATATTAGCAACTTAATTTCGTCATTATTCTAGATAGGTTCATATTCTGTAGAATAATCATTGGCATGAAAAGTAGGCTGTATAGTTCTTAACGGAACTTCTTGTTTCTCTGAATTTCAAACTTCTCACCTATGTCGTTTAAGCTATACACGCTCCGTTAAGAATCCTTCAGCCCCCAATTTTCACCCCTTTCCCCTCATAATATACACCACGCCGATAAACCCTTAGACATATGTCTGCTTATTTTTAGCCTACTTTTCACATTTTGCAAAAATGAGGAAAAAGTAGACTTATGAGATCGGGCAAATGTGTGTCTGTCTGTCTGTCTGTCTGTCTGTCCTTCTGTCTGTCCTTCTGTCTGCCTGGCTGTGTTGTTGTCCCCCCCCCCTATCAACTCCTAAATGGCTGGAGCAATCGAAACAAAATTTGGTAGGAGTAAAGATCTACACCTGAATATCTCACGGCCATATTTGAAAATGATGTCAGTGCTACCAACTGCTAAAAAATCGCAATTGAAATTTGAGCTCCATGTTGGATATCTTGGAAAGTATGAATGGGAGCTATTTCAAAATTGGCACACGTATAGATACTAATATTGCAGTTTAATTTCCAGGAGGCCAAACATGGCAGTATTGCCAAAATGATTATAAGCCTCCTGATAGGTCCAATTTTTAAATGCATATAACTTCTACACTATCAATTGGAATTCAACCAAATTTCGTATGTTGTATGAGTACATAACCATATATGACTGAGCGTATTCTTAAGACCTACCAGGGCTGCCAACTGTTAATAAATGCTCCTAATTTATTTTATCCAAATACCAATATATCAGAAAGTATGCAAGCCGACAGCTTTAAACTATGCACACGTATAGTACCTGACATTCTATATTAATTTGGAGTAACTTATATACGTCAGTGCTACCAACATGATTCTAAGCCTGCTGACAGGTCCAACTTTAAATACATGCAACTTCCATACTATCATTTGGATTTCAACCAAATTTCGTATGTGTTATGTGTACCATAACAGATATGACTATGCGTATTCTAAGGAGCAACCAGGCCTGCCAACTGTTAATATGTGCTGTCCCTATTTTTGTTACCCTAATATCAAAATATCAGAAAGTATGCAAGCCAATAGCTCTAAAATTTGCACACGTATAGTACCTGGCATTCTAGACGAATTTGGAGTAACTAATATACGTCAGTGCTGCCAACATGATTCTAAGCCTGCTGATAGGTCCAATTTTAAAATCCATGTAACTTCTATACTAACTAATGGATTTCATTCAAAATTGGCACAAAAATAGATCACATTATTTCAGATTATTTCTGACCAATACATGCATGACATTGTTGCCAACATGATTTTACGCGCGCTGTTAGATCCAATGTTTAACTGCATGTAACGTCCATGCGATTCATTGGACTTCAACCAAATTTTGTATTTTGTACCTTAAGAGATGGAACTAAGAATATATTCAGTCATCAGGGCTGCCAACTGTAGAGCTCTATTAGGGTACATTATGCCAGGTATACAGTATTTCGAACTAATTGGAAATTTCGATATTAGCAACTTAATTTCGTCATTATTCTAGATAGGTTCATATTCTGTAGAATAATCATTGGCATGAAAAGTAGGCTGTATAGTTCTTAACGGAACTTCTTGTTTCTCTGAATTTCAAACTTCTCACCTATGTCGTTTAAGCTATACACGCTCCGTTAAGAATCCTTCAGCCCCCAATTTTCACCCCTTTCCCCTCATAATATACACCACGCCGATAAACCCTTAGACATATGTCTGCTTATTTTTAGCCTACTTTTCACATTTTGCAAAAATGAGGAAAAAGTAGACTTATGAGATCGGGCAAATGTGTGTCTGTCTGTCTGTCTGTCTGTCTGTCTGTCTGTCTGTCCTTCTGTCTGTCCTTCTGTCTGTCTGGCTGTGTGTGTGTGTCCCCCTATCAACTCCTAAATGGCTGGAGCAATCGAAACAAAATTTGGTAGGAGTAAAGATCTATACCTGAATATCTCACGACCATATTTGAAAATGATGTCAGTGCTACCAACTGCTAAAAAATCGCAATTGAAATTTGAGCTCCATGTTGGATATCTTGGAAGATATGAATGGGAGCTATTTCAAAATTGGCACACGTATAGATAATAATATTGCAGTTAAATTTCCAGGAGGTCATACATGGCAGTGTTGCCAAAATGATTACAAGCCTGCTGATAGGTCCAATTTTTAAATGCATATAACTTCTACACTATCATTTGGAATTCAACCAAATTTCGTATGTTGTATGTGTATATAACCAAATATGACTGAGCGTATTCTTAAGACCCACCAGGGCTGCCAACTGTTTATAAATGCACCTAATTTATTTTATCCAAATACAAATATATCAGAAAGTATGCAAGCCGACAGCTTTAAACTATGCACACTTATAGTACCTGACATTCTATATTAATTTAGAGTAACTTATATACGTCAGTGCTACCAACATGATTCTAAGCCTGCTGACAGGTCCAACTTTAAATACATGTAACTTCCATACTATCATTTGGATTTCAACCAAATTTCGTATGTGCTATGTGTACCATAATAGATATGACTATGCGTATTCTTAAGAGCAACCAAGGCTGCCAACTGTTAATATGTGCTGTCCCTATTTTTGTTACCCTAATATCAATATATCACAAAGTATGCAAGCCAATAGCTCTAAAATTTGCACACGTATAGTACCTGGCATTCAAGATGAATTTGGAGTAACTAATATACGTCAGTGCCGCCAACATGATTCTAAGCCTGCTGATAGGTCCAATTTTAAAATGCATGTAACTTCTATACTAACTAATGGATTTCATTCATAATTGGCACAACAATAGATCATATTATTTCAGATTATTTCTGACCAATACATGCATGACATTGTTGCCAACATGATTTTACGCGCGCTGTTAGATCCAATGTTTAACTGCATGTAACGTCCATGCTGTTCATTGGACTTCAACCAAATTTTGTATTCTGTGCTTTAAGAGATGGAACTAAGAATATATTCAGTCATCAGGGCTGCCAACTGTGGAGCTCTATTAGGCTACATTATGCCAGGTATACAGTATTTCGAACTAATTAGAAATTTCGATATTAGCAACTTAATTTCGTCATTTATCTAGATAGGTTCATATACTGTAGAATAATCATTGGCATGAAAATTAGGCTCTTTAGTTCGTCACGGAACTTCTTGTTTATGTTTAGTTTATATGCCGAATATCACATCCCCAATGAAACAACTCATGAGATATTGTTAATCAATGAAATGCACGTTTACTCCCTTAACACCTCTTAAGAACTCGAATAAACAAAAATCCTTCATTAGTTGACGTTTGCGACATAGAGCGAAAATTCCCAAAATTTAATGTTTCCTACTTCAATGGTTTTCGCTGGGCGATGATGAGTGAGTCAGTCAGTCAGGTCATTTTCTTTCAATTATTTTTACCAGAATTTTACGCCCTCCCCATGTGCCCCTTATATTGGATTTATGAAGAAACGCTCGAACACCTATTAAATTATATTTTAAGCTGTCATTTTCCCCTGAGTTTGATGAGTGAGTGAGTTAGTAAGTCAGTCAGGACACTTTCTCTCCTTTTTAGCCTACTTTCGATTTATGCAAAAAATGAAAGTAGACTTATGAGATCAACACAGGGCGAAAAAAGTGTGTCTGTCTGTGTGTGTGTATGTGTGTGTGTGAGTCTGTGTGTGTGTGTGTGTCTGTGTGTGTGTGTCTGTGTGTGTGTGAGTGTGTGTACTCTGAATGTGTGTCCCCCCCTATCAATTCAAACACGGTGAATGCGAATTGAACGAAATTTGGTACAAAGGTAGCACTAGCAAAGCACACCTCAGTGTCATGTTTTATATCGCCGTCATCTTGACGGAAACGTAATGGCGGCCACACAAATGTTCAAAGCTTAAATCAAATTACGACTAACCTAATCATCCGATCTCTACCAAATTCTGCAACAACATACCTTTATAGGGGGAGCATCCATTGACCAAACTAATAGGTCATCAGCGTAATAGTTTGCGGATGGCGGCCATCTTTGTGTGAAAATCGATTCCCCCAATTAATTCGAACACAGTGCAACCGAATGGAATGAAATTCGGTACAGAGATAGTACTAACAAAAAGCACCTCAGTGTCATGCTTTATATCGCCGCCATCTTGACGGAAACGTAATGGCGGCCACACAAATGTTCAAAGCTTAAATCAAATTACGATTAACCTAATCATCCGATCTCTACCAAATTTTGCAACAACATACCCTTAAAGAGGAAGCATCCTTTGACCAAATGAATAGGTCATTAGCCTAATAGTTTGCGGACGGCGGCCATCTTTGTGTGAAAATCAATTCCCCCTATTAATTCAAACACGGTGAAACCGAATGGAACGAAATTTGGTACAGAGGTAGCACTAGCAAAGGGCATCTCAGTGTCATGTTTTATATCGCCGCCATCTTGACGGAAACATAATGGCGGCCACACGAATGTTCAAAGCTTAAATCAAATTTCGATTAACCTAATCATCCGATCTCGACCAAATTTTGCAACTACATACCTTTATGGAGGGAGCATCCTTTGACCAATCTAATAGGTCATTCGCCTAATAGTTTGCGGATGGCTGCCATCTTTGTGTCAGAATCGATTCCCCCTATTAATTCAAACACGGTGAAACCGAATGGAACGAAATTTGGTACAGAGATAGCACTAGCAAAGGGCATCTCAGTGTCATGATTAATATCGCCGCCATATTGACAGAAACGTAATGGCGGCCACACAAATGTTTAAAGCTTAAATCACATTACGACTAACATAACCATCCGATCTCTACCAAACTTTGCAACAACATACCTTTATGGAGGGAGCATCCTTTGACCAAACTAATAGGTCATTAGCCGAATAGTTTGCTGATGGCGGCCATCTTTATGTCAAAGTTGATTCCCCCTATTAATTCGAACACGTTGGAACCGAATGAACGAAATTTGGTACAGAGGTAGCACTAGCAAAGGGCACCTCAGTGTCATGTTTTATATCGCCGCCATCTTGACGGAAACGTAATGGCGGCCACACAAATGTTCAAAGCTTAAATCAAATTACGATTAGCCTAATCATCCGATCTCTAGCAAATTCAGCAACAACATACCTTTATGGAGGGAGCATCCTTTGACCAAACTAATAGGTCATTAGCCTTATATTTTGCGGATGGCGGCCATCTTTGTGTGAAATTCGATTCCCTTATCAATTCGAACACGGTGAAACCGAATGGAACGAAATTTGGTACAGAGGTAGCACTAGCAAAGGGCACCTCTGTGTCATGTTTTACATCACCGCCATCTTGACGGAAACGTAATCGCGGCCACCCAAATGTTAAAAGCTAAAATGTATTTACGACCAACCTAATAATCTAGTCTCTACCAAATTTTGCAACACCATATCTTTATGTGGGAAACATATTCTGACCAAACTGCTAGAACATCAGCCCAATAGTTTGCAGATGGTGGCCAAGTATGTGTGCAAATCGATTCCCCCTATCAATTCAAACACGGTGAAACCGAATTGAACGAAATTTGGTACAGAGGTAGCACTAGCAAAGGGCACCTCATATTCATGTTTAATATCCCAATAGCACGTTGTATTTCAACAAGCTACTACAACCAATATTCAATCATACTCCTTGAAAAGGACAAAGAGTTATAACAATACCCATGCATTTAGGAGAAAGTAGGCTATATGTTCTTTACTGAACATCTTGTTTTTATATAAGAGATAGATGAGATTTTCAAGTCAGTTTGGTCGTAGAAATATGGAATATAGCTCATTCTGCGCGTATCAATGCGAGGAGCATTGTTCGTAGTTTCCACTTCTAGGAAGTGGGAACCGAACCCCGCGTTTTGAGGCCCTAAAACGAACGGTTTTCGAGATATTGCCAGAAAACTATCCCCGGTCTGCGAAATTTCAGCGGTTGGCATAGTAACGTTGATCTGTTTCTCAGAGGGAACACAGTTTTTTGGGAATATCTCCGAAACCGTTCATTTTAGGAACTTAAAAATTGTGTTTCTGGGTCCCTACCGGACCTCCGAGTATTGTTTCTCGTATCTGGCGGCCTAAAATGAGCTAAACCCGAACATTGTACCGACTGTCCTTGCGCATTGCCAAAGGGCCGAAACAGTCACTTACGAATTGAATTTTCAAAAACCGTTTCTTAGTGGGCCTCTACATACTCGGTTCAACCAACATGCAAAATTTCAGCTTTCTAGGTCTAGTGGTTTGAGCCCTGCGTCGATGAGTCAATTTCGGATGGTCAATGCCAAAGGGCCGAAAAAAGTCACTTACAAATTGAATTTTCAAAAACCGTTTCATAGTGAGCCTCTACATACTAGGATAAACCAACATGCAAAATTTCAGCTTTCTAGGTCTAGTAGTTTGAGCCCTGCGGTGATGAGTCAATTTTGGATTATATATAATAGATATACAAGTAATAAAATCTAGTAACATCGAAAACGAAACCAAAAGTCACAGTTGGATGTCCAGAGCAGCAATCCACTCCACTGCATCATCAGTTGCGTTCTGCAGATCGTCATATCCTCCCTTGGAGGACCGTGAAGGGCATTCCGACACAATGTGATGGATTGGCTGCCCTGAATCGCCACAATCGCACTGAGGACTAGAAATTTTCCCCCATTTGTGGAGCCAAAAGTTACATCTTCCGTGACCAGTCCGCACTCTGTTCAGTGACGTCCATATCCTTCTTGGAAGATGGAAACCAGGAGGTTTCCTGCAGGGGTCGGTGATCAATCCTAGCTCATCGGGGTTTGATGTAGTCCATTCTTCTCGCCAAGTTTCGTCCATATTGAACTTAGATTCAACAAGCATCTTGCTTAGCTGCCATGACGGATGTCGAGATTTTAATCTCCCTTGCTTCTGTGGATTACAGACCCGATGTATGGGTAAGAGATCATTTGCAGCGCATTTTGACCATTCCCTTTTTAGAGCTGTTAGCCTTCGCAGTGGAGGAGGGTGAATGTTGGATAATACTGGTAGCCACTTGAGTGGTGTGGATTTGAGAGTGCCCGATATTGTTCTCATTGTATCATTTAACAGGACATCAACTTTTCCTACATGTGCACTATTGATCCATACGGGGTTACAATATTCAGCAACCGAGTATACTAAGGCGAGAGCTGTTGTGCGAAGAACAGTTGCACTTTCTCCCCAACTTGTACCGCAGAGTTTGTGAAGGATGTTGTTACGTGTTCTGATTTTAGCTGCTGTTCTGCAGAGATGTTCTTTGTATATCAAAGAGCGATCCAGCACAACACCCAAATATCTTGGTTGGGTGCAATATTTTAGCTGTTGAACTCTGAATTGTACACGGGGAATGTAATGGACCCTCCTATTATCCAGATGAAAGGCACTGACCTCTGTTTTGCTGATGTTGGGCTTCAGTCGCCGAGTGTCAAAGTAGCTGTCCAATTTTAGGAGATATTGTGTGAGAATTGTTTTAGCAGTCTCAAAATCTGTGGACTGGGCTGTCAGGGCTATATCATCAGCATATATGAACTTTCTGCAAATAGTAGGTGGAAGATCTGCAGTGTAAAGATTGAAGAGAAGTGGAGCAAGTACTGAGCCTTGTGGTAATCCATCATTTAATCTAAAGGGCCTGCTTATATTTCCAATTAGGTGTACTTCAATTAGTCGGTTGCTGAGCATGTTGTTGAACAGTGAAGCTAATGCCTTGCAAGGAATGATTTTCAGGAACTTCAGGATGATTTAGGGGCATGAACGTGGTGAAGATGGTGTGTGAATGAAGCTTAGTACAGTGTATGGAGGTGAAACGTAGGATGATGTTAGGTGAAAAGCGAATGTGGGATGAATGTGGTGAATGCTTGTGGTGATGAAAATTATGATGATTCTTTTTACGTGTAACATCTTTCCACTCGGGTGTTGGATATTTCTGTGGGAGTGATTTTGATAAATGGGACGGAAGTGGATAGGACGGAAGTGTGTAAGAGGCACTGCCAGCTGGATCGCATCCCTCCTGGCTGCTAAAGCAGCTAAAGCAGCCAGGAAGGATGCGATCCAGCTGGCAGTGGTAAGAGGAAACAATGAGCGCGCGGTGGCGGAGATTAGTACAAGGACGTAGTGTCCGCCATGTGGAATGTATATCGTATACGGGTTACTTCAAGTTTTGGAGGCGCCATATAGAGACATTCATACAATAAATCATCTTCAAGTTGTCGTTGTTTGGTGTGAAAATATTCATTATATCATATTTGCTGAAAACAATTATGATTTACTAGGAGACTGTTTTTCAGGGTTGTATGGAATGCGCCCAAGCTTCACTAATGACCCTGGTCATTATCAACAACCTTCGAAAAGTGGCGGTGAAACTGCGCTCATTAAGAGTGGTCAGGTAGGTTCCCTCCCTCCTCCCCTCTACCGAATTATGTTGTGTCGAGTGGTGTGAATTTGAAGTGACTCATTTCAAATCGGTTGTGTCTTGATTGCGAACTAGTCAAAAACCATTCAGATTGCGAACAACTAAATATACCCTGTCCAGATTGCGGATAAGAGATTAGTGTTGGCCTGGGTACAGTTTTCAAAACAGTCTCATCTTTATTTTTAGCCTACTTTCGATTTTTGCAAAAAATGAAAGTAGACTTATGAGATCAACACAGGGCGAAAAAAGTGTGTCTGTCTGTGTGTGTGTGAGTCTGTGTGTGTGTGTGTGTCTGTGTGTGAGTGTGTGTACTCTGAATGTCTGTCCCCCCCTATCAATTCGAACACGGTGAATGCGAATTGAACGAAATTTGGTACAAAGGTAGCACTAGCAAAGGACAACTCAGTGTCATGTTTTATATCGCCGCCATCTTGACGGAAACGTAATGGCGGCCACACAAATGTTCAAAGCTTAAATCAAATTACGACTAACCTAATCATCCGATCTCTACCAAATTTTGCAACAACATACCTTTATGGGGGGAGCATCCTTTGACCAAACCAATAGGTCATCAGCGTAATAGTTTGCGGATGGCGGCCATCTTTGTGTGAAAATCGATTCCCCCTATTAATTCGAACACGGTGCAACCGAATGGAACGAAATTTAGTACAGAGGTAGTACTAACAAAAGGCACCTCAGTGTCATGTTTCATATCGCCGCCATCTTGACGAAAACGTAATGGCGGCCACACAAATGTTCAAAGCTTATATCAAATTACGACTAACCTAATCATCCGATCTCTACCAAATTTTGCAACAAAATACCTTTATGGGGGAGCATCCTTTGACCAAACTAACAGGTCATCAGCGTAACAGTTTGCGGATGGTGGCCATCTTTGTGTGAAAATAGATTCCCCCTATTAATTCAAACACGGTGCATCCGAATGGAACGAAATTTGGTACAGAGGTAGTACTAACAAAAGGCACCTCAGTGTCATGTTTTATATCGCCGCCATCTTGACGGAAACGTAATGGCGGCCACACAAATGTTCAAAGCTTAAATCAAATTACGATTAACCTAATCATCTGATCTCTACCAAACTCTGCAACAACATACCCTTATAGAAGAAGCATCCTTTGACCAAATGAATAGGTCATTAGCCTAATAGTTTGCGGATGGCGGCCATCTTTATGTCAAAATTGATTCCCCCTATTAATTCGAACACTGTGGAACCGAATGGAACGAAATTTGGTACAGAGGTAGCACTAGCAAAGGGCACCTCAGTGTCATGTTTTATATCGCCACCATCTTGACTGAAACGTAATGGCGGCCACACGAATGTTCAAAGCTTAAATCAAATTACGATTAACCTAATCATCCGATCTCTACCAAATTTTGCAACTACATACCTTTATGGAGGGAGCATTCTTTGACCAATCTAATAGGTCATTCGCCTAATAGTTTGCGGATGGCGGCCATCTTTGTGTCAAAATCGATCACCCCTATTAATTCGAACACGGTGAAGAATGGAATGGAATGAAATTTGGTACAGAGGCAGCACTAGCAAAGGGCACCCCAGTGTCATGATTTATATCGCCGCCGTCTTGACGGAAACGTAATGGCGGCCACCCAAATGTTCAAAGCTTAAATCAAATTACTACTAAGCTAATCATCCGATCTCTACCAAATTTTGCAACAACATACCTTTATAAAGGGAGCATCCCTTAACAAATCTAATAGGTCAGTAGCCTAATAGTTTGCGGATGGCGGCCATCTTTGTGTCAAGATCGATTTACCCTATTAATTCGAACACGGTGAAACCGAATGGAATGAAATTTGGTACAGAGGTAGCACTAGCAAAGGGCACCTACGTGTCAAGTTTTATATCACCACCATCTTGACGGAAACGTAATGGCGGCCACACAAATGTTCAAAGCTTAAATCAAATTACGACTAATCTAATCATCCGATCTATACCAAATTTTGCAACAACATACCTTTATGGAGGAAGCATCCTTTGACAAATCTAATAGGTAATTAGCCGAATAGTTTGCGGATGGCGGCCATCTTTGTGTCAAAATCGATTACCCCTATTAATTCGAACACGGTGAAACCGAATGGAATGACATTTGGTACAGAGATAGCACTAGCAAAGGGCCCCTCAGTGTCATGTTTTATATCGCCGCCATCTTGACGGAAACGTAATGGCGGCCACACAAATATTCAAAGCTTAAATCAAATTACGATTAACCTAATCATCCGATCTCTACCAAATTTTGCATCAACATACCATTATGGAGGAAGCATCCTTTGACCAAACTAATAGGCCATTAGCCTAATATTTTGCGGATGGCGGCCATCTTTGTGTTAAAATCGATTCCCCCTATTAATTGGAACACGGTGAAACCGAATGGAACGAAATTTGGTACAGAGGTAGCACTAGAAAAGGCCACCTCAGTGTCATGTTTTATATCACCACCATCTTGACGGAAACGTAATCGCGGCCCCCCTAATGTTAAAGGCTAAAATGTAATTACGACCAACCTAATAACCTAGTCTCTACCAAATTTTGCAACAACAAATCTTTATGTGGGAAGCATATTCTGACCAAACTGCTAGATCATCAGCCCAATAGTTTGCAGATGGTGGCCAAGTATGTGTGCAAATCGATTCCCCCTATCAATTCAAACACGGTGAAACCGAATTGAACGAAATTTGGTACAGAGGTAGCACTAGCAAAAGGCACCTCAGTGTCATGTTTTATATCGCCGCCATTTTGACGGAAACGGAATGACGGCCACCCAAATTTTAAAAGCTTAAATCAAATTTCGACCATCCTAATAATTTGATCTCTACCGGATTTTGCAACAACATGCCTTTTTGTGGATAGCATCTTATGACTGACTACAAGGTCATCAGCCCAATAGTTTGCAAATAGCGGCCATGTATGTGTGCAAATCCATTCCCCAGATCAATTCAAACACGGTGAAACCGAATTGAATGATTTTTTTACAGAGGTAGCACTAGCAAAGGGATCCTCATATTCATGTTTAATATCCCTATAGCACGTTGTATTTCAACAAGCTACTACCACCAACATTCAAGTACACTCCTTGAAAAGGACAAAGAGTTATAACAATACCCATGCATTTAGGAGAAAGTAGGCTATATGTTCTTTACTGAACATCTTGTTTGTTCTAGCAATATTAACATTAACTGGTACATTGGGATATTTTCGACAACCTAACCATATTTTAAAAATAGTTTTGTTATTGCAAATGTTTAATAATCTAGTTTGAGGTAATCTTACCATTTAGAAGATTATTATATTTTTTTATTGTATAACAAAAATAGAGAGGTAGATATTTATGGTGGATTAGAGAGAGTCCAAACAAAAACATAAAGTAAATCCCAGGCACTATACAGCCCATGACGGGCTAAGGCCGACCAAGCGACCGCTGCCCAGCCATTTGGCCTGCAGATATTGTGGTGACGCGGGATCAGAGCGTCCGGTCCCCTCGGTCGTTAATCTTGGTATTCGTGATCGGGGCACTGTCTCACTGTCAGACAGCTACTCAATTGTCCTCACGAGGCTTAGTGCACTCCGTTCCAACCCTCACGTCAGTTTTAAAATCCCTGACGGAGCCGGGGATCGAACCCGGGGCCTCCGGGCGAGAGGCAGGCGCGCTACCCCAAAACCATGGAGAGTTGTATTATTTTTTATTATTATTATTCGCCTCTGTGGTGTAGTGGTTAGTGTGATTAGCTGCCACCCCCGGAGGCCCGGGTTCGATTCCCGGCTCTGCCACGAAATTTGAAAAGTGGAACGAGGGCTGGAACGGGGTCCACTCAGCCTCGGAAGGTCTACTGGGTAGCCATCCTGGAAGTGATTTTCCGTGGTTTCCCGCTTCTCCTCCAGTCAAATGCCGGAATGGTACTGCCCCCGTAAATTGAATTTTTTAGGGACAAAATGAGAGTATTTTCCGTCCCCATGATAAAATTTAACTAGCAAATATAACTTCTGTATGCACCCTTCAATAAAGCATTGTTTTATCAAGATTCTTTCTACGGGGTCGTGCTCAGTCCTGGATGCTTTTCAAAGCAAAGTTCGCTAAAAACAACATGCTCTAATGAATAGAAAGGTCCATGACAGAGGCTATACTAGAAATAAAATGAATAACAAGTAGAATAAAAGATATTTAATGACTGAAAATTTTGTGCATAATAATAATAATAATAATAAACAAGAAATACTCCCTGACTTTCACCCCCTTAAGTAATAAATATAACTGAGCGGTAAGAACTCGCTCGTCACAACAAAACAGTGCGAATACAGCTTAACTCAAAATGATTAATCATAACATAAAATTGAGCGGTAAGAACTCGCTCGTCACAACTTATGGATGCAAGTCCATTTTTCCTGGTCAAGAAGTTATATAATGCGTGGTGTACTGCTCTTTAATAAAAAAAATGAGTACTGATTCGAGTCCGTTTACAACTGAAACAGTCATATTGCTCACGGAGTTGCATCTTTTAAATCACACTACGGCTATGGGACCCACCCTTAATTAACACACTATAATTACTACTGACACAAGCAAGATCTAATAATACAAAAAGATGAAGAACCTCCCTGAGATTCTAGCCGGTGCCAGAGCACACAAAATAAGAAAAGAGCATGCCGAAAATAGGCCAAAACGCTCGCATCACAAATTGGGAACACAGCCTCGCATATCCTAATGCCACACGGGGTCATTGAACGCGTAAAATAAACACACAAGAAGTGAAGCAACAGCAACAAAATACAAGCCTAACGGCTGAAAAATTATATTTACATTTTTATAAAACGCCAGACAAACAGATGTTTCGGGAGCTACCTTACAACTATGGACAACACCCATTTAATCAATCAAAACTCTTTATAACCGATCAGGGTTTTGAGAATTTAAATAACATCTTATAATGAAATACAGGAAACTGGCCTGCTACCTAATGGCCACAGTTGTAATCTGATTTGAGCGCTCCCCTCCTTGTATGAATCATCGCTGCCTCGACTCTCTCTCAGTCCTACAAGCTTGGTGTTAATTATACAGATCCCGTTATCCATCTGGAAACGCGACACGACATATCTCACTCATCCCCTTGGATGGCAAGACCACAAATATATTCCACAAGCTCAGCCTCGCGAGGTTATGAACTGGGCTGATTATGCAGCAAGTCAGAATAATCTCAATGATATATTCCCGCTAACACATCATAAAATCACACTACGCACCATAAAGCTGGACTGACTCATTCATAAACATACTATCTGGGTCGGCTCAAAACAGATCAAGCTACATTGTGTCCATGGACACATTAAACAAAATAAACAACAAAAACTCGGATGCAAAGCGCCATCCCGTACAGATCTGCTACAAAAGCAACTATCAAAATAATCCTGATCCGTCATAAAATTCTGCTCACAAATAATCTTTACCCTCCAAATTCTATTTCTAATCTCAAAATTAATTCAGTTCCATTTTTGTTATAAGGCATACTTCCGAATTTAAAATGCTTGACCGCGATTTACGCAAGCGAATGCGAGCACGAGCTGCGCATAGCCCCGTATAGTTGAACCAAACAAAATCACAATATTTACAAAAATACAAAGCGCTCAGCTTGTCCCATATTTAATGTGTCAGTAAACAAGAACTAGGAATCTACATTACCAAACAAGCAAACAAATATCTACAAAAAATACGTCCCATACAACCATAGCTGATTTAATAAATAAATACATTCATTTGTACTCATACCTTGTAACTTTTTACCAGCCCTTCTTGGGCGACTGATTTAAAACTTCCCAAAATCATCCTCCTATTTTTGATCGGAAGTACTTCATCATATACCACACAATTGAAATGGCAGGGTCGTGGAGTGTTGGACACACATTTGGTCAACCTAACTGATCATTTGGGCGTTCAACTATTAGGTGTAATTCCCTATAAAGAAAACTAATTATAACCTTCAAAATATGTGTATTAATATCAACTTTAAACATATGGCGGGGACTCTCGTCGAACAGACTATGGTTTACTATCTTCTCTCCTCGGCAATGACGAAAACATGTGACCCAAAATGAATGTTGGAATATAAAGATGTTTGTTACTCACTCATCGACGATCTAGCAGATAATCTACGAGACATGCTCGATAGATCAGTTCTCCCCAGCATTTCTAAGATTTTCCACACGTGGTTTGAGGTTAGAGATGTTTACTGGTTTACATAGCCACATCTCTGCGAGAGAAATGAATGTGCTTCCGTACCCAACTTGAATTGTGCTAACAGAGATAACATCGTTGTGATATGTAGCCGTTTCGAGTACATTCACAAGCCATGCTTTCAACAAAACTGTTTCTCCAAATAGGCCTACGCCAAATTACGAGAACGCGACCTTTCCAATCAGACGCTACAATAGAAGTGAAGCCCCGCTATACACGAAAATCCCACCTCTCATCTTGTAAACACATGTTTTCGTCTTTCTCCGCCAGGGTCATGATACCCTCCAACCCATACAAAATACACCAATAATCTCGAACCCATGTATATTTCTTACAACTCGTGGCGCGAAACTCTTCTCTGACGTCAGAACCTTACACAATTTACACAAAGCTTTCTTCAAGACAAGGGAAGTTATTCTCGGCCCAATCTAAATTTGGCCTAGAGTTTCCTGCTGTTGCAACATCTTGTAGCTTACCTACACAATCCGCTGTCTTGTATACTGACATCTTCCATACAAATTAAATGAAATATTCCTGACTGAGTCCCCGAGATACACAAGATATATATACACTAAATAAAATGAAATTCTACAACCTAAATGATGATGATGAACAAGAAAAGAAATGGTATGAACAAATTACCCTAACCTGACTTCTCTTGCAGTCAACCAAATAAGGGTTTGGGAACATTGTGACCGGAACAGTCACAATACGCCCCCATGTGATTCACACGGGTGAAACAAGTGTGGATCACAAACACTCAAACAAGCAACGCACTGAAAACACAAAGAATTACACTATTACATAAATAAACCCTGGAAGACATATATACATACACACTTGTCAAATTTTCACACATTCTCACTCTCTCGAATGTCTTATTGTGTCCATTTCCTAGCCTCACTGATTTCTCTCAAGTGTCTTAGGTCTACCACTTCATTTTCTTCGTCTCATCATGAGACCCTATCGCTTCACAAGCCATGGTATTTGCCTGCACAGGCCTTATCATACCATCTATCCATCTAACACTCGATGCCACTTTGCTGGTTAGCATTCTTCGTCATATCTCTTGAGTTTTGTCATGCCATCACGTTATGTTGACTGATTCTCTAAGAGTCCATGCCATATTATTTTACAGAGTGATATCTACGGAGATTCCTAATATTATGTGTACTGACAGACTTACCATCCTGGTCCGTTAAACTATAGGCACACTCACCAATACGTTTAACCACCTTAAAAGGCCCCTGAAATAGATGAAAAAACTTCCCTATCTCCTTATCTACAGCTGAAGACGGATATGGAACCCTCAGAAGCACCTGATCGCCTACTTCAAAAGAATCAAACTTTACCCGCTTCTGCTGGCGCCTACGCTTATTCCCTGCCTTGATTAAGTTGTCCCTAGCCAGCTGGATACAAACATCCTTCCCAATCTCCTCTCCCGTGACCAAACCTAGCATTCTAGCAAGCTCATTGGTAGGCTTCCTACCATACTGAATTTCATAGGGAGTGCATTTTACACTCTCATGGAACGTACTATTGAACCATCGTTCAATATCTCCTAACTTGGAGAACCACGCATTGTGGCGATTGCTCACATAGGTGCGAAATACTCTCCCTAATTCTCTCATAACTCGTTCGGACAAATTCCCTTGAGGATATCGAATAGATGAGAATATGTGCTTGATACCCAATTCACTCAACTTGGTTTTCCAGATCTTTGAGGTGAATTGACTACCGTGGTCTGATAGTATCCTGAGAGGCACCCCAAACTCAGGTACATACTTATCAGTGATCTGTAGGACACAACCCTTCCCGGTCGCTTTTCTCAGGGGATACAGTTTGACGAGTTTACTGAATGCGTCAACAACCACGAAGATATACTGATATCCAAACTGAGCTTTAACCAATGGACCATACAGATCGACACAGAGTAAATCCCTTGGTTTTTCTGTGATCACCATTTGCCGAGGTCCCTCAAGAAACCTCGTTGGGCATTTACACCGTTGACACGAGTCACAACTTGCCAGAACTTTCCTAATCTGCCTTCCCATGTTCTTCCAAATGAAATGCTGCTGAACAGCAAAAAGAACCTTGCTTGATCCAAAATGCCCTAAAGCCTTGTGATGATACCAAATCATCGTTACCTGCAATGAGCTTGGCACACACACTCTCCAGGCACCTTCATGGCACAGCCTAGCCAAGAAACCACACTCCAACTTGTACCAATACTTTCCAACCTTAATTCTACTATCCACATCCATACCTCTCAACTGAGTCAAGATATCACCTAAGACCTCATCCTTCTCCTGCTCTACAAGCAGATTCCTTAAGCAGCGTATCTCATAATCACACTCGCTTACCTTGGTTACGCAGATAACAACACCTTCCTGTACCTCCAGTACCTGATGACCCTCATCACCCCCAATGTTTCTACTCATGAAGTCAGCCACAATGTTCTCAGTACCCTTAATATGCCTTACCTCAAAGTTATATTCACTTATAGCCAATATCCACCTTGACATCCTGTTCGAAGTGAGCTTGCAGGATCCAATAAAAAGTAATGCATGATGGTCAGTCAGTATCTGCAACTTACTGCCCAACACATAACTCCTAAACTTCCCTAGAGAGTATACGATTGCTAACATCTCTATTTCAGTAATTGTATATCTCTTCTCCGCCATGCTTAGCCCTCTGCTTGCTAATGAGACAATCCCTAGATTGCCCTCACTATCCTCCTGACACAAAATGCCTGAGATGCCTTGCATGCTCGCATCAGTCATCAAAATGTAGGGACAATCCAGACGAGGATACCTAAGCATGACAGTCTCTACAAAGCCTCTCTTCAACTCCTTAAAAGCCTCATCGTGCACCTGGGTCCATACCCACTTAGTACCCTGCTTCAGCAATTCCCTAAACGGTTCTACAAGACAGGAATATTTAACTACGAATCTACGAAAATAATTGAAAACCCCTAATATTGACCTCAATTGTTTGGCGTTACGTGGTGTAGCAGTGTTGTGAATCTTGTCTAATCGTGACTGTTCGGGAGACACCCCTTGTGTTGTGATAGTATGCCCTAAAAATGTGATTGATGTTGTGCAAAACAGAGACTTCTTAAGTTTAATTGTAAATCCCCCGTCCCTTAATTTCCCCAAAACAATGTCTAAGTGATCCAGGTGTTCCTTTAATGTGTAAGATGCAACAATTAAATCATCTATGTACATTGTCACAAACTCGTGTGTGTCCCTCCCTAACACTAGATTTAAGGCCCTAATCAACGCTGAACTGCTGGTCTTTGTTCCGAAAGGAACGACCCTGAATTGGTACAAACCACTCTTAAAGCTAAACGCAGTCAACTTCCTGTCCTGTTCTCTCAACGGTACCTGCCAAAATGATGCACTCAGATCCATAGTGGAAAACCATTGCTTACCATTGAATTTCTGAACCAGTTCCTCAACACATTCTGGCCTCTGTTGGTCCCCAGATATCCTACAATTGAGCTGCCTGGCATCAATACACAACCTGACCGAGCCATCACTCTTCCCAACCACAACTAAGGGATTCAGATATGCACTAGTTGAAGGCTCAATAATACCCTGATTCAGCATAATGCCTATTTCTTTCTCCACAGCATCAGCAAATTTGTGAGGTATCGGGTACTTGGGTCCTGAAAATGGAGAATGATCTACAATTTCGAACTGATGCGTATAGACATGTGTTAGCCCTGGCTTGTCACTGAAAACTTCTTGGTTTAGCTCTAAAACCTCTAACAACTTATCCCTCTCCTCAACACTTAAACCACTCTTATCCACAGCCTGCTGGAGTTGATCACACTTATCACCCTCCACAGCAATGTGACATAAATCCACAACTTCCTCCTCATCGTCAGCCTTACCTTCTGCCATATCCCCTACAGTGACCTCAGTAACACATGCCTTTACTGGCTTATCTACACTCTTGCATTTCATTCTCATCTCCTGGCTTATATTCCCCCTCACAAAGTTGATGACACCCCGGTCAAAATCAATAACAGCACTATGCTCGTTAAGCCAGTCTATCCCCAAAATCATTTCATAAATTAGGTTAGGAATTACCAAGCAAGTCTTGTGGTCAACTTCATTACCAAACCTCATAGGCAACAATACCTGCTTTCCCACTCTTTGGGATTTATTACCAACAGCAGTTACCACATATGTCGACTTAACTGGAATTTCTTCCAACTTACCACCGTCCTTGATTAAAGTATCATAAAATCCCTTACTGATGACACTTCTCTCACTCCCCGAATCCACCAATGCCTGCACTCTCTTACCTAGTATGCTCAACTCAACAGTTGACATAAAAGCCTCCTTCTCCCCGATACATGAGAACTCCTGCTGGTCAGCTAGCAGATCCTCCCGACTCATAGGCATAAAATCCTCCTCACCCACAATAACACACTGCTTGACTTCATTTCTTACGGACTGCCTGACTGACCTCCCTGCACAGCCCGTTCGGAGTTTAAAGCTCCTTGACCACCTTGTTCTTGTCTCCTCTGGTTCACCTGTACTCTTTCGTTACCACCTTCCTGACGCCCCCCACCTCTCTGATAGTTACCTTCCTGTCGCTGTGAATTATCCTGACGCCCCCCACCTCTCTGATAGTTTTCCTGCCTCTGCTGATAATCTCTTTGCTCCTGATTAAATCTACCCCTATTAAACTCCTGATTATTCCCCCTATTGCCCCTAAATTCCTGTTTGACCTCTGGCCTCTCCATGTGCTGCTTGCCTAAAACGTCAAAGCTCGTAAGAAGCTCTTCCAACTCTTCTACCGTCCTTACCTTCTGCATACAAGCTGCCTCCTGAATTCTAGGTGGGAAGTGCTTCAACATGACCCTAACCACATCACTGTCAGAGGTCAGCCCATCCAAATTCTTCCAAATAAGTACATGTGCCAAAAAATATTCTGTCAGGGATACCCCTTCTCTCTCCTTATATTTCCCAAAAGTTAATTTTTCCCTTTCCCTGGACTGTACCCCCTCCCCCCAGAACTTAGCTTTGAATTTATCCCTGAATTCCCTTAAACTATTCATGTTAGGCCTGTATATTTGGAACCATGCTTTCACATCCCCTTGAAATGAGTTAGACAAGATCTCCAACACTGTCTTCTAGATCCTTGCTGAATTTCTTCTCAATGGTTTTTAAAAACTCCATAGGGTTGAACTGCCTTGAGTTAAATTGTGGCAGACCAGGGTCCCTGAGTAGCAAACTAGATGGCATCACAACCCTTTGACTCATCGGTCGCTCTTTCAACTCTCTCCTGACCTTTATCAGCTCTTCCTGCAGCTTTTCGTTTTTCTCGGTCAATGCCACCTGCTTCCCTCTCAGACCCTCAATCTCTCCCAACTTATTTTCAACGGCACCTACTCTATCTAAATATTCCCTCTTATTCCCACTTACAGTGTTGCATATCTCATCACACTTTCCCGTTACATTCTGTACTTCTGCCCTTGAACTAGCTATCTCTGACTTAATTTTCGTTATTTCCACATCTTGCTGGTTCTGATGGCCTTCCATTCCTTCTAGCCTACTTGTGATCCCAGCCTGATTCCCCTGCATTTCTGCCCTGATTTCCTCTCCCTGTTTGCTAATTTTCCCACTTAATTCCAGGTTCATACTCTCCATTCTACTATTAAGGACAGACTTAAGGTCCCGTATTTCTTTGCTGAGACTCTCTATCCTTGTGTTCGTGGCCCTGTTGCTCTCCTGAATTTCCTTACTTACAAATTCCTTCACTTCTACTATCTGTTTGGTCACTGACTCTACCTTCTCATTTACAGAGCCTACCTGCTCCTTAATTTCCTTACTCATAGATTCTCCTTGCTTCTTAATCTCTTTTATTTCACTCAGTAGCATTTGGATCAAACTATCGTTCATAACCCCCCCATTTACATTTAAGTTACTACCTTCAGCGATCAGCTGCGACTCAGTAGTAACAATGGTAACATATGTTCCCACTGTCTTTTCCACATCTTCCTCACTGCCACTTCCCCCAGTTTCCTGATTACCTGACATTTTACTGTTTGATTTACACACAACCCTTGACCTTAATTCTAAATTGTCTGATGTGGACATACCCCTTAAAACAAAACAAATTACTGTGAACCCTAATACTCCTGAGGTGTCTATCGGCTGTGTGCATATGTGCCCTAATGATACCTGCTAGGTTTCCCTACTCTTTCCCCACGTTGAGGTGCTATGTTGTAACTTTTTACCAGCCCTTCTTGGGCGACTGATTTAAAACTTCCCAAAATCATCCTCCTATTTTTGATCGGAAGTACTTCATCATATACCACACAATTGAAATGGCAGGGTCGTGGAGTGTTGGACACACATTTGGTCAACCTAACTGGTATCATTTGGGCGTTCAACTATTAGGTGTAATTCCCTATAAAGAAAACTAATTATAACCTTCAAAATATGTGTATTAATATCAACTTTAAACATATGGCGGGGACTCTCGTCGAACAGACTATGGTTTACTATCTTCTCTCCTCGGCAATGACGAAAACATGTGACCCAAAATGAATGTTGGAATATAAAGATGTTTGTTACTCACTCATCGACGATCTAGCAGATAATCTACGAGACATGCTCGATAGATCAGTTCTCCCCAGCATTTCTAAGATTTTCCACACGTGGTTTGAGGTTAGAGATGTTTACTGGTTTACATAGCCACATCTCTGCGAGAGAAATGAATGTGCTTCCGTACCCAACTTGAATTGTGCTAACAGAGATAACATCGTTGTGATATGTAGCCGTTTCGAGTACATTCACAAGCCATGCTTTCAACAAAACTGTTTCTCCAAATAGGTCTACGCCAAATTACGAGAACGCGACCTTTCCAATCAGACGCTACAATAGAAGTGAAGCCCCGCTATACACGAAAATCCCACCTCTCATCTTGTAAACACATGTTTTCGTCTTTCTCCGCCAGGGTCATGATACCCTCCAACCCATACAAAATACACCAATAATCTCGAACCCATGTATATTTCTTACAACTCGTGGCGCGAAACTCTTCTCTGACGTCAGAACCTTACACAATTTACACAAAGCTTTCTTCAAGACAAGGGAAGTTATTCTCGGCCCAATCTAAATTTGGCCTAGAGTTTCCTGCTGTTGCAACATCTTGTAGCTTACCTACACAATCCGCTGTCTTGTATACTGACATCTCCCATACAAATTAAATGAAATATTCCTGACTGAGTCCCCGAGATACACAAGATATATATACACTAAATAAAATGAAATTCTACAACCTAAATGATGATGATGAACAAGAAAAGAAATGGTATGAACAAATTACCCTAACCTGACTTCTCTTGCAGTCAACCAAATAAGGGTTTGGGAACATTGTGACCGGAACAGTCACAATACGCCCCCATGTGATTCACACGGGTGAAACAAGTGTGGATCACAAACACTCAAACAAGCAACGCACTGAAAACACAAAGAATTACACTATTACATAAATAAACCCTGGAAGACATATATACATACACACTTGTCAAATTTTCACACATTCTCACTCTCTCGAATGTCTTATTGTGTCCATTTCCTAGCCTCACTGATTTCTCTCAAGTGTCTTAGGTCTACCACTTCATTTTCTTCGTCTCATCATGAGACCCTATCGCTTCACAAGCCATGGTATTTGCCTGCACAGGCCTTATCATACCATCTATCCATCTAACACTCGATGCCACTTTGCTGGTTAGCATTCTTCGTCATATCTCTTGAGTTTTGTCATGCCATCACGTTATGTTGACTGATTCTCTAAGAGTCCATGCCATATTATTTTACAGAGTGATATCTACGGAGATTCCTAATATTATGTGTACTGACAGACTTACCATCCTGGTCCGTTAAACTATAGGCACACTCACCAATACGTTTAACCACCTTAAAAGGCCCCTGAAATAGATGAAAAAACTTCCCTATCTCCTTATCTACAGCTGAAGACGGATATGGAACCCTCAGAAGCACCTGATCGCCTACTTCAAAAGAATCAAACTTTACCCGCTTCTGCTGGCGCCTACGCTTATTCCCTGCCTTGATTAAGTTGTCCCTAGCCAGCTGGATACAAACATCCTTCCCAATCTCCTCTCCCGTGACCAAACCTAGCATTCTAGCAAGCTCATTGGTAGGCTTCCTACCATACTGAATTTCATAGGGAGTGCATTTTACACTCTCATGGAACGTACTATTGAACCATCGTTCAATATCTCCTAACTTGGAGAACCACGCATTGTGGCGATTGCTCACATAGGTGCGAAATACTCTCCCTAATTCTCTCATAACTCGTTCGGACAAATTCCCTTGAGGATATCGAATAGATGAGAATATGTGCTTGATACCCTATTCACTCAACTTGGTTTTCCAGATCTTTGAGGTGAATTGACTACCGTGGTCTGATAGTATCCTGAGAGGCACCCCAAACTCAGGTACATACTTATCAGTGATCTGTAGGACACAACCCTTCCCGGTCGCTTTTCTCAGGGGATACAGTTTGACGAGTTTACTGAATGCGTCAACAACCACGAAGATATACTGATATCCAAACTGAGCTTTAACCAATGGACCATACAGATCGACACAGAGTAAATCCCTTGGTTTTTCTGTGATCACCATTTGCCGAGGTCCCTCAAGAAACCTCGTTGGGCATTTACACCGTTGACACGAGTCACAACTTGCCAGAACTTTCCTAATCTGCCTTCCCATGTTCTTCCAAATGAAATGCTGCTGAACAGCAAAAAGAACCTTGCTTGATCCAAAATGCCCTAAAGCCTTGTGATGATACCAAATCATCGTTACCTGCAATGAGCTTGGCACACACACTCTCCAGGCACCTTCATGGCACAGCCTAGCCAAGAAACCACACTCCAACTTGTACCAATACTTTCCAACCTTAATTCTACTATCCACATCCATACCTCTCAACTGAGTCAAGATATCACCTAAGACCTCATCCTTCTCCTGCTCTACAAGCAGATTCCTTAAGCAGCGTATCTCATAATCACACTCGCTTACCTTGGTTACGCAGATAACAACACCTTCCTGTACCTCCAGTACCTGATGACCCTCATCACCCCCAATGTTTCTACTCATGAAGTCAGCCACAATGTTCTCAGTACCCTTAATATGCCTTACCTCAAAGTTATATTCACTTATAGCCAATATCCACCTTGACATCCTGTTCGAAGTGAGCTTGCAGGATCCAATAAAAAGTAATGCATGATGGTCAGTCAGTATCTGCAACTTACTGCCCAACACATAACTCCTAAACTTCCCTAGAGAGTATACGATTGCTAACATCTCTATTTCAGTAATTGTATATCTCTTCTCCGCCATGCTTAGCCCTCTGCTTGCTAATGAGACAATCCCTAGATTGCCC
Organism: Meconema thalassinum; assembly: GCA_946902985.2. Taxonomy (NCBI): domain Eukaryota; kingdom Metazoa; phylum Arthropoda; class Insecta; order Orthoptera; family Tettigoniidae; genus Meconema; species Meconema thalassinum. The sequence continues at coordinate 83,032,025 of OX336400.1, read as the reverse complement.
TCACTATCCTCCTGACACAAAATGCCTGAGATGCCTTGCATGCTCGCATCAGTCATCAAAATGTAGGGACAATCCAGACGAGGATACCTAAGCATGACAGTCTCTACAAAGCCTCTCTTCAACTCCTTAAAAGCCTCATCGTGCACCTGGGTCCATACCCACTTAGTACCCTGCTTCAGCAATTCCCTAAACGGTTCTACAAGACAGGAATATTTAACTACGAATCTACGAAAATAATTGAAAACCCCTAATATTGACCTCAATTGTTTGGCGTTACGTGGTGTAGCAGTGTTGTGAATCTTGTCTAATCGTGACTGTTCGGGAGACACCCCTTGTGTTGTGATAGTATGCCCTAAAAATGTGATTGATGTTGTGCAAAACAGAGACTTCTTAAGTTTAATTGTAAATCCCCCGTCCCTTAATTTCCCCAAAACAATGTCTAAGTGATCCAGGTGTTCCTTTAATGTGTAAGATGCAACAATTAAATCATCTATGTACATTGTCACAAACTCGTGTGTGTCCCTCCCTAACACTAGATTTAAGGCCCTAATCAACGCTGAACTGCTGGTCTTTGTTCCGAAAGGAACGACCCTGAATTGGTACAAACCACTCTTAAAGCTAAACGCAGTCAACTTCCTGTCCTGTTCTCTCAACGGTACCTGCCAAAATGATGCACTCAGATCCATAGTGGAAAACCATTGCTTACCATTGAATTTCTGAACCAGTTCCTCAACACATTCTGGCCTCTGTTGGTCCCCAGATATCCTACAATTGAGCTGCCTGGCATCAATACACAACCTGACCGAGCCATCACTCTTCCCAACCACAACTAAGGGATTCAGATATGCACTAGTTGAAGGCTCAATAATACCCTGATTCAGCATAATGCCTATTTCTTTCTCCACAGCATCAGCAAATTTGTGAGGTATCGGGTACTTGGGTCCTGAAAATGGAGAATGATCTACAATTTCGAACTGATGCGTATAGACATGTGTTAGCCCTGGCTTGTCACTGAAAACTTCTTGGTTTAGCTCTAAAACCTCTAACAACTTATCCCTCTCCTCAACACTTAAACCACTCTTATCCACAGCCTGCTGGAGTTGATCACACTTATCACCCTCCACAGCAATGTGACATAAATCCACAACTTCCTCCTCATCGTCAGCCTTACCTTCTGCCATATCCCCTACAGTGACCTCAGTAACACATGCCTTTACTGGCTTATCTACACTCTTGCATTTCATTCTCATCTCCTGGCTTATATTCCCCCTCACAAAGTTGATGACACCCCGGTCAAAATCAATAACAGCACTATGCTCGTTAAGCCAGTCTATCCCCAAAATCATTTCATAAATTAGGTTAGGAATTACCAAGCAAGTCTTGTGGTCAACTTCATTACCAAACCTCATGGGCAACAATACCTGCTTTCCCACTCTTTGGGATTTATTACCAACAGCAGTTACCACATATGTCGACTTAACTGGAATTTCTTCCAACTTACCACCGTCCTTGATTAAAGTATCATAAAATCCCTTACTGATGACACTTCTCTCACTCCCCGAATCCACCAATGCCTGCACTCTCTTACCTAGTATGCTCAACTCAACAGTTGACATAAAAGCCTCCTTCTCCCCGATACATGAGAACTCCTGCTGGTCAGCTAGCAGATCCTCCCGACTCATAGGCATAAAATCCTCCTCACCCACAATAACACACTGCTTGACTTCATTTCTTACGGACTGCCTGACTGACCTCCCTGCACAGCCCGTTCGGAGTTTAAAGCTCCTTGACCACCTTGTTCTTGTCTCCTCTGGTTCACCTGTACTCTTTCGTTACCACCTTCCTGACGCCCCCCACCTCTCTGATAGTTACCTTCCTGTCGCTGTGAATTATCCTGACGCCCCCCACCTCTCTGATAGTTTTCCTGCCTCTGCTGATAATCTCTTTGCTCCTGATTAAATCTACCCCTATTAAACTCCTGATTATTCCCCCTATTGCCCCTAAATTCCTGTTTGACCTCTGGCCTCTCCATGTGCTGCTTGCCTAAAACGTCAAAGCTCGTAAGAAGCTCTTCCAACTCTTCTACCGTCCTTACCTTCTGCATACAAGCTGCCTCCTGAATTCTAGGTGGGAAGTGCTTCAACATGACCCTAACCACATCACTGTCAGAGGTCAGCCCATCCAAATTCTTCCAAATAAGTACATGTGCCAAAAAATATTCTGTCAGGGATACCCCTTCTCTCTCCTTATATTTCCCAAAAGTTAATTTTTCCCTTTCCCTGGACTGTACCCCCTCCCCCCAGAACTTAGCTTTGAATTTATCCCTGAATTCCCTTAAACTATTCATGTTAGGCCTGTATATTTGGAACCATGCTTTCACATCCCCTTGAAATGAGTTAGACAAGATCTCCAACACTGTTTCCCATTCGACAACCCCGTCTTCTAGATCCTTGCTGAATTTCTTCTCAATGGTTTTTAAAAACTCCATAGGGTTGAACTGCCTTGAGTTAAATTGTGGCAGACCAGGGTCCCTGAGTAGCAAACTAGATGGCATCACAACCCTTTGACTCATCGGTCGCTCTTTCAACTCTCTCCTGACCTTTATCAGCTCTTCCTGCAGCTTTTCGTTTTTCTCGGTCAATGCCACCTGCTTCCCTCTCAGACCCTCAATCTCTCCCAACTTATTTTCAACGGCACCTACTCTATCTAAATATTCCCTCTTATTCCCACTTACAGTGTTGCATATCTCATCACACTTTCCCGTTACATTCTGTACTTCTGCCCTTGAACTAGCTATCTCTGACTTAATTTTCGTTATTTCCACATCTTGCTGGTTCTGATGGCCTTCCATTCCTTCTAGCCTACTTGTGATCCCAGCCTGATTCCCCTGCATTTCTGCCCTGATTTCCTCTCCCTGTTTGCTAATTTTCCCACTTAATTCCAGGTTCATACTCTCCATTCTACTATTAAGGACAGACTTAAGGTCCCGTATTTCTTTGCTGAGACTCTCTATCCTTGTGTTCGTGGCCCTGTTGCTCTCCTGAATTTCCTTACTTACAAATTCCTTCACTTCTACTATCTGTTTGGTCACTGACTCTACCTTCTCATTTACAGAGCCTACCTGCTCCTTAATTTCCTTACTCATAGATTCTCCTTGCTTCTTAATCTCTTTTATTTCACTCAGTAGCATTTGGATCAAACTATCGTTCATAACCCCCCCATTTACATTTAAGTTACTACCTTCAGCGATCAGCTGCGACTCAGTAGTAACAATGGTAACATATGTTCCCACTGTCTTTTCCACATCTTCCTCACTGCCACTTCCCCCAGTTTCCTGATTACCTGACATTTTACTGTTTGATTTACACACAACCCTTGACCTTAATTCTAAATTGTCTGATGTGGACATACCCCTTAAAACAAAACAAATTACTGTGAACCCTAATACTCCTGAGGTGTCTATCGGCTGTGTGCATATGTGCCCTAATGATACCTGCTAGGTTTCCCTACTCTTTCCCCACGTTGAGGTGCTATGTTGTAACTTTTTACCAGCCCTTCTTGGGCGACTGATTTAAAACTTCCCAAAATCATCCTCCTATTTTTGATCGGAAGTACTTCATCATATACCACACAATTGAAATGGCAGGGTCGTGGAGTGTTGGACACACATTTGGTCAACCTAACTGGTATCATTTGGGCGTTCAACTATTAGGTGTAATTCCCTATAAAGAAAACTAATTATAACCTTCAAAATATGTGTATTAATATCAACTTTAAACATATGGCGGGGACTCTCGTCGAACAGACTATGGTTTACTATCTTCTCTCCTCGGCAATGACGAAAACATGTGACCCAAAATGAATGTTGGAATATAAAGATGTTTGTTACTCACTCATCGACGATCTAGCAGATAATCTACGAGACATGCTCGATAGATCAGTTCTCCCCAGCATTTCTAAGATTTTCCACACGTGGTTTGAGGTTAGAGATGTTTACTGGTTTACATAGCCACATCTCTGCGAGAGAAATGAATGTGCTTCCGTACCCAACTTGAATTGTGCTAACAGAGATAACATCGTTGTGATATGTAGCCGTTTCGAGTACATTCACAAGCCATGCTTTCAACAAAACTGTTTCTCCAAATAGGTCTACGCCAAATTACGAGAACGCGACCTTTCCAATCAGACGCTACAATAGAAGTGAAGCCCCGCTATACACGAAAATCCCACCTCTCATCTTGTAAACACATGTTTTCGTCTTTCTCCGCCAGGGTCATGATACCCTCCAACCCATACAAAATACACCAATAATCTCGAACCCATGTATATTTCTTACAACTCGTGGCGCGAAACTCTTCTCTGACGTCAGAACCTTACACAATTTACACAAAGCTTTCTTCAAGACAAGGGAAGTTATTCTCGGCCCAATCTAAATTTGGCCTAGAGTTTCCTGCTGTTGCAACATCTTGTAGCTTACCTACACAATCCGCTGTCTTGTATACTGACATCTCCCATACAAATTAAATGAAATATTCCTGACTGAGTCCCCGAGATACACAAGATATATATACACTAAATAAAATGAAATTCTACAACCTAAATGATGATGATGAACAAGAAAAGAAATGGTATGAACAAATTACCCTAACCTGACTTCTCTTGCAGTCAACCAAATAAGGGTTTGGGAACATTGTGACCGGAACAGTCACAACCTATAGAACAGCGTCGGGGAAACATCCGCAGCCATCACTCCTTTAAAATGCTTAGCTCGTCATCGACATATTCTGGCAAATGTCCTGCTGGTTCCAATATCCGGCCTCGTTCCTAGACGTCATCTCGTGCTGAATTAAATAACGTTTGTCAGATACACACACGATATATTTCCTATTAAATTCACCGATCAAGTACTAAATTTCTTGACAGTCTATTGGTGAATTATTTCGATGAACTGGTCCTATCTGGTAGTCCTGGGACTACAAATAAATCACTGAAGTTACACTTATAACTTGACGAAAATGTTCCATGTTCAAATACATGAAAAAATATGAAGTTGTGCCTCGTGTCCTCAGACACCTGTATAACGGCCTTACTTCCTCAAAAGCTCAAATAAAAGTCATCTCTCGCAGCTTCCTGGACCATTTATAAATGAAACTGGCTAGGTTAGGTATGGAAGGGGGTTTATGGAAAAATATTCCATAATAATTATCAGACTAACATGCGATCGGTATCATTGAGTTCGTAGCAATATGGAGGTTACGATTATGCTATAGCTGGCTCGAATCGATCGTGGAATTAATCCGTAGATAACTCCCGCGTTAATTCACCAGGGTGCGTTACCACACCGAGTTGCCGCTTAAACAGGGCGTCTTGATATTATTGGTTCAGACTCTTGTAGATCTTTGCGCGCTCTTACTTGTATTTCTGCCACATGGAGTGGTTAACATGAAGATTGACCAATTATGTCGTAGCATTCAATCTTCTTCTTGGCGCTAACTCTCGTAGTAACAGGCCATATTGTGCGTACCCAAGCCATCTTCGCGCTAAAAGTTGCACCTGTCCTATGTGTCATGAATTTTATGCTACTTTCTAAAATACCACAAGAGCTTAACCCATTGTGTTCTCTCTGCCACTGATTTCTCAATATTTCCCAACTCCGTCTGGCTCTCTTATCTGCTGTCTGTAGAAATGTATCAAAAGATGATGAATAATTTATTAGAATCCTTTATACAGCCTGTGGATAAAGGGTTCAGTCTGATACTTTAAAAACCACAGATCGGTTAATCTACGCATTAATAAGCATTGATAATCTACGCGCTAAAATTATGGTGGGAGATTGATATGGCCGCCAAACATTCGACTTGGAGGGGGAGATCCAAGGATCGAGGTTCTTATTCCAGCAGACTTTGAAGAGTGAGGAAGCGATTTTACTGGGTTAACGGAGATCCCAAGTCTTAGTCCGAGTGCGACGACTATCGACTTGTGGAGACACGAGGATAGCTAGGTGGAACGTTAGAGATCACCGCACTTCCATTCTACGTGAAGTTGCGAGGAACATTGTATTGATTATATCTCATATATAATTGAGATCTGAAGTTAAATAAGCATATATATATGTAGAACAGGTCGCATACTATATATTGTGAAAAGTCGAGCGTTTTAATATTCACCGTTTCGACAATATCAGCCTGTCAAGTTAGATTTCCAAATGTGTTGGAAATAAAGCTGAATATCATTATAAATTGCAACGTGAAGTTGACGAACGCAGTTCAAGTGAACAGTGGCGGAGAACTTTTAATATTGGCGCAACACATAAACATTAACAGAATGACTATTATTATTCAAACCTTATCATTCAGCATAATTAACATTGATGATATGATGAACTAGATAGTCATGCGCCAGAGACATATTCGATAACAGGAGTTAAGATCCAACGATGGAGCTTCGTTAGACAACGTATTCTTGAATACAGACGTAGTGTACGGTCCATCTTGTGCATTTTCGTCAGTCTACGAACACTAATATAACATCAATTAGCAATGGAAACATTTCATTCACTATTTATATGAATATTTCCATAATTATATTCCAATGATGAAGCTGATACATATTTACGTCGGAGAATGAAGACTTTACAGAAGAGATTTGTCAAGATGCTAGGGAAAGGTAGCCCAGCAACACAGAAGAATTTGCCAAAAGGATGTCGTTCGAGCCCAGGCGAATGTTGGTGAATTCCAGAGAGAGATGTTTCTTATCTCTGAGGTCGCAGATCCTAGGTTCAAATGCAGATCCATATCAGTGTCTTGTACTGAGGAAACATCTAAACTATTGTGGGAATACTTACATAGATCTTCAAGTTTTCGTCCAAATAAGGTATTAGTGTATCTCAATTGTTATATAGAGCTTGATTAGTACCATTCTGAGCCAGCGATCTTATTCCATATTTTCAGCGATCTTATTCCATATTTCCAGCAATCTTATTCCATATTTCCAGCGATCTTATTCCATATTTCTATATTTTCATATTTCATGTATTTCAGTGCTTTTATGTATTTTACACTTCAGATGTGGGTTGAGTTTTTTATACTTCAAGATTATTTAGAAGATGATTGCATTTCATCTATTTTTCAATTTTATTCTACGGATCAGTTGTGGAACTGACATTAAAATTTTGTTTGAGGAATTATATTGCCTCATAGGAGACTATTCGTTTCGACTCTCGAATTTTAATAATTTCATTTAAACCAAGTATTCTGACATTGTGTCATAGCTTCAAATTAAATTCTTATTAAATTTAATTTGAGCACTTTAATGTAACAACATATAACTTCAAGAACAGAAGAAACATCGAATGATATTGTTATATCATTATTGTACATAAACTATCGACGATCTAAGAAATACTAGTCGTTTGATAATACCGAAGTCTTTAATTCCAATGAACTTTCTTTGTGTAGAGTGGAAAAACATTACGACATTGACAAACCTTTCTTATTATTTGTAAAGCAAAGAGCTTTGTTCATTTAATATGTTAGAGGAAATACCTTTTGATAGAAGATTATTCAAATCTCTGGCTAGGAATTCAAAGCTAGTTTATCCCGGTCAAGATTGAATTCTATCTGACACAATAAATAACATGTGTGTTATTTTATCCTAATTGTGTAACATCACGTCATTTGTGGACATGATATTACAACGATAAACAATTTATAGCTTGACAAGTGAGATGAGACAGGAGTATTATTTTTATTACATGTATTTGCGACAGACGAGTTAACAGTTAATTATCTTGTTGTGGAGTAAACTTTAGGAGGTTAATCACGACTGTCTAATATCGTTCATTACAATTGGAAGTTTCGTTTGAAGAACTCACGCATGTATAATTGTAGTCCAGTAGTCATGTGCAATGATACTGAGGGTCATGCCAGTATTTGAGAGAAGTTCCTACATAAGATATGTTAAAAACAATTAATCCCTTTTTGGTTATTGTTTAACATAGTAGATGATAATTGTTTATGCCATATATATTGTTATATGAGGATTTGTAGAGCTATGGAGTGCTCGTGCGAGGGAATTCCGCATTTTAAGGAAGTCAAAGTATTGTTGTTCTTTGATTTAAAAAAAGGCATGTATCATGATAAGAGCCGTTGTATACAAGTAGTCCAGTTCTTGTGAATTAACGATTTAGCTGTGTTAACAGGAGGGTTTCAGCGGAAATGCAACTTGAGAAAGATTGTCTACTCACGTCTATAATACAATTATTAAATTTTATTAAACCCGAAGTTATGTAATTACGTACAGTTTACCTTAATTAGTCGACTGTATTATACCGATAATGTAATGAAACCTATATAAGACGATGTGTAAGCAGTATATTAAAACTACAGAACGTTAGAGAAGGATGGTTATGTGAAAAACCAGTGTATATATTTAGTTAAGAATTATATTGTAACCGAGAAGTTAGAATCTCGAAAGTGTCGCGTTAGCAACACTAGATAATGGATATTATTATAAACATATTACATGTAAATAATTTTTGTGGAAATGATTTAATTAGTTAAATAATTTAGTAGGATTTATTAATCAATTGTTTTTGAACAGTGTGTGTTTTATGAGCGGATGTTTTGGTGTGTATGATTATTCATTGTTAAGAGCATATGTGGAACCGAATTGGTCTAGAACAATTGAGGAATGCGAATGAAAGAGTGTATAAAAAAAATTAAAATGATTGTTTAAGAAACAAAGTAGTTATGTGAACTTTTGTAAGATATAAATGTTAATTTTTACGTGTTTTAAAAATGCACACACAAGCAGCCTGTGTGGGCTAGCGAGAATGATTCACCGTTAGCATTGGAGAGCGATGATATAATGTGAACAAGTGTAGACCCACCGCCTTGTATTTATTGTATAAACCAGTTTCGAGTACGGCGTGGTGCCAGTGTTTCATTGATGAAACAAAGCCACGGCACGTGCGTTCTGAAAACGCAGGCTTGTGAATGAAACCATGTGTATGGAATGCCATTAAGAGGCTTCATTAAACGTTTTTATTTTTACGCAGTGTAGGCCTAGAACAAGCCAAGATTTTATACTCATACTTTTTAATACAGCATGGTAGTAAGATGTAGAGTTGAAAGGAGGTGTGAATGTTTGCGTGTTTTTAATTTTAATGTCTATTGTTAAATTCGTTTATTGTTTTTTGTTTATAGTAGATTAGTTTACTCTATTGTTAATAAATGTTGTTCAGATTGTTTTCCATTGTTGTTGGAGTGTGATTCATTTTAAATATAAGGAGCAGAGTATTGTGGATGTAGTGTAGGCGAAGCTGAATTCCCAGTCCCCGAGAGGTAAGTAAAGGTGAGTGCCCTGTGTAGTTGGTTGTTGATCCACTATATTCTGGTAACTGCTGTCTGTAAATCCCTAAAGGCCGTGTTGGAAGCGATTTCTAATGTTTTATTTGCCGGAGCAGTTAGAAATAGGCAATCCAGCAGGGGGCAATGGATATTCCAACAGGATCCTTTCAGGATTATCGGGTACAGTACCTAACTTAAGGCCACTGCCGCTTCCTTCCCTCTTCCTTTTCTATCCATTCAAATCTTCCCATCCCCCGCAAGGCCCCTGTTCAGCATAGCAGGTGAGGCTGCCTGGGCGAGGTACTGGTCTTCCTCCTCAGTTGTATCCCCAACCTAAAGTCTCACGCTCCAGGACGCTGCCCTTGAGGTGTTAGAGGTAGGATCCCTCGCTTAGTCCGAGGAAATACCCGACCCTGGAGACTAAGAAGAAGAATATTATTATTATTATTTTATTAATGTAGTAAATTTACCCTCTAGGTTGGTGTTTCCCACGGACTCAGCGAGGGAACTCACCACTACCGCCTCTATGGACAGTGTCCTGGAGCCCGGAACATCTGGACGGCAGGGATACAACTGGGGAGGTGTGATCAGCACTTCGACCAGGCGGCCTCACCTGCAAAGCGAACAGGGGCCTCAAGAAGGATGGGAAAGGATGGAAGATTGGGATGGAGAAGCGAGGAAGAGGGAAGGAGACGGCCGTGGCCTTACAGTAGGTACCATCCCGGCATTTGCCCGAAGACGAAGTGGGAAACCACGGAAAACCACTTCGAGGATGGCTGAGGTGTGAATCGAACCCCCTCTACTCAGTTGGACCACCCGAGGCTGAGTAGTCCCCATTCCAGTCCTCATACAACTTTTCAAATTTCGTGGCAGAGCCGGGAATCGAACCCAGGACCTCCGGGGGCGGCAGCTAACCATGCTGACCGCTACGCTACGGAGGCGACATTATTATTATTATTATTATTATTCAAAATAATACATAAGCAGTGTAAGAGTCCTATTTGGAAACAAGTGGTTTTTTTTCTTTAACGCTTTTAACTTTTTTTGGTGTATTACCCAGTAAACATGTAGGTGAAAAATCTGAAACACCGGAATTCGTTGTCAGAAACGAAGTTCTCTTATTCTCAGCAGTGCAGAAGCTAGTGGTGGGAGACCGTCCGTCACTTCCCCTTAAACCGACCTTGGGCTAACAGCCGAATTGACTATGGGCGCAGTTCAATCGGCCTAATTAAAAGGATCTGGAAATACCTCTGATTATGGGTGCAGTTCCATATCTCCCGTTTTTCAATCTCTGGATAAAAGTGATGGGCATCCATTTCTCGAGTAACTTTGCTCAACACTTTCATTCTGAACGGTAAATGCTCATGCGAACTCTGGTGTCAACTGATTGAAACACAAACCACATGGAAGTCTTCGTATCAGTATTTAAATGATGGTATACTTTAATTATGAAACATTGTAACTAGTCGGCAATGCCGGTGTTATGTTTCTGCACAATGGCTATTCAGATATCAACCCACATTGCGGTAATGTAGTTATCAATATAACAGACAATAGATCTATATGTTTATACGGGAACAGAACTAGCCTTTGTATCCATTATACGCATTCCCTTCACTGTCAAGTAGGCGTATTCATAACTAATTTAAAACTCAATTCCACGCAGGAACATTATCGAAAAAAGCAAAATATTAATGGAGCATAAAAAAATACTTCCATATTACTACCGGCACGTGAATATAAGTAACCGTCTTGTACTTTAAATTCCAGTGGTTGTAATGGCTGCGTGGATAACATCTTGGTCTGCGAATCTTGAGGTCTCAGGTTCGAACTCCAGTCCCGGCAATTATTTTTGCTACCAGATTATCGATTTAAACGATATCTATCAAAAGAGTATGCGTCATTTTAACAGAATCTACATGAAATTACGATTTATCTAATTTTAATTTCAATATTTTGCACCAAGCAGGAGTTGGGAAATCTGATTGTATTGAACATTATTTCTAGTAGTCTATAGATAGGCTAGAGACTATGGTTTCATTCCTCCACTTAATTTACATTATAATATGTGATGTTTTTTCAAACAAGTGTGACAGTAGCATATCTCCATTTCAATCTATACATTCATCATAGTACCTGTATGAAAACGGAGCGTAAATTAACATTTTAAGTATGTCCAAGCTGTGTAGTATAATTCACATATATTTCATCTCAATTTCATAGTAGGATAACATGTCAGATATTACACATTACATGCGACTACTGTAAGGCACCAGTTTTTTTTTTTTTTTTACATGGCGGTTAAAGGGTCGTGGTGAAGACGCTGCGTAAATGGAGAATAGAATGGTGTATAGGGGGTAGCGTAGAATAATGTTGGATGAAGATTGTATGGAGGATGAAGATGGGGAATGCTTGAGTTGTTGATGATGGTGTGAATTATGTAGAGATGATTGAGGCGGGTGGTTGTGGTGATGATGATTTGTGGATGGAGCATAGTACGGTACCGGTATATGAAGATGTATTGTAGAATGATGTTTGACGATTTATGAATGTAGGATGAACGTGGTGAATGTTTGTGGAGATAAAGGTGATGTTTTTTTTTATATAAATATTATTGCTTGTTGTTATTTTTGAAGACTATGGGTGGAGCCAGCAGGGAAGGCCTTCTGTTTCCCATGGAGTGGCGTTCGTGAGCGGAAGAGAACTATACTGGGCAGTTAATCTGGTGCTGGGAGAAGTGCCTTGAGGCTATAGATGCCGAGCTTTGTGCGTACCGGGGCTCGAAGCGGCTTTTGTAGTAGTGGGCTTACTATAGGGTTATTGGTATCTTGTGCTCGTTGTAGGTAGAGGCGTTGTAATAACTCGATGCATGTCGTTAGTTGCGGAAGTGGCATTCTGTTCACGGGGTCTTCTGTGGGGTAGGTGAATGGCAGTCTCATTGCGACTCGGACTAAGCGGCGCTTCATTTGGTGGAATGGACGAAGGGGGCAGTCGGGGAATCCTGCCCACGCAGGGTGGCCATACACCAAAAATGTGCGGATCAGGACCTTATATATGTGAAGAAGAAGTTTCTCGTTTAGGCCCCAGGTTGTTCCGGCCAGACGCCGTAGGAGATACACCTGCTTTTGTGTCGTGGGAAGTTCTGACTGAAAGAAGGGGCGGAAGGTGTAGAATTCATCAAATAGGAGGCCGATGTAGCGGATGGTCGGAGTGGGGGCTAAGCGGCGGTGATGGAGGTGGAGATTGAGGTTGCCGGGATTCCGGGTTCAATCGCAGATGCCATTTGCCACACCAGGAGGTGAAAAGATCGAGGTAGGGTTGGACGTGGTTGTTGATGTGATTGACGGTGTCAAACGGTGCAACTATAGTAGTATCGTCGGCGAACTGTAATAGTTGCATGGGTGGGGAGGGTTGGGGAATGTCGGCGACGAATAAGATGTAGAGGAGGGGGCGGGGAGGAAAGGACAGAGTCCTGTGGAATGCCCTGTTCGAAGGATGGGGTGGGAGTAGTGGCCATTAATGGTGATTCATGCGGTGCGGTTACGGAGGAAAGTTGATGTAGGTATGGGGGAGGTGGAAGTAATGAAGTTTCATGACTAGGGCGTCGTGCCAAACTGTGTCGAACGCCTTCTGGAAGTCAAAGGCGATAATAAGGCGGGAGCGGGACGGTTGTAGTTTTCTGCTATCGAGGTGGAGGAGTTGGTCTTGAGCAGAGAGATGGGGTCGAAAAGGGAAGGAGCTGGTGACGATGGAGATGGATTCGTTTGGTTAGGATTTTCTCGAAGGTTTTCGAGAGGACGGTGGTTAGGCAGATGGGACGGTATGAGTCAGGGGAGGAGAGTGGTTTGTCTGGTTTTCGGAAGAGAAGCATTGTGGCCTGGCGCCAGGGTATGGGGGTAGAAACCGGTGCGGATGAGATGATTGTAGAGATGAGTTAGGGCGGTAAAAATGATGGGGGTGCCTCCTTAAGATGCCGGTATCGGATGGAGTCGGGGCCAGGGGCGGGAGAGGGCTAGGGAAATGTCTGCTTCGGTGATGGGGACATCGAGAGGGTGTGGTGATAAGACGTGTGTGGTTGAGGGCTGGAGGTGTGGGCGTAGGGGCACTGTGGCGATAAATTCGTCTTCATCGTATGTGAATGTGGGGTCTGGTGCATCGCGGAACACGCAGGCGAGTCTGTTGGCAGAGATATCCAACTTGGATGGATCGTATGGTGGTGCGTTGTTATTGTAGATTATGGGGTACTTCATGGGAGTAGATTTGCCTGTGAGGCAGTTGAGATGGCGCCAGAACTTGGTGAGTGAGGGGGACACGCAAGTCTTATGACATGATGACCGCTTATGGGCCTCGATGTAAGACTTCACTTGGCTTAATGTCTGGCGGTGCTTTTGCAGGAAGTAGCAATCCCTGGTTCGGATGTATGTTGTATGGTAGGAGTGGGAGAGGGCTAGGAGGCGGCGGGCTTTGGGGCGGGATGGGAGGTTGGGAAGGGGTGAATGGGGTAAGGGAAATATGGCGCTGTGCCGCCTGTTGTATGGTGTCCTGTAGGTGCGTGGTGTATGTATCCACTGATGTCTGCGAGCTCAAGGGCAGGGTGGTGGTATGCAAACGCTCTGAAATAAAATTGCGGTAGGCCGGCCAGTTGGCCGCACAAAAGTTTTGTGTCATCCGAGGTGGTGGTGTTGGGGTGTTGCGGGTGGGGATTTCAAAGTCCAGAAGAACTGGGGCATGATCGCCTCCGATGAGTGGTAAGACTGTGACACGTATTAGATGGAGTAGAAAATTATGTGCAATAACAGCGTCGGGAGTAGTTTGGGAGGAGGGACGTGTGGGTTTTGGGAGGGGAACCAGTGAGACGTTGATTTGATTCAAATAGATATCGAGACTGCGGAGTTCCCGGGCCGTGCGGTCGTGGAGGTTTAAGTCGGCCATAATGATGAAATGGGGCAAGGTTTCGGCCACGTGGGCTATGCAAACTTTAGGTAGGGGATGGCGAGGACGGGTGTAAATTGTGGCGAGATGGAGGAATCGGGATGGGAAGTATACAGTGGCGATGTTGCTTTCCGGAAAGTGGAGGGGGGGATGTGGTGGCGGATGGGATAACGTGGGATGTAGGCTAGTGCAGATCCACCTCGACCTAGATTATGTGGGCGGTCAGCTCGAAGAGAGAGTATTTTTAACGAGGTTGTTACTGCTCCCCGTCCTCCCCCCTCTTCACTTACAGAATGTGACAACGCCGGGCTTATTATTATTATTAATAATATTATTAGCCATTGATAAATCCCATAAAGGGATGAGCTAGGCTGATGAACATTTACCTTAATAGTAACGTGAAACTATACTGACTATTTACACTCCTATTCATCGTCCTCATGAATGATCGTATTATGTTAAACATTTTCACTCGTAATACTTGGACCTAGTTCATATTTTCCTGAAGATTTATCTAAGCTGACGATGAGTCTAAGGATGTTTCAATCAAAGTGTTTCTACGACAGTCCTCCACGAATTCCGTTGACCTGCCACTATCATCGACTGCTTCCCGATCGTCGACTGGAACTCATCTGACCATCTGGTCTTCAGGCGGCCGCGGTTTCTTCTTCCATCTCTGGGCTCCCACACTGGAGATGAGTAGGCCCACCTCGCGTGATCCATTCTCAGTACATGACCTGCCCATGTCCATTCCACGAGGGCCTGTCCTCTTCCTGATTTCCTCGTTTCTAATTCTATTCTTTAATGTAATGTTTAGAAGTTTTCTCTCCATTTTCCTCTGATACATTTCTAACTTCGAAGCTTGATTCTCAGTTATTGACCACGTTTGTGCTCCATAGAGGAGAACTACAGGGGCATTACTCTGCTATCGCATACTCAGAAGTTGTTGGAAAAGATCTTAGAAAACAGATTGAGGAAGACAGTTGAACCCTTATTAGAAGAAGAACAGCATGGTTTCAGGAAAGGTCGAAGCACTGTTGATCTTATTTTTGCTGTAAGGATTTTGGCTGAGAAATATTGAGAACGTGGAAAGGATCTTGTGATGGTGTTTTTGGACATTGAAAAGGCCTACGACAGTGTTCCCCGTAATAAGATCTGGAAATGTCTTGAAGACTTAAAAGTGCCCTACCACCTGGTTGACAAAATAAGGATGTTATAATTATCGGAGTTGTTATAGTTGTGTCCAAATAGGAAATGGTCGTTCTGAATGGTTTCGGACAAAGAAGGGGAGTCCAGCGAGGAAGTGCCTTGTCACCACTATTGTATGTCACTGTTATGGACAGAATTTTAAAATCTATTAAGGAAACTGCAAATGAATCACGAGCTTTGGTATTTGCAGATGACGTGGTCTTATGGGGGGAAACAGAAGTAGAAGTACAGGAGAGACTGACTGCTTGGAACAACAAATTTAAAGAATTTAGCCTAAGATCGTCAAGGCCAAGACTGTTGAAATGACCATTAGCAGAGAGAGGAAAAGTTCAAACATATATTTGGAGGGAGCAAAACTAGAATCCGTTTCTCACTTCCAGTATCATGGAAGTATGGTCTCCAAGAATAACACCCTCAAGCAAGAAATTCTAAATAGGACACAGAAAGCATCACATTTCTATAACCAAGTTCGGCACTTACTTTGGGACAAAATATACCCTTGGCAGCAAAGGCAACGTTGTATCACACCTACTTTGTTCCAATCCTTACTTATGGTATGGAAACATGTACATTGCTAAATAAGGATTACTGTAGAATTCAAGCCACAGAAATGAGATTTATTAGGACTCTGAACCAAAGTACCAGGAGAGACAAGAAAAGAAATGAGGTACACAGAGCAACAGCTGGCATCTGGGTCCCTGTTACCAACTTTCTGTGGAAACGCAGACTTCAGTGGTATAGCCATGTAATGAGGAAGGATAGCTCTAGAACAGCTAAGAAGTACTTCAACCAGCACGTCAGAGGGAAGAGACCAAGAGGAAGACCAAGCAGACGATGGATAGAGACAGTTCGATCAGAGGTGGAGAAGAATTATTTTAACTGGGACGATGTCCAAGAACAAATGGTGTACCAAGATCGGCCAAGATGGAGAGCGCTGGTTTGCCACACCCGGGAAACTGGAGATGGAAAAGAAGTAGTTCCGTGAAGAACTAAAGCCTATTTTCATATATCCTACTTATGTTATTTTCCTCTATCAACCTACAAAATTTCAGTTTGATTGCTGTAATAGATTCGTAGATATTGAGAACCGACTAAATATTGCGGATGGTCGCCATGTTGGATTTTATATATGCAGGTCTTAAAGTTATGTACTGTTACATGAAGAGTATTGTGTACGTGTAGTATTCAAACTTCAATCGCATGATTAGGACACAAGAAGTAAAAATGAGATTTTAAATTTCGCACAGCTGCCATCTTGTGGTTATGGAAACAATTGAAAAAAATTAGATGCCAGTGGATTAACATTTGTTTAAGGATTTACTGTACCAAGTGTCACTGCACTCGGATGGTTAAATTGCGAGAAACGTCCAAGTGAATATTTATACATCGCGTCGCCGCCATGTTGGATTTGTGATCACCAGGTTATTTTAAAATCTATAGGTGAACTTAAGTTCATAGCCCCTATGAACATAAAAAAATCAGTTTGATTGCTATATCGATTCGTAAATATTCAGAGCCGTCTAAATATTTCGGATGGTCGCCATGTTGGATTGTTAAATGTATAGGCGATAGAGTCATGTACCATTAAAGGAAAATTATTCCGTAGGTTCATTATTCAAACTTTCACTTCGATCGCATGACTACGACACAAGAAATAAAAGCTTAATTTTAAAATTCGCACAGCCGCCATTTTGAGGTTATGTAAACAATTGAACTAAATTGGTTACCAGTGCATTACAATGTGTATAAACATTTCCTGTACCAAGTTGAATTGCGTTTGGATCATTAAATCGCGAGAAAGGTCTATTTAAAATTTTCAAATTCGCTTGACCGCCATATTCGTTTTGTAGTTAGCCGGTTTTTGAAAGTCTTATAGATGAACTTCCAGTAGTGCCCTTTATCTCCGTACAATATCTTCGTTTCAGAGATATAGAATGCCGTTGAAATATTTCGCACGTCCGCCATCATGAGGTTAAGTAAACAATTGAACGAAATGATATGTCGGTGCATTACACTGCGTATAAACATATACTGTACCAAGTTTTATTGCGTTTGGTTGGTTAAATCGTGAGAAAAGTCTATTTAAAAGTCGCAAATTCGCTTGACCACCATGTTGGTTTTGTAGTTACCAGGTGTTCAAAAGTCACATAGGTGAACTTCTAGTAGTTTCCTTTATCAACGTAAAATATTTCAGGGTGATATCGGTAATAGTTTCGGAGATATTGAATGCTGGTGAAATATTTCGCACAGCCGCCATGTTGGATTGGTGAGACGTAACAAAATTTGAAGGACATGGTCGGGGTCGACCGGAATAGTGCTATGAACTTACCGAGTTTCATTGAAATCGCTCCAGCCGTTTAGAAGTTATTAGGGGGGACACACACCATCACACACACGCACACACACAGACAGACACACGGACGAAAGGTGATCTCATTAGCCTATTTTGTCATAAATGAAAATAGGCTAATAATGATGATGATGATGATGATTTTGATGATGATGATGATGATGAGCGGAGAACGGGAAGTACTCACGAGTCCATCACTCGTCATTTTGTCTTAAGGCAAATGCTCTCTGCTGTTCGATATGAAGTACAGGCTCCAGAATTTTCGCATGCTGACGATATCCGCCTGTTGATTTCCTTGTCCGTATTTTGCTGAAAAATAGTGACTGGCCTAGATAGACAAAGTTTGATAATATTAATATAATATCGTATGGCCTCGGGTGCTGGGTGCAAGCTTTGTTATTTGCGCCCAGAGGGCAGCTTGCATGTCAAATTTTGTTGTTCCTTGGAGCGCTATGAAAGTCAAGGAGGTTATATATCTAAGCTCCTTGACACTATAGTGCTTTCTGGTAGAGAAAGGAGGAACTTGTGTGTTGGCGGGAAATCCCGAGATTAATTTTACCATTATTACAAAATAAAGAGAACAATACAAACGAACTTACAGACTATAATTACAAATGGAATGCAAAGACCAGAATTTGGCAGTCTCGATGGCCCTGTCAATTGCTCTCCAAAGATCCTCGGTGGTTCAAGTCTCAGGTAGGTTTCAGCATACCAGAAGATGTTGTGGGTCCTTTGAGAGTATCTCTGCATCGAGATACTCCGGTTCTCAGTCTGTTGATTGCCTTCCAGATGACATACGGCTGAAAACACCCCGCAGCTGGTCCTTCCTCGACATTGTTCCAATGAGCTTCAGGTAGTGAATCCCGTCATAACTGTAATCGGCAAGTTCCAGGTGATGATGGGATCGCTACAGTTGACTGAAGGAAGCTCTTTCTTGACCTAAGCCTTGCGGGGTGATGTGTATGTCCAAATAATTGGTGTCTAGGATCAGTTTCCTGCTTCTTCTTCTCTTCTTCTGCAGCTGTTCTTCTGCGAATATTTCGTGGTGCTATACCCATGATTTGGTACATTTTGTTAACAGGAGTTGGTCGCAGGCAACCTGTCAGGATAGGTCCAGTCTTATTCAAGGCTACATCAACTTGTCTTTGCCATTATGAACACTGCCTACTGAATTCAAATGGGTTCTTTAACATGTCAACAACGTATGACAAGCGTGTCGTGATTTTTGTCCCCTTCCAAAAATTACTTGCCATGGCCAGAAGCAAGCAGGTTGCAAGCTTTGGGGTTGGTAGTCCGACACGATAACAACTCACCCACCGTGGCAAGCTATAGTCTCTGATATTTCTATATCGCAACAGTTTTATTTCAACGATCATACTAATTACCTAGACGCGCCATCAAAAAAGATGATGCAGCACTATCGATATCGCAACCAGACATTTAACAAGCACACATTCACACGCTCCTCCAGACAGAGTATTTGTTAATAATGAGCGAGTGACGTCAGATGGTCAAATGTGTCGTCCAGTTGCAAAACTCGTTTAAACCACTTATGAATAAGGATCATTTTCATGAGAAACGTTTCTCTGAACTTTGACTCACGTATCTTTTGTGTTTGTTGTTTTCTACTTTTTTCCTTTTTGCTTTGTGTTTTTGGTTTTTAGTTTTGTGTTTGCTTTGTGCTTTTGCTTTGAATTTTACTTTTTGCTTTTCTTTCTTGGTTTTGGTTTCGTGTTTATTTTCTGCTTTTGATTTTTTTGAATTTCGCTTTTTGGTTTGTGTTTCTTGTTTTTTGTTTTAGGATTGTGGTTTTTTAATTTTTTATTTTTGCTTCGTGTTTTTTGTGTTTGGTTTTATGTTTGTTTTCTGGAAAATCAAAATAAAACAAAACAAAATAAAATAAAACAATATAAACAAAACAAAATAAACAAATCTAAATAAAATAAACCAAAACAAAAAACAAAAATAAAAGAATTTAAAACAAACTAAAACGAAATAAAATAAACAAAACAAAATCAAAATAAAACAAAATAAATAAAACTAAATAAAAATAAAATAAAATAAAACAAAACAAAAATTAATTAAAACAATTTAAAACAAAATAAAACGAAATAAAATAAACAACATAAAATCAAAATAAAACAAAACAAAATAAAATTAATTTAAACACAATAAAATAAAACAAATTAAAATAAAATAAAATAAAATAAAAATAATTAAATAAATAATTTTACGTCAGGATTCTTATTCACAAGTGGATTAAACGAGTTTTGCAACTGGACGACTCAAATATTGGTTGAGTTACAGACTGTAGCCTATCATGTTACAGCTTAAAAAAACAACAATTATTCTGTGGCCAATTGCAAATACACACACTAGTACAGACATCACAGTGACAGAGGATATCAGACAACTTCTATACACACACCCAAGTACACGAGGACTACATGATCACTGTGTCGTAAAGCCCCTAACTCAATCTAACAAGTGAATCAAATGGCAATATTCTTCACTTATAGGGCAAAACTATTTTTTATTTTTGTTATATTTTTACAGTTTAATTTATTTTAATTATTATAATTATTCAAAAAGTTTTTTTGTTTCTCTAATT
This sequence comes from Meconema thalassinum, assembly GCA_946902985.2. Taxonomy (NCBI): domain Eukaryota; kingdom Metazoa; phylum Arthropoda; class Insecta; order Orthoptera; family Tettigoniidae; genus Meconema; species Meconema thalassinum. The sequence goes on along the minus strand of OX336400.1, from coordinate 83,011,573 downwards.
TTAATGTTTATATATTTATTTTTAATTCAATTTTGATACTTTTCTATTGAATTAATTAATTAACCAATTTCCAATTAATTTAACAATTATTTTCATAACTGTTATTATAGTTATGTTAATTATAGCTTGAACATCTTTTCAAATCACGTTTGATTTCACAGGAAAATAAGGTACATATCTACATGACCTTGGTGAGACGTGTGGTCCTATATGGCTGTGAAACCTGGGCCACGCCTCAAACACTTGAGGAACGTCTCTGCGTTTTTGAAAGAAAGGTCTTGTGCAAAATATATGGTCCACTATATAATGTAGAAGCAGAAAGGTGGCAAAAAACTTCTCACCAAGACCTTTATCAACGCTTTGGAAAGACGAGCATCAACCGGATTCTGGAGAGGAGGAGGTTGCGATGGTTTGGACATGTCATTCGAGCTGAGGATTCCATATTCAATCGAGTATTCAGCTCGACACCAACTGGCAGACGCCCGAGAGGCCGCCCTAGAACAAGATGGAAGGATCGGGCGATATTGTCACTGGTAAAGGTGGCACCAACAGCAATTGTGGAGGATGCAAGGGACAGAGAAAGGTGGAAGATCATCTGCGACATAAACTTGTGAAAAGTCTCAGTCCCTCCTGTTGGTTATAATGCGTGTGTTATTTTATATATTAGTTTTATGTTCTTATTGTCTGTCCTGGGTCTTAATGGCCTGTTAATACAATAAATGATGATGATGATGATGATGATGATGATGATGAGTTATGTTAATTATTTAAATGTTCATATTTCTTTTATTATTGTAATTTTATTATTATTTTATTTTATATTGTATATTTATATTTTATTTTTACACTTTAATTGTTAATGATCTTTATGTTCGACCCTAACTATTATGTGTCAGGAAACTGTATCTTAATGAGGCTCATTATAACACTATTTTTCATTATAAAACAGTTTCTCCCACCAATCAGAGCTCAAGAAACAGTTGTGTGACCAATTAGATAAGGATACCTTCGCGCATGCGCTTAAAATCCAACATGTCTATATGAAAATCCACAGCCTGCTTCCAGTCTCCGACCGGGTCAGGAATGGAATGAATGAAGCCCCCATCTAGCGGCGAGGATATGAACTGTGCCGGCTGCCGAGGCCTGACGCACTCCTCTGGGGCAATGATTAAATGAATGACAAATGAAATGATAGTGGAGAGTGTTGCTGGAATGAAATTTTGACAGGGAAAACCGGAGTACCCGGAGAAAAACCTGTCTGCCTCCGTTTTGTCCAGCACAGATCTCACATGGCGTGACCGGGATTTGAACCACGGACCCAGCGGTGAGAGACCGGCGTGCTGCCGCCTAAGCCACGGAGGCTTCCAACATGTCTATATAAATTACCGAAATTGCACCGTCCATATGTTCGCGTAAATAAACTGGTGAATATGAGACAAGAAATGGCACTGTACATTAATATCCCCCAAATCAATTTCTACACAGCGCGTGGTTTTGAAACGACTTCGGTGACAGTTTTACTGAATACTGGAGCACAATCTGAACATAGGGCATTGAAGCACACAGAGCGCATGCGTCGGTTGTCCAGAGAGCTTGGAGAAGAGAGACATACTACCCACCACAGCACCCGATCACAACATTCTAGTGACTGAACAGATATTTATGAATATTTATGTTAAAACATGTAATAAAGTTATAATTATCGTCGAACATAAACAGTCGTATGCAACTCGCCTATAATGGTAATTAGGACACTCGTATGGAAATTATAAAACTCGCATACGCTCGTTTTATAAAAAATACTCGTGTCTTAATTATAGCCATTATAGGCTCGTTGCATAATGTACTAGAGTTCTTTTTTTTTGTAATTTTACCCAACACATTAGGGTCTACGTCAAGTAGATACGTATATAATATTTGATTTTTAGAAATGCTAGCTCTTCGGTATGAAAATTCTCCGAAATTTGGCGTAAAGATTCAACTATCAGCGTCTTTGAATGCAATAACTGTCCTTATGACAGGTAGATAATATAGAGGACACTATACCATAAAGAGTTAAGAAATGTTACGTTTTGCAAACCGATAAAGGACATTCACCAATGTCGTAATCTACACCAGTGCTTTCCAAACAGGGTGTCGCATGCTACAATCAAGGGTGTCATGAGATTCGTCGTGCTTATAAATTCAGGATAGGAAACGAATAAACAACCTGTGAGAAAATAGTAAACATACTTAGCTTTACTTTCTGATAATTTTGAAATACTCAACAAAACGAATGCAGGTCTACAAGGGAAGAGACAAAATTTCCGCTTTAAGGGACAAAGTCGGTGTATGGTAAAAAAAAAAAAAATTAAAGCAATTTTGACCATGTTCCCATTGTCATTGTGTTGTTGTTTGAGTCCTCAGTCTTTTGACTGGTTTGATGCAGCACTCTATGGCTCCCTGTCCTGAGCTAATCGTTTCATCACTGCATAGCTACCATACCCTAGGCCTACATCTGAGGTGATCTGTTTAACATATTCTAACCTTGCTCTACCCCTACAGTTCTTGTCCTCAACTCTTCCTTCCACTGGGTGGCTTAGTATGTGTCCTACCAACCTATCTCTTCTCTTAATTAGCAGTCACCAGAAACATCTCTCTTCTCCCACTCGTCTTAATACCTCTTCTATCCATCTGATCTTCATCTTTCTCCTGTAACACCACATTTCAATCGCTTCAATTCTCCTCTTTTCAGCTGCACCAATAGTCCAAGTTTCACTTCCATAGAGCGCCATGCACCAGACAAAGGGTTTCAAAAACGACTTCCTAATACCTAAATCTATATTCGATGTCAACAGATTCCTTTTTTGTAGAAATGCTTTCCTTGCCTGAACCAACCTACTTTTTATATCCTCTTTACTTCGTCCATCACTGGTTATTTTGCTTCCTAAATAACAGAAGTCACCTACTTCCTTTTGCTTTTCACCTGACAATTTGATGTCCATAGGTGTTTCTGATGTATTTCGGCTGCATTCCAATATTTTTGTTTAACATTTACTATTTTTCATCATGAATTCTTTCCTCAAGACGGAGTCCATACCATTCAAAAACTAATTTAAATCCTCAGGCGTCTAAATGTCCAATTAGTGACAAAATACAACCACTGGTTCATAATCTTTTAATGCAACTAAAATCGAGGCTGGATGGATATTTTCCAACACTAAATGTAAGCCAATGTGACTGGATAAGAAATTCTCCCCCCCCCCCCCCCCAGATCTTGTGAACTTCAACTTATCGAGAAAAAGGGACTGGCAGAACGAAAAGACGACTTAAGTAACAAGAGTTAGAATTAGATAGCTTCTGGGTTTCTATTCAACAAAATATTCCTCACCTGAATAAAAGACCCCTCATCGTTTTGTTGCAGTTTTCTACGACATATTCGTGTGAAAGTGCGTTTTCTGTTATGGCTAATACAAAAACAGTTTAACGTGGAAGTTTGAGAATGTTAGATGAGTAAATGCGTGTGAATTTCTTCTGCTTTCGACCCGATATAAAGCAGATTTGTAATGATCGCCAAGCACTATCTGGGCGCTCAAAATGTAAAAAATGAATGTTATGTATTTTTATGATTTATTACGTTTTTAGTATCAGTAATGTCCAATGACCTCAGAACTGTGCCTATATGTCATATTTGTTCAGCCCCTGGAGAGTGAGTGACCGCTGAAGTAGATGTTTCTCATCGCATCCTCAGCTGGAAGCGGAGCTGATTATTTGTGGTTTAATCTTGTGCTTGTAAAGACGTGTTTGTTGAGCTATCTACAACGTTTGCCACTGGATATGACTGACCAGGGTATGCTATTTCTTTATTAAATTTGCAAAATCGTATACAAATTGCGGTGTTTATGTGATAAACGTTTGAAAGTAGTGACTTTTAAAATTTATTTTATCCTTCTTCTATGGGGTTTTAGACCCGGAAATTCACAATTGGCAACGATTGCTGAAATTATTTTCATTAGACTATAGCCTATACCCTATTGTGTTGTCTTTGTAAAAACTGCTTGCTAATTTTTGCAACTTAGTGCTGTCGGAGGGAATTTCTTGGAAATATCTTTTCGATGTTTGGCAACATGCAAGTGGGAAAGTGAAAGAAAGTGATGTCTTACTAAACTATTTGGTAGAAAATACTAATCTGAAAACCCTTGGACAGTCTGTTAAAGCTATTGTAAGAAAAAACGTATTAATTTTTCCGCGCAATTAAGGAAAAAGTGGGTTGCAAGTCACAGGACTGTATGAAGCTAGGAGTCCAACATAGCATACAAATTGTTCCTGATTTGTTTTAATCCGGAGTATTTTTCAAAAACCTGTAGTCACAAAATCACCTACGCTCAGCAGAATTGAGGAAAGCCTTCATCCAGTTGAACATTATTAATATTATTGTTATTATTAAGACAAGATAAATACGAATAAGGAAAATATTTAAGTTTTTTGTCGTCCTAATTTTTGTTTAATCGAATAGATGTGTGGTACTTCAGTTTATGATGATGACGATGATACTTGTTGTTTTAAAGGGCCTAACATCTAGTTTATCGGCCCCTAATGGTGTGGGTGATCGTGAAGATGAAAATGAAATGTAAACTATAACTAAAACTAACTTATATACAGTACTAGAAGAAGAAATGGTAAACAAAAGGAGAATAAGGCAAATAAAGGACAGGAGGAAAAGAAATGCCCTCAACCCTCGAAGAATGCGGATTGAGGGGCTTGGAAAGAGAGAGAGCCATGAAAGGCAGATAGGACAGTGAAAGGGGAGAGGGTCCGCCCCAGAGGTAATAGAAAAAGGGGGAAAACCGTATCCAGCTCAGGAATCCCTCGGGGTCGCCAAGTCCCGAACTCACCCTGAGGGTGTAGCAATATCTAGGGTGCACCAAAAGTGGTGGGGTTACTTACACCCTGCCTCCTTGAGGGCCTTGAGCAGAAGGCAGGAGATAACATGAAAAGAAAAAGAAGGCTGACCCCTCACAGAAGGAGGGTATCAGAAAAGATGAGACAAGGGCCAATTAAGGCGGGAAAGGAAGAGACTCCTTAGGCCTCAGATACCCTATTACCGTCGGGGTTGTAAGAGGACAAGAATTGACCAAGTGAGGTCGACAGGAAAGAAAACGGGGATGAGCTCTGCACAAATAAGTGGAAGCAATGCCGGACTCAGCTGGGGCCCCATGGTCGCCAACCCACGTCCCACTAGATGTGAGCCCCTGGGAGGACTTCAGTTTAATTCTGTACACCCCTGAAAGATCATATATTGTGTTAATTAATTCCTTCCCTTCTTAAGTGCTTCGTTGCACCACACGTTTAGCTGTGATAAGAACCTGATGGAAGGAACGGCATGTGTTCCGCCTGACTCATGAAATTGCATTTCATTGACAAGTTAATGTATTACTGTGTCGACCAGAGATATAAAGATTTTGAGGACAAGGGAGATTAAATATGTTTTGTGTATTCATGACTGTATTTTGTTATGGTTACTAAAAGAGTTCAATTGTTATTACTGTACCTACACATCAAATACTATTTTGTAATGTAGTGCATTCTCAAATAAAAATTAGCCTATTGTGCTATAATATATGTAATAGTTCTATTAAAATATTCATGGATTGTATGAAGCTAGGAGTCCAACATAGCATACAAATTGTAGCTGATTTCTTTTAATCTGGAGTATTTTTCAAAAACCTGCAGTCACATAATCACCTACGCTCAGCAGCATTGAGGAAAGCCTTCATTCAGTTGAACATTATTAATATTATTGTTATTATTAAGACAAGATCAACCTCAATTCTTATAAATAATAATAAGGAAAATATTTAACATACTTTATGAACAGTTATTTTAAGGTTTGTAGACTTTTTCTATAAGCAAAGGAATTTTGCTCACCCAGATAGGCTAAAAGGACCACCGTGCGGCCTACTGAGTTCAAATGGGTTCTTTGACATGCGTGTCGTAACTTTTGCCGACTTTCAAAAATCACGTACGGTACCACGGCCAGGAGCGAACCTGCAAGCTTGGGGTTGGTAGTCCGACACGATAACCACTCACCCACCGTGGCAGTCATTGAATTGGAACATCAAGGTGCAAGTTCTGTATCTCTGAGAAAGGTGTTTTATATAGCCTATTATACCTGGAAAATATACTAAGAAAGTACCAGTATTCGATCCTGGGATCTCCGGACTTACTGCAGCTGCCCTCGCTGCCATGGTGCACGATATAACAAGCACAACTACACCGGGTGGTTCTGAAGTTAATCCTGACACTAATCATAATTTTGGGAAGGTCTACTGAAGGCTATTGTTAGTAAGGTAAGGGAGCCAGTGAAAGTGTTGACATCTCACGCATGCCGGCGCCAACAGCTGTCCGCTTATCCGCCAAGTAGTTAGCCTTAATTTGACTGCGTGCTCACCTCAAGGACATGTCGTGTTTACATAGCAAACATAATTGTGCGGCACGATCACAAGAGTTTAAAGATTATGCGTTTCAAATCATGTTCAAGGCTTGGTTCAGAATTGGAGCGCACAAGTAGCCTAACTGGCTGGTGGCATTAGGAAGTAACTCTTTAGCAGTAGCTGTTATTTTAATAATGATAATAATAATAATAATAATATTCAGGACGATAAATGCCGAAGATGCCAACTAGAACCGGAAATAATTCAACATCACAGGAGGCTGCCAAGCAATCTCCTGTACTGATTACAAGAAAAGGCACAACCAAGTGGTAAAAATAATGCACCTACACCTTGCTCAAAAGCACTTATTATCTGATAATATTTTGCCTTACTATCAGTATGTTCCTGACGCCGTTTTGGAAAATCCTAGCCACAAGTTGTTATGGGACCGATCAGTTATTACTGATAAAACCATACCAGCAAACCGGCCAGATATCGTTCTTGTGGACAAGGTGCAGAAGAGAACCTTCCTAATTGATATTTCAGTGCCCAATTCCCATAATCTGCAACAAACCAGCTGTAATAAGATCACCAAATATCTGCCCTTGACTGAGGAAATACGGCAAATGTGGAGACAGGAAAGTGTAGTGGTTCTGCCCATAGTAATTTCTTCTACCGGCATCATCACCAAATCATAGGCTCGCAATCTACAAATATTGGGAATACATCCTGGTCTACATATCACCATGCAGAAGGCCGTCATCTTGGAGACCTGTTCCATTGTTCGCTCGTTTCTCAATGTGCCACCTTAAGAGATTTGACCATACCGTCTTGCAAACAAGCCGACGATATGTTGACATGTCCCACTTATGTGCTGAAATGAATGAAAAATACGAGGGTCACTACGAAAATTTTGAGATGTGAGAAATTGGAGGTTGACCCACTTGAATGGAACGCAGGGTGCGGCAGCCCCATCCTTTGTGAGTAACCTGGTAGCAGGAAGTGACTCTCCCGCTCCGGGAAGTCCCGCAGTGCAAGGTCGAACAAGCCGCAGCGCGCAGGTAGTCAGTTGCTGCAATGGAGCTGGAAGGAGAGCATTTTCGTGTAATGATTTTCTACGATTTTAAAAGTGGGTTAAACCAGTCTCAATGTTTTGAGCGTTTGCAACAGGCTTTTGGGGAGATCGCTCCTTCCCGTGCCACAGGGGCGTCTGGCAACGGCGGTGACTGAGGAAAACACCACAACCGTGGAGAAAATGCTTCGCGGAAATAATCGTCTAACATTTAAAGAAATTGAGGCAGCATTGCAGATTGGTTCGACAGCAGTTTTGAAAATCCTGCATGAATCCCTTCGTGTGAGGAAGGTCTCATCCCGAAGGGTGCCTCACAATTTGACAGAAGAACAAAAACACCCCCTTGTTGAGTGGTGTGAGGAAATGCTGACTAGATTCAAAGGAGGGGACTCTAGACGGGTTTCTGACATCGTCACGGGTGACGAAACCTGGATTTATCAATTTGATCCGGAGACCAAGCGGCAATCAGCAGTGTGGATCTTTCCTGATCACAAGACAACGACAAAAGTGAAGCGCCCCCGAAGTGTTGGCAAGAAAATTGTGGCTTCATTCTTCTCGAAGAGTGGTCATGTGGCAACCATTCCTCTGGAGGAATAAAGGACAGTTACCGCTAATTGGTACACCACGGTTTGCCTGCCAAAAGTTTTTGCCAAACTTCAAGAACGGCGGCCACGCACGGGACTGCGAGGGACCCTTCTCCATCACGACAACGCGTTTGCACACACGGCCAACATGACAATTCAGTTCCTGGAGTCAACGGGGGTCAAACTAATGACTCATCCACCTTACAGTCCTGACCTGGCTCCGTGTCATTTCTTTCTCTTCCCAAAGGTAAAAAATCGCATGCGTGGAAAGAGATTTTCAACCCCTGAAGAAGCTGTTACGACCTACGAAGATGAGCTTGCAGACGTCGAAGAAAACGTGTGGCAGGAGTGCTTCCAGAAGTGGTTTCAGCGAATGCAAAAGTGTATACGGTGTGGTGGAGAGTACTTTGAGAAAGTGCAACAATCGGAATAATTTAAATAAAAATAATTTTGGTGTATCTCAAAACTTTCGTAGTGACCGTAATAATAATAATGTTATTTGAGCGGCTTCAGTGGCGTGGTTGGTAGCATGCTCAGCTTCTATGCCCAAGGTCGCGGGTTCAAACCCGGCCGAAGTCGTCGGATTTTTAGGAGCGTTAAAATTCCCTCAGTATGCCTTCCTTCCAAGGGGAAGTAAAACCAGCGGTCCCATGTCATAAATTTACGGCATGAAAAATAACCTTCCACTAATTACACTTGTGTGAAGCTAAATTATAGGTTATATTTGACTAACGCTCTTAGATACCAACGTTCGTCGCCAAGAGCCGACTGCGGTGGCATCTAGTAACAAAGTTCAGAACTAGTTGTTCTTTGACGGTGACGTTTAGTAGGAAAAGTTGGAACTACTTGAAAATCGAATGTCTACAGTCCCTACTTGAATTAAAAACAGATAACCCACACTAATACAGCCATCATAATTATCGCCGGTTATCAGACGGATTCTACACACACACAGAGTATACGGGGCTACATGACTGCGTTGTCGGAGCCCCTAAACTGAGGAACCAACCAACCATAATAAGAATGAAAATCGACAGTCTGCTTCCAGTCGACCGCCCGGGTCAGGGAATGAAATGAATGAAGCCCCCATCTAGCGGCGACGATATGAACTGTGCTGGCTGTCGAAGCCTGTTGCACTCCCCTGGGGCAATGATTAAATAAATGACAGATGAAATGAAATGTTAGTGGAGAGTGTTGCTGGAATGAAATTTGTGACGGGGAAAACCGGAGTACCCGGAGGAAAACCTGTCTGCCTCCGTTTTGTCCAGCACAAATCTCAGGTGGAGTGACCGGGATTTGAACCACGGACCCAGCGGTGAAAGGCCAGCGTGCTGTCGCCTAAGCCACGGAGGCTACAATAATGATGATCATCATCATCATCATCATCATCATCATCAGTTTATCTGACTGATTTCAGGTTTCCTCATGGTCGGTCTCTCCACCTTATCCGGTCTTCAGCAGCACGTTTCATCAGCTCATACGATTTATCAATCTTGATGGAATCCAGCAACTGATATCTTCTACTTCCTCTTCGGATTTTTCCTTTCTCATGCACTTTTCACCAAACCATCTCCCCTTAGGCATTGTCCAATCCAATTCATTTCTCTTTTCCTTATCTTCTTTAGCATCATTCTTTCGTCTCCTACTTTCTGTAATACTTCCTCATTTCTCACTTTGTCCTTCCTACTTATTGTCTCCATTCTCTCCATAACCACATTTTGAAAGCCACTATTCTTTTCTCGTCTTCTTTCCTAAGCGTCCAAGTTTCCGCTCCATAGGCTACATTGCTACACTACAAATTTTATTATTCGAGTCAGAAGCACTACAACATACACCAGAGGGATGATACACAATATTACAAAGGAATAATACAATAATATACAGGGTCTTTCATATAAAGTAAGAACGGCGAGCGGCGGTTTTGTCATTCGCTGCTGAAGCCGGCTTGGCCGAGCTTGTGACGCGCCACGGCCCCCTACTCTAGTATTGAAAGCGCGCGCATAGTAGCCTACAAACTTGTCCTTGCAATAAGCGTGCAGGTGCTCAGTCGCCAGTCTGAACCACAGCTGCTAACATGTTGCAACATCGTATTTTTTAGCCTATTTTCAATTTTGAAAAAATAGGCTTATGAGATCACCTTTTGTCCGTGTGTGTGTGCGCGCGTGTGTGTGTGTGTGTGTCCCCCTAATAAAATCTAAAGGGCTGGAGCGATTTCAGTGAAACTCGGTAAGTTCATAGCACTATTCCCGGCGACCTCGACCGTGCCCTTAAAATTTTGTTACGTCTCACCAATCCAACATGGCGGCTGTGCGAAATATTTCACTAGCATTCAATATCTCCGAAACTATTACCGATATCGCCCTGAAATTGTGTACAGTGATAAAGGGCACTACTAGAAGTTCACCTATGAGACGCTCAAAAACCTGGTGACTACAAAACCAACATGGCGGCCAAGCGAATTTGAGACATTTAAATAGACTTTTCTCGCGATTTAACTATCCAAACGTAATGCAACTTGGTACAGCAAATGTTTATACACATTGCAATGCACTGGAGTCTAATTTAGTTCAACTGTTTACATAACCTCAAAATGGCGGCTGTGCGAAATATTTCACTGACATTCTATATCTCCGAAACTATTACAGATATCACCCTGCAATTTTGTACGGTGATAAAGGGTACTGATACAAGTTTACCTATGTATAATTCATGAACCTGTAAAGTACAAAACGAACATGGCGACCAAGCGAATTTGAAATATTTTAATGGACTTTTCTAGTGAGTTAACTCTCTGAGCGCAGTGAAATGTGGTACAGTAAATGATTTTGCAGATTGTAATGTACTGCCATCTAATTTAATTCAATTGTTTACATAACCTCAAGATGGCGGCTGTGCGAAATTTTAGAATTATTTTATTATTTCTTGTGTCGTAATCATGCGATCGAAGTGAAAGTTTGAATAATGAACCTAGGCAATAAGTGTCCTTGAATGGTACATAACTCTATGGCCTATACATATAACAATCCTAAATGGCGAGCTTCCGTAATATTTAGACGGTTCTCAATATCTATGAATGTTTTACAGCAACCAAACTGAAATTTTTATGTTCATAGAGACTATGAACATATGTTCACCTATAGGACTTTCAGTAACCTGGTGAGCACGAATCCAACATGGCGGCGACGCGAAGTATAAATATTTAAATGGACGTTTCTCGCGAATTAACTATCCGAGTGCCGTGAAACGTTGCACGTTAAATGCTTACACAAATGTTGATCCACTGGCATCAAATTTATTTCAATTGTTTGCATAATCACAAGATGGCTGCTGTGCGTAATTTTAAAATCTCGTTTTTACTTCTTGTGTTCTAATCATGCGATTGAAGTTTGAATACCACACGTACACAATAATCTTAATATAATAGTACAAAAATAAAAATCCAACCTGGCAACCATCTGAAATATTTTGACGGTTCTCAATATCTACGAATCTGTTACAGCAATTAAACTGAAATTTTGTATGTTGATAGAGGCAATTAACATGAGCAGGATATATGAAAATAGGCTGTATAGTTCTTCACGGAACTACTTGTTGTATGTAAAATTTATTTTAATTACGATTCGGCTCGGCGGGTACGTGATGCATTTGTTCAGCAATTTCCTGATGAAGTCCCACCTTCACTAGCACAGATTTCTCGTAATTGTAAATAACTTTGACCCTAGTGGTTCAGTGCTCAATAAAAAACACAAAATAAAAAATCTGAAAAAATACAGTGGCATGACTCACTCGCGTCAGCCAAAATGTGGTTACCAGATACAATGCCTGTATAACCCAGGAAGGACGACACTTCCAGCAATTTTTATAAGGTAATATTTCATAGAGGATTGTACACACGCTTAGAGCAGGGGGCCACGGCTCGCCACAAGCTCGGTCAAGGCCACCACTCTAGCGGACAACAAACCCGCCGCTTGGCGTTCTTACTTTATATGAAAGACCCTGTATATAACAATATCTCGAATTAGATTTTCTTCGCACAGAAACGGGCCACTGTCACACCCCTTTCATGGCCTTCCATTAACTCCTCCTTTTTGCAAGAGCACGGGCACAGTTCACAGGAACACAGGTATATCATGGTCTGTCTCTCCCCACACTCACAGATTTCTGATTCCTGTAGGTATCCCCATTTGTGGAGATTAACTTTGCATCTCCCAACACCACTCCGAAGTCTGTTGAGTGGCCGCCAAGTTTTCCAGTTGTTGTTGTGGCCTGCTGGAAGCCTTTCCATGGCCTTCATCCAATCTGGTGGTATGGTGGATTGCCATAGCTGTATCCTGGCTACTTCGGGTTTTGTAGTAGTCTAGGCATCGATGTTGTTTGCAGAAAACTTTTCCTTGATTTTAGCCGCCTTCTTGGAGGCTGGTGACCAAAGAGAGGGTCCTCTGCGGACTCCTTTCGTTCCGTTTGTGCCATGACCTCACGGTGTACCTCAGGAGGGGCAACACTCCAAACAAAACATTTCATTAATCTCTTCCTTAGGCTTACTGTCATTGCCCTACAAAATAATTTTCTTTTCTTTCTTTTGCTATTGCAATCCATGTTCTTATTTCTTTAGTACATATAATTTCTTGTGTAACCCACATTCCTAGGTATTGAAAACTATCGACATGTTCAAATTCATCTTCTAAATTTATTGTAATTGTTTCACCTTTTCCACCTATGACCATACATTGTTGATAATAATAATAATAATAATAATAATAATAATAATAATTATTATTATTATTATTATTATTATTATTATTATTATTATTATTATTATTATAACAATGTTATTTGTTTTACGGTCTTTTTAACTAATGCGGATTTTAGAGACGCCGTCGGGGTGCCGGACTTTTGCCCCGAAGGGAATCTTGAACGAGCCAGTAAATCTACTGACACATGTTCTCTCGCATTTGCACACCCTCAAATGCCAACTGACTGTGTCAGGATTTCATCCTGCAACCTTGGGCACAGCATTTTAATGTTGAAAATACTTTTTAAATGACACTAAGAGCGCTCAGGGTCCAGTTTTGCAAAAACATAAAGTTAATATATTTAGACAATTGTACCAAAAGTTGAAAATTTCTATCATATTTCAAAATTACTTCCGACTTCAATGATATTTTGAAAGAAAAAAAACGCTTATTTTTAAAATGGAACTTGTTCTACAGATTTAAATAAAATTAAAGTTTCATTGTTTAAATCTATTCTTTATCTTCAATTTGTGGGAAGCAGATATTTGAATTTCTCAGAATGGAAGAGGATACTTTGATTTTGGTTTGCCCATGTAGGCCTATGGGTCAACTCTAAGTGCTCGAAGTGATAGATTTCGGCCACAAAGGATGTGGTCTAACTGTTGGTGTGCAGGACTTGTCAGTCAGAACGGAAGTAGATATTTCGATTTTGATTTGACCCTGTATGGGTCGACACTAGCGCTCGTAGTGATAGATATAGTGAACTATATACGATAAAGAATGTGGTGTAACTGTTGATGTGCAGGACTTGTCAGACAAAACGGAAGTAGATATTTAGATTTTGATTTGACCCTGTATGGGTCGACACTAGCGCTCGTAGTGATAGCTATAGTGAACTACTGTACATACGACAAAGAATGTGGTCAAACTGTTAGTGTGCATGACTTGTCAGTCAAAACGGAAGTAGATATTTAGATTTTGATTTAACCCTGTATGGGTCGACACTAGTGCTCGTAGTGATAGATATAGTGAACTATATACGATAAAGAATGTGGTGTAACTGTTGATGTGCAGGACTTGTCAGTCAAAACGGAAGGAGATATTTAGATTTTGATTTGACCCTGTATGGGTCGACACTAGCGCTCGAAATTGATAGATATAGTGAACTATATACGATAAAGAATGTGGTGTAACTGTTGATGTGCAGGACTTATCAGAAAAAACGGAAGTAGATATTTAGATTTTGATTTGACCCTGTATGGGTCGACACTAGCGCTCGTAGTGATAGATTTAGTGAACTACACACGACAAAGAATGTGGTTTAACTGTTCGTGTGCAGGACTTGTCAGACAAAGCAGAAGTAGATATTTCGATTTTGATTTGACCACGTATGTGGTCGACACTAGCGCTCGTAATGATAGATTTAGTGAACTATATACGATAAAGAATGCAGTCTAACTGTTGGTGTGCAGGACTTGTCAGTCAAAACGGAAGTTGATATTTCGATTTTGATTTGACCATGAATGGGTCGACACTAGTGCTCGTAGTGATAGCTATAGTGAACTACTGTACATACGACAAAGAATGTGGTCTAACTCTTGGTGTGCAGGACTTGTCAGTCAAAACGGAAGTAGATATTTAGATTTTGATTTGACCCTGTATGGGTCGACACTAGCGCTCGTAGTGATAGCTATAGTGAACTACTGTACATACGACAAAGAATGTGGTCTAACTCTTGGTGTGCAGGACTTGTCAAAACGGAAGTAGATATTTAGATTTTGATTTGACCCTGTATGGGTCGACACTAGCGCTCGTAGTGATAGATATAGTGAACTATATACGATAAAGAATGTGGTGTAACTGTTGATCTGCAGGACTTGTCAGACAAAACGGAAGTAGATATTTAGGTATATATTTGACCACGTATGGAGTCGACACTAGCGCTCGTAGAGATAGATATAGTGAACTACGTACGACAAAGAATGTGGTGTAACTGTTGATGTGCAGGACTTGTCAAACAAAAGGAAGTAGATATTTAGATTTTTATTTGACCACGTATGGTGTCGACACTAGCGCTCGTAGTGATAGATTTAGTATTTATTTTTATTTATCGTATGGCTTTTAGTGCCGGGAGTGTCTGAGGACATGTTCGGCTCGCCTGAGTCTGTAGCTGCTTCCAGCGGACACCCTAAAGGGTGAGCTACAAGTTCCGTTCAATTTCAAGTAGTTCCAACTTTCGCCACCAGATTTCAATGATACCTAGTAGTGAACGTTGGAACTTTGATAGAGCGTTCTGACGAAATCTAACCTAACAAATTTTGCTTTACACAAGTTTAGTCTGTGAAAGGATCTTTTACATGCTATAAATCTATGACATGGGATCGCCGTCTTTACTTCCCCTCCGAAGGAAGGCATACTGAAGGATTTTTAACGCTCTTAAAAAATCCGACGACTTCGGCCGGGTTTGAATCCGCTATCTTGGGCATATCAGTTAAGCATGCTACCGACTACGCCACCGAAGCCGCTATAGATTTAGTAAACTATATACGACAAAGAATGTGGTGTAACTGTTGATGTGCAAGACTTGTCAAACAAAAGGAAGTAGATATTTAGATGTTTATTTGCCCACGTATGGGGTCGACACTAGCGCTCGTAGTGATAGATATAGTGAACTACTGTACATACGACAAAGAATATGGTCTAACTGTTAGTGTGCATGACTTGTCAATCAAAACGGAAGTAGATATTTAGATTTTGATTTGACCATGTACTGTATGGGTCAACACTAGCGCTCATAGAGATAGATTTTGTGCACTACATACGACGAAGAATGTGGTATAATGCTTGGTGTCCATTACCTGTCAGTTTAGTGTGTGTCATCAAGTCGCCAACACGTAAGAGGCGTTTGGTTAATACACAAAAAGTGAAATAATAAAATTAAACTAGTAGTTCCGTGAAGAATTAAGCCTATTTTCATATATCTTACTTATGTAGGATCAACTTTATCAACCTTTAAATCATTATATCTCAAAAACGGTGACTCTTAGGAGAAGAAGTGTTGAGACAATTTTTATAGATAATTCCATGATATACAATTTTAGTCTGATCTAATTTTATGATAAAACTTACCGTTCGACTGAAAAAGCAAAAAACTCATATTTGCGAACTTCGGCCTTGATTTTTAGCCTATTTTCAATTTTGAAAAAAATAGGCTTATGAGATCACCTTTTGTCCGTGTGTGTGTGTTTGTGTGTGTGTGTGAGGAGTGTATAGGTGTGTCCCCCCTAATAACTTTTAAACGGCTAGAGCGATATCAATGAAACTCGGTAAGTTCATAGTACTATTCCGGGCGACCCCGACCGTGCCCTTCAAATTTTGTTACGTCTCACCAATCCAACATGGCGGCTGTGCGAAATATTTCACCAGCATTCAATATCTCCGAAACTATTCCCGATATCACCCTGGGAATTATTACGGTGATAAAGAAAACTACTAGAAGTTTACATATGTTACTTTTGAAAAACTGGTAACTACAAAACCAACATGGCGCTCACGCGAATTTGCGACTTTCAAATAGACGTTTCTCACGATTTAATCAACAAAGCGCAATAAAACTTGGTACAGTATATGTTTATACACATTGTAATGCTCCGACATCTAACTTGGTTCAATTGTTTACATAACCACAAGATGGCGGATGTGCGAAATATTTCACCGGCATTCTATGTCTCTGAAACTATTAGCGGTATCATCCTGAAATTTTGTACGGAGATAAAGAGCACTACGGGAAGTTCATCTATAAGACTTTCAAAAATCGGTTAACTACAAAACGAACAAGGCGGCCAAGCGAATTTGAAAATTTTAAATAGACCTTTCTCGCGATTTAATGTTCCAAACGCAATGAAATCTGGTACAGGAAATGTTTATACACATTGTAAAGCACTGGTATCTAATTTAGTTCAATTGTTTACATAACCTCAAAATGGCGGCTGTGCGAATTTTAAAATTAAGTTTTTATTTCTTGTGTCGTTATTATGCGATCGAAGTGAAAGTTTGAATAATGAACCTACGCAATAATTTTCCTTTAATGGTACATGACTCTATGGCCTATACATTTAACAATCCAACATGGCGACCATCCGAATTATTAAGACGGCTCTGAATATCAACGAATCTATTATAGCATTCAAGCTGATTTTTTTATGTTCATAGGGGCTATGAACATAAGTTCACCTATAGGACTTTAGATAACCTGGTGATCACAAATCCAACATGGCGGCGACGCGAATTATAAATATTCACATGGACGTTTCTCACAATTTAACCATCCGAGTGCCGTGAAACTTGGTACAATAAATCCTTATACGTATGTCAATCCACTGGCATCTAATGTATTTCAATTGTTTCCATAACCACAAGATGGCAGCTGTGCGAAATTTTAAAATCTCCTTGTTACTTCTTGTGTCCTAATCATGCGATGGAAGTTTGAATGCTACACGTATACAATAATCTTCATGTAGCAGTACATAACTCTAGGACCTACATATATAAAATCCAACATGGCGACCATCCAAAATATTTAGTCGGTTCTCAATATCTACGAATCTATTACAGCAATCAAACTGAATTTTTTTGTGTTGATAGTGGCAGTTAGCATAAGAAGGATGTATGAAAATAGGCTGTATAGTTCTTCACGGAACTACTAGTTTTCCCGTTGTCGGACCGATCGAGACATTTCACATTTCATTTATAATGGTGTTTCGACCATTAATACAAATTGTCAGCTCTATGCGAATTTTGGTAACCTAGCATGCTAACTCTTTCGCTTCGCTATCGTTTTACCCTCCAGGGTTGGCTTTTCCCACGGACTAAGCGAGGGATCTCACCTCTACCGCCACTGAGGGCTGTGTCCTGGAGCTTGAGACTCTGAGTTAGGGATACAACTGGGGTGTGTGATCAGCACTACGCCCATGCGGCCGCACCTGCAAAGCGAACAGGGGGTCTGATGAAGGGAGGGGAAGATTGGAACGGTTAGGCGAGGAAGAGGGAAGGAGGCGGCCGTGGCATTACAGTAGGTACTGAGAACGTATTTAGTATTTAAATATGTAACAAGTGTATATAACCATGTTTTAAAAAATATTAAGATTGTCTTTACATGCGATTATGATGCTATAATTTTACTAGCATTTTCAACAAGATTCGATGCTAATGTCATTAAGACGTGACTACGTTTCAGTGGAGGCAGATTATTTTTGTTCTGTGGAGAGGTATTCCACATTGCAGCAGTTTTTGGATAAATAAACTGTTGGTTGATTTTAAATGCTTCGGATGTCTTGGTCATTTATACTAGAAACAGGATGTGCTACGAGGACCAGTGGGTCAGTTTTTAGAATGCCTAGCACCACGCACGAGATTAATTTAATTATGTTCACAGTCTTGTTAGTTCACTTTGAGCTATTTTTCGTTTTTATTTCATCGACCACTGGCATCTTCTTATCGCTTTCTTTATAAGAGAGGTATCCTTATCCCTGGTTGATCCTAGTTGGTAGAGTTTCGGAGGGTATTTCAGCCGGGTGCTTCCAGATTCTACGATCCAGCAGTTCCATCGGATTTCAACAGGTAAGACCACGTGGATACGGGTACAGTACCATCCCGGCATTTGCCCGAAGACGAAGTGGAAAACCACGGAACACCACTTCGAGGATGGCTGAGGTGGAAATCGAACCCTCCCTACTCATTTGGGCCACCCGAGGCTGAGTAGACCCCGTTCCAGACCTCAAACCACTTTATAAATTTCGTGGCAGAACGGGGAATCGAACCCAGGACCTCCGGGGCGGCAGCTAACTATGATCGCTACGCTACGGATGTCTAACTTGACCGGGCTAAAAATGAATGTTACGTAATAGTTTCCATTTTACGATAGTTTAGAGGCAGTTAAGGGAAATCGAAAAAAAATATTGTGTATCCAAAAGCACTTCAAGAAAAAAAATCAACGCTTATACTTTCTTTGATTGGCATTGCAACGCATGCTGGGTACAGCTTGTAATAAAATAAAATAAAGCGGAAAGTAGTGAGATTCAGCGACGAACCTGGAACTAGTCGGCAACAAGATGAAGACGGCTTCGGTGGCGTAGTTGGTAGCATGCTGAACTGCTGTTCCCAAATAGCGGGCTCAAACCCGGCCGAAGTCTTCGGATTTTATAAAGGAGCGTTAAAATCCTTCAGTATACCTTCCTTCGGAGGAGAAGTAAAGCCGGCGGTCCCATGTCATAGATTTATGGCCTGTAAGAGATCCTTCCACAGACTAAAACTTGTGTGAAGCTAAATTTCTATGTTAGATTTCGTTGGAACGCTCTATGAAAGTTCCAACGTTCAACACTAGGTATCATTGACACCTGGTAGTGAAAGTTGGAACTACTTGAAATTGAACGGTACTTGTAACTCACCCAATGGATGTCAGCTAGGAGCTGGTACAGCCTCTGGTGAGCCGAACATATCCACGGACACTCCCGGCACTAAAAGCCATACGATAAATAAAATAAATTATAAATCATTGAACGATCAACAAATACAAATGAAATTACTTCAAAGACACGCAAACCTCGCCAGCAGAAGACGAAGACAAATGATACTCGAATGGTTTCGTTCAAACAATACTACTCCGCCAACAGTCCAAGTCTCGCTTCCTACAGCGCCATGCTCTTGAGACTGGCTTTCAAAAATCACATTCTAATACGGTATCTAAATCTATATTAGAATCGTCAAGTTACAAAACTCGTTTAATCCACTTGTGAATAAAAATCACGTTTCTCTTGACTTTGCCTCACGTGTCTTTTGTGTTTGTTGTTTTCCTCTTTTTGCTTTGTGTTTTTCTTTCTTGGTTTTGTGTTTGTTTTCTGCTTTTGATTTTTTGAATTTTGCTTTATGTTTCTTGTTTTTTGTTTACTGCTTTTGCTTTTGTTTTTGGATATTGCTTTTTTCTTCGTCTTTTTTTTGTTTTGTGTTTGTTTCCTGTTTTTGCTGTTTTTGATTTTGCTTTGTGTTTCTCTTTTTTTTGTTTTCTGCGTTTGCTTTTGTGTATGAATTTTGCTTTTTGCTTCGTGTTTTTTGTTTTTGGTTTTGTGTTTGTTTTCTGAAAAATCAAAATAAAACAATACAAAATAAAACAAAGTAAACAAAACAAAATCAAAATAAAACAAAACAAAATAAAATCAAACAAAATAAACAAAACAAAATAAAAACAGAAACAAAATTAAACAAAACAAAAAATTAAACAAAACAATATAAAACGAAATAAAGTAAAACAAAACAAAATCAAAAACCAAATAAAAATATTAAACAAAACAAAATAAAACAAAATAAAAGAAAGCAAGATAAAATAAAAATAAAAATTTTACGACATGATTCTTATTCACAAATGGACTAAACGAGTTTTGCAACTGGACGACTCATTTGATGTCAGTAGACTTCTTTTCTCTAAAATGCTTTTCTTGCCTGTGCAAACCTATTTTATATCATCTTTACTTCGTCCATCACTGGTTATTTTGCTTTCTAAGTAACAGAAGTTTCGTACTTCCTTTAGCTTTTCATCTGCCAATTTGATGGTAATAGGGGTTTCTGATTTATTTCGGCTGCAGTCCATTATTTTTGTTTTACATTTATTTATTTTCATCGTGAATATTTCCTCACGACAAAGTCCATTCCATTTGAAAACTTATTCAAATCCTGTGGTGTGTGAGCTAAGATAACAATGTCAACAGCAAATTTTAGAGTTGACATTATTTCTCCTTGAATCTTTTGGTTGGTCGGTTTGTTCCTCAGTTTAGAGGCTGCAACAACGCAGTCATGTAGCCCCGTGTACTTTGGGTGTGGGTGTAGAATCTGTCTGATAACCGGTGTTAATTGTGATGGCTGTATTAGTGTGTGTTATCTGTAATTCAGGCAAAGACTACAGACAATCAATTTCAGAAGTTCCTACTTTTGCTACCAAATGCTATCGTCAACGACACCTAGCTATGGACTGGCCACCGCAACCGGCACCTGAAACTTAATAGAACGTTAATCAAATTTAACCTAAAAATAGCTTCACACGATTGTAGTTAGTGGAAGGTTCTTTTACATCCCATAAATCTAAGGCCACCGGCTTTAATTCCCCTCCGAAGGTAGGCGTACTGAGGGATATTTAACGCTCTTAAAAATTCCGACGACTTCGGCTTGATTTGAACCCGATCATGGGCATAGAAGCTCAGCATGCTATCAACTATGCCACTGAAGCCGCCTTTGAAATGTTTCTCCTGAATGAATGAATTTATTTGTATTTTGGAATTTCTCCTGGAGCTCAGACTGTGACATATTACACCGGACGTAGGTTTCATTTTCTCAACACATAACAGGATGACCACTGGTCATCTCGTGTCCATCAGGGAGAAAGTCTTCTTCACTCCGGAAGGTCAACGGTGTTAGAGTCAAGCTCATTTCGCATCTTGAGAGCTGGTTATTACGTGTTCGAGATTTAATTCCTTCCCCAATATCACTTTCTATATCACACTACAGTAGCCTATATGGCGATCAGGAAGTTCACAAGAAAACCCTTTCCAGTTCATAGTTTAGTGAATAGTGGATAATATTCCAAGCGCTATTATGTCGTGAGAGTCATGATATGTTATAATATAGACATTAAACAGCTTTGGCTCAGTGGGTAATGTATTATTTAACATGTTTTATAGCACTCGCTCAAAACTTCTGAGGGAAGCAGAGAAGTTTGAGAGAAAGATCCTTAGAAAGTTAATGGGCCCGAAGATCGTGGTTGGATCCAAGCCCACATGGTGTTCCGTAAGGGGGGATTGATTTCGAACATGCTTTATTACAGACCTGGAGATATACCGATAACAACCGTCAAGAATATTAACTATTCGGGTTTACCGTATTGGCCCGAAAATAAGCCGCATCCTTAATTTTCGAAGAGGAAAAAGGAAAAGAACTTTTATACCTGAAAATATGCTGCATCCGGATTAAGGGAAGACACATTTATTTTCTTGTACTTACCAACATGTAAACATTATTTTTCTGACATCCGTATTTTCTTCCAGCTTCTCTGTTGGTTGTGCTTTTGGCACGTGGATGCGGGGCGGATGCGGATAAAAGTCGTGCGGATGTGGGGCGGTTGCGGATAACAGTCGTGAGGATGCGGGGCGGATGCGGATAACAGTCGTGAGGATGCGGGGCGGATGCGGATAACAGTCGTGAGGATGCGGAGCGGATGCGGATAACAGTCGTGAGGATGCGGGGCGGATGCGGATAACAGTCGTGAGGATGCGGGGCGGATGCGGATAACAGTCGTGAGGATGCGGGGCGGATGCGGATAACAGTCGTGAGGATGCGGGGCGGATGCGGATAACAGTCGTGAGGATGCGGGGCGGATGTGGATAACAGCCGTGTTGATGCGGGGCGGATGTGTATAACAGTCGTGAGGATGCGGGGCGGATGCGGATAACAGTCGTGTGGATGCGGGGCGGATGCGGATAAAAGTCGTGCGGATGTGGGGCGGATGCGGATAACAGTCGTGAGGATGCGGGGCGGATGCGGATAACAGCCGTGCGGATGCGGAGCGGATGCGGATAAAAGTCGTGCGGATGTGGGGCGGATGCGGATAAAAGTAGTGAGGATGCGGGGCGGATGCGGATAACAGTCGTGAGGATGCGGGGCGGATGCGGATAACAGCCGTGCGGATGCGGAGCGGATGCGGATAAAAGTCGTGCGGATGTGGGGCGGATGCGGATAAATGTCGTGAGGATGCGGGGTGGATGCGGATAACAGCCGTGCGGATGCGGAGCGGATGCGGATAACGTTTCATCTATCCGCGCAGGGCTCTAGCCATAGAAAGCTATCCTTCTCTTACGAATGGTGCCCGTGATCTTTTTTACATGAGAGTAGAATTCATGATTGTGTCGTCTTCTGAACTCACCATTTTCTTTGATTGGACCAAGGATCTTTCCCAAGATCTGCCTTTCTCTTATTTCTAGCTTCTCGATCATACCCTTTCTACACATAGCAAGGCATTCGGCACTATATAAAGCCCCCAGTCGTATTGCTGTGCAGTAATGTCGTATCTTGGCGTTAATGGATATTGATTTCTTCTTGTAGACATTTTTAGTTAGTTCATATGCCGTTTTCAATTTTCTGATCCGTGATGTAAAGGCTTCTCTCTCAGAGGTGTTGGGGTCCATCCACTCTCCAAGATATTTAAATTTCCCTGTTCGTTTGATTTTACCTTCTCCTACCTCTAGCACATTATTATTATTATTATCTTACTTGCAGGCACGGATTCAAGAAGGGGGGGGGGGGGGGGGAATCACAGGGGTCATGATCCCCACCCCCACCCCCACCCCCAACGGAGACCAAATTTGTTTGCAAACTCAACAAACGAAAACACAATAACCAGACAAATAAAACTTAACGAATTTTAACTAAAAACTTTTTTTCATTTTATTCAATACTGAAAATATTTTTATTGCAATTATTATGTTCTGTTACAACTGTACATATTTACAACTTCATACCTGTTATATAAAAACTATTATTTATATAACAAAATCAACTCGTCTATTTTGTTTAGCAAACCTTATGATTACCGAATCGATGTCTATAGTGATGTCACGATGAATGTGCAGCAATGCACGAATAGGAATTTGGGGCTATTTCGCACCAAAAAAATCTGCACACACGCCTACACTGGGTGGGTAAATATAATGTTTTTTTGAAACACCAAGAATACAATGAAAAATGAATTCCGCACAATTTTCTACGACATTTCATTCAGCGAACAGGAAGAATAGATTATCACTAAATACTTTCGACAAGACCGGTTCTATTCTACGAACTCATTAACGCACGCACATTTAATGGTCACCTGCAAAGAAGAAAGTTATCAAATATACTTCCCACGTCTGTCTTACTTTCGGCTTTCTCCGACATTTTGGGCTCCTGTTCGATTACCTCATCGTGCCCATTAGCATTCACGCTTTTGTAGAACAGCCAGTATATTGCTAGCTTTACGACATGCACTAATAAATCAGTGTGCTTGTTTATACATGTATTAAATACTAGCTGAACCCGGCATGCGTTGCAACGCCAATCAAAGAGTGTGTTGGCATTGTAATTTTGTTTCTTGAATTGCATTTGGATACACATTTTTTCAATCTCCGCTAACTGCCTCCAAACTATCTTAAAATGGATTAACTAATTTAGAAACATTCGTGGGAACGTCCACAACAACTCACCAAAGTTCCATTGCAATCGGATGAATGGCACATGAATGCATACGGAATTTCGTTTATACGATTCGTACGCTGTCACTCATTTGTTGAATCAACTCCTTCGCTACCTACTTTGAAATGGATTTACTAAGTTAGAAACCTGCACGTAAGTGCACACAACAACTCATCAAAGTTTCATCACAATCGATGAATGGTATATGAACGCATACAGGATTTTGTTGAAACGCTTCAAGCGTCATCATTCATTTGTTGCATCTACTCGTGCGCTAAATATTGTAAATTAGATTTACTAAGTCAAAAACCTTCCCTGGCGAGTACACAATAACTCATCGAAGTTTCATCAAAATTGGATGAATGACATATGAATGCATACGGGATTTTGTTTAAACGATTCGCGTGCCGTCGTTCATTTGTTGTATCTACTCGTGCGCTACGTATTGCAAAGTGCATGTACTAAGCCAGAAACCCTTCCTGGAGTGTACACAACCATTCTCCAAAGTTTCATCGCAATCGGATGAATGTTATATGAACGGATACGGGACTTTTTTGAAACGCTTCGCTCGTCGTCACTGATTTCTTGAACCTACTCGTGCGCTACCTATTGTAAAATGGATTTACTAACCCTGAAACCTTCCCTGGAGTGTACATAATATCTAATCCAAGTTT
Organism: Meconema thalassinum; assembly: GCA_946902985.2. Taxonomy (NCBI): domain Eukaryota; kingdom Metazoa; phylum Arthropoda; class Insecta; order Orthoptera; family Tettigoniidae; genus Meconema; species Meconema thalassinum. The sequence goes on along the minus strand of OX336400.1, from coordinate 82,986,829 downwards.
CATCGCTATCGGACGAATGGTATATGAATGCATATGGGACTTTGTAAAAGTGCTTCGCGCTTCGCAAGTCGTCGCACATTTGTTAAATCTACTCGTGCTCTATCTACTGAAAAGTGGATTTACTAAATCAGAAAACTTCCATGAAGTGTACACAACATCTCACCTAAGTTTCATCGCTATCGGACGATTGGTAAGTGATATGAACGCTTACGGGCCTTTGTTGAAACGCTTGGCACGTCGTTGCTCATATGTTGAATCTACTCGTGCGCTACTTATTGTAAAATGGATTCACTGAGCTAGAAACCTTCCCTGGAGTGTACACAACAACTAATCAAAGTTTCATCCCAATCGGATGAATGGCATATGAACCCATACGGAATTTTGTTTATACGATTCGCGTGCCGTCACATATTTGTTGAATCTACTCATGCACTACCTATTGTAAAATAGATTTACTAAGCCTGAAACCTTCCCTGGAGTGTACTCAAAGATTGAGCAAAGTTTCATCGCAATCGGATCAATGGTATATGGACGCATGTGGGACATTTTTGAAAAGAATCGCACGCAATTTTTTGGTGCTACTCGCGCGCTCTATTGTAAATTGGGTTTACCATGCCTATAACGTTCCCGGGAGTGTGCACAACAACTCACCAAAATTTGATCGCAATCGGATGAATTGTATATGAACGCTACGCCTTCACTCATTTGTTGAAACTACTCACGCGCTATCTATTGTAAATTGGATTAACTATGCCTATAACCAGCCCGAGAGTGTGCACAACAACTCACCAAAGTTTCATCGCAATCGATGAATGGTATATGAACGCATACGGGATTTTGTTGAAACGATTCGCCTGCCGTCGCTCGTTAGATGAATCTACTCATGCGCTACCATTGTAAAATGCATGTACTAAGTCAGAAACCTTCCCTGCAGTGTACACACTATCTCACCCAGGTTTCATCGCTATCGGACGAATGGTAGCCTATATGAACGCACACGGGACTTTGTTGAAATGATTCGCGTTCCGTCGTTCATTTGTTGAATCTACTCGTGCGCTACCTATTGTAAAGTGCATATACTAAGCCAGAAGCCATTACTGGAGTGTACACAACCATGCTCCAAAGTTTCATCGCAATCGGATGAATGTTGTATGAACGGATACTGGACTTTTTGAAACGCTTTGCTCGTCGTCACTCATTTGTTGAATCTACTCGTGCGCTACCTATTGTAAAAAGGATTTACTAACCCTGAAACCTTCCCTTTGGTGTACATAATATCTAATCCAAGTTTCATCGGTATCGGACGAATGGTATATGAACGCATATGGGACTTAGTAAAAGCGCTTCGCACGTCGTCGCTCATTTGTTAAATCTACTCGTGCCCTACCAACAGAAAAGTGGATTTGCTAAGTCAGAAACCTTCCATGAAGTGTACACAACATCTCACCTAAGTTTCATCGCTATCGGACGAATGGTAAGCGGTATGAACGCATACGGGCCTTTGTTGAAACGCTTCGCACATCGTCGCTCATTTGTTGAATCTACTCGTGCGCTACTTATTGTAAAATGAATTCACTGAGCGAGAAACCTTCCCTGGAGTGCATACAACAACTAATCAATGTTTCATCGCAATAGGATGAATGGCATATGAACTCATACGGAATTTTGTTTAAACGATTTGCGTGCCCTCACTTATTTGTTGAATCTACTCATGCGCTACCTATTGTAAAATAGATTTACTAAGCCTTCCCTGGAGTGTACACAACATCTCACCCAGGTTTCATCGCTATCGAACGAATGGTATATGAACGCATACGGGACGTTGTTGAAACGCTTCGCACGTCGTCACTCATTTGTTGAATCTACTCGTGCGCTACTTATTGTAAAATGGATTTACTAAGCCAGAAACCTTTCCGGTTGTGTACACAATATCTCACTCAAGTTTCATCGCAATGGGATGAATGATATATGAACGCATGAGGGACTTTGTTCAAACGAATCGCACGCCATTTTGTTAAAGCTACTCGAGCGCTATCTATTGTAAATTGGATTTACTATGCCTATAAATTTCTCGGGAGTGTGCACAACAACTCTCCAAAATTTGATCGCAATCGGATGAATTGTATATGAACGCATAGCCATCACTCATTTGTTAAACTACTCGCGCTGTATCAATTGTAATTTGGATTTACTATGCCTATAACCATCCCGGAAATGTGTACAACAACTCACCAAAATTTGATCGCAATCGGATGAATGGGTATATATATATACACACATCAAAAAAAGTTTTGCATCACCTCGGTTCCAAGAGTTTCGGAACCTTTAAATACAAAGGGAATAGAGATCAACACAAACAACATTTCAGCTCGTTTTATTGCTCATGAGACCCACACATTGCATGTTGTACCATCATACAGCTAGACTTTCAGCATTTGTGGTCCAGATTGCAGTACACACCACTACCTCTAATACCCAGTAGCACGTCCTCTTGCATTGATGCATGCCTGTATTCGTCGTGGCATACTATCCACAAGTTCATCAAGACACTGTTGGTCCAAATTGTCCCACTCCTCAACGACAATTCGGCGTAAATCTCTCAGAGTGGTTGGTGGGTCAAGACGTCCATAAACAGCCCTTTTCAACATATCCCAGGCATGTTCGATAGGGTTCATGTCTGGCGAACATGCTGGCCACTGTAGTCGAGCGATGTCGTTATCTTGAAAGAACGCATTCACAAGATGTGCACGATGAGGTCGAGAATTGTCGTCCATGAAGACAAATGCCTCTCCAATATTCTGCCGATATGGGTGCACTATGGGTCGGAGGATGTCATTCAGGTATCGTAAAGCCGTTTCGGAGCCTTCCATGACCACCAGTGGCGTACGTCGGCCCCACATAATGCCACCCCAAAACATCAGGGAACCACCACCTTGCTGCACTCGCTGGACAGTGTGTCTAAGACGTTCAGCCTGACCAGGGTGCCTCCAAACACGTCTCCGACGATTGTCTGGTTGAAGGCATATGCGACACTCATCGGTGAAGAGAACGTGATGCCAATTCTGTGGGGTCCATTCAGCATGTTGTTGGGCCCATCTGTACCGCGCTGCATGGTGTCGGGGTTGCAAAGCTGGACCTCGCCATGGACGTCGGGAGTGAAGTTGCGCATCATGCAGCCTATTGCGCACAGTTTGAGTTGAAACACGACGTCCTGTGGCTGAACGAAACGCATTATTCAACATGGTGGCATTGCTGTCAGGGTTCCTCCGAGCGGCAATCCGTAAGTAGCGGTCATCCACTACAGTAGTAGCCCTTGGGCGGCCTGAGCGAGGCCTGTCATCGACAGTTCCTGTATCTCTGTACCTCCTCCATGTCCGAACAACATCGCTTTGGTTCACTCTGAGACGCCTGGAAACTTCCCTTGTTGAGAGCCCTTCTTGACACAAAGTAACAATGCGGACGCGATCGAACTGCGGTATTGACCTTCTAGGCATGGTAGAACTACAGACAACATGAGCAGCGTACCTTCGTCCTGGTGGAATGACTGGAACTGATCGGCTGTCGTACCCCCTCCGTCTAATAGGCCCTGCTCATGCATGGTTGTTTACATCTTTGAGCAGTTTAAGTGACATCTATGAACAGTCAAAGGGACTGTATCTTTGATACAATATACACAGTCAACGTCTATATGCCGGAGATCTGGGAACCGAGGTGATGCAAAACTTTTTTTGATGTGTGTATATATATATATATATTAATCTCTAAATCAACATGTTTTAAAAGACAGCCCCATAAATTGAAAACTTGGAAACATCCTGACTTCAGAGGGGGTGAATGGCAGTTGGATCATGTCTGCATGGATAAATTTCACCATCGCGAAATTCACAATGTCAAGGTTCTAAGGGGAGTTGACTCAGGATCAGACCACTATGTGGTAAAGATAAAAATAAAATTAACTCCAATGGCCAAGAAAAAAAACTAATAATAACAGTAGGAGGAAATTTGATCCATGTACCTTAATAAAAAATATAGAGTACTGTGAAAGAACAGGAGAAGAATCTCTCAACACTAAAACATTGGACGAATTAATCACTAAATTAAAATCAATAGCAGAGGAGTTAGCACCAATAAATCCAAGGAAAAAACATGAATGTTGGAATGTAGATTGTGATCAAGCAATAGAGAAAAGACACCAAGCATGGATAAAACATCAAGCTCTAAAGTCAGAAGAATCAAATTTAGAACTAACTATACAAAGAAAATTGACCCATAAAATCATCAGACAAACGAAACGTAATCATCTTAAAAATACACTGGAAAAGATAGAAGACGATTTCAAGAAAAAGCAATCTCGAGATTATTACAAAACATTTGGTAAATATCTAAAAAAAATTTGAAGCTCCAACATTAATGTTAAAAAATCAAACAGGAAAGTTAGCACATTCTAACCAAGAAAATACAGAGATCCTTGCAGAAGCAATCGAGAAACTGTTAATTTGTGATGATCCACTGGAAACCCTGCAAGTAAACACTGATACACCTATTTTAACTTCATCTGATTTAATAAATCCTCCAAACATTAATGAAGTAGAACTCGCAATTAACGAACAAAAAAATTACAAAACTTGTGGCGAAGACTTAGTCTTTGCTGAAATCTGGAAAAATGCTGGTAAACCTGCGATTATAAATCTTCATCAACATCTAGTTAAAATGTGGATTACTGAAGAAATTCCTGCACACTGGACCACAGGAATAATCCATCCATTATTTAAGAAAGGAGACAAAACGAACCCAGATAACTACAGAGGAATTACCCTACTGGACTGCGCATATAAAATTTTCTCTCGTATAATTTACAACAGGATCAAAACATTCTGGAACCACAACTTGGAGAATATCAAGGAGGATTTCAACCTTACAGAAGTTGTCCAGACCAAATCCTTAGCCTGAAATTAATAATGGAATATTACAAAAACAGAAATAAGCAACTCTTTATCTCTTTTATAGATTTCAAGAAAGCCTATGATAGTATTCATAGACTGACACTGCTAAAAATCCTCAGATCATACGGTCTCCATCCTAAATTGATAAAAATCATTCAATTAACATTAACAAACAAAAATTCGAAAGTTAAATTTAGGGGAGAAATATCAACAGCTTTCACAGTAAAAACTGGTCTCAGACAAGGTGATGGATTATCCCCTCTGCTTTTCAATGTGGCTCTTGATTATATCATGAAGGTTTGGCAAAAGGAAAACCCTCCTAAGATCAAAATTGGAACAAAACCATCAATAAAAATAAACTGCTTAGGATTTGCAGATGACTTGGCTCTTTTAGCACTAGACAAGGAAGAGGTTTGTACTCAGATCACTAGTCTCCAAGAAATTGCTCAAGGGATAGGATTACAGATATCCTTTGAAAAAACTGAGATCATGCCTATGAAACCCTTAGATATAAATGAAGTCTATATAAATGATCATAAAATTAACCTAGTTCCTCAATTTAAGTATCTTGAAGAAATTATAACACATAACTTAAACGAAAAAGTAACTTGGATAAATAGAACAAATAAAATGAAAAAGGCACAATCTCTAACCTGGTCAACATATAATAAAACAAGATGTTCAGTAAAGAACATATAGCCTACTTTCTCCTAAATGTATGAGTATAGTTATAACTCGTTGTTATTATCAAAGAGTATAATAGAACTATTCTTTGTTGAAGACCTTAGAAACGATTTACCTCTACCAAACGCCACGACCTAGATAAAAACTGCTACCATCATTGAAGAAAGAAAGAAAGATAAGAAGTATATCAAGAATGTTATGGATCTGGAGACATAATCGACCGGACTGGCGGCGTGGCTCAGCGGTAACGTTCTCGCTTGCTGGGCCCTAGGTTGCAGGTTCGTATCCTGGCGCAGTCAGCTGGCATTTGAGGGTGCACAAATGCGAGGGAGCCGTGTCAGTACATTTACTGGCACGTTAAAGATCCCCTTCGGGCCAAAATTCCGGCACCCCGGTGTCTCTAAAAGCAGCAGTAGTTAAAAGGGATGTAAAACCAATAACATTATTATTATTATTATTACGACCTGCCGTGGGCAACATCCAACTTTGAGTTGAGGCATGTCTTTACACGTCTGGTTGTGCATGGCTTTCACAACCCTAATTGAATTAACAAATCTTTCCATGACCCTACAGAGATATACAAACTATGTGGATATTTTCGATAATATAATCCTAACAGAGCGAGTGCATTCTAGCGGCCAGAATAAGAAACTTTTCAATAAAATCTGGAAGTTACCTTTTTGGCAGCTAGATGTCTCGAGTAAATCTGCTGGCGAATTATGTTTTAATTAAATATATATTTTACACCATAATTTGCACAATATAACGCTTAATAACATTTTCAAGTAACGCAAAATAGGCTGTTACAAACCCTTTAAAATAAAAAGTTAATATGTATCGTAGTATCAACTTGTCATTCTTGAAATTCGATGCGCATAGAATGATAATGGTATAGTAATCAATGGATCCCCACGTAGACTAGTCGGGACATCTAGTGGTGAAATATCGAACAATATAATCCTAACAGAGCGAGTGCATTCTAGCGGCCAGAAGAAGAAACTTTTCAATAAAATCTGGAAGTTACCTTTTTGGCAGCTAGATGTCTCGAGTAAATCTGCTGGCGAATTATGTTTTAATTAAATATATATTTTACACCATAATTTGCACAATATAACGCTTAATTTTAAAACATCTGAGTCATTACAAAACAATAAACATATAACATTTCAAGCAAAAAAACTAGGTCTGATCGGGTTTGAACCATAGGAATCTGAGCGACAGGCTATCGCTCTACCACTGAGCTAATTGTGTCAACGAATATCGTTCTATTTAAAATGACTTACATAGAACTTGTTAGCAAATAATGATTTATACTAAACGATTTCATCACTGGAGTATATTATTTATATATAAAGCATTTCATACAAAGTTTATTTATTTTTTATCAGTACGCTATATTGCATTCAATACTCAAATTAGTGAAATATAAGTCAGGCACAAGATATCCGCTGCCATCTTGTCTTATTAATGAATCAGCTGAGCTTTTTAAAATCACGTCTGCACTATAGTATTACAAAATAAACTTTTAATTTCGTACGTGCCTCTTCCTTTAGAACAGTTAAAACGATTCTCGGCTCGATAATCGGAACTGGTGGGTCCCATGATATGGATTATAAAGTTTGCATAATTCGCACGGCCGCCATCCTGAAATGGTATGGCGGACGACCTTGTAGTTTGGTCACAAGACGCATCCTATACGAAGGTATGTTGTTACCAAATTTGGTAGAGATTGGATGATTTGGTTAGTCGTTATTTGATTTTACGTTTTGAACGTTTGAGTGGCCGCCATTCAGTTTTAGTAAAGATGGCGGCGATATAAAACATGACACTGAGGTGTCCTTTGCTAGTGCTACCTTTGTACCAAATTTCGTTCAATTCGCATTCACCGTGTTCGAATTGATAGGGGGGGGACAGACATTCAGAGTACACACACTCACACACACACACACAGACTCACACACACACATACACACACACAGACTCACACACACACATACACACACACAGACAGACACACTTTTTTCGCCCTGTGTTGATCTCATAAGTCTACTTTCATTTTTTGCAAAAATCGAAAGTAGGCTAAAATGCCTATCAATAGCTACTAAGATCCAACATTATAAAACTGTAACTCTCCCTGAAGCCACTTATGCTTTTGAAACACTGTTCCAAATTAAAAATGAACAAAGAACTGATCAGCTCCTCAAAACGGAAAGAAGAATCATTCGAACGTGCATAAATAAAAAGTATCAGGTTGAGGGAGTCTGGAGGATTCTCCCAAATGAAACTGTCTATCGTGAGATTGATCCAATCACCAGCACAATGAAGAAGAAAAGAATTTCATATTTTTTTCACATCTTACGGCTTCCAGAAAACAGAATTGTACGCCAACTGGTGATGAGAAATCTAGGAAAGAAAACTGGAGGAAAATGGATCCAAGAAATCCAACAAGATCTCAAAGCAGTTGGACTCAAGATAACAGATGCCGAGGAGAAAAATAAAATTAACACCATTCTTAAAACTCACAAATTTTCTGCAGAAATGACACACAGAAAGCCTATGGAGATTTCAGATGAGTTGAGAAAATCCCGATCTGAAAGAATGAAAAAGTACTGGAAAGAGCGCAAGAACCAAGCAGTACTACCTTCAAAGAAGAAGTGATTGTGGAACGACTCAAGTGGTCCAATGTGACCAATCAAGATTAATAATAATAATAATAATAATAATATAGGCTATAAGATGAGATTTTAAAAAATGGATTTATTTATTTTTAGCCTACTTTCGATTTTTGCAAAAAATGAAAGTAGACTTATGAGATCACTACAGGGCCAAAAAATTGTGTGTCTGTGTGTGTGTATGTGTGTGTGTGAGTCTGTGTGTGTGTGTGTGTGTGTGTGAGTGTGTGTACTCTGAATGTATGTCCCCCCCTATCAATTCGAACACGGTGAAACCGAATTGAACGAAATTTGGTACAGAGGTAGCACTGGCAAATGGCACCTCAGTGTCATGTTTTATATTGCCGCCATCTTTACCAAAACTTAATGGCGGCCACTCAAATGGTCAAAACGTAATAATGCATTACAACCAAACTAATAATCGGATCTTTACCAAATTCGGTAACAACGTTCCTTCATATGAGGCGCGTCTTGTGCCCAAACTACGAGGTCATCAACCGTACCATTTCAGAATGGCGGCCGTGTGAATTATGCAAACTTTATAATCCATAACATGGGACCCACCAGTTCCGACTATCGAACCAAGAATCGTTTAATGTGTTTGAAACGACGTGGCCCGTTTGAAATTAAAAGTTTATATTTTAATATTATAGTCTAGAAGTGTTTTTAGAAAGCTGAGTCGTCTCGGTTATTTGACAAGATGGCAGCTGATCTCTCGTTCTGACCTTTATTTTATTAATTTCAGTATGTTGCATGCAATATAGGCTAGTGGTAACAAATATATGAACTTTCTATGAAATGACCTCGGTTTAAAATATACTCCAGTAATGAAAACGTTTAGTCCAAGTCATGATTTGCTATAACGTGGTAAATGTATTGGTTCCTAACGATCTATTAGAGTGTGCACGATTGGCTGAGTGGTCAGCGCGTTAGTCTTTCATCAGGCTGGCCGTGGTTCAAACCCTATCAGAGTTAGACTTTTTTCTTGATTTTTTTTATATTTATTATTTCTTGAGTACTGAGACGTTATAAAATAAAGCATTATATGGTGCATTTTGAAATGGAAAATATATATTTAATTAAAACAACATTCACCACCGGAGTGACATCTAAGAGTAATTACTTGAACTATGTTTTTGGTAACCATAGCCTTCTAGATGCGAGCTATGCTCTCTACCGGCCAGTTAGTGAACCCATGTCTACAGTATAATTGCGAAGGTTATTATTTTTGCCGATAGAGGGTACACATCCCCAAGATAAGGCGCGATTATCACGGCCAACGAGAATGACTGACTCTGGTGAGTTTTCGTGACGTCAGCAATGTAGTTCTGTTGCACCACTGCCTAGTCTTCGTTTTACTGCCGGTGTGGTACCTAGTCATCTTGTCTACATCATTGAACCTGTATAAACGTTGGTATTCATTTATCACTTGTCTTCATAGAAGGTATTGATACAAGTCGTTAGTCGGTGGGTAGTGTATTCCGCAGATCTCTTCTATAAACGAATTAATTTATGTTCCGCCCCTTGAAACAACAATAAGTTAATGATATCTATACTGTGCTGCAAGATTCTTTGATCTAATTATACTAATGTGCACATAATTTAACTCACAACGAAGGTCACAGAATCTACAACTCGACTTAATGTAGCCTGTTCGTTGCAGCTATTAAAGACACAACGAACCCTTGAATCCTAGTTCGCGTGGATTTTTGTAAGGAGTAACTTCAATAGGCGTAGTTTTGCAAACCTATACAGTATAATTTATCGTGTTTGAAAACACACGGAACATCTAAACTGCGTCCATTTGATGAAGATTGATATAAAATATTGCATTTCTGCTGCTTATGAATTGCTCTCGACTTAAACGTACAAGCATCATCAAGCAGTACCGGTACATTGCCTACGTCACAGAAGGGTTTGGTTTACGCGCCATGGCCTGTCTTTCTCGTTAGCCGTGCGCGATTACAAATTAGCTGTGTAATAGTTATATTAAAATAATAGGTTTCTCCCAGTGATACGTTTAGAGCAACGAAGTTTAAATTATTGTAAGTAGTCGGTGTTAATAAACTGAATACCTACGTTGTTTGGAGTGTTTACTGATGAAATTGCAAAATGCTGGGGTAAATTATTTGAACGCCACTCCTCAAATCCACTGTGCCAATTTGCACTTCGAATTGGAAGAAATTAGAAGATGATAAAGACAAAGAGTTATAACTATACCCATACATTTAGGAGAAAGTAGGCTATATGTTCTTTCCTGAACATCTTGTTTAAATACTAAACTTATTGGTAATACATTTGTGATATGTCTCACGAATCTGACGGCAAAACCAGTACAGATTATCTGTGAGACCTATTAATTATTTTCTTTTACAACATACATACTGACTGTATTTCAATACAAGAGTGCATGTAATAATAAGTTTATGTTTATTTAGGTAATAACTTTTCATGCGACGTATAGCAAGTTGTTTGCTGTTCTGTTGGACAATCCAGGTGGTAGTTCATTAAGTAGTGATGGTACAATATAATTTAGTCTCTTAAACCATAGCTATTCACACATAAAGGTTTTCATATTGATTATCAATATTATGCTATGGCTCCTGTGTGTATATTGTGAGAGACCTTATGCATCAATCTTGCATCACGGTAGTAGAGATTCGGTACAGTAATTTGAAACAACTCTTTAATATTAAAATTTGGGGTACCAGTGAAATATTTAAAGAACCTGTTTTGGATATCTTGCAGATTATTAATTAAAGTTGTGTTTTGATTTCACCAAGCTGATAAGTATATCCTAATTTTCTTTCAATCAGAGCAGTATAAATGGTTTTGTAAGTATTTTTATCTGCATAGAATCGGGGATTGTGGAAGGAGTAAAGGTTTACTCTTAGGTATTTTATCATGTTTTTCTGTGTGTGTTCATTTTAAAGTGTTCATCATGGGTAATTCCTAGGTATTTTTGTGTCGAAGTACTATTTATAAAGGAGTTACATTCGCAACCTGGAAGGATGTTTTAGTGGGTGCATGGTATGCTGTGGAGTGGCAGTTAGTAGTTTCTTGTGTTAAGTGATCGATTCTGATGCGCATTATTTTAGATTTGCTTGTATGTATATAGAAATTATTGTCATGACACCATTTTGTGATGTTATTGAAGTCTTCTTGGAGTCCATCAAATAATAATAATAATCTATTATTTTAGCGTATGGCTTTTAGTGCCGGGAGTGTCCGCGGACATGTTCGGCTCGCCAGTTTATAGCTGCTTCTACGCAGACACCCATGGAGTGTGCTACATTTACCGTCGCGTGTAGAGTGTTGTATGGTGAGGAAAGTTTGAGTGTAAGGACGAGGAGTTGGAAGGTAGCGGCTGCGACCTATAGTTAGGGACCAACCCCGGCATTTGCCTGGAAGGAAGATGGGAAACCACAGAAGACCATCTTCAAGGTTGCCGGCGGGGGGATTCGAAACTCCTCGCCTCCGGGATGTGAGCGACTGCCTGCAACCACGCTGTAACGACCACGGCTAACTTACCCGGTATAATAATAATAATAATAATAATAGCACAGCTCGATCAACAACTGGGCGAATACCAAGGTGGATTTCGAAAGGGGTGCTCTTGTGTTGAGCAAATCATGAATCTACAATCAATTCTACCGTACATGAATCTGAGAAGAAAGAAATTTGTTTTGACCTTTGTTGATTTCAAGAAGGCTTACGACTCGCTGGATCGAAGTACCCTGATCCAGGTTTTAAGAGAATTTGGTTTAGATAATAAGACAAGATCAATCATTCACCAAACCCTGTTGGGCAAAGCTTCCAAAGTGAAATTCAGAGGAGAGATTTCTGAATGTTTCGCAATACGGACAGGGGTGAGACAGGGAGATGGGCCGTTGCCTCTGTTATTCAACTGTGTTCTTGAAAATGTTATTCGAGAAGGGCGTGAAGAATTGCGTAAGGATGGTGTAGGGAATGGGGTCAGACTAGGTTCTAAGAACAAGAACCTACAATCGACTGTTTAGCTTTCGCAGATGATTTTCTGTAATTATCTTGACACGGCCACACAACAAATCAATCAATTACAGGTGCAAGCAGCAAAGGCAGGTCTTCAGATTTCGTTTGAGAAAACGCAGTTTATAACGAACATCAAGTCAGTACCCAGTGAACTTATGGTGAAAGGAGATCAAATAACACATGTAGAGAAATTCAAATACCTGGGTGAACGGATGGAGCCCAACATTCGAGAAAAAGGAGCTTTCGTGTCACGGATTAACAAAATGGAAATGGCTCACCATATAACCAAAGAAATTTACAAAACACGATCAATGTCCTTCAAGGTCAAACTGAGGCACTAGGTTACCGTTATTCGCCCAGAGGCGTTATATGCATCAGAATGCCTGCCGATGAGTAAGAAAGGCCTGGCAGAACAACTGGAAGCCAAAAAGAGGACGAGTTTGAGAAAGATATTGGGCCCGGTCAAGGAATGAGGAGAGTATAGAAGACGACACAACGATGAACTTTATCTACATGTGAGAAAATAACGGACACCATACGCAAAAGAAGACTCTCCTTTTATGGCCAATTAACACGAATGAGCTCCGGAAGATTGCCCAATCGAATCTGTGCCTAGATTGTGGGAAAGAAAACCAAAGGGATCTGGTTTACAGAGGTGGAAAAAGGACTACAAGAACTGTGGATATCACATGAGGACATCTTGGAACGTGACTCTTTGAAGAAGAAACTTGGGGAAAGACAGAGTTTTCAGCCAAAACCCATATTGAAAACCGGCAGAAGAACGAAAAGAAGCTCACCGAGGAAGAATGCGTGAACACTGCGCCAATGTGAATGAAGCGAGGTAAAAGGCAGTTGAAATAACGTGGTCCATAGAAGACCAAAACGATTATAAAAATAAATTTAAAAAATAAAAAAATAATCAATACAAAGTTACGACCTTCTTCTGCTTTTCTTCTTAGACTTTTCCCACGTCAGGTAAGGTCAGCGTTACTTAGTTGCATTCTTCTCTTCCATAAATGTGTATACCATTCTTCCTCCCTCTTCCATCCTGCAACCTTGTCTTTCCGTCTCCATTTTGGTCTTCCCATCCTCCTTGGCCACTCAATTTCCAACTCTTTTTCCCACGTAGTCCTCCTATCTTCTGAGCACATGCCGATACCATCGGAGCCTACTCTCTTGAATCTTCATTCCTACGGGTCCCACTTTCACTGATGTATTCATTCCTTTTTCTACCCTTTCTTGTCACCTTAGCATTCTCATTTCTGCCACTTCTATCTTTCTCTCTTGGGCTTTTGTAATCTGCACTATAGAGCAGAGGTTCCCAACCGGTGGTACGCGTACCACTGGTGGTACGCGGGAACGTTTCAGGTGGTGCGCGTGGGTGATATGAGTGATTACGAGCGATAGGCTAGTAAGGGCCTCTGTGTGCGCGAACTCGTAAACTTTACTCTGCTGCCCGTCTGCCGGATGATTTTGCTTAGTTTGTGCTAATTATATAAAATTAGTGTATGTTTTTAGACCTATGAGTAATAAATAAAACTGTAATTTGCAATAATCGTTTTATTTTTTCCTTTACTATAAAAATGTTATTAATATACATGGGTTGGTTTTTTAGTTTTGGCACCTTAGTTATAACTGGATTAATAACTCACTTAGATGGTTCCAAGTTTCACAGGCCCTCGATGTAGTTCCCACCGTTGCGTACAACGTGCTCCCAGCGATGCGGAAGTCGTTGAATCCCGTTGGCACTGCCCAATCTATTGATGGTGCAAAGAGAGCGCTCGGCAGCCTGCTTAACGTCTTCAATGGTACGGAAGCGCTGCCATACTGTTCCCCGAGGGCAAACCGTTAATGCGGCGTACTATTGTTCGTTTCTGCAAGACCATCTCCGAGGAGCTCTGAGAAGGAAACGGCGCCACCACATGGTTACACCACCCATCGTTCTGCATGGCAATGCTAGGGCACACACAGCAGGCGTTGTGTCGGCATTGTTGGATCGCTGGGGCTGGGTGGTCCTCTATAACCCCCCATATTCTCCCGACATCAGTCCTTGCGACTATGATCTCTTCCCGAGGATGAAGATGACAATGACGTTAAACAGGCTGCCGAGCGCTCTCTTCGTACCATCAATAGATTGGGCAGTGCCTACGGGATCCAACGACTTCCGCATCGCTGGGAACACGTTGTACGCAACAGTGGGGACTACATCGAGGGCCTGTGAAACTTGGAACCATCTGAGTTATTAATCCAGTTATAACTAAGGTGCCAAAACTAAAAAACCAACCCATGTACATATATCTCTGTATAATTTTAAAATAAAAATTAGCAAGAAAAAATTGATAAAAATTCTACATATTTATTGTTGTCTTGATAAATGGTTGAAAAACACCAAATACCGGTGCATTAATAATTATATAAGAAGGTTTCTCAGTAATTTAGTTACAACAAAACAAGACATTGAGCACTTTTCGGTCAGTAAATATATGTTTCTAAATAAATATAGAACTGTTGGTACGCCAAAATTTCTAATAATTTCAAGTGTTAACTTACGCAGTGTCGCCTCCGTAGCGTAGCGGTCAGCATGGTTAGCTGCCAGCCCGGAGGTCCTGGGTTCGATTCCCGGCTCTGCCACGAAATTTGAAAAGTGGTACGAGGACTGGAACGGGGTCTACTCAGCCTCGGGTGGCCCAAATGAATAGAGAGGTTTCGATTCTCACCTCAGTCATCCTCGAAGTGGTTTTCCGTGGTTTCCCACTTGGTCTTCGGGCAAATGCCGGAATGGTTCCTACGGTAAGGCCACGGCCACCTCCTTCCCACTTCCTTGCCTAACCCTCTCACTCTTCCCATCCCTTCATCAGGCCCCCTGTTCGCTTTGCAGGTGAGGCCGCCTGGGCGTAGTGCTGGTCACACACCCCAGTTGTATCCCTGAACAGAGTCTCAAGCTCCAGGACACTGTCCTCAGTGGCGGTAGAGGTGGGATAACTCGCTTAGTCCGTGGGAAAAGACAACCCTGGAGGGTAAAACGATAGCGAACATAGCGAACTTACGCAGTTGCTCAAAGGTTAGGAACCCCTGCTATAGAACATCGCAGGCCTTGCCATATGTATTAGCCTATTTTCATTTATGAGAAAATAGGCATATGAGATCACCTTTTGTCCGTGTGTCGTCTCTCTGTGTTGGTTGGTTGGTTCTTAAGTTTAGGGGCTGCGACAACGCGGTCATGTAGCCCCGTGTGCTTTGGGTGTGTGTAGAATCTGTCTGATAACCAGTGTTAATTGTGATGACTCTATTAGTGTGTGTTATCTGTTTTTTAATTTAAGTACAGACAGCAACTTAGAATTTAAAAAAATAGTTCCTACATTTGCCGCCAAGCGCCATCGTCAACGACTACTAGGCCAAGTTCAGAACTTAGCTACTAGACGCCACCGCAGTCGGCTCTTGGCAACGAACGTATAAACCTAAGAGCGTTGTTTACATTCTTACCCTATCCAATTTAGCTTCACACAGGTGCAATTAGTGGAAGGTTCTTTAGCATGCCATAAATCTATGACATGGGACCGCCGGCTTTACTTCCCCTCCGAAGGAAGGCATATTGAGGGATTTTTAACGCTCTTAAAATATCCGACGGCTTCGGTTGGGTTTGAACCCGCGATCTTGGGCAAAGAAGCTCAGCATGCTACCGACTACGCCACCGAAGCCCCTCGTCTGTCTGTGTGTGATGGTGTGTGTCCCCCCTAATAACTTCTAAACAGCTGGAGCGATTTCAATGAAACTCGGTAAGTTCATAGCACTATTTGGGACCACCCCGACCGTGCCCTTCAAATTTGGTTACGTCACATCAATCCAACATGGCGGCTGTACAAAATGTTTCCCCAGCATTCAATATCTCCGATACTATTACCGATATCACCCTGGAATATTTTACGGTGATAAAGAGAACTACTAGAAGTTCACCTAAGTGACTTTTGAAAACATGGTAACTACAAAACCAACATGGTGGTCAAGCGAAGTTGCGACTTTCAAATAGACGTTTATCGCGATTTAACCAACCAAACACAATAAAACTTGGTACAGTATATGCTTATACACATTGTAATGCACCGACATCGAACATCGTTCAATTGTTTACATAACCTCAAGATGGCGGCTGTGCGAAATATTTCACCGGCATTCTATATCTCTGAAACTCTTAGCGGTATCACCCTGAAATTGTGTTCGGAGGTAAAGGTCACTTTAAGACTTTCAAAAACCGGTTAACTGCAAAACGAATATGGCGGCGAAGCAAATTTGAGAATTTTAAATAGTACTTTCTCGCGATTTAATGATCCAAACGCAATGAAACTTGGTATTGGAAATGCTGGTACACATTGTAATGCACTCAGTGGCGGATCCAGAGGTTCACCTCGGAGGAGGCACTCTAGGATTTCAGAGTAGCTACTGTAGAGAAAATATGTAATAAAATTACTAAATTTGTATTGAATCCACACACACTACACATAACATTCAACCACCAGATTTTATAATTCTACAAGAATTTCATTATATTAAAATGGTTTATTGGTTTCAGTTTCAATAACACAAGTCATTGTCATTATGTAAAAAAAAACTTTTTAATTCTACAGAATATGTAGGTACATTTCCACATTTTAATGCACATTACACAGTCTAATATGTATTAAAACATATGCAATCTGAAGACAATATACAAGTCTACTACACAAATGTTACAAAATATGTGCATAGTACCAACGTTGTCAGTCACTGAGTCACATAAATATAAATACCGGCCACAGCCAGTCAAATAGTCAAGTAGTATAGGAAGGCGCTCCATGGCACAAAGGATTAAGAAATATATTTCTACCTCTACCTGTCCTAAACATAAAAAATTGTTTGTCGATGTAGCGATTGTATAAACAGTGTTTCCATTACATACTGAACCCGCTGAGCTAAGTTTCATGTGATATTTTTACGACAGCACATTTATGATGGGATGTAGTACCTTTGAACACACCCAGAAAGCCACGTGGAGCCGAGAGCTCATACTATACTCTTTGAAGTAGCGGAGAATCGAACTTTTGACTTTGGGGAAGTCTGCTATTTATTTATCTGAGGTCTTATCAATTAATTTTATCTTTCCACGAGACTCAGAATATTCCATTTCGTCATTCAGCATTATTAAAACATTTTGGAGAATGTTATTTTCGCTTAAGGTAAGGTAATATCCTTGCAGATACGCAAACACGAATGTAAGTAGTCGCTCAACGACTTTGGTTTGACGACCTACTTCCTCGAGGAACCCTGTGCCTTGCACTACGTCTGGAGAATCCGCCCCGTGTAGGCGTGAAGTTACATCCGTCTTGTTGGGCGTAGAAAATATCCGCTGTGTAGCGTGGAAAGTGTTATCTGTTGCCATCGAGCACGAATACGTTACGATACGAGTGATAAGTAAGAATTGTATAGTGAATTATTTGCACTACATCTGGAAAATCCGCCCTGTGAAGGCGTGCAATTGTAGCCGTCGTGTCAGACGTGGAAAATATCCGCTGTTTCAGCGTGGAAGTTATCATCGGGTGCTATCGTGCACGAATATTCTATAAATCACTGTTATTTATGCACAGTGAACAACAAGAAGCATATTGTGAAATAATTGGCAAGTATAGTGAAAATTCTAACATTACCGTAACACCACATTTTTATACACACGTGTTTGTGGAGGGCCGAGAGCCTGGTGAAAATATAGAGGTAAACGTGTTGTAATTACTTTAAGCAATTGTGATTATGAAAGCACAATATATTTGAATTGCCACAGTGAATTTTTCAATTACAAAACGACGCACATTTCACGGATGCCACGTGATGTAAAAAAGTGGCGTCAGTACACGTGAAGAACCACAGAACAGTGCTTGATCACGCATTATTCAATATCTGCGAAGTAAAGGCTGTTTTATCAATTGTTTTAAAGCCTGTAACATTTACAACGATCATTGTGATTTTGAAGTGAAAGAATGAACTACTACACGATTTATTTTACCACCCACGTGGTCAACTTATTCTACACCATGTTCGAGACCGTGATCATGGGCTAATCCCACTATGGTATGAGGGTGAAGTCTCGGATGTGACCAGCATGATGGTGGAACTTCCAGAACAGCGAACGAGGAGGAAGGAACCCAGAATGCCTTTCCTAGGCATGTCCAGTACATTCACGAGGTTAACGACAGGGACAGATCGAACCCTGGTCTTTGGGAGAGTCCAGATGGGACTCCTGATGAGGATGATGCCGTTTCGGAAAGCCAGAGGTGATTTTGTTCAACCCTTGTCGTTGAACAGAGGGCTGAGTGAAAGCTCCACCATTTCGTGAGTTTTTGTACACCCTTTCTTGTTCTAGTTTCTGGTGGTATAGTAGGTTTAATGTAGCTTGTGAACCAACCGAACTTAGTGACAGCCATTTTATAGGTAGGGAATGTAATTAGTCTAATTAGATGTCATTTATTTCAGTGATAGAGTGAGTCACCCTTGGGTCAGACATTTTGGTCAACCCTGGTGCAGCTTGATGGACGTCGTAGAACGTCAATGCCTATCTTTTGCTAAACGTGACCGTAGTCACTTGAGGCTACTTTGTTTAACCCTATTAGGGTGATTTTCAAGTCTTTGCTGGCTTTAGTTATGGCAATCAGATGCCATGGTTATATTTCTTTAACTGCATTTTTTGCAACCAGACTTTGTTACACCCCTGACTTCGTTAGAGCAGTCGTATCATTTAGGTAATCGACTGTAATTACCAGTTTTGTAACTGCATTATATTTCATTTGAGATGTTGCTCAGAAGCCATCTGGTCAAGTGTGGACCTTATAAGTAAAAGGGATGTTTCGTTGTCTAGCATCGAACCCAGTTCCCAACGTATCATTAAGCAGATCCAGTGTGTGGAATCTGCGTCACAATTATTATTTTGTTAGTGTCATGTGACGACACGTATTTATTTCATGTTTATACAAGCAACTACTGAAGTATTTTATCTTTGTGAGCAAAGAGCTCCAGCAATGTGACATTGCTATCATTTAAATGTCTTTGGTGTGAAAGACAGAATTATATTATTGTATTCAGATTTATAGCGTGTTTTTATGCACGTATTCTTCGAGGTTTATAACCTATGGTAAAGGTATTGTGATGAGGCCAGTTGTACAGTTTTTATTTTGCATAAATCGCCGGCCTTGATAGTTAGTGTGTTGTGTCAGACAGCGCAGGAATGTTGTAGCCTGCAGCGACACAGACTGGTTTGTGACCCAGTGCCCTTCAGAGCACGCTTGCATTATGAGACAGACGTATTTTGACAGAAGACAGAATACTTGTTGTATTCGCTCTTCCTTTCATTGCTATTTAGCTCATGGAACCCAGTGTCCGACCTTGTATCTGATCACATGTTTCATAGATTGTCTTTTGTTAGTTAAGCGCACTTTTGCGTGTACCGTCGTTTGACGTGTACAGTTATGTCAGGTTTTCTATAGTACGTTAGAGGCTGCCCTGTTAAAGGAGGTATTTCATGTATGAAGGTATTTGTACCTTGTCCGGGATTGTTCCCGTTGACCAGACGTTATGGAGGGTGACTGAGTGTGCAGGCCCATCCCAGAGTTATTGAACGCGAGCTGTGCGCCGCTGGTAACTTGTGTTATTGTGTGTCCGAGTTGTTATTGCTCGTTGATTGTATTCCGACTTTTGAGTCGAGGCTTTTGATGGAGATTGATCTCAGTGGGAGACACTCCGTGCCCAGGCTATTGTCAGTATTATTCGCCATAAACCAACGATAAACCTAAACCGACATCTTAATAATAAAACGCATAATTTTGGTAAAACAAAAGCTAACTAACGAATTCTATCTAACCTTGTTCTTTTGCATTTGGAACCTGCTGACATGGCCGTGCTAATGAAGGTATTTCCTTTGAGGGAATGACTTAGAACAGCTGACACTTTTGTAGCGACCTGAAGCTTGCTCGAACCTTGAGTTCGTAGCTTGTTGAGCGCAGGCCATGCAATGTTAGACGTAGTCTTTACTACGCAGTCGTCACCGTAACTACACACATTAGATGACTATGGCTTAGGAAGAGTAAACCAAGGTGCAGGCAGGCATTTTAATAAAACTGTTGTCTTTCATTAATTATTTATGACTAGCAGAAGTACCCGTTCTTCGAACGGTGTTCGGTGTTAACACCAGACATTATAATAATAATAATAATAATAACAATGTTATTGGTGTTACATCCCTTTTAAGTACTGTTGCTTTTAGAGACGCACCAGACATTATCAATTGAGCTACTGTTGCAATGGTTAGCGGCTTGTAATTCCTTCATAAGTTTATCAGAACGAACTTAATTTTCTGGGAATATCACACACACTGTTAATTTAAGGGCCTTATAATGTGGTTTTCGGAGATCCTTTATAGACTCGCGAAATTTTTGTCTCACATTGAGAAGTGCAACATATGCTTTGGTCGTCCTTCTAGGATAATTTTTATATTTCGCCTATTTTAGCATGTATATTGAGAAGTTTTTCCCTATATCCACCCTTCTACTGTATGAAAAGTACGGTGAAGAGTTTTATAAATGATTGGTGTATTGACTCATGTTTACCATACCTAATTTTACGATGCACCACGCCTACGAACACGATTTATAGGCGTACATAAAGATACACAGAAAGTCAGACAGACAATTCTATTGTCTACAACATATCACCCAGATATCCAAATATGGGTATATCTGCCATACAGTATCAAACAAAATCATCCTTACGATGAACCCGTATGTCGACAAAAGAAAGATTAGTTAAAATTTGCTCTCAAACTAAATTCACCTAACTTGTACTTCATGACGTGAAATAGAATTGAAAGACTTGTAGACGAAACGCAATACACCTCACATAAAAAATGACCCTCTACGTTGTGTTAGGTCCACATACACAGGAAGACCTCTTTCATCCCTATATCCCTATATATCCCTATATCCCTATATCCCTATATATATTATAATTGTGAAAGTCTGTGTGTGTGTTAGTTTGTTACCTCTTGACACTAAAACGGCTGGACGGATTTGGATGAAATTTGAAATGGAGACAGCTTATACCCTGGGATAACATATAGGCATCCATTCATCCGGAAATAAATCATTGTTCCCGTGGAACAGGCAACATAACTGAAAAGTCACCAAAAATACTCAACCGGGACAAAATATCGAAGTTGTCGCAAAAAGACCGGACAAAGCTCATTTTACGCCCCTCGATGCAAGGAATAATACTCGGTAGGTCCCTACGGGACACCGAAAACCACATTTTAAGGCCCTAAAACCAACCGTTTCAAAGATATTCGCAGAAAACTATCTTTACTCTGATAAACTGATGAAATAATGGCAAGTCCGTTTCCATGGCAACTGAACCTCACGGCATGACATCCGATTTTATATACATATCCCTGTAGGAGGCAAAGCCAATCAATTTGTTATCTTTTTCAAGATATATATGAACACAATAAGAACAGGGTAACGCGCCTGCCTCTCATCCGGAGGCCCCGGGTTCGATTCTTGGCTCCATCAGAGATTTCAGACACTGACGTGAGGACTGCAACGGAGTGCACTCAGCTTCGTGCGGACAATTGAGTAGCTGTCTGATAGCGAGGCAGCGCCCTGGTCACGAAGAACAAGACTAACGGCCGAGGGGACACGGTACACTGACCACGCGTCACCACAATATCTGCAGGCCAAATGGCTGGGAAGCGGTCGCATGATAGGCCTAGGCCCTTCATGGTCTGTAGTGCCAGGGGTAAAAAAATAGGGAAAGCGCCTTCTAATACCACCTTTAATTTGTAAACACTACAGTAGCGGCTTCTAGGGAAGCGTGATGGCGCAGTGGCTTAGCTTCTCGCCTTTCACCAGGACGGCCGGGGTTCGAATCCCGGTGACAGCGGGGTGGAATTTTCACCTGGAAAATCACGTGGCGTCAGGAAGAGCATCCGGCCTTAAATCCCCGGCCAAAACCGAAATGAGCCTGGCTGGCTACGGCGACCCCAATTAATTGGGAATAGCTGAAGAAAGTTTTACAGTAGCAGCTACTAAATAAAGGTAGCGATATAGCTACGTTCAATTTCATAAACACTGGGCTCACAAATCCCGTATAGTTAAGTAAAAATAACAGTCTGGTCGTTATTTCAGTAGCAACGAAGCTCTGTGGTGGCTATTGCCGTGTCCGTAACACTTAAGGCATCCCGCCGTCACATACCTCAATGTGCACTTACAAAATTGTGAACCAGTCTATTTTACTGAAAAGAATTTCTACGAGCGAGTATCCACTCCGGCAAAAACCACACTCACTACCTTTTCCAAAATTTACACAAGACATGATTTTTAAAGCACTCTTCTGTGTGTTGAGGTACAGAGATATACCACATGGAAAGATACAATAAAATGTTGGCAAATCTGAGTTCAAGGAACTGCTGTTCAGAATAGGCTTTCGGTGCAGGTTATGCGGCCCATGTTCGTAACATGGAATGTTTTCTTTTGACAATGCATCTACACCATGTGCGAGGGCAACGCATTTCAAAGATCTCTAAAAACACAATAAACAGGTAGTTGGAGAAAAATTTTAAGTGGGAGCGAAGATTCAAAGAGAAATAATTTCATCTTAGAGATTTGCTGATGAGATCGTCATCTTGACCGATACGCCAGAGGAATTGAATGAGTTTTTGAATGGTATGGACTCCGTCTTGAGGAAATTATTCATGATGGAAATCAATAAATGTAAAGCAAAATTATTGGAATGCAGCCAAAATAAATCAGAAACCTCTATGCACATCAAATTGGCAGGTGAAACGCTACGGGAAGTAGGAGACTTCTGTTACTTAGGAAGAAAAATAGCCAGTGATGGACGAAGCAAAGAGGTTGGCTCAGGCAAGGACATCATTTCTACAGAATAGGAATCTGTTGACATCGAATATACATTTAGATATTAGGAAGTAATTTTTGAAAGCTTTTGTCTGGAGCGTGACACTACAAGGAAGTGAAACTTGGTCTAATGGTGCAGCAGAAAAGAGGAGAATTGAAGCGTTTGTAATGTGGTGTTACAGGAGAATGATGATGATCAGATGGGTAGATGGGGTAACAAATAAAGAGCTATTAAGACGAGTGGGAGTGGAGAGATGTTTCTGGCGACTGCTATTGAAGAGAAGATATAGGTTGGTACGACACATATTAAGACACCCAGAAATAGCAAGCTTAGTTATGGATGGGAGGGTTAAGGACAAGAACTGTAGGGTAGACCAGGGTAAAACAGATTGCCTCGGATGTAGGGTGTGGTAGCGATATAGAGATGAAACGATTAGCTCAGGAGAGGGAGTCATGGAGGGCTGCATCAGTCCAGTCAAGAAACTGAAGACTCAAACAACAACTGTTGGGAATTTTAATTACTTAGAGAGGCATGTGAGGCAAAAGGGTTGTTGGAGAATTTCAATCCCTGGGATGTAACACTGGAAGAGAGTGCATAATGTACATCAACGGCCAAGGTTGTAACATTTTTAATGAGTTCTTAAACGTGGTTGATGACAATTGTGGTTCAATAAAACAAACATAATAAGAATAAATAATATACACTGTGGTGTGACCTTACCTGCGATAGTATAATATAATAAGTTGTTGTTGAGCGCCAGATTCCTATTTAAGACAGTGAATCGAAATTTGTAAATTAACCTCGGCTATCAGCAGTAGAGTTCGAGACCACTTACCCGGGCCGTAGTGTAACTGAGTTGACTAACCATTCAGTATTTAATCAAGGAGTATGATTACCTTAAAGTACTAACTACAATGAAAGACATAGGCATTACGTTAAAGAAAATGAATTTATTAAATGCAAAAACAAAATATTAATAAAACAGAATATTGATAGTTACACAATTGAATTTAAAATTACTCAATGCGGCAATTAATTTAAAAGAAAATAAACATTAATGAATTGAATCTTTCTTGAAGTTACATATTACAGAGACGTCGGATATTTAATTGTTTGCTCACCCTTTTGAAGTATCATCATAAAAAAAGAGTGGAAGATGATCTCGATGTTGCGTTTCATATTTCTAAAAAATGTTGTAGTATCTCAGTAGATATGGTATACCATCTTCAATTACGTTGCCATCTGTGTTAAGACCGTTAAATAGGGATATAATCCACTATCGGCTGATACGGATATTGGCAAGACATCGTTCAGTGTCGAATCTGTATACTCAGTTCGATGCTATACCAGGAAGCCAGGTAATTACTTCCTCCCTTCATTGAGAGCTGTTGATGAATGAATGTCTTGTCGAGTGCAGGTATTAATAACTTCCTTGTCACGTGGTGTCACAGCTTCCCTCTCTCTTCTCCATTCTTGACTCCTACTTGCAGCTTTGACGCGTATATGGGCTACAGTAGTGACGTATTGGTTACACCATAGTTGAAATATAATGTTCCATTCCTTCTCGAAGGAACTATATGGTGCGCACGTGATGGTTACTCATATTGGGTTTCTTAGCATCCCAGGAAAATGACGCAGTTTGCCGTGGTGAAATTATTACTACGTCGTTCAGTTTGTGACGTCTTGGGTTGATCCTTATTGGCAATCTTGTTGCATTATATATATTACTTCGTCTCTTTACAAATAATTGTTAATACAAATATTTCTGACTATAATAATAAAAACCGCTTACAATTATCTGATATAAAAATCATCTCATTGATGTACTAATTAATAAGAATAATAAATATGATAATTATAAATGAATAACCCTTTAAATATAACCGCTATGGGATCGAATCGTTACAATCGCCCCTAAGATAAATAATTTAAATGACATTTCACATTATTTCTCTTACCACATCCAACATAAAAAACTATAAATATAAATATCATAACCCCCAAAAAGACAACATACAATATACTCTTCATCAATGCACAAAAATATACAAGAACATACTCTTTTCACTTGACATATTTGTACTATCATTTCTCATTCTTCCAAATGTTCATAATGTTCATTCTTCTTTATATATGTTGTAAAAAAAAATATACATAAATGTATTCTTCACAAAAAATTCATATTTTAACTTTCATTCATCTCATTCTTCCAAATGTTCATAATGTTTATTCTTCTTTATATATATATACTGTAAAAAAATATACATATAATGCCCTTCACTTTACATTCTTCGAAGTAATTACTTCGTTGCACACGCATATCACTGCACGCGATGTGGTGATACAATCAACATAATATCCCTTTCGTCTCTATAAAGGGATTACTCAAATGCAGTAAAATTTCAATAATTGAAGAAAAAAAATAACTTAGCAAGATACCTAAGGCAATTCCAATTTCAGTGCATATGTCATACATGTAAATATTTCCCCAAACACATAATGACATCGAAATACCTTAAAGCAGTTATTAAACAGTTCACATAAATACCCAAGTTACTACTCACCTGCCTTCGTGGCTTAATTCTTTCTTAGGCCACGGCCGCCTCCTTTCAAATTAATACTTCCTAAGTCTCCACGACTTCTCAACTTCTCATAAAACCATAATTCCTCTTCACTACTTCTCGAAAACAATAACTTGGATTTTCAAAATCACAAATAAACATAAAATCTGACTTCTCGTTCATCTTATAAAATTTAACTTAGCGTCAAGATATAACTTTACTGTATTGTCATTCCTTACTTACCATAACAAAATGATTAAGACTTGGACAAAATACTACTCAATACCTGAATTACGTATATCATTAAACTATTTCACAAAAACACATGACAAACTCCTCGGAATAAATATTTCGTTCCACAAAATATTAATGCTCTTATACTTTGAACTCAGTCTATTCATGATTTGACTTCTCGCTGAATACCTAAAAAAAACAATAGTTTTCTCTCAAAACTCTTAATTAAGTCCCACAGACATCACTTCCTACTTGTTCTGACCGCCTGGAGTATAGCTTATTCCTACTACACCAGAATCTCTCAGAACTCTCAACAATTCATCGTGACATCACACGTCACATACAAAAAAACTCCCCTATTCGTGGTATAATCCCACATCTTCTTACTGTTACAGGTCACCTCTTACTGACCAATAACACATTAAATTTCAGCTAAAAAAAAATCTTACATGCTTCGACTAACTCCTAGGAATAATAACATCACACTTTGTTTTCCTAACTTTTGTCTTCCTAAAATAATGACAGTGTTCCAGTTGATAGTCAATAACACCGACACTCCTATTTGGCAAATATTCTCCCATAATCACTTCATAAAGCAAGTCCTGAGTTATAACACAGTTCAGATACTTTCTTCTATATCAAATTAAATGCGTAAATTACACCTGCCTTTAATTGAAACTTCATTATTACCCCTTAGGTATACACAGCTTACATTACTAACTTATTCTTGACTTCAAAAATATAAACTTCTCTTTACTAACTCCGTATGACATAAATAAAACTTTAATTTCTCATCTACTAAAAAAAATGATTTATCTTTAAATCCTAAAACGTCGAATTATAACAAATTCCTTTCAATATTAGTAAATATTATGTCAACCTTTTAATTATAATTATTATCTTTACTTTTACCTGTGTAGGACAACAATCTACCACATAATTAATTCGTTAATAACTTTTTACTAAAAGTGGTTTAGCTCGATAACAAGCCTTGTAATATCTTTAAAACGTGCGTAACTGTAACTAAAACTTGGACAATCTTACCTTTGTAATCTCTTATTACCTTGTGTGCATACATCCATATATACTTAAAAAAAACTCCCAACATTAACTTCACGTAGTCCCGTAGACACCATAAAAAAAACTCATTGCTCAACGGAATATACCTCGCTGACCTACTTCATCCTCCAAAAACTTCTTAAAACTTCATTTGGCATCTTACCAAAAACTTCCTCAAAAAACAACTTCATTTGGCATCTTACCAAAACTTAAAACCACATTGCTCAACGGCATTACCTTCGTTGGCCTACTACTTCAAACTCACGTCCATTTACGTGAAAATACACACATACACACACACATATCTGTCAACAAGTATCAGATGTCCTAATTAATTACTACTTCCTTATTTCAACCCGATGTTGGTTAATTCATACAACGCATTACCATTAACAATTCTAAACCACTTCTAAATTTCTCAAAATATATCCACTGGTAACCTCGCTGTCCTCAAAATGAAACTTCTTTATTAAATCAATACCTAATTCTTCAACTCTTTCGTTTTATTACCACTGTATCATCTTATCTTCACTCACTTTTGAATTAAATCTTTATTACCATTATATTCATAATTATGGTTGCCATAATAATTATTACTACTTTCTTTCGATTACTTACCTATGTAATAACCTTCCTACTTTTTAAATTTAATTCTCACTTCATCCAACTTACCTGCAGTTTAAGGACCCACATTCAACTTACCTGAATTGCTAAATAGCATCACAACCTCTATCTTCCAAATTAAATGACTTTAGACCACCTAAATCAATAAGCGTAGGCACTACGCGCCCCTTACCATCCTAACTTCACGACTGAATTAAAATTACACACAGCAGGTTCCTTATCTACCTCTTTTAAATCATATTAAACTTCATTACTTAATATTTAAGTCATACGGAATAGTAATTATCGTTAACATAAATTTACATCACTACTTTTTCTGGCATTTCACAGTTCTTACCACATTCATCTTCAATTCTATCTCTTTCTAGGATTCCACTTTCCTCTTTTCTTATAACATTAATTTCTACCTCTTTCGGACAACATTCATCAATAGTAACACGGTACTTCGGCTTACCCCTTACTTCTCCAAGTCTAGCTAATTCAGTACGACACTGCACGTCATATGCTTTCTTTCTCTCTCTCATCCTGATTTCTTTCTCCTCTAGCAACTTAATTCTCTTCTCTTTCATTTTACTTCCTAAATATCTACCTACATGTCTTCCCTTCACTTCTCCATTACTATCACTTAATGCTCTCTTTAGCCGTGGACTATTGCTTCTGCTCTTATCTATCTCTCTCCTCCTCTTAACCTGTTTACTACTTATGTTCTTCTGACTATGACTTAACGCACGCTTCTCTGCCACTAATAATTTCACATTAATTTCCGCTACACCATCATTAAATACTTCCCTAGTCAACATATCCTCTTCACCTAAGATTTTCTGCATCTTAATCTCTTGAGTGCTTAGTACTTTCTTTATCTTACCTACTTCTATCCCTATCTTTTCTCTCATCTTATTCACTTCTTTTTCGCTACATTCTATAGTCTCTTCTATAGCTGTCCTGCTTGCATCTATCATCTCCGCTGATTGCTGTTCCTTACCTAAGCTACTTTCATCTATGTCTAGCATCTCTACCAACTCTACTATGTTTTCTCCTACTATATCCGCTAATTGCTGTTCATCACCTATAATTTCTTCTACAGCTATCCTGCTTTCATCTAAAATCTCCTCTGACTCTAATCTGCTTTCACCTACAATCTCCTCCAACTCTACTATGCTTTCTTCTACTATCTCCTTTGACTCTACTCTACTTTCACCTACAATCTCCTCTACCTCCAATCTGCTATCAATTACAGTCTCCTTACAGGCTGTCTTCACTGATTCTACTGCAGTATCCCCTAAAGTCTCTACCACCTGCCTAGATTCCACTTCTACCAATTTGCTAAAACTTTCACCTTGAGTTGCTATTTTATCTTCAATCACAGTTACTATTCTTTCCTGAATCCTACTTTCTACTGCTTCTAATTTCTTATCTACTGTCTTAATAATATCTTTAGCTTTCATTTCTACCTCCTCCTTAATTTCACCTTTGATTTCCTGTTTCACCCCCTGAATACTCTCCTGCAGCATATCATACTTCATACTTAATTCTCTATTTACTTTAACCACACTGTCTAGTTTTACATTATTCTCTTCCAGCTTCTGATTTATTTTACTCATATCCTCTCTCATCTCTTGACTATTTTTATTCATCTTCCATAAATCTCTACTCAATTCCTTCCTACTTTCCAAATTATCTTTCTTACTCTCTTCCATATTTTGATTTAGCCTACCCATATCTTCTTTCATCTCCCTACTATTTTTATTCATCTCCTGACTATTTTTATTCATCTCCCTCAAGATATCAGCTAATGAAATTTCATGGACCTCTAAGGACTTCTGTTTCTCCTGACTACCACTAGTCTCAGGATGTACTTCTGTATCCGTCTCAAGATTTATCTCTGTATTCATGTCAGGGCTAACCTCAGGACCATTCTCCTCATTACTCTCAAGATTTACCTCCGACATCTTGGTATTATTCTCTACGCTCTCAACATCGCTACCGCTATCAACCTCCTTATAATTAACTTTCTCGACTTTATCCCTACTTCTCAACTGCCTTTGTTCCTCATCCGACATCTCGAAGTACACTGTATAAAAATTGCCCTTCCAAAATTCACTCACTTCACTGTCCCCCAAAAGCACTGACAATTTGCACTGAAATTATACACTCCTCTCCTAAATACCGAATGGTTTTCGTGCCCCACGTTGGGCGCCAAATGTAACATTTTTAATGAGTTCTTAAACGTGGTTGATGACAATTGTGGTTCAATAAAACAAACATAATAAGAATAAATAATATACACTGTGGTGTGACCTTACCTGCGATAGTATAATATAATAAGTTGTTGTTGAGCGCCAGATTCCTATTTAAGACAGTGAATCGAAATTTGTAAATTAACCTCGGCTATCAGCAGTAGAGTTCGAGACCACTTACCCGGGCCGTAGTGTAACTGAGTTGACTAACCATTCAGTATTTAATCAAGGAGTATGATTACCTTAAAGTACTAACTACAATGAAAGACATAGGCATTACGTTAAAGAAAATGAATTTATTAAATGCAAAAACAAAATATTAATAAAACAGAATATTGATAGTTACACAATTGAATTTAAAATTACTCAATGCGGCAATTAATTTAAAAGAAAATAAACATTAATGAATTGAATCTTTCTTGAAGTTACATATTACAGAGACGTCGGATATTTAATTGTTTGCTCACCCTTTTGAAGTATCATCATAAAAAAAGTGTGGAAGATGATCTCGATGTTGCGTTTCATATTTCTAAAAAATGTTGTAGTATCTCAGTAGATATGGTATACCATCTTCAATTACGTTGCCATCTGTGTTAAGACCGTTAAATAGGGATATAATCCACTATCGGCTGATACGGATATTGGCAAGACATCGTTCAGTGTCGAATCTGTATACTCAGTTCGATGCTATACCAGGAAGCCAGGTAATTACTTCCTCCCTTCATTGAGAGCTGTTGATGAATGAATGTCTTGTCGAGTGCAGGTATTAATAACTTCCTTGTCACGTGGTGTCACAGCTTCCCTCTCTCTTCTCCATTCTTGACTCCTACTTGCAGCTTTGACGCGTATATGGGCTACAGTAGTGACGTATTGGTTACACCATAGTTGAAATATAATGTTCCATTCCTTCTCGAAGGAACTATATGGTGCGCACGTGATGGTTACTCATATTGGGTTTCTTAGCATCCCAGGAAAATGACGCAGTTTGCCGTGGTGAAATTATTACTACGTCGTTCAGTTTGTGACGTCTTGGGTTGATCCTTATTGGCAATCTTGTTGCATTATATATATTACTTCGTCTCTTTACAAATAATTGTTAATACAAATATTTCTGACTATAATAATAAAAACCGCTTACAATTATCTGATATAAAAATCATCTCATTGATGTACTAATTAATAAGAATAATAAATATGATAATTATAAATGAATAACCCTTTAAATATAACCGCTATGGGATCGAATCGTTACAAGGTCAGAGATATTTTACTATAGGTAAGGAAAAATACTTTTGATTCCCCATATTCCGATAGATTTGCTATTCCAGTGTGCAAGAGTGCAGTTCCCTCTTCAAACAATATTCGCAATTTCTATTAACAAAGCGCAATCGCACACACTTAACAGCAGGTGTACAATTGCATCGTCCCCATTGACTTGATCGCGAGCGAAGCCGCGGGTACCTGCTAGTATATTATAATTGTGAAAATCTGTGTGTCCGTGTGTGTGTTAGTTTGTTACCTCTTGACACTAAAACGGCTGGACGGATTTGGGTGAAATTTGATATGGAGACAGCTTATACCCTGGGATAACATATAGGCTGCCTTTCATCCGGAAATAAATCATTGTTCCCGTGGAACGGGCAACATAACTGAAAAGTCACCAAAAATACTCAACTGGGACAAAGTATCGAAGTTGTCGCATAAAGACCGGACAAAGCTCATTTTACGCCTCTCGATGCAAGAAACAATACTCGGTATGTCCCTACGGGACTCCGAAAACTACATTTTAAAGCCCTAAAACCAACAGTTTCAAAGATATTCGCAGAAAACTATCTTCGCTCTGATTGATGAACTAGTCGCAAGTCCGTTTCCATGGCAACACTACCTCAAGGTATGACATCCGATTTTCTATATATCCCCGTAGGAGGCAATGCCAATCCATTTATTATCTTTTTCAAGATATATAAACACAATAAGAACAGGGTAGAGCGCCTGCCTCCCAACCGGAGGCCCCGGGTTCGATTCCCGGCTCCGTCAGAAATTTTAGACACTGACGTGAGGACTGCAACGGAGTTCACTCAGCTTCTTGAGGACAATTGAGTAGCTGTCTGATAGAGAGGCAGCGCGCCGGTCACGAAAAACAAGATTAACGGCCGAGGGGACACGATGCACTGACCACGCGTCACCACAATATCTGCAGGCCAAATGGCTGGGAAGCGGTCGCATGATAGGCCTAGGCCCTTCATGGTCTGTAAACCCAGTGGTAAAAAAATTAGGTGTAGCGCCTTCCATTACCACTTTTAATTTTTAATCACTACAGTAGCGGCTACTAAATAAAGGTAGCCCCTATATCCCTATATCCCTATATATATTATAATTGTGAAAATCTGTGTGTCCGTGTGTGTGTTATTTTGTTGCCTCTTGACACTAAAACGGCTGGACGTATTTGGATAAAATTTGAAATGGAGACAGCTTATACCCTAGGATAACATATAGGCTGCCATTCATCCGGAAATAAATCATTGTTCCCGTCGAACGGGCAACATAACTGAAAAGTCACCAAAATTACTCAGCCGGGACAAAATATCGAAGTTGTCGAATATGGACCGGACAAAGCTCATTTTACGCCCCTCGAAGCGAGAAACAATACTCGGTAAGTCCCTAGGGGACACCGAAAACCACATTTTAAGGCCCTAAAACCAACAGTTTCAAAGATATTCGCAGAAAACTATCTTCACCCTGGTAAACTGATGAACTAATGGCAAGTCCGTTTCCATGGCAACTGAACCTCAAGGTATGACATCCGATTTTCTATATATCCCTGTAGGAGGCAGTGCCAATCCATTTATTATCTTTTTCAAGAGATATATAAACACAAGAACAGGGTAGCGTGCCTGCCTCCCATCCGGAGGCCCCGGGTTCGATTCCCGGACCCGTCAGAGATTGTAGACACTGGCGTGAGGGCTGCAACGGAGTGCACTCAGCTTCGTGAGGACAATTGAGTAGCTGTCTGATAGAGAGGCAGCGCCCCGGTCACGAAGAACAAGATAAACGGCCAAGCGAACACGATGCACTGACCACGCGTCACCACAATATCTGCAGGCCAAATGGCTGGGAAGCGGTCGCATGATAGGCCTAGGCCCTTCATGGGCTGTAGTGCCAGGGGTAAAAAAAATAGGGATAGCGCCTTCTAATACCACTTTTAAATTTTAAACACTACACTAGCGGCTATTCAATAAAGTTAGCGATATACCTGCGTTCAATTTCATAAACATTGGGCTTACAAATCCCGTATAGTTAAGTACAAATATCAGTCTGGTCGTTATTTCAGTAGCAACGAAGCTCTGTGGCGGCTATTGCCGTTTCCGTAACACTTAAGGCATCTCGCCGTCACATACCTCAATGTGCACTTACAAAATTGAGAACCAGTCTATTTACTGAAAAGAATTTCTACGTGCGAGTATCCACTCTGGCAAAAACCACACTCACCACCTTTTCCAAAATGTACACAAGACATGATTTTTAAAGCACTCTTCTGTATGTTGAGGTACAGAGATATACCACATGGAAAGATACAATAAAATGTTGGCAAATCTGAATTCAAGGAACTGCTGTCCAGAATAGGCTTTCGGTGCAGGTTATGCGGCCCATGTTCGTAACATGGAATGTTATCCTTTGACAATGCATCTACACCATGTGCGAGGACAACGCATTGCAAAGATCTCTAATACCACAATAATCAGGAAATTGGAGAAAAATTTAAAGTGGGAGCGAAGATTCAAGGATAAATAATTTCATCTTTGAGATTTGCTGATGACATCGTCGTCTTGGCCGATACGCCACAGGATTTGAACGAGTTTTTGAATGGTATGGACTCCGTCTTGAGGAATGAATTCATGATGAAAATCAATAAATGTAAAACAAAATTATTGGAATGCAGCCGAAATAAATCAGAAACCTCTATGGACCTCAAATTGGCTGGTGAAACGCTACAGGAAGTAGGATACTTCTGTTACTTAGGAAGCAAAATATCCAGTGATGGACGAAGCAAAGAGGATATAAAAAACAGGTTGGCTCAGGCAAGGAAAGCATTTCTACAGAAAAGGAATCTGTTGACATCGAATATACATTTAGGTATTAGGAAGTCATTTTTGAAAGCTTTTGTCTGGAACGTGACATTATAAGGAAGTCAAACTTGGACTAATGGTGCAGCAGAAAAGAGGAGAATTGAAGCGTTTGAAATGTGGTGTTACAGGAGAATGATGAAGATCAGATGGATAGATAGGGTAACAAATGAAGAGGTATTAAGACGAGTGGGAGAGGAGAGTTGTTTCTGGCGACTGCTAATGAAGGGAAGATATAGGTTGGTAGGACACATAAATAAGACACCCAGGAATAGCAAGCTTAGTTATGGAAGGGAGGGTCGAGGAAAAGAACTGTAGGCGTAGACCAGGGTTAAACAGATTGCCTCGGATGTAGGGTGTGGTTGCTGTGTAGAGATGAAACGATTAGCTCAGGAGAGGGGGCGTGGTGCGCTGCATCAAACCAGTAAAAAAATGAAGAATCAAGCAACAACAATGAGGAATTTTAATTATTTAGAGAGGCATGTGAGGCAAAAGGGTTTTTGGAGAATTTCAATCCCTGGGACGTAACACTGGAAGAGACTGCATAATGTACGAGTACATCAGCGGCCAAGGTGAGATATATTTTACTATAGGTCTATTAATAGCGACATGTTGACGTTCAAATCATCAAAAGTGTGGCAAAATTACACCCAGAATAGCTTAAGGAAAAATACTTTTAATTCCCCATATGCCGATAGATTTGCCATTCCAGTGTGCAAGAGTGCAGTTCCCTCTTCAAACTATATTCGCAATTTCTATTAACAAAGCGCAATGACACACACTTAACAGCAGCAGGTGTACATTAAAAAAAACATTTTTTCCCATGGGCAACTGTATGTGGCGTGCTCTCGAGTATCCGGACAACAAAATCGTTATGTCTCAGCAGAAGATGGCAAAACCAAAAACGTAATTTTTTAATGTGTTCATATAATGTAACATCGTACCCTGCAGACTTTGACAACTCTAAAAAAATCCCACTTTTCGGTTCATATCAATATACTGTACTGTATGTATCAGAATTTTCAGAATTAGAATTGACCCATCTGTAGCTGCGATTGCTGTAATAGAATAGACCAATTAATGCATCGTCCCCATTGTCTTGATCGTGAGCAAAGCCGTGGGTACCTGCTAGTAACATATAAAGGACATAAGGGCCATTCGTTTCAAGCATGGCACAACGTTCTATCATGTTTGGTCTTTAAACTATTGCCTATTTTCAAAAACAAAATTTTTCAATTTTTTTCTGAAAAATATAACGAGTGATCCATTGAAAAGAGGGCGTCAGCCCGAGTCCAACGATATGTCGCATGTCAAAATCCATATTCCGATAGATTTGCCATTCCAGTGTGCAAGAGTGCAGTTCCCTCTTCAAACTATATTCGCAATTTCTATTAACAAAGCGCAATGTCACACACTTAACAGCAGCAGGTGTACATTTAGACAAAACCTTTTTTTTTTCATGGACAACTGTATGTGGCGTGCTCGCGAGTATCCGGACAACAAAATCGTTATGTCTCAGCAGAAGATGGCAAAACCAAAAAGGTAATTTTAAAATGTGTTCATATAATGTAACATTGTACCCTGCAGATTTTGACAACTCTAAAAAAATCCCACTTTTCGGCACATATCAATATACTGTACTGTATGTATCAGAATTTTCAGAATTAGAATTGACCCATCTGTAGCCGCGATTGCTGTAATAGAATAGACCAATTAATGCATAGTCCCCATTGTCTTGATCGCGAGTGAAGCCGCGGGTACCTGCCAGTATATTATAATTGTGAAAATCTGTGTGTCCGTGTGTGTGTGTGTTAGTTTGTTACCTCTTGACACTAAAACGGCTGGACGGATTTGGATGAAATTTGAAATGGAGACAGCTTATACCATGGGATAACATATAGGCTGCCTTTCGTCCGGAAATAAATCATTGTTCCCGTGGAACGGGCAACAGAACTGAAAAGTCACCAAAAATACTCAACCAGGACAAAATATCGAAGTTGTCGCATAAAGACCGGACAAAGCTCATTTTACTCCCCTCGATGCAAGAAACAATACTCGGTATGTCCCCACGGGACTCCGAAAACTACATTTTAAAGCCCTAAAACCAACAGTTTCAAAGATATTCGCAGAAAACTATCTTCGCTCTGATTGATGAACTAATCGCAAGTTCGTTTCCATGGCAACACTACCTCAAGGTATGACATCCGATTTTCTATATATCCCTGTACGAGGCAATGCCAATCCATTTATTATCTTTTTCAAGATATATATAAACACAATAAGAACACGGTAGTGCGCCTGCCTCTCGTCCGGAGGCCCCGGGTTCGATTCCCGGCTCCGTCAGAGATTTTAGACACTGACGTGAAGGCTGCAACGGGCTGCATTCAGATTCGTGAGGACAATTGAGTAGCTGTGAGGCAGCGCCCCGGTCACGAAGAACAAGATTAACGGCTGAGGGGACACTATGAACTGACCACGCGTCACCACAATATCTGCAGGCCAAAAGGCTGGGAAGCGGTCGCATGATAGGCCTAGGCCCTTCATGGGCTGTAGTGCCAGGGGTAAAAATATTAGGGGAAGCGCCTTCTAATACCACTTTTAATTTTTAAACACTACAGTAGCGGCTATTAAATAAAGTTAGCGATATAGCTACGTTCAATTTCATAAACACTGGGCTCACAAATCCCGTATAGGTAAGTACAAATATCAGTCTGATCATTATTTCAGTAGCAACGAAGCTCTGAGGCGGCTATTGCCGTTTCCTTAACACTTAGGGCATCCCGCCGTCATATACCTCAATGTGCACTTACCAAATTGTGAACCAGTCTATTTTACTGAAAAGAATTTCTACTAGCGAGCATCCACACCGGCAAAAACCACACTCACTACCTTTTCCAAAATTAACACAAGACATGATTTTTAAGGCACTCTTCTGTATGTTGAGGTACAAGGACATACCACATGGAAAGATACAATAAAATGTTGGCAAATCGGAGTTCAAGGAACTGCTGTCCAGAATAGGCTTTCGGTACAGGTTATGCGGCCCATGTTCGTAACATGGAATGTTTTCCTTTGACAATGCATCTGCACCATGTGCGAGGGCAACGCATTTCAAAGATCTCTAAAAACACAATAATCAGGAAATTGGAGAACAATTTAAAGTCGGAGTGAAGATTCAAGGAGAAATAATTTCATCTCTGAGATTTGCTGATGACATCGTCATCTTGGCCAATACGCCAGAAGATTTGAACGAGTTTTTGAATGGTATGGACTCCGTTTTGACGAATGAATTCATGATGAAAATCAATAAATGTAAAACAAAATTATTGGAATGCAGCCGAAATAAATCAGAAACCTCTATGGACATCAAATTGGCAGGTGAAACGCTACGGGAAGTAGGAGACTTCTGTTACCGGTATTTAGGAAGCAAAATAACCAGTAATGGACGAAGCAAAGAGGATATAAAAAGCAGGTTGGCTCAGGCAAGGACAGCATTTCTACAGAAAAGGAATCTGTTGACATCGAATATACATTTAGGTATTATGATGTCATTTTTGAAAGCTTTTGTCTGGAGCGTGACACTATAATGAAGTGAAACTTGGACTAATGGTGCTGCAGAAAAGAGGAGAATTGAAGCATTTGAAATGTGGTGTTACGGGAGAATTATGAAGATCAGATGGGTAGATAGGGTAACAAATGAAGAGCTATTAAGACGAGTGGGAGAGGAGAGATGTTTCTGGCGACTGCTAATGAAGAGAAGAGATAGGTTGGTACGACACATATTAAAACACCCAGGAACAGCAAGCTTAGTTATGGATGGGAGGGTCAAGGACAAGAACTGTAGGGGTAGACCAGGGTTATACAGATTGCCTCAGGTGTAGGGTGCGGTAGCTATGTAGAGATGGAACGATTTGCTCAGGAGAGTGAGGCATGGAGGGCTGCATCAAACCAGTCAAAAAACTGAAGACTCAAACAACAACAATCGGGAATTTTAATTACTTAGACAGGCATGTGAGGCAAAAGGGTTGTTGGAGAATTTCAATCCCTGGGATGTAACACGGGAAGAGACTGCATAATGTATATCAACGGCCAAGGTGAGAGATATTTTACTATAGGTCTATTAATAGCAACATGTTGACGTTCAAATCATCAATAAGTGTGGCAAAATTATACCCAGAATAGCTTAAGGAAAAATACTTTCAATTCCCCATATTCCTATAGATTTGCCATTCCAGGTGTACGTTTAGACAAAACCATTTTTTCCCACGCGCAACTGTATGTGGCGTGCTCGCGATTATCCGGACAACAAAATCGTTATGTCTCAGCAGAAGATGACAAAACCAAAACCAAAATTTTCAAATGTGTTCACATAATGTAACATCGTACCCTGAAGATTTTCACAACTCTATAAAATTCCCACTTTTGCTGCTCATATCAATATACTGTATTTATCAGAATTTTCAGAATTAGAATCGACCCATCTGTAGCCGCGATTGCTGTAATAGAATAAGCCAATTATCAGCCATGATGCATCGTCCCCATTGTCTTGATCGCGAGCGAAGCCGCGGGTACCTGCTAGTAAATTATAAAGGCTTGTGGTGCATGAAAATTCAGGTTCTTTAGTCTCAAATGGCCCAAATTCCTAAAAGCCGCAAAAAATGCTGATTCAATTCAGGAATTTTTGAAAATAATGTTGCTGTTTGGAGATATAAAGGATGATTGTAGTTTTGCGTGACCATTAATCGCGAGATCATAAGCCACGGGACCTCCATTTTACGTGGAATCTGAACCACAGGGCATGGCATTTCACTTTGCAAATGTTTGGAGATATAATAGTCCTTCTGTACTATATGTCGCACGTGAAAATTGCATGAAAAAAATCTAGGTTACCCCTTGACCCCCTTAATTGCATTGATGAATTATACAGTCTACGTTGGTTCCGTGATAACCGTATAGCCATTTGCAAACTTTCACAGAAATGTAATAAATAGAGTGACATTACTTCTTACAGAAATAGATGGAAAGTTGGATGCCACCCTTTGAGATAATGTTGTCATGGTTAGCGGTTTCCATTCCTTCATTAGTTTGTTAAATTAAATTAGTTTTCTGGGAATATTTCAGATACTTTTGGTCTTAGGGCCTTATAATGTAGTTTTCGAGGACCCTTTAGGGCCCCCATGTTTTGTTTCTGGCACCGAGGGGGCTTTGTCTCCTCGTTGTACGCCATAATATAATAATAATATAATATAGGGATAGGAATATAATAGACCTGCCGTACCACACCCGGAGGTGTAAATCGCGT
This sequence comes from Meconema thalassinum, assembly GCA_946902985.2. NCBI lineage: Eukaryota > Metazoa > Arthropoda > Insecta > Orthoptera > Tettigoniidae > Meconema > Meconema thalassinum. Next base: position 82,947,452 of record OX336400.1, on the reverse strand, counting down.
GAAAAAATTCTACTGTACCTCTTGACCCCCTTAAGCGCATTATACGTATTGATGAATTCTACAGCTTAATTTGGTTCCGTGATAACCTTCTAGCCGTTTGCAAACTTTCACACCAATGTAATTAATGGAATTGCATTGCGTCTTACAGCAATAGATGGACCTCTGAGAATCTGTTGCCATTGTTACCGGCTTGTATTCGTTCATTAGTTTATTAAATGAAATTAGTTTTCTGGGAATATCTAAAAAACGGTTGGTTTTAGGGCCTTAAAATGTGGATTTCGGGGACCCTTCGGGGCCCCCGAGTTTTGTCTCTCACATCGAGGGGCTGAAAATGATTTTTGTCTCGTCCTTCTACTCCTATTTCAGCATGCATTTTAAGGGGGTAGGCCCCCTTTTATGAGAGGTACGGAGAAGGGTTACATCAATGATTAGTGTCGTGCCTCTGATGGATATCTGTACCAAATTTTACGTTGATACATCCAGCCGTTCTCGAATTATAAGGGAACAAATTTGTCCACAGACAATCAAACAGACAGACCAAAACATTATTTTCGCGCGCATCTATCATAAAACAGTCTGAAACGTGTAAATAACTCAAATTTCCGTAGAAATCCAGAAAAAAAAACAGACAAATTATCTATTTATAATTATATATATAGAGATATACTGCACCGCTCGGTGTTGACCGTGTTTTATTGCACAAATTTAGGTTATACTCGCTAACCGTCGGAGATACACGAAAAGTGATACGAACCTTTTGGATAGAAAATTAAATGCTAAAGCTCGTGTATACCATCAAAAGTGTGCTATTTCTTAGCGTTCTCTTCTTATTTGAAATGGAAATATGAAATTTTGAAACCAAAGGGTGTAGTGACGTCACAAAAGTAGGTTTTACTCGCTAACCGTTGGAGATACACGAAAAGTGATAAGGAACTTTCGGATAGGAAATTAAATTTCAAAGCTCAAATGTGCCATCAAAAGTTTGCTATTTCCTACCGTTCTCTTTTTATTTGATATGGAAATATGATATTTTGAAACCAAAGGGTGTAGTGACGTCACTAAAATGGTCGCCATTTCTTAATAGTGCAAAATATCGAAATTAAAAGTATCCTATATGTAAACCTGGTATTTCAGTTACATCCATGCAAAATTTCATTTAAATCGGACCAGTGGTTCTTGCGTTATTAGGTAACAGACAGACAGACAGACAGACAGAAAGACAGACACACACCATCTCATTTTTATATATTAGTATGATGTAAAAGTGTATGAATCCTACATGTTACCTTCTTGTGTGCTGTTAGCACTTAGTTCCTAAGAATAATAAGATGTTTTTTTTACATGGCTGTTCACTTAGCTTTGAATGTAATTGTTTTCTGTTACGGACGTCATCGCCGTAAATTTTGTTATTAATTGATAGGACTTATCTAGATGAATTAATGTTAAATGTAAATGTGGAGATGGTATCATCCTAACTTAGATTTGTTTTGCTACCCTGTTAAATGTAAATTATGATATTAGCTTGATCTTGTAACTTGACCTAGGGATTTGCGTCGTACCATTTTCCTAGTGTTGCTGTTGTTGCTTAATTGTTGTGAGATAGATCTTTCGCGAGGGTTTACCGTAACTTCTCAGGTAGGGACCTGCTCTTTATTTTTGATTGTTTATTAGCTTGCGGATTAGCCGATTGAAACACTCCGAACTAGGCTAGGGGCTTGTGAATTTTTAACAATAAATTTTCACGGTGTTTTACATAAGTCTGGATGTTTATTTTCTCAGTCTAGTTTTTTTAAGGTGAACCTTTCCTTAGGCAGTCTATGACCATCGTCACCATGTACCACGATCCCTGTGGACTGCAGATTCTCGTGCCGCTTTGGCCTATTTGGAAGTTCACCTGATCCTCACGGCAATTAGGTCCGACGGATGAGATGTTAGGGAAGTCATTGCGGTTGTTGGCTATCCTGACAGCTCCACCGACGGTCTCAATACTATATGATAACAAACATTGACCACATTCATGAAAAGATTTTATCATTTTAAATGATCTTATCGACTTCGTCGTTACGCTGAGGTCTGGCGTAACGTTACTGACGGGACGAAATGTACCTAGAATGCATTGAGGTGTGTGACGTCATAGTACGACGTAGCAGCCGAGTACCAAGAAGGCAGTGCGAGAACAGAGTTTCAAGAAGGCAGTGCGAGAACCATCAATCAGGCAGTGAAGAAACAAAATAAAATCTTGAAACTCTGTTCTCGCACTGCCATCGGTACTCGGCTGCTAGCATTTAAAATGTTACAAAGTCCAGTCTTTCAGACTGACAATGTGTGTCTTTTACTTGCAGTACAGTTTGCAGAAACAATCATTTTTATCGGCAATATCAATGTGACAGACAACTAGTTTTTCGGTGGGGGAGGGGGCACTTGCCCCTGGTGGCCCCCCTCTGGATCCGCAAATGAATGCACTGGTACCTAATATCATTCAATTGTTTACATAACCTCAAGATGGCGGCTGTTCGAATTTTAAAATTAAGTTTTTATTTCTTGTGTCGTAATCAGGCGATGGGAGTGAAAGTTTGAATAATGAACCAACGCAATAATTTTCCTTTAATGGTACATGACTCTATGGCCTATACATATAACAATCCGACATGGAGTCCATCCGAAATAATTAGATGGATCTCAATATCTACGAATCTATTACAGCAATCAAACTGATTTTTTTAATGTTCTTAGGGGCTATGAACATAAGTTCACTTAAAGGACTTTCAATATCCTGGTGATCACAAATCGAACATGGCGGCGACACGAATTATAAATATTCACATGATCGTCTCTCGTAATTTAACCATCCGAGTGCAGTGACACTTGGTACATTAAATCCTTATACAAATGTTAATCCCCTGGCATCTATTTTTTTATTTGTTTCCATAACCACAAGATGGCAGCTGTGCGAAAAATTAAAATCTCGTTTTTAGCCGTTTTTCAATTTTGAAAAATAGGCTTATGAGATCACCTTTTCTTCGTGTGTGAGTGTGCGTATGTTTGTGTGTGAGGTGTGTGTGTGTCCCCTAATAACATCAAAACGGCTGGAGCGATTTCAATGAAACTCGGAAAGTTTATAGCACTATTCCGGGCTACCCCGACCGTGCCCTTCAAATTTTGTTACGTCTCACCAATCCAACATGGCGGCTGTGCGAAATGTTTCACCAGCATTCAATATCTCCGAAACTTTTCCCGATATCACCCTGGAATTTTTACGGTGATGAAGGTAACTACTAGAAGTTCACCTATGTGACTTATGAAAATCTGGTAAATACAAAACCAACATGGCGGCCAAATGCATTTGCGACTCTTAAATATACGTTTCTCGCGATTTAACCAACCAAACGCAATAAAACTTGGTACAGTATATGTTTATACACATTGTAATGCACCGACATCTAACTTCGTTCAATTGTTTACATAACCACAAGATGGCGGATGTGCGAACTATTCCACCGACATTCTATATCTCTGAAACTATTAGCGGTATCACCCTGAAATTTTGTACGGAGATAGAGGGCACTACTGGAAGTGCATCTATAAGACTTTCAAAAACCGGTTAACTACAAAACGAACATGGCGGCCAAGCGAATTTGAAAATTTTAAATATACCTTTCTCGCGATTTAATGTCCCAACCGCAATGAAAGCTGGCACAGGAAATGTTTATACTCATTGTAATGCACTGGTATCTAATTCAGTTCAATTGTTTCCATAACCTCAAAATGGCGGCTTTGTGAATTTTAAAATTAAGTTTTTATTTCTTGTGTCGTAATCAAGCGATCGATGTGAAAGTTTGAATAATGATCCTACGCAAAAATTTTCCTTTAATGTTACATGACTCTATGGCCTATACATTTAACAATCCAACATGGCGACCATCCGAAATATTTCGACGGCTCTGAATATCTACGAATCTATTATAGCAATCAAACTGATTTTTTTTTTATGTTCATAAGGGCTATGAACTTAAGTTCACCTATAGGACTTTAAATAACCTGGTGATCTCAAATCCAACATGGCGGCGACGCGAAGTATAAATTTGCACATGGACGTTTCTCGCAATTTAACCATCCGAGTGCAGTGAAACTTTGTAAAGTAAATCCTTATACAAATGTTTATCCACTGGCATCTAATTTTTTTCAATTGTTTCCATAACCACAAGATGACAGCTGTGCGAAATTTTAAAATCTCCTTGTTACTTCTTGTGTCCTAATCATGCGATTTAAGTTTGAAGTTTGAATAATCTTCATGTAACAGTACATAACTCTAGGACCTACATATATAAAATCCAACATGGCGGCCATCCGAAATATTTAGTCGGTTCTCAAAATCTACGAATCTATTACAGTAATCAAACTGAAATTTTGTCTGTAGATAGAGGCAATTAACATAATTAGGATATATATGAAATAGGCTGTATAGTTCTTCACGGAAGAACTTGTTTTTAGCCTACTTTTCACATTTTGCAAAAATGAGAAAAAAGTAGACTTATGATATCGGCCAAATGTGTGTCTGTCTGTCCTTCTGTCTGTCTCTCTGTCTGTCTGTCCTTCTGTCTGGCTGTCTGTCTGGCTGTGTGTGTGTGTCCCCCTATCAACTCCTAAACGGCTGGAGCAATCGAAACGAAATTTGGTAGGAGTAAAGATCTATACCTGAATATCTCACGGCCATATTTGAAAATGACGTCAGTGCTACCAACTGCTGAATAATCGCAATTGAAATTTGAGCTCCATGTTGGATATCCTGGAAGGTATGAATGGGAGCTATTTCAAAATTGGCACACGTATAGATAATAATATTGCAGTTTAATTTCCAGGAGGCCATACATGGCAGTGTTGCCAAAATTATTATAAGCCTGCTGATAAGTCCAATTTTTAAATGAATATAACTTGTACACTATCAATTGGAATTCGACCAAATTTCGTATGTTGTATGTGTACATAACCAGATATGACTGAACGTATTCTTAAGAACCACCAGGGCAGCCAACTGTTAATAAATGCTCTTAATTTATTTTTATCCAAATGCCACTATATCAGAAAGTAAGCACGCCGACAGCTTTCAACTATGCACACGTATAGTATATGACATTCTATATGAATTTGGAGTAACTTATATACGTCAGTGCTACCAACATGATTCTAAGCCTGCTGAGAAGTCCAATTTTAAATATATGTAAATTCCATACTATCAATTGGATTTCAACCAAATTTCGTATGTGCTATGTGTACCATAACAGATACGACTATGCGTAGTCTATTCTTAAGAGCAACCAGGGCTGCCAACTGTTAATATGTGCTGTCTCTATTTTTGTTACCCTAATATCAATATATCAGAAAGTATGCAAGCCAATAGCTCTAAACTTTGCACACGTATAGTACCTGGCATTCTAGATGAATTTGGAGTAACTAATATACGTCAGTGCTGCCAACATGATTCTAAGCCTGATGATAGGTCCAATTTTGAAATTCATGTAACTTCTATACTAATAAATGGATTTCATTCAAAATTAGCACAACAATAGATCATATTATTTCAGATTATTTCTGACCAATACATGCATAACATTGTTGCCAACATGATTTTGCGCGCGCTGTTTGTTCCAATCTTTAACTGCATGTAACGCCCATGCTATTCATTGGACTCCAACCAAATTTTGAATTCTGTACCTTAAGAGATGGAACTAAGAATATATTCAGTCACCAGGGCTGCCAACTGTAGTGCTCTATTAGGCTACATTATGCCAGGTATATAGTATTTCGAACTAATTAGATATTTCGATATTACCAACTTAATTTCGTCATTATTCTAGATTGATCCATATAGATTAATCATTGGCATGAATCTTAAATTTTAAGAAAAGTAGGCTCTTTAGTTCGCCACGGAATTTCTTGTTTATATCGCTAAGCCCATCCGTGGAACGTGATATAACTTGTCTTGCATTCTTGATGGCGGCTTTGTGAATTTTAAAATTGTTTTTTTTTTTCCAAAATCTCCTCATCCGTGTACTAAAAATCTCCCTTTGTTCTTCAATCCATGATTTCTTGGTCCTGGTAGTATGTTTCTCAGAGAAATGATGGTTATTGATTAATGTTCTGAACCGGAGTCGATCTTGTATAATTTCCTCCGTAATGCCAACTTCTTGAAGGTCTTTTTCTATTTCAGTAAGCCTGTTGTTCTTGACATTGAATGAGAGAGCGAGGCGGAGAATCTTTTTGGTGAGCCTGTCATTGTTCATTGTGAGAATGTGGCCGTTGAACTTCAATCGCTTTTTTCTGAAGGTTTCACTGTGATCTTTTGAGCGTGCTGATGAAGCTCCTAAGACTTTCGTTTCATCCAGATTCCTTTTGAGCAGACAGGACCATGATTATTATTATTATTCTTTAATCTTAGAGGTCTACTAAAGACCACGTCATTCCAACTGTCTTCAGTGGGCTTTGATCTTAGCCCAGTGCTCCTTCATACGTTGCCGGTGTTTCTCTTTTCTTTCCTCCATCCACATCTTTCCCATCTTCAACTTTGTTTTTTCTTTAAAACCCTGGTGCTCGTTTAGTTTCTTCCTGAGGGAATTGCGTTCTTGAATATCTCCAGAGGTATTCTCCACCTCCTGTAGGTCACTTTCTACCTCTTTTTTAAAATAGACAGGGATTAATATTTTTATTGTTGTTATTATTAAAGAAGCCGTGGAGGTGAATTCATGTTCTGGTTGCATAGCACAAATCATTTGCCTAAATATAAAACAGGCCATCGTTTTCATTTCCCCGTAAAGACATTTCTAATGAATGTGAGAAACTGATTTATTTCATAATGTCGATTATTCAGGTCCGTATTGACGTAACTATAACTTTGAATGAATAATAGATTTTCGGCCTTCAATACTGTTTATTTCTATTACTTACAGGGACTAGTTTCGGGGGCTAATGTGTTTTGTATGAGCTTATACATGGAAAGTTTTCCTTTGTGACGTTTTGTTGGACAGGCTGAGGAAGGGGGAATATTAGCCCCCGAAACTAGTCCCTGTAAGTAATAGAAATAAACAGTATTGAAGGCGGAAAATCTATTATTCTTTCAAAGTTCTTTCAAAAGGCTTATGAGATCACCTATAGTCCGTGTGTGTGTGCGTGTGCGTGTTGTGTGTGTGTGTCCCGTAATAACTTCTAAGCGGCTGGAGCGATTTCAATGAAACTCGGTAAGTTCATAGCACTATTAGGGACGACCCCGACCGTGCCCTTCAAATTTTGTTACATCTCACCAATCCAACATGGCGGCTATGTGAAATATTTCACCAGCATTCAATATCTCCAAAACTATTCGCGATATGAACCTGGAATTTTTTACGGTGATAAAGGAAACTACTAGAAGTTCACCTATGTGAATTTGAAAAACTGGTAGCTACAAAACTAACATGGCGGCCACGCGAATTTGCGATTTTTAAATAGACGTTTCTCCCGATTTAACCAACAAAACACAATAAAACTCGGTACTGTATATGTTTATACACATTGTAATACACCGACATCTAACTTCGTTCAATTGTTTACATAACCACAAGATGGCGGATGTGCGAAATATTTCACCGGTATTCTATATCTCTGAAACTATTAGCGATATCACCCTGAAATTTTGTACGGAGATAAAGGGCACTACTGGATGTTCATCTATAGGACGGTTAACTATAAAACGAACATGGCGGCCAAGTGAATTTGAAAATTTTAAATTGACCTTTCTCGCGATTTAATGTTCCAAACGCAATGAAATCTGGTACAAGAAATGTTTATACACATTGTAATGCACTGGTATCTAATTTAATTCAATTGTTTACATAACCTCAAGATGGCGGCTTTTCGAATTTTAAAATTAAGTTTTTTTATTTCTTGTGTCGTAAATATGCGATCGATGTGAAAGTTTGAATAATGAACCTACGCAATAATTTTCCTTTAATGGTATATGACTCTATGGCCTATACATTTAACAATCCAACATGGCGACCATCCGAAATATTTAGATGGATCTCAATATCTGCGAATCTATTACAGCAATCAAACTGATTTTTTTATGTCCACATGGGCTATGAACTTAAGTTCACCTGTCGGACTTTAAATAACCTGGTGATCAAAAATCCAACATGGCGGCGACGCGAAATATAAATATTCACATGGACGTTTCTCGCAATTTAACCATCCGTGTGCAGTGAAACTTGGTAAAGTAAATCCTTATACGAATGTTAATCCACTGATATCTAATTTATTACATTTGTTTCCATAACCACAAGACGGCAGCTGTGCGAAATTTTTAAAACTCCTTGTTACTTCTTGTGTCCTAATCATGCGATTGAAGTTTGAATGCTACACGTACACAATAATCATCATGTAACAGTACATAACTCTAGGACCTACATACATAAAATCCAACATGGCGACCATCCGAAATATTTAGTCCGTTCTCAATATCTACGAATCTATTACAGTAATCAAACTGAAATTGTGTATGTTGATTGTGGCAATTAACATAAGTATGATATATGAAAATAGGCTGTAAAGTTCTTCACGGAACTACTTGTTAAAATAATATAACCAGGTTTCATGCAAAAGCCAAAGACAGTCCGAGGTTTCCCAGCTTCAATATTTGAGAGACACGTTGTATAATCTCTCCTTGTGCAAGCCATAGTTTTCAAACATAAAAATATCCATTAAAGACTCCTTCTAATTATCTTATGATTAGAAGGAAGGGATTGCCACCGTAAAGTGTGGAGTTCATCACTAAATCAGTCATGAACTGTTCGTTGAAAATTGAATCCCTCACGTGCTTCTTTACAATTAGGTCTGAGTGCTCACAGTCGTTTAGCTAAAAAGGCCTTCGATATCGGTTTGTATTTTTAAATGTATTTTTCGCATATTTTCAATTTTGAAAAAAAAAAGTCTTTTGAGATCACTTTTTGTCCATGTGTGCGTGCGTATTTGTGGGATAGTGTGTGTGTGTTTCCCCTAATAACTTCTAAACGCTTGGAGAGATTTCAATGAAACTCGGTAAGTTCATAGCACTATTCCGGACGACCCCGACCGTGTCCTTCAAATTTTGTTACGTCTCACCTATCCAACATGGCGGCTGTGCGAAATATTTCACCAGCATTCAATATCTCCAAAACTATTACCGATATCACCCTGGATTTTTTACGGTGATATAGGGAACTACTAGAAGTTCACCTATGTGACATTTGAAAAACTGGTAACTACAAAACCAACATGGCGGCCAAGCAAAGTTGCGACTTTTAAATATACGTATCTCGCGATTTAACCAACCAATCGCAATAAAACTTGGTACAGAGTATGTTTATACACATTGTAATGCACCGACATTTAACTTCGTTGAATTGTTTACATAACTACAAGATGGCGGCTGGGCGATATATTTCACCCGTTTTCTATATCTCTGAAACTATTAGCGGTATCACCCAGAAATTTTGTACGGAGATAAAGGGCACTACTGGAAGTTCATCTATCAGAGTTTTAAAGACTGGTTAACTACAAAACGAACATGGCGGCCAAGCGAATTAGAAAATTTTAAATAGACCTTTCTCGCGATTTAATGTTCCAAACGCAATGAAACTTGGTACCGGAAATGTTTATACTCATTGTAATGCACTGGTATCTAACTTTTTCAATTGTTTGCCTAACCTCAGGATGGCGGTTGTGCGAATTTTAAAATTAAGCTTTTATTTCTTGTGTCGTAATCATGCGATCGAAGTGAAAGTTTGCATAATGAACCTACGCAATAATTTTCCTTTAATGGTACATGACTCTATGGCCTATACATATAACAATCCAACATGGCGACCATCCGAAATGTTAAGGTGGATCTCAACATCTAAGAATCTATTACAGCAATCAAACTGAAATTGTGTATGTTGATAGTGGCAAGTAACATAAGTAGGATACTGTATTATGAAAATAGGCTGTATAGTTCTTCACGGAACTACGTGTTATATATTAGTATGATGATTTCCAAGTCAGATAAGAATGTTAGTGAATTTTAGTTATCACAACATCTACTATTAATTGTGAGCATCAATTTCGTCGGAAATAATTATTACTTCGGTAATCGTAGGCACGGCCAAATATTTACGAAGGTTTCCGAAAGGCAAAAAAAAAACACACAGAGCAGTTCGGGTGTGGTACGATGTTGCAGCCAGGGGGATGACAGTTCATAGGGAGCGCCTGGGTCGGGGTAAGGCCCTGTACTGGATGTTCTGCCAACCAATGAAGAATTAATTTCAGCACTAAGGTTCCGTAGTTGGCACTCATGAACCTTCACATCAAACCGACTAGCGGAAGCGGGAATAGTCTGTTTTGATTGATTTTCCTCGTGGTGTTGTTGGTTGTTTTGATTTGTTCAGTATTTTGATTGTTTATTTTAATTGAATTGAGAGTCAATCATGCCACTGCAAGGGAGGAAAAATTTCCAAGCACCGGGATGTAAGAATTATAATATTAGTAAGAACAATACGGCTATTTTCATCTTCCTGGTGTTGACCATGTGTAAAACTAGTGGGCAATATGGACTACTCTCGAATACAAATATATAGAGAATAAATGTGTGCATTTCATCTCTTGTTTGTTTTCTTACCCATTCTCCTTTGCAATGCAATAAAATTTGTGGTTTAGGACTACGGGGGTGGGTGGCAGCTGGCATGCTAGGCAAAAAGTGAGGTTATGGCAATGTAGCGTGTGCATTTGGACAGTTTTCTTTATATTCATCGAATATCCCAACAATTCTGTAGAGTATGAGAGCATTTTTAATTAGCCTAGAGGTGAATTAAGCTCTAGAACGGCATAACTGTGTCCTTCGTGACAAATCTATTGCCAACATTGATATATATCAAAATGTATTATTTCCCTATCTGGACGTATATTTCAGCGCCTAGCGAAAGGCGCAGTTATGTTTGTGTTATTTTCATCAATAATCAATAACTCATCGCAGAACATACTGTTCATTAACGTGTAATAAAGGCTACATTCATATGGCTTTTTACTTTTTATGTTGCCATACTTGCCAGTACAATCCATAGCCTCAGGCGGTGTTCTCTCTCGGAAATTCTATAACCAAAAGTGACGAATCTCTTAGGCTGATCCTACATTGGAAGCGGCCACCAGACCAGTCCAGACTCGGCGCTCCTACATTGCAGCTATTTTTGAGCGGAAAAACCAGTACTGTGCCAACTCTCGACGAGCGAAGTTGTCTATTATTACAGTTGAAAAATGGACGAGGAACTAATTGATTTTATGTTATTGGACAGGAATTTATTATTAAACTCGTGTAAAAGAAAATGGGTTCATGAGTTCAATGAAGACCACCGTCAAAGAGAATTTTACATAACCTTAATACAACTCGCTCACGCACTAATTCAATTATCATTCCTTTGTCTACCATTATGGCACAATTCCACACGAAAACCAAGTTCAATGATCTTAGAACGCACCAGCACCACCAGAATCTTCCATGCTACTGGAAGAAAAATCAAACATGTTTCATTGCTGTCAGACCGGTCCAGACCAGACTCCCCTCCCTGGAACGAGCACTGGCTTCAATGTAGGAGGGCAGACAGTGCTCTATATGTTTGTTCTCTACAGACTCGACCAGACACACTCAGACCGTCTGGTCGGGAGAAATTTCGCTTCCAGAGTAGGATCGCCCATTGTCAGTATGCTGAAGGACTTCGGCTATTTGGCAACGAAATGTGCAATGTCAAATTTATTTATTGCACGTGAGGTGTTTCGCACTTTCCAGTGTTACAATTTACTTTGTCAATAAAAACCAGAATTTTGCAATATAAGATAAACGAATATATTTTTCCGAAATAAAATATTTTTGTACAGCAAAGAATATTAATTTTCTTGTGCATGCTTACATATTATTTGCTTGAAATGTATCTTGAATATGTAAACTGATTATGTTCTGTGGCTGTGGTGTGTCTTGTAGAGGTTCTATTAGTGCCCGGTAGGCGAGTGGCATGCTGGCGTTGTGAAGTACCCCCGATAGGGGATAAACAAAACGTTATCCGCATCCGCCCCGCAACTGCACGTGTGTTGTCCAAATCCACTGACATTACAATATAGCCTATTTTCATTTATGAAAAAAATAGTCTTATGAGATCACCTTTTGTTCGTGTGTGCATGTGTGATGGTGTGTGTGTGTGATGGTGTGTGTCCCCACCTAATAACTTAGAAACGGCTGGAGCGATTTCAATGAAACTCGGTAAGTTCATAGCATTATATCGGATCAACCCGACCGTGCCCTTCAAATTTCGTTACGTCTCACCAATCCAAAATGGCGGCTGTGCGAAATATTTCACAAGCATTCAATATCTCCGAAACTATCACCGATATCACCCAGGAATATTTTACGGTGATAAAGGGAACTACTAGAAGTTCACCTATGTGACTTTTGAAAACCTGGTAACTACAAAGCCAACATGGCGGCAAATCGAATTTGCGACTTTTAAGTAGACGTTTATCGCGATTTAACCAACCGAACGCAATAAAACTTGGTACAGTATATGTTTATGCATATTGCAATACACCGACATCTAACTTCGTTCAATTATTTACATAACCTCAAGATGGCGGCTGTGCGAAATATTTCACCGGCATTCTATATCTCTGAAATTATTAGCGGTATCACCCTGAAATTTTCTACGGAGATAAAGGGCACTACTGGAAGTTCATCTATAAGACTTTCAAAAACCGGATAACTACAAAACGAAAATGGCGGCCAAGCAAAGTTGAAAATTTATATAGACCTTCCTCGCGATTTAATTATCCAAACCCAATGAAACTCGGTACAGGAAATGTTTATACACATTGCAATGCACTGGTATCTAATTTAGTTCAATTTTTACATAACTTCAAGATGGCGGCTGTGTGAATTTTAAAATTAAGTTTTTATTTCTTTTGTCGTAATAATGCGATCGAAGTGAACGTTTGAATAATGAATCTACGCAATAATTTTCCTTTATGGTACATGTCTCTATGGCCTATACATATAACAATCCAACATGGCGACCATCCGAAATATTTAGATGGATCTCAATATCTACGACTCTATTACAGCAATCAAACTGATTTTTTTAATGTTCGTAGGGGCTATGAACATAAGTTCACCTATAGGACTTTCAATAACCTGGTGATCACAAATCCAACATGGCGGTGACGCGAATATAAATATTCACGTGGTCGTTTCTCGTAATTTAAACATCCGAGTGCAATGACAATTGGTACAGTAAATCCTTGTACTAATGTTAATCCACTGGCATCTAACTTATTTCAATTGTTTCCATAACCACAAGATGGCAGTTGTGCGAAATTTTAAACCTCGTTTTTACTTCTTGTGTCCAAATCATGCGATTGAAATTTGATTACTACACGTACACAATAATCGTCATGTAACAGTGCATAACTCTAAGATCTACACAATACTTAAAAATCCAACATGGCGACCATCAGCTATATTTAGTCGGTTCTCAATATCTACGAATCTATTACAGCAATCAAACTGAAATTTAGTATGTTGGTAGAGGCAATTAACATATGTAGGATATATGAAAATAGGTTTTATAGTTCTTCACGGAACTACTTGTTTTTTATATATCGTATGGCGTTTAGTGCCGGGATTGTCCGAGGGTGAGCTACAAGTTCCGTTCAATTTCAAGTAGTTCCAACTTTAGCTACCAGATGTCACTGATACCTAGTGGTGAACGTTGGAACTTTGATGGAGAGTTCCAGCGAAATCAAACCTAGAAATTTAGATTCACACAAGTTTAGTCTATGGAAGGATCTGTTACATGCCATAAGTCTATGACATGGGACCGCTGGCAAGTCTATGACATGGGACCGCCGGCTTTACTTCCCCCACGAAGGATGACATACTGAAGGATTTTAATGCTCGTAAAAAAATCCGACGACTTCGGCCGGGTTTGAACCCGCTATTTTGGACATAGCAGTTCAGCATGCTACCAACTTCGCACCGAAGCCGCTGTAACCATTCCTTATTGAATCCTTGTCACTCCACTCATCCACCTTAACATTCTCATTTCTACCACTTCCATCTTTGTCTCTTGGGCTTTTGTAATCTGCAATATGGAGCATTGTGGCCTCACCATAGATTTGTAGGTTACGATATTACTGTACAGTCATACGTGTGTGTGCTTGGGTCTTCAGTCTTTTGACTGGTTTTGATGCAGCGCTCCCTTCTCCTTGTCCTGAGCTAATCGTTTCATCTAAGTGGGCGATTGAAAATAAAATGAAAATAAACACAAGAAAATGTAGTCTAATAAAAATAGGGAAAGTGCGAAGGCAAGATTTGCAATATAACATTGGCTCGGAAATACTTGTAGAAGAAGATTCTTGCAAATTTTTGGGCGTTCACGTAAGAAATGATATGAAATGGAGTAGTCATATAGGCTGTGTAGTTTCTAAAGCTTACAAATCCCTGCACTTTGTAATGAGGGTATTAAAAGGGAGTAATACCTCTGCTAAAGAATTAGGATATTTGTCACTTGTAAGACCTATTCTGGAATACGCCTCGGCGGTTTGGGATCCATATCAAATAGGGCTCATAAATGAGTTAGAAATAGTACAAAGAAAGGCCGCTAGATTTATGCTCATGACTTTAATCCCAGGAGCAGTGTGAGCCGTATGTTAAAGAAACTTGGGTGGGAATCACTTGAGGCTAGGAGGATGAAATCTAGACTCTGCGCTATGTACAACACGTAAACAAATCAATCAGCTTAGCAAACGTATGGAAAAGCCTACTTACATGGGTAGTGTGCCCTTTTAGCAAGAAATATGCAAATCACAGTATGCCAGCATTGCTCAATTCGGGATTTTCGGGGTTGTAGTATGTTCTCCCACTCTGTGACTTACACATTTTGGATTAAATAGAGGATACACTTGCAAAAATAACAACAAAATCAACTCCTATTTCAAAACATTTAATTAACCAAAATTATGGCGCTACAAACAATTAAACTACTGACCAATATCCTTCTACTTGTTCCAAGTGAACAAGGAATAATATAAGAATTAAACAAATATTATATTAAAACACATGGTTTCCTTTAAAACCAACAATTCATAATTATTTTTACTTCCATAAAGTATCTATCTTAAAGTTCCATATAAATACGAGCTCCTTTGGCTCGATACTTTCCAATAATAACGGTGTCATTCTTTTGTACACCTCAAATACTATTTTTATATTTTCTTATCATCAAAACAAATATATAATTACATTTAAAGTACATGTTAATTCTTTACGTAAATATTTGGGCTCTTCACATGTTCTCAGCATTTACCATCTCTCTCAAGTTTTACAAACTCACCATAGTGATCGGGAAAATACCTGTGTACTCCAGAGTTATAAAGATTACTTGACAAAGTCAAAAAATATGATTACTCCCGGAACCTAGTTATCTTCATTTAACTCGTGGAATCCTACTTCCATACAAGATTACAATAGGGATTGTTATTTATTTTATTTGTCTTATAAGACCATTATCACATAAGAAAACTACGATCTGAACTGGCAAGCGATAATTTCATCAACAAGGACCTCGGTTCAATTCCCGGGTCATTAACAATTTTAAACACTCACGGTGTATTCCTTCCTTCTTACAGACGGCCTTCACCAACCCTCCTACTATTAGGGTCAGACCGTATACTTGAACGAGATTTATGACTGGGAGGGTGACTTCCAGTCTAGTCTGCGGTTGGAGCTCTCTTCAATGCTTTTAAAACAAATCTCCCTTTCTTTCAGTTCTCTGGAGAGACCTGGCATTTTACTTCCCCTTCTACTTTCAACAATATTATTGGGCTCATAAACCACTTTCGTAACCTTGGCATTTATTAATTATAAAGGGTCCTCATTGATTGGGAAGAGTAATACACATTCTACGACGAATACTTAGGGGCTTCAACAACAAGACGATTCTAGGTTCGAATCTCTTAACATGCCTCGGGAACCATTCCCACATTGGAGGACTTATACAAAATGCGATTTAGGGTCGGCCGTGGCCTACATGACCTACGCTCAATAATACCATACGTTTGCTCCCTTTTATAATAATAACACACACATGGCCTCGTGATCTCTGTCACTATTGGAGGACTTACAACATATCTCAATTCACCGCAATCAACTACCCCTCATAAGTAATTTACCAAGTACATTTAAATTCTACGCGTTCCTAGCGTGACATTTTATTTTAATTGCGCTCCATTGCGCCATACATTATTTTACGGCCTAGGGTCTTCCAAAGAACTGATAAATTCCATATTAACAATTGATACATATTTCAATTTTTATATTAATCTTTTCCTATGACAATAATCGCTCTTTTTTTAAGAACATGCATTAACATCATGTCTTATACTTTTATTAAGGCTCCAACGCTCTCATTTTTATATCATTCAATTTGATCTTTATTTATATTTCCTTTATTATTATTATTATTTCTTTATTAATACGCTTGCTTTTATAACATTCGTCAAATACACTGACATTTTATACATACATTTCCTCTACAGGATTTATTCTTTCACATAATTACTTATAATTTCTCAAATTCTATTTTTGTTCAGACCGCGTTCTTATTCTGTAATTAGTTATTTCGGAACATCCCTTTTACTCAAAAACTCCGGTGGATTTGTACACAATCACTTCCCCGACACCAAAACATAATGAAAATCTTTACTCACATGTTTAAGGTCGTTTCTTGACCTTTCTCCTCGTGCGATGCGTCATTTTAGCCCACTTTTTTTTAAATGACTCCATCTTGTACAAATTCATTGCATGTACAGACATATCTTGACACATATTTAACACGTATACATTTAACACTAATAACATTTTAAATACACTGGTGTATCCGTTTAGAACACTCAATAAAAAAACTGAAAAAATATTACTTTTAACACAAAATCTTGATATATTTACACTTCACAAATTCTGATCACTAGGCCGCTATTTAAGCCTATCACACGTGATCTCTTGACCTCCCGTCTCCAAGGGTGAAATTTAGTAATGTCGGCTTCCTATCCTCTCTGAATATGAAAGTCTCGAATCATCTACTTCCTCCCTGCAATAGCACTCCTTCGAATCCCGTTCTTGACGATCTGCTCTTTCTCTGACACGAACGGCTCCCCTTTTAGATCCTATTTATTGATCTTAGCGAAAGTATGTTCTGTTCACGGTCCCCTTCATAATTTATCGGTGACCTATGGATTTTTAGCCTATTTTCAATTTTGAAAAAATAGGCTTATGAGATCACCTTTTGTCCGTGTGTGTGTGCGTGTGTGTGTGTGTGATTCGTGTGTGTGTGTCCCCCTAATAAAATCTAAACGGCTGGAGCGACTTCAATGAAACTCTGAAAGTTCATAGCACTATTCCCGGCGACCTCGACCGTGCCCTTCAAATTTTGTTACGACTCACCAATCCAACATGGCGGCTGTGCGAAATATTTCACCAGCATTCTATATCTCCGAAACTATTACCGATATTACCCTGACATTTTCTATGGTGATATAGGGAACTACTATAAGTCCACTTATGTGATTTTGGAAATCTGGTAACTACAAAACCAACATGGCGGCCAAGCGAATTTGCGACATTTAAATAGACGTTTCTCGCGATTTTACCAACCAAACGCAATGAAACTTGGTACAGTATATGTTTATATACATTGTAATGCACTGACATCTAACTTCGTTCAATTGTTTACATAATCACAAGATGGCGGATGTGCGAAATATTTCACCGGCATTCTATATCTCAAACTATTAGCGGTAAAACCCTGATATTTTGTACGGAGATAAAGGGCACTACTGGAAGTCCATCTATAAGACTTTCAAAAACCGTTTAACTACAAAACGAACATGGCGGCCAAGCGAATTTGAAAATTTTAAATAGACCTTTCTCGCGATTTAATGTTCCAAGCGCACTGAAACCTGGCACAGGAAATATTTATACACATTGTAATCCACTGGTATCTAATTTAGTTCAAATTGTTTACATAACCTCAAGATGGCGGCAATGCGAATTTTAAAATTAAGATTTTATTTATTGTGATGTAGTCATGCGATCGAAGTGAAAGTTTGAATAATGAACCTACGCAATAATTTTCCTTTAATGGTACATGACTCTATGGCCTATACATTTAACAATCCAACATGGCGACCATCCGAAATATTTAGACGATACTGAATATCTACGAATCTATTTTAGCAATCAAACTGCATTTTTTAATGTTCATAGGGGCTATGAACTTAAGTTCACCTATAGGACTTTAAATAACCTGGTGATCACAAATCCAACATGGCGGTGACGCGAATTATAAATATTCACATGGACGTTTCTCGCAATTTAACCAACCGCGTGCAGTGAAACTTGGTACAGTAAATCCTTATACGAATGTTAATCCACTGGCATCTAATTTATTTCAATTGTTGCCATAACTTCAAGATGGCAGCTGTGAAAAATTTTAAAATCTCCTTGTTTTTTCTTGTGTCCTAATTATGCGATTGAAGTTTGAATACTACACGTTCACAATAATCTGCACGTAACAGTACATAACTCTAGGACTTACATATATAAAATCCAACATGGCGACCATCCGAAATATTTAGTCGGTTCTCAATATCTACGAATCTATTACAGCAATCAAACTGAAATTTTGTATGTTGATAGTGGCAATTAACATAGGATATATGAAAATAGGCTGTATAGTTCTTCACGGAACTACTTGTTATAGCAACTAATACTTCTCGAGTCTTAGTGCTTTTGAAATAGTTCATCTGCTTTTTTGAAACAATGTCTATCGTTTCCTTCTCTCCTTCGCTTATTCGGTTCTCGCACTTCTAATCTTCTAGAATACTTCGCGAACCTTATTCTGTCTTTCCCTGCTCGGGTTCTTTAAATTTGATAAAATGTTTATCTCGTTGTTCCGGTACTTCCGTACGTTATGATACTTTTGGTCGTTTACTTAAAGACCTATTGCCCTGAGTCCTAAGTTCACAGCCTGCTTTGACTGTATTTTATGAACTTTTCACTCTAAATTTTATACTGTCGGACCTAAATCCTGTAACTAGGATTGTCCTAATTTTCAACACGACGATACTGTAATGTTACTTCTTTGCAACTCCTTACGGAGGCACGCAAGTTATTGATACCGCGACGCCCGTGGCTGTCGGATATTGTCTATGCGATGTGATGCAGCGTTTTCCCCTCAAGGAGTACTGGAAAACTGCCTTCGATGTGTTTCATCGTGACGCCCCCTCACGGACTGTCGGAATTCGGTGTCTGATATAGCACAGTGACGCGCCCTCAGGCCGTTTGATAACTGCATGTACTGATACAGCGTGACGCCCCCTCTCGGCTATCGGAAACTGCATGATTGGCTTGGTGAGGCCAGGAGTTTTATACTCTTTAGTCACTAAAAGATAAAATCCTAGTCCTTTTCGTAACCAACTTTTGAACTAATTGTCGTACAATTATAAAAATTATATCTCCAGAAAGCTCGTCTTCTCAACGTCAAATGATCTCACTGCGCATAAGAATCGATCGTGAAATTCTGAGATATTCATTAATTTGTAGTCTTCAGCTGCGTGGGTGTTGCTGTTCATTTTTAAATTCCCCACTCCTCTGGTATCAGTAATTCCCCGATGACGTATGCTGCATTTGCACTTTTCTCCTGTGCAAATATTAAAAGCTTTTTCTCTACACAAAAATCTCTAATCCGAAATGATTCACAGAACGGTATTTATTTACTTACTTTTATTCCTGCAAAGGGGTTAAATTTAATTATTCTTCTTCTGGCACAGCGGCGCTGTTGTCATTTTACTGCAAGCTAAGCTGGATTTCCGAGTCACGCTTCTCTGTCTTACAGTGAAAACTTTCCACTCGTTCTATTAATATCCATGACCAGCTCCCACTCAATGAGTCAAGAGGCATGATCTCATCTTCTGAACACCTGGTCCCAGCTGCTTGCACAACGTTAGGCTAGAACCCTTGCTTGAAATCTCTCTCCGTTCCCTTAGAGACTGTATGTTTCTTTCATTCCTTTCACAAATACATGGATTCGACCCCTTTTGAGCCAATGGTACATGGGTTCAGTAGTGAACCCGTCAGAGGACTGCCAGGATAGCCAACAACCGCAATGACTTCCCTAACATCTCATCCGTCGGACCTAACTGCCGGGAGGATCAGGTGAACTTCCAAATAGGCCAAAGTGGCACGAGAAACTGTAGTCCACGGGGATCGTGGTACATGGTGACGAAGGTCATAGACTGCCTAAGGAGAGGTTCACCTTAAAAACTAGACTGAGAAAAGAAACATCCAGACTTATGTAAAACACCGTGAAAATTTATTATAAATTTTACAAACCCATATCCTAGTTCGGAGGGTTTCTATCGGCTAATCCGCAAGCTAATAAATAATCAAAAGTAAAGAGCAGGTCCCTACCTGAGAAGTTACAGTAAACCCTCACGAAAGATCTGTCTCACAATAATAAAGCAACAACAGCAACACTAGGAAAATGGTACGACGCAAATCCCTAGGTCAAGTTACAAGATCAAGCTAATATCAGAATTTACATTTAACAGGATAGCAAAACAAATCTAAGTTAGGATGATACCATCTCCACATTTATATTTAACGTTAATTCATCTAGCTAAGTCCTATCAATTAATAACAAAATTTACGGCGGTGACGTCCGTAATATCAAACAATTACATTCAAAGCTAAGTGATCAGCCATAGAAAAAAACATCTAAGTCATTCTTAGGAACTAAGTGCTAATCAGCACACGAAAGGGTAACATAGAGGTTTCATACACTTTTACATCATTAAGTAAATAAATAAGAGACCACAGTTTTATTCAAATGCCTTCCTGCACCTTGGTTTACTGTTTGTAAGCCATAGTCATCTAATGTGTGTAGTTACGGTGACGACTGCGTAGTAAAGACTACGTCTAACATCGTATGGCGTGCGCTCCACCAGCTACGAACTCAAGGTTCGAGCAAGCTTCAGTCGCAACAAAAAGAGTGTCAGCTGTCCTCAAGTCATTTCCTCCAGGAAATACCTTCATTAGCACGGCTATGTCAGCAGGTTCCAAATGCTAATGAACAAGGTTAAGCAGAAAGAATTCGTTAGTTAGCTTTTGTTTATCAAAATTATGCGTTTTATTATTAAGATGTCGGTTTAGGTTATCGTTGGTTTATGGCGAATAATACTGACAAGCCTGGGCACGGAGCGTCTCCCCTGAGATCATCTCTGCCAAAAAGCCTCGCCTCAAAAGTCGGAATACAATCAACCAGCAATAACAACTCGGACACACAATAACACAAGTTACCAGCGGCGCACAGCTCGCGTTCAATAACTCTGGGATGGGCCTGGACACAAGCAGTTACCCTCCCAAAATATCTGGTCCACGGGAACAGTCCCGGACATGGTACACAAAAATACCTTCATACATGAAAAACCTCCCTAGCGGGGCTAGCCTACAACGTACTATAGAAACCTGACATAACTGTACTCGTCAAAACAACGGTACGCAACAGCGTTTAACTAACAAATGACAATCTACAGAACATATGATCAGATACAAGAATGGACACTGGGTTCCATAAGCTATAACTGAAATGAAAGGGAAAGTGAATGCTAAAAGCATTCTGTCCTATGTTGACATGAGTCTGTCTCACTTAGAAGCATGCGCTCTCAAACGGGCGCTGGGTAGAATTCACAAAACCTGTTCGTGTCGCCGCAGGCTACAAGATTCCTGCGCTGTATGACACAACACACTAACTAGGCCGGTAATTTAAGCAAGATAATAACTGTAAAACTGGCCTCATAATAATACCTTTACCATAGGTTATAAACCTCGAAGAATATGCGCACAAAAAGCACGCTATAAATCTGAATACAATCATATAACTCTGTCTTTCACATCAAAGACGTTTAAAAGGTAGCAATGTCACTCATTGCTGGAGCTCTCTGCTCTCAAAGATAAAATACACTTCAGTAGTTGCTTGTATCAAATATCAAATAAATACGTGTCATAACACTTTGACACAACAAAATAATAATACGCAAATTCCACTCTCTGCTGGATCTGCTTAATGATACGTTGGGAACTGGGTTCGATGCTGGGCAACGAAACATCCCTATTACTTATAAGGTCCACACTTGACCTGGATGGCTTCTGAGCTCATCTCTAATGAAATATAATGCAGTTACAAAACTGGTAATTACAGTCGATTACCCAAATGATACGACTACTCTAACGAAGTCAGGGGTGTAACATAGACTGGCTGCAAAAAATGCAGTTAAAGAAACATAACCATGGCATCAGATTGCCATAACTAAAGTCTGCAAAGACTTGAAAATCACCCCAGATAGGGTTAAACAAAGTAGCCTCAAATTGACTACTGTCACGTTTAGCAATAGGCAGAAAATGACATTCCACGACGGCCATCAAGCTGCACCAGTGTTGACCAAAATGTCAGACCCAAGGGTGACTCACAATCACTGTAGATAAATGACATCTAATTAGACTAATTACATTCCCTACCTATGAAATGGCTGTCACTAAGTTCGGTTGGTTCACAAACTACACTAATCTAACTATACCACCAGAAACTAGAGCAAGGAAGGGTGTACAAAACTCACGATATGAAGGAGCCCACACTTAGCTCTCTGTCTAACGACAAGAGTTGAACAAAAGCACCTCTGGCTTTCAGGATTGCCATCGTCCTCATCAGAACTTCCATCTGGGCTCTCCTAAAGACCAGGGTTCGGTCTGTCCCTGTAGTTGACCTCGTGAATGGACTGGACATGCCTAGGAAAGGCATCCTCGGTTCCTTCCTTCTCGTTTGATGTTCTAGAAGTTCCATAATCAAGCTGGTCCAATCCGAGACATCTCCCTCATACCATAATGGTATTAGCCCATGGTCTCGGCCTCGAATATGGTGTTGAAAATGTTTACCACGTGGGCGGTAGTATAAGACTTGTAGTAGTTCATTATTATCACTTGAAAATTACAGTATTCGTCGTAAATATCACTGGCTTTAAATATAACTGGTAACACAGCCTCTACACTTTGCAGATGTAAATGATAAATGGCCATGCACTGTTCTGCGGTTCCACACGTGTACATACGCTACTTTTTCTCTCACGTGGCATCCGTGAAATGGGCGTCGTTTTATTATAGATAAATTCACCGTAGCAATCAGTGTATAATGTACTTTTATAATCACACTTCTCCAAAGTAATAATATCACATTTACCTGTACATTTTCGCACCAGGCTCTCGGCCTTCCACAAACACGTGGGTGAAAAAATGTGGTGCTACAGAAATGTCGTAAATTTCACAATACTTGCCAAATAATTCACTGTGCAATTTGTGTTGATCACTGCACATCAACAACAGTGATTTGTAGTTCAGTTGTGCTCGATGGCACCTGATAATGATTTCCACGCTGAAAAGCGGACTGTTTGCCACGTCTAATGCGACGGATATAATTACACGCCTACACAGGGCGGATTCTCCAGACGTAGTGCCAGGAACTGCGTTCCTCGTGGAAGCAAGTCGTCAAAACTAAGTCGTTGAGCGACTACTTACATTCCTATTTGCGTATCTGCAATGATATTACCTTACCTTAAAGTGAAAAAACATTCTCCAAAATGTTTCGGTTACACTGAATGACGAAATGGAATATGCTGAGTCTCGTGGAAAGATAAAATTAATTAATAAGACCTCAGATAAATAATTAGCAGACTTCACCAAAGTCAAAAGTACGATTCTCCGCTACTTCAAAGAGAATAGTATAAGCTCTCAGCTTCTCGTAGCTTTCTGGGTGTGTTCAAAGGTACTACATCCCATCATAAATGTGGTGTCATGAAAAATATCACATGAACCTTAGCTCAGCGGGTTCATCTGCCTCTCCGTCGTTTCAAATATAATGTTGGGACGACATTTTTATTTGACTCAAAGTTCATTCATAAGTGATATTTTTTTTAGATTAGCTGCGTTGGAGGTTCCAATGCGCTCTCCTGTCCGAATGTCTTCAATCACATAACTTCCATTGTTCAGAGGTTGTCGGGCACGACTGGGGCCATAATATAAAGACAGAAATTTCCCATATATGCGGTCTATAGGACTTGAAATTCCGGGACTCCTTATAAGGACAAGGTCTCCCGCTACTAGTGGTTCTCTGAATCTCTGGCGTCTAGTTCTTCTCAAGCGTTTGGCAGCTTGCCTGTCCAAAGTGTCCCTTGCAGCTAAAAGTCTGCTGGCGTGTGATGGTTGTAAACAAGGTGGATTTACAATCACGCGATTCCATATTCTCATTGGCATCTGGTTCAAATGCAAAACCATGGGTATTTGACCAGTGCTCTCATGGACTTTTGAATTAATACATTTTGCCATAATGACTAGGACTTCGGTCCATCGCCAGTGTTCTTCCTGACAATACAGTCGACAGATTTTTGCGATAGTAGACATTACGCATTCTGCTGGGTTGCTCTCTGGATGGCGAATAGACGATAAAACATGACCTATTACCAACTCGTTCATAGCATTAGCGAATTCTGCGGAGGTGTACTGTGATCCATGATCAGTCAACAGGAATTGTGGCTTTCCTGACTCCGGTATCACTTGTCGTCAAATTCTCTGGATAATCTGGTGTGCGGTGGCTTTCTGAATCGGATGAAGCATCGTATATTTCGTCAAATCATCAATGGTTACAATTATGAAGTGATTCCCACGACGGGCCTTAGGTATTGGGCCATAAAGGTCCTGTGCGTATAACTCTCTAGGTTGAGTTGGGAGTATTGGTCTAGGTGGTTCCTTCAACAAGTGTGACGTGTACTTGTTCCGCTGACATGCGTCGCAAGCACGTAAACACTGTCTAACGGTGGTTCCTAGCCTTTTCCAAGTAAAAAACTCCTTGATGGTTGCAATGGTCTTGTCAGTCCCACCATGTCCAATGGATAGATGAACCATAAGAATAACAGATTCTTGATATCTCCTCGGAATAACTGCACGCAGTTGAGTGTGATCCTCGTCCACAAACTTATACAAGACGCGATGATAGATCAAATAATCATCTGCAACAGCAGCAATCCTCGCATAGTGAGCATCCTGTGGATTCATTCGTCGTTCCAGGAAACGGATAATATGCCTGAGTTCCTCCTCACGTCGTTGTCCTTCAGGTAGATGACGAAGTCGGCGAAGGTGTTCCTCGCATTCTCCCTCGATGTCAATGGCATTCACAGTGGCTTCAGGATTCCGGCTGAGAATGTCGGCCAACACATTCTCTCTGCCTGGTCGGTAAACAATTTCCAAGTCAAACTGTTGGAGAAACAGTGTCCAACGTGTGATCCTGTCGCTTGCCAGTCTTGTTCGTAAAATGAAGGTCAGCGCATGGTGATCGGTCCTCACAATAATCCTCTGGCCTAACAAAAGTTTCTGCCAGTACTCAAGTGCGTAAACAATCGCAAGTGCTTCAATCTCAGTGGTGAAATAATGAGATTCATGCGCTCTCAAACGTCGACTTAAGAAAGCGATGTAATGACGTTTCTTCTCATCATCCTCCTGCAATAGGATGGCACCTATTCCAATCGCAGATGCATCAGTCTCTAGAATAAAATTCCGGGAGTAGTCTGGATATTCTAACTGAATCGAATCAACCAGCTTCTGTTTAGCTTTTTCTGAAAGCTGTCTCGCATTCGTCATTCCAAGCCCATCTGCAATTCTTCTTCAGCAAACCTTGCAGTGGTGCGACAGTCTCAGAATACTTCTCACAATGAGCAGCAAAGAATTGGAGAATTCCTAGGAATTGTCTCACGTGTTTCACACGGGTTGGTGTTGGAAATGCAGCAACGGTTCTGATCTTTGCCGGATTCGGCCTCTATCCATCTCCATTAATTATGTGTCCCACAAATTTGACTTCTCTCTGGAAAAATCGACACTTGTCGAATTTCACTTTAAAATTAGCCTGTCGAAGATTCTCAAGAACAAGGCGTAAGGTTGTAAAATGTTCTCCCTCCGTTTCCGAAGCTATGATAATGTCATCCACGTAACATATCACCTTCTGTTTCACTTCAGGGGTCAGCTTCGCATCAAGTGCTCTAATTAATGCTGCTCCGGCATTTTTCACTCCAAAGGGTAGTTTTCGAAAGACATAGGTGGTCTGATCGAACAGAAACCCTGTATACTTCTGAGTATGCTCAGATTATCTGATATGGTAGTAAGATTGTACCAAGTCCAATGACGAAAATATTATCTTTCCCTTGAACTTCCTGAGGATGTCCCTAATCTTGGGCGGTCTGTCATGCTGAGGAGTTAGGCGTTCATTTAAAGCTCTTGCATCGAGACAAAGTCTCAAGCTTCCGTCCACCTTAACCACAGGTGTTATAGGATTCAAAAAAGGAGTCGGTGACTTCTTGATGGTGCCTGCTGCTTCCATCTCATGGATCTTCTTAGCAGCTTCCTCGCGGTGTTTCTCTGCGATAGGATAAATCTTCTTCTGGAATGGGGAATCATCCAGTAGTACAAGATCATACTCGTAGTCCAATATCTCACCAGGCGTGGTGTCGAATATATCTTCGTATTCGCTTAATATTGCATCTAGTTTCTCTCGTATGGGTGCTGATAATTGTTCTGCCTCTTCGTCGGCATCTAGTGTCTCCTCAATTTCCTTGCCATTTAAATTCTCAACAACGTTGACTTCGGATTCAAATTCCGGTTCTTCCTCTACTAAGTTCATTTGAATGGGTTCGTTCGGCTTAAACTCGACCGTATTACGTCCCATATCATTGATTCCATCATACTCCCGAATGAAGTCTGCACCCAATATGGCATCATGATGCAAGCCTTTCATCACAAGAAATTCGTGCAAGTACACGTGGCTCGAAATTTTCAAAGTGCATAGAATCTGGATTTTGCACGTTACAACACGGTCAGGTATGACTCCTCTGACTCCTACTGCAGAAACTGGCAGCTCTGTCACCTCAGAGTTTGCTTTCAGTCGGGCATGGCAATCGGCGGAAATGACACTTATCATCGCCCCAGTATCGATGAGAATGACTACGTTACATCCATTCAGGGTAGCTAAAATCTTCGGTAAACGCGTCAATTCGTAGTTGTGGTTCGTCGTTCGTCGTTCGTCTAATAGATCTTCCTGAATTGGCTCCCAGAGTAAGATGGTGGCAGTTACTCTGTGCTCAATCGGGTAAGAATCTACTGGTTTTTCGGCGTTTTTTTTCCTTCCTGGCGGGAAGTACCGGGCTGGTTTCGCTCCGTTTCTTCCGCCGTAGTACGTGTTTCCCTCGAAGTCGGGTTCTGATCTCCCCCTTCTTGTATTTCCTGAAGTTCACGGAGTTGCTGAAGATATTCACGACTCTCCCCTGCTGTTCCTCTCCAGTCTCGATCGGTCTGGTATCTGGGGTCTCGATCTCTATTGTAACCTCTGCTATAGCGGTAATCCCTACGGATACTTCCGTGTTGTGGGTTCCGGCTATTATTCCCTCGGTGGTCGTTATCGTGACGACGGTCTTCGTTCGTTCCTCGATCGAAGCGTCGATTCCAGTGACTACGACGGTCATCCCTCTGGTCTCTAGCATATGGAGTGTTGTTCCATTCTCTCCGACCACGATTATAGTCATTGCGCTGTCCAGAGCTCTCTTGAGTCTGTGTCTGCTGTGGCGTCTGGCACACTTTGTCCACAGTTGTCAAGTTGACATGTCGCTCTTCTCGCCTGTCAGCCTTCTACTGACGGTGTGTCGGAAACTGTTCGGTGTTAGCGTCCAATCGTCGCAAGATTTGGTCGCACTGCTGAAAAGTAGATGCTCCAGCAGCGATCAATACACGTTGCACGTCTGCAGGGTATTGCCAAACGATGGTGTTTACCAGGTCCTGCTCTGACAGTGGGGGTTGTAAGCAACGGAGTTTCGCAAGCTGGGTTGCGAAGTAGTTCACATAACGCGTCGGAGTGTTTGAGCTGTATCGGCGAGTGTACATCTCAGCTCTGATACTCTGCTGGATGTCGCTTGACCAGTAAGTCCTCAGTAAGGCTTTTCTGAAATCTTGGTAGCCTACAAATGAGTAACGGAAGGCTCTAAACCAAGTGCTGGATTGCCCCTCAAGCAAACGCTCAATAACTCGGAGTTCTCTCTCCGGAGTTACCATTGTGTCTCTCAAGTAGCTTTCCACATTTGCCAAAAACTCTACTGGAGTGATACCACTTCCAGTGCCTGAGAATCGAGCTGGTTGCTCCTCTCGTGAACGGATGATAGTCACATTCCCCAGCGTGTGCGCGGGTCTGAACGAATTCGGCATATAGTTATGCGTTGGCGTACTGGTCTCTTGACTCTGTCGGTTGTGTACTGGTTGTAAAGGATGTGCGTCAAAGTTTAACGCTTGACTCTGCGCTGAACCGGTAAATTGAGATGGTTGCGGTTCCATGGGTGCGCTCGGTTGAAAATGTGCAGGCATTATCCCTGCGGATTGCGATCCTGGTGTTGCCTGAGAGTCTCCCATCTGTGAAGGTAAATGTGTCTCTCTTGGATGCGTCTCCAGTCGGTCGAGACGTCTCTCGATAACTTCGAGCCCTGGGATGGTCTTAGCTGCGACCTTATTTCCCAGATCGTTGAGCTGCAATTCTATTCTTTCAACTTTGCTTTTGAGGTTGGTGTCGACTTCGCGAATAGCCGTCCTCAAGTTATAACTGAGGTCTAACCTCTCGGTTATCGCGACTTCCTCGAATCGTTTCTGTAGGGAGTCGATTTCTTCCTCGACTTTAGACATGTTGTCCTGGATCCTACCAACGTCATCTTTGACCTCGGCTACCTTTGCCTCCATAGCTGTCATATGTTCATTGAGGTCACCCCTCAACATCATGACATCGATCTTATGCTCTTCTCGATGAACATCAATCGTTTCACGTAGCCCTGTTACTGTCTCAGTCAATTCCGTAATATTCTTTCTGTTTGTGTTCAACTCGTCCTTGACCTCGATCATACCATCGACGATCGTCTTGACGTTGTTGTTGACTGCATTCGCTGCACCTCTCATCAGTATGAGACCTATATTCATGGTAGCCATGTCCTTCTTGACGGTATCCATGAATCCCTCGACGTGAGTTAAACGAGTTCCGAATTCTTCTCGAGTGTGCTCCAAGTCGGCCCTCATATCAATCTGGACTCTGTTAATTGTTGTCTGGATCTGAGCGGTGTGCTCCTCTAATCGGGTCTGCACGTCCTCCCTAGCTCTATTCATCTGATCAGTTAAACTATCTATACGCTGGTTAACTTCCTGATGGTGTCGTATAACATCAACCCTAACAGCTGCTAAACCTGCCGTAAGATCATTCCTAGCCTCTATCCTATGAGCGTCCATGTCGGCCCTGACCTGCGTTAGATCAGCCCTAACATTATTGATTGACTGGGTGTTAACCTCTAAATCCTGTCTCACATTGTTAATTGACTGGGTGTTAACTTCTAAATCCTGTCTGACATTGTTAATTGACTGGGTGTTAACTTCTAGATCACCCCGGACATTATTGATTTCCTGTCTAACTTGGTCCACATGACCATTTACAGTGTTGACAGCTTGGGTATTCTCACCTAAGTCACCTCGGACTTCACCTAAATCAGTCCTTACAGTACCTAAGTCAGCAGTAATCTGCTGGAGATTTGCATTGACACCTGCCATCATCTCCCCAAACACACGACGAATTGTTTCCTCATCCATGACAAGAAATTATTTGAGAAAGAGAGGGATCAATCTCTAATGGAACTTACAGCTATGATTAGTTACTTGGTGGTATAAAGCTTGTTTCATTTAAATAAACATCACGAGTACAGCTGAAGTATGCAAACTAAGTGCTTCTACATTTACAAAGACAACGGCGAGCAAAGCAAATTATTACATTTACTCAGGATGAAGCATCATCAAAGAAAATCCTATCCATCATTTATCCAACACAAAAGCCTCACCCCATGGACTTGTATCAAACATGAATGCCATGCGGTTAATTGATCTGCAGTACGACTTTCTATGTTCGTCCCAGTCCGGTCAATTTACCATTAATCAACATTTCGATCCTCTTAAATAACATGGAACTGACGGTCACCACGTTAACGTCGGCACATGAGTTGGGCGCCATTTAAAATTATCGTGTAGTGTATGAGCCCGTCAGAGGAGCTGCCAGGATAGCCAACAACCGCAATGACTTCCCTAGCATCTCATCCGTCGGACCTAACTGCCGGGAGGATCAGGTGAACTTCCAAATAGGCCAAAGCGGCACGAGAAACTGTAGTCCACGGGGATCGTGGTACATGGTGACGAAGGTCATAGACTGCCTAAGGAGAGGTTCACCTTAAAAACTAGACTGAGAAAAGAAACATCCAGACTTATGTAAAACACCGTGAAAATTTACTATAAATTTTACAAACCCCTATCCTAGTTCGGAGGGTTTCTATCGGCTAATCCGCAAGCTAATAAATAATCAAAAATAAAGAGCAGGTCCCTACCTGAGAAGTTACAGTAAACCCTCGCGAAAGATCTGTCTCACAATAATAAAGCAACAACAGCAACACTAGGAAAATGGCACGACGCAAATCCCTAGGTCAAGTTACAAGATCAAGCTAATATCAGAATTTACATTTAACAGGGTAGCAAAACAAATCTAAGTTAGGATGATACCATCTCCACATTTACATTTAACGTTAATTCATCTAGCTAAGTCCTATCAATTAATAACAAAATTTACGGCGGTGACGTCCGTAATATCAAACAATTACATTCAAAGCTAAGTGATCAGCCATAGAAAAAAAACATCTAAGTCATTCTTAGGAACTTAGTGCTAATCAGAACACGAAAGGGTAACATAGAGGTTTCGTACACTTTTACATCATTAAGTAAATAAATAAGAGACCACAGTTTTATTCAAATGCCTGCCTGCACCTTGGTTTACTGTTTGTAAGCCATAGTCATCTAATGTGTGTAGTTACGGTGACGACTGCGTAGTAAAGACTACGTCTAACATCGTATGGCCTGCGCTCCACCAGCTACGAACTCAAGGTTCGAGCAAGCTTCAGTCGCAACAAAAAGAGTGTCAGCTGTCCTCAAGTCACTTCCTCCAGGAAATACCTTCATTAGCACGGCTATGTCAGCAGGTTCCAAATGCTAATGAACAAGGTTAAGCAGAAAGAATTCGTTAGTTAGCTTTTGTTTATCAAAATTATGCGTTTTATTATTCAAATGTCGGTTTAGGTTATCGTTGGTTTATGGCGAATAATACTGACAAGCCTGGGCATGGAGCGTCTCCCCTGAGATCATCTCTGCCAAAAAGCCTCGACTCAAAAGTCGGAATACAATCAACGAGCAATAACAACTCGGACACACAATAACACAAATTACCAGCTGCGCACAGCTCGCGTTCAATAACTCTGGGATGGGCCTGGACACAAGCAGTTACCCTCCCAAAATATCTGGTCCACGGGAACAGTCCCGGACATGGTACACAAAAATACCTTCATACATGAAAAACCTCCCTAGCGGGGCTAGCCTACAACGTACTATAGAAACCTGACATAACTGTACTCGTCAAAACAACGGTACGCAACAGCGTTTAACTAACAAATGACAATCTACAGAACATATGATCAGATACAAGAATGGACACTGGGTTCCATAAGCTATAACTGCAATGAAAGGGAAAGTGAATGCTAAAAGCATTCTGTCCTATGTTAACATGAGTCTGTCTCACTTAGAAGCATGCGCTCTCAAACGGGCGCTGGGTAGAATTCACAAAACCTGTTCGTGTCGCCGCAGGATACAAGATTCCTGCACTGTATGACACAACACACTATCTAGACCGGCAATTTAAGCAAGATAATAACTGTAAAACTGGCCTCATAATAATAAGAATATGTGCACAAAAAGCACGCTATAAATCTGAATACAATCATATAACTCTGTCTTTCACATCAAAGACGTTTAAAAGGTAGCAATGTCACTCATTGCTGGAGCTCTCTGCTCTCAAAGATAAAATACACTTCAGTAGTGGCTTGTATCAAATATCAAATAAATACGTGTCATAACACTTTGACACAACAAAATAATAATACGCAAATTCCACTCTCTGCTGGATCTGCTTAATGATACGTTGGGAACTGGGTTCGATGCTGGGCAACGAAACATCCCTATTACTTATAAGGTCCACACTTGACCTGGATGGCTTCCGAGCTCATCTCTAATGAAATATAATGCAGTTACAAAACTGGTAATTACAGTCGATTACCCAAATGATACGACTACTCTAACGAAGTCAGGGGTGTAACATAGACTGGCTGCAAAAGAATGCAGTTAAAGAAACATAACCATGGCATCAGATTGCCATAACTGAAGTCTGCAAAGACTTGAAAATCACCCCAGATAGGGTTAAACATAGTAGCCTCAAAATGACTACAGTCACGTTTAGCAATAGGCAGAAATTGACATTCCACGACGTCCATCAAGCTGCACCAGGGTTGACCAAAATGTCAGACCCAAGGGCGACTCACAATCACTGTAGATAAATGACATCTAATTAGACTAATTACATTCCCTACCTATGAAATGGCTGTCACTAAGTTCGGTTGGTTCACAAACTACACTAATCTAACTATACCACCAGAAACTAGAGCAAGGAAGGGTGTACAAAACTTACGATATGAAGGAGCCCACACTTAGCTCTCTGTCTAACGACAAGGGTTGAACAAAAGCACCTCTGGCTTTCAGGATTGGCATCGTCCTCATCAGAACTTCCATCTGGGCTCTCCCAAAGACCAGGGTTCGGTCTGTCCCTGTAGTTGACCTCGTGAATGGACTGGACATGCCTAGGAAAGGCATCCTCGGTTCCTTCCTTCTCGTTTGATGTTCTAGAAGTTCCATAATCAAGCTGGTCCCATCCGAGACATCTCCCTCATGCCATAATGGTATTAACCCTTGGTCTCGGCCTCGAATATGGTGTTGAAAATGTTTACCACGTGGGCGGTAGTATAAGACTTGTAGTAGTTCATTATTATCACTTGAAAATTACAGTATTCGTCGTAAATATCACAGGCTTTAAATATAACTGGTAACACAGCCTCTACACTTTGCAGATGTAAATGATAAATGGCCATGCACTGTTCTGCAGTTCCACACGTGTACAGACGCTACTTTTTCTATCACGTGGCATCCGTGAAATGGGCGTCGTTTTATTATAGTTAAATTCACCGTAGCAATCATTGTATAATGTACTTTTATAATCACACTTCTCCAAAGTAATAATATCACATTTACCTGTATATTTTCGCACCAGGCTCTCGGCCCTCCACAAACACGTGGGTGAAAAAATGTGGTGCTACAGAAATGTCGTAAATTTCACAATACTTGCCAAATAATTCACTGTGCAATTTGTGTTGATCACTGCACATCAACAACAGTGTTTTGTAGTTCAGTTGTGCTCGATGGCACCTGATAATGATTTCCACGCTGAAAAGCGGACTGTTTGCCACGTCTAATGCGACGGATATAATTATACGCCTACACAGGGCGGATTCTCCAGACGTAGTGCCAGGAACTGCGTTCCTCGTGGAAGCAAGTCGTCAAAACTAAGCCGTTGAGCGACTACTTACATTCCTATTTGCGTATCTGCAATGATATTACCTTACCTTAAAGTGAAAAAACATTCTCCAAAATGTTTCGATAATACTGAATGACGAAATGGAATATTCTGAGTCTCGTGGAAAGATAAAATTAATTAATAAGAAATCAGATAAATAATTAGCAGACTTCACCAAAGTCAAAAGTACGATTCTCCGCTACTTCAAAGAGAATAGTATAAGCTCTCAGCTTCTCGTAGCTTTCTGGGTGTGTTCAAAGGTACTACATCCCATCATAAATGTGGCGTCATGAAAAATATCACATGAACCTTAGCTCAGCGGGTACAGTAGGAGCGATCATCCTTTCAAAGTTAAGGGCCGACCACAGCGAACAAATTATGGTAAATATTCTTTCGTAAACCGTGCCATTGATAATTGGAACTCTCTACCTGCCGCAGTCTTTGAGCCTTTTCCCAAACATATAGGTGTGTTTAAGAAAAGACTGACTATTTATGAAAATACTCCAGTTTAATTGTTAGTGAATTGTTATGTACAGTTATTTATTTGTTATGTATATCTAATTTGCCACCGGGGGACACACACCCAATTGTAAATAAACGAATGAATGAATGAATGAATGATATAAAATAATAGCTTTATAAATAAGACTGCTGCCAAACCACCGCACATATCAAGGCTGAAAAAAATTGGCGTTTTCTGATACTCATTTAAATAATCGAAAAAAAAAGAAAAGAAAAGAATATCAGCCTAGAATGCATTTGTGCATAGCTAGCACGCCTTACATCCAAGGCAATCTGTTTAACAAATTCTAACCTTGGTCTACCCCTACAGTTCTTGTCCTCGACCCTTCCTTCCATAACTAATTTCGCTATTCCTGGGAGCCTTAGTACCTGTCCTACCAAGCTATCTATTCTCTTCATTAGCATTCACCAGAAACATGTCTCCCCTCCCATGCATCATAATACCTCTTCAATTGTTACTCCATACACCCATCTGATCGTCGTCATTGTCCTGTAACATCTCAAATGCCTCTTTTCTGCTGCGCCAACAGTTCAAGTTTCACTTCCATACTTCAGATAAAGTTGTTTCAAAAATGACTTCTTAACTCCTAAATCTATATTCGACGTCAACGGATTCCTCCCCTAGGGGCTCACAACTTGTGGGACGTGTGTTGGCAACCACGGGACACCAGCTGAGTCCGGCATTGCTTCCTCTTACTTATGCTTGGGTCCACTCTGTTATATTTCCTCTCGACTTCCGTTGGTCAACTCTTGTTCTCGACGGTATTAGGGTATCCGAGGCCTAGGGAGTCTTTCACTTTTCCGCCTTAATTGGCCCTTGTCTCATCTTTCCTGATCTCTCATTCGTCGAGGGGTCAGAACTCTTGTTTTCTTTTCATTGTACTGTATATCCTGCCTTTTGCTCAAGGCCCTCTAGAAGGCAGGGTGTGTTTAGCCCCACCGCTTAAGGTGCACCCTGGATTGTGCTACACTCTCAAGGGCTCACGTCTGGTGAGTTAGCGACCCTGAGGGCATCCTGAGCTGGGTCAGGTTTTTCTCCTCCTTCCATTGCCTTTGGGGCGGTCCCTCTCCTCTTTACCTTTCCTATCTGCCTTTCCCGGCTCTTCTTTCCTCCAAGTCCCTTAATTCATATTCTTCGAGGGTTGAGGGCATTTCCTTTCCTCCTGTCTTTTATTTCCCTTATTCTTATTTGTTATTTTATTTCCTCTTCTAGTTTGTGAATATGTCGTTAGTTTTAGGTATAGTTTCATTTCATTTACATTTCCACATCACCCAAACCATCAGGGGCCGATAACCCAGATGTTAGGCCCCTTAAAACAATTATCATCATCATCAGCAGCAGATTCATTTTCAGCAGAAATGTTTTCCTTGCCTGAGACAATCTACTTTTTATCATTTCAAATGATCTTGTCGACTTCGTCGTTATGCTTGGGTCCAACGTTATGCGTTACGGAGACGGAAGTGACGTCATGCAGCCGCGCGGGAAGTGACGTCATGCAGCTGCGCGGGAACTCAGTGCGTGACGTCATGCAGCCACGCGGGAAGCAGAAGCTAATGGTTATTGGAGTCTGTTGAAAGAGTCCTGCGGCGTCGAGCGACCTGGGGCTTTGAGCGAAGCGAACACAAGAATACAGGGTGACTTCTAAAGAGGTGTGCAGGATGTCAGAGCAAAATATAGTAAAATATGCCAGATAGCAATACAGGGTGACTCCTAAAAAGGTGTACAAGATGTCACATAAGAAAACAGGGTGACTTCTAAAGAGATATACAAGATGCCATATAAGAATACAGTTTGCCTCCTAAAGAGTTGTGCAGGATGTCACGGCAAATTACTGGGTGACACTTAACGAGGTGCCCGCGCGGGAAGCCTAGGTTAATGGCTAATGGAGTATGTTGAAAGAGTCCTGGGGCTTCGAGCGAAGCGAGAAGCCCTCCTGAGCCTTTCTAACATGTGTAGCATTAGTAGCATGCGTCATTTGAAATGATATAACGTCTAGTTTTTCAGACTGACTGTAATTTTTTATATCCTCTTTGCTTCGTCCATCACTGATTATTGTGCTTGCTAAGTAATAAAAGTCTCATACTTCCTCTATCTTTTCACCTACCAATTTGATATCCTTAGGGGTTCTGTTTCATTTCGGCTGTATTCCAATAGCTGTGTTTCAATTTTGTTGATTTTAATCATGAATTATTCCTTCAATACGGATAAATTTAAACCAAGAAGTTACCCTTTGTCAACCCTGACCACAGCCTGCGTTTCAGTTTGTCTGTTGCAGCCTTCGCTCAATGTCATAATCCGTCAGGATGCTTAGCATCTCTTCCCTTCGTACTCACCTACAAAAGACAACACAATACAAGTTGGCGAAAGGATATATCTTACTCTGACAAGTGAAAATTGCGATGGATGTGAACCCAAGCTTGACCAAGCTGTTGGAATCCATTAATCTCTTGTACCTTCCAAACCTCTGCGATAAATAATGTGTCTGGCTTTTTGTGTCTGTCCAATTTACATTCAGTCTTCATACCAGGCGTATCATCATTACTATTCACAAGAGCTGTCAGCAAGAACTCGGAAGTCTCATCTGTGTTCCTTGGATTCTTCCTGTCTTCAGGCCCCCAGGGCGATCATTTTACGACCTCATAAAGTTCTTGCACGTAGCACTCTAACGTGACTTAGTACTTCGCCAACCTCATGCCTCAGCGAAAGTCTTTTCGTTGACAAGCAAACCGTTTCTGAAGCACGCCAGAGAAAACAAACCATGAAATTAGAGTAATTCTAATCTGCCATTTTACTAGTGTCTTCTTCTTCTTTCGAATAACCCATTTGGAGGGTACGATGAATCAACGCTGGCTATTGTCCATTGTATTCAATTCCCTTTGTTTCCAAATTACCTTCATCCTTCTCGAGTGTCGATCTTTCTCCTCTTGAATCCACTTTCTTCGAGTTCTTTCTTTCTTTCTTTCTTTCTTTCTTTCTTTCTTTCTTTCTTACTTTCTTGAAATTCTGCCTTTTGAATAGCTTCTCTGAAGAGTGATCTGTTTGCTATTGTGTCTGCCTGAATTCTGGCGTTTGTCATATCATTGTCAATTTCAATGAACCGTGTGGGTTTGGATTTGTAACTATTTAGTAAGTTGAAGATCTGTTTAGTTAGTCTACTACTTTCCATTCTATAAATGTGCCTGAAAAACTGTAATCTTCTCTTTTTCAATACATCAGTTAATTTTTCACATTTCAAATATAAATATTTGGTCGTAACCTATATTCTGCGATATTATTTCGTTTAGCTCTCAGTATTATTCTCAGAATTTGTCTTTCAGTCGCCTCTAATTTGTCTAAATCACCAAATCTTGTTAATTTAAGAGTTTCTGCCGCATACAGAGTTTCAGGTCTGACCACTGTTTGATAGTGCCTTAATTTAGTGTTCCAGGATAAGTTTTTAGCCTACTTTCGATTTTTTTCAAAAAATGAAAGTAGTCTTATGAGATCAACACAGAGCGAAATATTGTGTGTCTGTGTGTGTGTGTGAGTGTGTGTGTGTGTATGTGTGTGTATGTGTCTGAGTGTGTGTACTCTGAATGCCTGTCCCCAGCCCCCCCCTTGTCAAATCAAACACGGT
Source organism: Meconema thalassinum (assembly GCA_946902985.2). Lineage (NCBI taxonomy): Eukaryota > Metazoa > Arthropoda > Insecta > Orthoptera > Tettigoniidae > Meconema > Meconema thalassinum. The sequence goes on along the minus strand of OX336400.1, from coordinate 82,909,570 downwards.
GAAACCGAATTGAACGAAATTTGGTACAGAGGTAGCACTAGCAAAGGGCACCTAGTGTCATGTTTTATATCGCCGCCATCTTGACGAAAACGTAATGGCGGCCACCCAAATGTTCTAGGCTTAAATCAAATTACCACCAACCTAATCATCTGATCCCTACCAATTTTTTCCAACGTTATACCTTTACGTACGAAGAATCTTTCGACCGAACTACAAGGTCATCAGCCCAATAATTTGCGGATGGCGGCCATGTATGTGTGCAAATCGATTCCCCCTATCTACTCAAACACGGTGAAACCGAATTGAACGAAATTAGGTACATAGGTAGCACTAGCAAGGGCACCTCATGTCATGTTTTATATCGCCGCCATCTTGACGGAAACGCAATGGCGGCCACCGAAATGTTAAAAGATTAAATCAAATTACGACCAACCTAATCATCTGATCTCTACCAAATTTTGCAACAACATACCTGTATGTGAGAAGCGTTCTTTGACCCAGCTACAAGGTCATCAGTCCAATGGTTTGCATATGGCGGCCATTTAGGTGTGAAAATCGATTCCCCTATCAATCCAAACACGGTAAAACCGAATTGAACGAAATTTGGTACAGTGGTAGCACTAGCAAAGGGCACCTCGGCGTCATGTTTTATATCGGCGCCATCTTGACGGAAACAGAATGGCGGCCACCCAAATTTTAATAGCTTAAATCAAATTACGACCAACCTAATTATTTTATCTCTACCAAATTTTACAACAACATACCGTTTTGTGGGAAGCACCTTTTGACTGAACTACAAGGTCATCAGCCCAATAGTTTGCAGATAGCGGCCATGTATGTGTGCAAATCGATTCACCATATCATTTCAAACACGGTGAAACCGAATTGAATGAATTTTTGTACAGACGTAGCACTAGCGAAAGGCACCTCATATTCATTTTTAATAGCCGTATAACACGTTGTATTTCAACAAGCTACTGCAATCAACATTCAATTATACTCCTTGAAAAGGACAAAGAGTTATAACAATATCCATGCATTTAGGAGAAAGTAGGCTATATGATTTTTACTGAACATCTTGTTCCATCTGACTCTTTGGGAAGCGGCTAACAGTAGAATGCTGAACTTCTATGCCCAAGATCGCTGGTTCAAAGCCGGCCAAAGTCGTCGGATTTTCTAAGAGCGCTAAAAATCCCTCAGCATGCTTTCCTTCGGAGGGGAAGTTTCAACGTTCGTTGCAAGTTGCTGGTTGCGGTGGCATCTAGTAGCCAAGTTCACAGCTAGGTGTCGTTGACGGTAGTATTTGGTACAAAATTAGGAACAACTACTTTAAATTGACCGTCTACAGACTTTACCTGAATTACAGACTAATACAGTCATCACAATTAACACCGTTTATCAGACAGATTCTACACACACACAAAGTACACGTGGTTACATGACCACGTTGTCGCAACCCATAAACTGAGAAACCAACCAACATCTCTGCGGGAGATAAAATTTTGCGTGGAGAAGTAACAGACTGCTAGATAGTTCCACATCAGTTCCAACCCATGCATAAGGACAGTGTGATCACACGTGAAGAACTATACAGCCTATTTTCATATATCCTACTTATGTGAATTGCCCCCTAGATTCGCCCCCTAGATTCGTAGATATTGAGAAACGACTAAATATTTCGGATGGTCGCCAAGTTGGATTTTATATATTATGAAGGTCCTAGAGTTATGTACTCTTACATGAAGATTACTGTGTACGTGTAGCATTCAAACTTCAATCGCATGATTAGAACACAATAAGTAACAAGGAGATTTTAAAATTTCGCACAGCTGCCATCTTGTGGTTATGGAAACAATTGAAATAAATTAGATGCCAGTGGAATAACATTCGTATAAGGATTTACTGTACCAAGTTTCACAGCACTCGGATGGTTATATTGCGAGAAACGTCCATGTGAATATTTATAATTCGCGTCGCCGCCATGTTGGATTTGTGATCACCAGGTTATTTAAAGTCCTATAGGTGAACTTAAGTTCATAGCCCCTATAAACATTAAAAAATTCAGTTTGATTGCTATAAAAGATTCGTAGATATTCAGAGCCGTCTAAATATTTCGGATGGTCGCCATGTTGGATTGTTAAATGTATAGGCCATAGAGTCATGTACCATTAAAGGAAAATTATTGCGTAGGTTCATTATTCAAACTTTCACTTCGATCGCATGATTACGACACAAGAAATAAAAACTTAATTTTAAAATTCGCAATGCCGCCATCTTGAGGTTATGTAAGCAATTGAACTAAATTAGATACCAGTGTATTACAATGTACATAATCATTTCCTGTACCAGATTTCATTGCGTTTGGAACATTAAATCGCGAGAAAGGTCTATTTAAAATTTTCAAATTCGCTTGGCCGCCATGTTCGTTTTGTAGTTAACCGGTTTTTGAAAGTCTCATAGATGAACTTCCAGTAGTGCCCTTTATCTCCGTACAAAATTTCAGGGTGATACCGCTAATAGTTTCAGAGATATAGAATGCCGGTGAAATATTTCGCACAACTGCCATCTTGTGGTTATGTAAACAACTGAACCAAATTAGATGTCGGTGCATTACAATGTGTATAAACATATACTGTACCAAGTTTTATTGCATTTGTTTGTTTAAATCGCCATGTTGGTTTTGTAGTTACCAGGTTTTCAAAAGTCACATAGGTGAACTTCTAGTAGTTCCCTTTATCACCGTAAAAAAATTGAGGGTGATATCGGGAATAGTTTCGGAGAGATTAAATGCTGGTGAAATATTTCGCACAGCCGCCATGTTGGATTGGTGAGACGTAACAAAATTTGAAGGGCACGGTCGGGGTCGTCCGAAATATTGCTATGAACTTACCGAGTTTCATTGAAATCGCTCCAGCTGTTTAGAAGTTATTAGGGGACACACACACACACTCACACACGGACAAAAGGTGATCTCATAAGCCTATTTTTTCAAAATTGAAAATGGGCTAAAAATGAACCCCAAATGACAAGAAGTTTACCATCCCCATAAGACAATAAAATGTTAAAAATATGCATACAAAGACGAAAAAAAGTTAATTAACCTCTAATTGTAAAATACTTTCTCGCAATAAATGAGGTCTGATCCTCCTACGAAAGCCTGCATATTTTGCCTATTATATAGCCTATCCCCTAGTTTTCCGGGTGAAATCTAGCTCCGCCTTCCGGCGTGCCGAGAAGAATTGTATATATACTAGCAGAAGTAACCGCTCTTCGAACGGTCTTCGGCATTAATAACCAGACGTTATCATTTGAGCTACTGTTGCAATGGTTAGGGGCTTGTTATTCCTTCATATGTTTATCAGAGCGAAGTTAGTATTCTGGGAATATCACATACACTGTTAATTTAAGGGCCTTAAAATGTAGTTTTCGGAGACTCATAATAGACTCCCGAATTTTGTGTCCCACATTGAGAAGCGCAACATATGCTTTGGTCGTCCTTCCAGGATAATTTTTATATTTCGCCTATTTTAGCATGTATTTTGAAAAGTTTCTTCCCATACCAATCCTTCAATGATAAGTACGGTGAAGAGTTTTATAAATGACTCATGGATACCTAATTTTACGATGCTCCAAACATTCGAACACGAGTAATAGGCGTACATAAAGATACACAGAAAGGCCGAAAATCCCTAAATATGCCTTTCTTCGGAGGGGAAGTAAAGCCGGCGGTCCCATGTCATAGATTTATGGCATGTAATAGAACCTTCCACTAACTACAATTGTGTGAAGCTAAATTTGTAGGTTAGATTTGATTAACGCTCTATTAGTTCCATAGTTTTCCGGTTGCGGTGGCATCTAGTAGCCAAGTCACAGCTAGGTGTCGTTGACGGTAACATTTGGTAGCAAAAGTAGGAACTACTGGAAATTGATCGTCTGCAGTCCTTACCTGAAATACAGTTAACACACACTAATATAGCCATCACAATTAACACCGGTTAGCAGACAGATTCTACACACACGAGGCTAAGTGAACGCGTTGTTGCAGCTTCTAAACTGAGGAACCAACCAACCAACCTACAACATATTACCCAGAAGTCCGAATATGGATATATCAAACACACGGTTTCAAACAAAATCATCCTTACGATGAACCCGTTTGTCGAAAAATAAGTTAGAATGTGCTGAATCTAAATTCACCTAACGTGTACTTCCTGACGTGAAAATAAAATTTAAAACCTCGTAGACGAAACGCAATACACCTCACATAAAGACTGACCCTCACCGTTGTGTAAAGTCCCCATCCACATGAAGACACCTTTAACAAATTATAAAGGCTTGTGGTGCATGGATATTCAGATTTTTTAGCCACCAATGGCCCAAATTACTAATAGACGCACAAAATACTATTTCAACGGAGTATTTTTTTGAAAATAATCTTGCTGTTTGGAGATATAATTCTGTACTACATATCACACGTGTAAATCACGTGAAAAATTCTAGGGTACCCCTTGACCCCCTTATGCGCATTGATGAATTTGACAGTCTACGTTGGTTCCGTGATAACCTTATAGCCATTTGCAAACTTTCACAGAAATGTAATAAGTGGAGGGGCATTGATTTTTACAGAAATAGATGGATCGTTGGATGTCTTCTCTTGAGAACTTGATGTCATGTTTGCCGGCTTGCATTCATTCATTAGTTTATTAAATTAAATTAGTTTTCTGGGAATGTCTCAAAAACTGTTGGTTTTAGAGCCTTAAAATGTAGTTTTCGGGAACCCTCGAGTTTTGTTTCTGCCACCGAGGGGCTAATAATGAGCTTTGTCTCGTCGTTGTATACCGAAATATAATAATACTAATAATAATAGTAATAATAATAATGATAATAATATAATAAATACAATATAGGGATAGGGATATGAAAGACCTGCCGTACCACACCCGCACGTGAAAATCGCGTGACAAAATTCTAGTGTACCCCTTGACCCCCTTAAGCTCATTATACGTATTGATGAATTTTACAGCTTAATTTGGTTCTGTGATAACCTTATAGCCGTTTGCAAACTTCACAGTAATGTAATAAATGGAATTGCATTGCGTCTTCAGAAATAGATGGTCCTCTGAGATTTTGTTGCCATGGTTACCAGATTTCATAAATATACACAGAAAGTATGCCTTACTTCGGAGGGGAAGTAAAGCCGGCGGTCCCATGTCATATATTTATGTCGTGTAATAGAACCTTCCACTAACTACAATTGTGTGAAGCTAAATTTGTTGGTTAGATTTGATTAACGGTCTATTAGTTCCAAAGATTGCCACCAGGTGCCGGTTGAGGTGGCATCTAGTAGCCAAGTCACTGCTAGGTGTCGTTGACGGTAGCATTTGGTAGCAAAAGTAGGAACTACTGGAAATTGATCGTCTGCAATCCTTACCTGAAATACAGATAACACACACTAATACAGCCATCACAATTAACACCGGTTATCAGACAGATTCTACACACACTCAAAACACACAAGGCTACGTGAACGCGTCGTCGCAGCTTTTAAACTGAGGAACCAACCAACGTACAACCTATCACCCAGATGTCCGAATATGGATATATCAACCACACAGTATCAAACAAAATCATCCTTACGATGAACCCGTTTGTCGAAAAAAAAAAAAAGGGAATGTACTCAATAAAGGCTTGTGGTTCATGAATATTCAGGTTTAAGGTAGATTTCATTAGATAATAATAATAATGTTATTGGTTTTACGTCCCTTTTAACTACACTGGCTTTTAGAGACGCCGGGGTGCCGGAATTTTGCCCCGAAGGGGATCTTTAAAGTGCCAGTAAATGTACTGACACGGCTCCCTCGCATTTGCGCACCCTCAAATGCCAGCTGACTGCGCCAGGTTTCGAACCTGCAACCTTGGGCTCAGCAAGCGAGAACGTTACCCCTGAGCCACGCAGCCAGACCAGATTTCATTAGAAATCTAACTATTGCAATGGGTACCATGTTTCGACTTCCGGAAAATTTCGACATATCTTCACGTTTCACATCCCCTAGACCCCAAAACCACCGTCAGCTAAAAAGTTTATTTATAATTTATGTATATATATATACATATATCACTTTCTTGTGGACACTATAACTACCGCAATTTTGCACCAATCAATTTGAATTTTTTACATAATATGTATCCCTATAAAATTTCTGTCGAGTTCGTTAATGGGCACAATCGGTCGACGGGGGTGAAAATGGGGGTCTTTTTTCGAAAAAAGAAATATCGCTATAACTCTCTTAATATTTGAAATATCGAATCCATTCAAAGTTCATACAATGTGTTGAATAAGACCCAAAAATTTATGTTTGAAGAGTTTTTTGATAGCACCAACCATTGACCAAAGGGGTGGGAAAAAAGGGTTTTTCGGGAAACATTAATCATATCTCTCTTAATAGGCACAATTCCAAAACCGTACAAAATGGACAATATTCCCTTAATAATTACCTAAAACTTTTGTCTGAAAGAATTTTTGATATGACCCACCATTTCGCCAAGGGATGAGAAAAATGATTTCGGAATTATAAGAAAATGCCAAGAGCTATCAGAGGTTGCCATGACAACACTACTAAATTGATGAGGGATGAGCCATCAGACGTTGCCATGACAACGCACTTGCACGCGATCACACTCAGCTTTCCATCTGACTAACAATAAGTGAGAAGCGGCCTCGGTGACGTAACTGGTAGTATGCTGAACTTCTATGCCCGAGTTCACGGGTTCAAAGCCGGCCGAAGTCGTCGGATTTTCTAAGAGCGCTAAAAATCCCTCAGTATGCTTTCCTTTGGAGGGGAAGATCCAGCGTTCGTTGCGAGTTGCTGGTTGCGGTGGCATCTTGTAGCCAAGTTCAGAGCGAGGTGTCGTTGACGGTAGTATATGGTAGCAACATTAGGAACTACTGCTTGAAATTGACCGTCTGTAGTCCTTACCTGAATTACAGACTAATACAGCCATCACAATTCACACTGTTTATCAGACAGATTCTACACTCACCCAAAGTACACGGGGTTACATGACGGCGTTGTCGCAGTCCCTAAACTGAGGAACCAACCAAAATCTCTGCGGGAGATATAATTTTGCGTGAAGAAGTAACAGACCGTTACATAGTTACACATCAGTGTCGAAACCTTGCATAAGGACAGTGTGACCACAAGTATAAACAAGATGTTCAGTAAAGAACATATAGCCTACTTTCTCCTAAATGCATGGGTATTGTTATAACTCTTTGTCCTTTTCAAGGAGTATGATTGAATGTTGGTTGTAGTAGCTTGTTGAAATACAACGTGCTATAGGGATATTAAACATGAATATGAGGTGCCCTTTGCTAGTGCTACCTCTGTACCAAATTTCGTTCAATTCGGTTTCGCCGTGTTTGAATTGATAGGGGGAATCGATTTCCACACATACTTGGCCACCATCTGCAAACTATTGGGCTGATGTTCTTGCAGTTTGGTCAGAATATGTTTCCCACATAAAGATATGGTGTTGCAAAATTTGGTAGAGACTAGATTATTAGGTTGGTCGTAATTACATTTTAGCTTTTAACATTTGGGTGGCCGCGATTACGTTTCCGTCAAGATAGCGGTGATATAAAACATGACACTGAGGTGCCTCTTGCTAGTGCTACCTCTGTACCAAATTTCGTTCATTTGGTTCCACCGTGTTCGAATTAATAGGGGGAATCAATTTTGACATAAAGATGGCCGCCATCCGCAAACTATTACGCTAATGACCTATTAGATTGGTCAAAGGATGCTCCCTCCATAAAGGTATGTTGTTGCAAAGTTTGGTAGAGATCAAATGGTTATGTTAGTCGTAATTTGATTTAAGCTTTAAACATTTGTGTGGCCGCTATTACGTTTCTGTCAATATGGCGGCGATATTAATCATGACACTGAGATGCCCTTTGCTAGTGCTATCTCTGTACCAAATTTCGTTCCATTCTGTTTCACCGTGTTTGAATTAATAGGGGGAATCGATTCTGACACTAAGATGGCCGCCATCCGCAAACTATTAGGCGAATGACCTATTAGATTGGTCAAAGGATGCTCCCTCCATAAAGGTATGTAGTTGCAAAATTTGGTTTGAGATCGGATGATTAGGTTAATCGTAATTTGATTTAAGCTTTGAACATTCGTGTGGCCGCCATTACGTTTCAGTCAAGACGGCGGCGATATAAAACATGACACTGAGGTGCCCTTTGCTAGTGCTACCTCTGTACCAAATTTCGTTCCATTAGGTTCCTCCGTGTTCGAATTAATAGGGGGAATCAATTTTGAAATAAAGATGGCCGCCATCCGCAAACTATTAGGCTAATAACCTATTAGATTGGTCAAAGGATGCTCCCTCCAAAAAGGTATGTTGTTGCAAAGTTTGGTAGAGATCGGATGGTTATCTTAGTCGTAATTTAACTTAAGCTTTGAACATTTGTGTGGCCGCCATTACGTTTCTGTCAATATGGCGGCGATATAAAACATGACACTGAGATGCCCTTTGCTAGTGCTACCTCTGTACCAAATTTCGTTCCATTCGGTTTCACCGTGTTTGAATTAATAGGGGAATTGATTTTCACACAAAGATGGCCGCCATTCGCAAACTATTAGGCTAATGACCTATTCATTTGGTCAAAGGATGCTTCCTCTATAAGGGTATGCTGTTGCAAAATTTGGTAGAGATCGGATGATTAGGTTAATCGTAATTTGATTTAAGCTTTGAACATTTGTGTGGCCGCCATTACGTTTCCGTCAAGATGGCGGCGATATAAAACATGACACTGAGGTGCCTTTTGTTAGTACTACCTCTGTACCAAATTTCGTTCCATTCGGTTGCACCGTGTTCGAATTAATAGGGGGAATCGATTTTCACACAAAGATGGCCGCCATTTGCAAACTATTACTCTGATGACCTATTAGTTTGGTCAAAGGATGCTCCCCCCATAAAGGTATGTTGTTGCAAAATTTGGTAGAGATCGGATGATTAGGTTAGTCGTAATTTGATTTAAGCTTTGAACATTTGTGTGGCCGCCATTACGTTTCCGTCAAGATGGCGGCGATATAAAACATGGCACTGAGGTGCCTTTCGTTAGTACTACTTCCGTACCAAATTTCGTTCCATTCGGTTGCACCGTGTTCGAATTAATAGGGGGAATCGATTTTCACTCAAAGATGGCCGCCATCCGTAAACTATTACGCTGATGACCTATTGGTTTGGTCAAAGGATGCTCCCCCCATAAAGGTATGTTGTTGCAAAATTTGGTAGAGATCGGATGATTAGGTTAGTCGTAATTTGATTTAAGCTTTGAACATTTGTGAGGCCGCCATTACGTTTCCGTCAAGATGGCGGCGATATAAAACATGACACTGAGGTGTCCTTTGCTAGTGCTACCTTTGTACCAAATTTCGTTCAATTCGCATTCACCGTGTTCGAATTGATAGGGGGGGACAGACATTCAGAGTACACACACTCACACACACACAGACACACACACACACAGACTCACACACACACATACACATACACACACACAGACAGACACACTTTTTTCGCCCTGTGTTGATCTCATAAGTCTACTTTCATTTTTTGCAAAAATCGAAAGTAGGCTAAATAAAAATGTACCCCGAATGACAAGAAGGTTACCGTCCCCATAAGACAATACAATGTTTAAAATATGCATAAAATAACGAAAAACAAAGTTAATTAAGCTCCAATTATAAAATACTTTCTCGCAATAAATGAGGTCTGATCCTTCTACGAAAACGTGCATATTCTGCCTATTTTCGCCTATCCCCAAGTTTGCCCGATGAAATCTACCTCCGCCTTCCGGCGTGCCGAGAGGACTTTTTTTTAGCCTGCAATGGCCCAAATTCCAAATAGCACATAAATACTATTTCAATTCAGGAATTTGTGAAAATAATGTTGCTGTTTGGAGATATGATTCTGTACGACATATCACACGTGTAAATCACGTATAAAAATTCTAGGGTACCCCTTGACCCCCTTAAGCGCATTGATGAATTTTACAGTCTAAGTTGGTTCCGTGATAATCTTATAGCCATTTGAAAACTTTCACAGAAATGTGATAAATGGAGTGTCATTGCTTTTTACAGAAATAGGTGGAGAGTTGGATGTCTTCTCTTGAGAACCTGTTGTCATTGTTGCCGGCTTGCATTCCTTCATTAGTTTATTAAATTCAATTAGTTTTCTGGGAATATCTCAGAATCTGTTGGTTTTAGAGCCTTAAAATGTAGTTTTCGGGAACCCTCGAGTTTTGTTTCTACCACCGAGGGGCTAAAATGAGCTTTGTCTCGTCGTTGTTTGCCATAATATAATAATAATATTAATAATGATGATTATAATAATAATAATAAATACAATAAAGGATAGCGATATAAAAGTCCTTCCGTACCACACGCGCACGTGAAAATTGCGTGAATAAATTCTAGTGTACCCCTTGACCTCCTTAAGCGCATTATACGTATTGATGAATTTTACAGCTTAGTTTGGTTCCGTGATAACATTATAGCCGTTTGTAAACTTCACAGAAATGTAATAAATGGAATTGCATTGCGTCTTACAGAAATAGATGGTCCTATGAGATTTCGTTGCCATGGTGACCGGCTTGAATTCTTTCATAGATTATTAAATGAAATTAGTTTTCTGGGAATATCTCAAAACCTGTTGGTTTTAGGGCCTTAAAAAGTGGTTTTCGGGGTCCCTTTATGGCCCCCGAGTTTTGTTTCTCAATATGAGGGGTTGTAAATAGGTTTTGTCTCGTCCTTCTACGCCTATTTCAGCATGTATTTTAAGGGGTAGGCCCCCTTTTATGAGAGGTACGGAGAAGAGTTACATCAATGATTAGTGTGGTGCCTCTTATGGATACCTGTATCAAATTTTACGTTGATCCACCCAGCCGTTCTCAAGTTATTGGGACTCAAAGTTGTCCGCAGACACACAGACAGACAGACAGATAGACAGACAAAAAATTATTTTTGCGCGCATCCGTCATAAAACAGTCTGAAACGCGCAAATAACGCAAATTTCCGTGAAAATTGAGAAAAAACAGACAAACTTTCATTTTTATATATAATTATAACTAGCAGAAGTACCCATTCTTCGAACGGTCTTCGGTATTAATAACCAGATGTTATCAATTGAGCTACTGTTGCAATGTTTAGGGGCTTGGAACCTGTTTGTTGGCAAAGAAAAATTATTAGTTAAAATGTGCTCTCAAACTAAATTTACCTAACGTGTTCTTCCTGGCGTGAAAATAAAATTGAAAACTTCGTAGTCTACTATTTCTATTCAGGAATTTTTGAAAATAATGTTGATGTTTGGAGATATAATAGACCTTCTGTACGACATATCGCACGTGTAAGTCGTGTGAAAAAAATCTAGGGTACTCCATTTGCAACCTTTCACAGAAATGTAATAAATGGAGTGGCATTACTTATTCCAGAAATAGATGTAAAGTTGGATGCCACCTCTTGAGATACTGTTGTCATGGTTAGTGGCTTGCATTCCTTCTTTAGTTTATTAAATGAAATTAGTTTTCTGGGAATATCTAAGAAACTGTTGGGTTTAGAGCCTTAAAATATAGTTTTCGGGGACCCTTTACGGCTCTTTGAGGGGCCCCGAGTTTTGTTTCTGACCCCAAGGGTTCGAAAATGAGCTTTGTCTCTTCGTTGTACGCCATAATAATGATAATAATTAAAAGAATATTACTAATAATAATAATAATAATATAACAAAATAGGGATAGGGATATAATAGACCATCCGGACCATACCCGCACGTGTAAATCGCGTTAAAAAATTCTAGATTGCCCCTTGACCCCTTAAGCGCATTATATGTATTGATGAATATTTCAGCTTAATTTGGATCCGTTATAACCTTATTGCCGTTTGCAAACCTTCACAGTAATGTAATAAATGGAATTGTATTGCGTCTTACAGAAATAGATGGACCTCTGAGATTCTGTTGCCATTGTTACCGGCATGCATTCCTTCATTAATTTATTAAGTGAAATTAGTTTTTTGGGAATATCTCAAAAACTGTTGGTTTTAGGGCCTTAAAAAGTGGTTTTCGGGGTCCCTTTAGGGCCCCCGAGTTTCGTTTCTCACATTGAGGGGCTGAAAATGAGCTTTGTCTCACGCTTATTTCAGCATGTATTTTAAGGGGGTAGACCCCCTGTTATGAGAGGTACGGAGAAGAGTTACATCAATGAATAGTGTCGTGCCTCTGATGGATATCTGTATCAAATTTTACGTTAATCCACCCAGCCGTTCTCGAGTTATAAGGACACAAGAAATTGTCCACAGACAGACAGACAAAAATAAATTTTTGCGTGCATCCGTGGCAAAACAGTCTGAAACGGGCAAATATGTCAAATTTTCATAGAAAAGCCGAAAAATCAGACAAACATTCATTTTTATATAATAGAGAAGGGATATAGGGCCTAATAGACCTTCCGTACCACACCCGCACGTGTAAATCGCGTGAAAAAATTGTAGAGTACCCCTTGACCCCTTAAGCGCATTGTATGTATTAATGAATATTTCAGCTTAATTTGGATCCATTATAACCTTATAGCCGTTTGCAAACCTTCACAGTAATGTAATAAATGAAATTGCATTGCGTCTTACAGAAATAGATGGACCTCTGAGATTCAGTTGCCATTGTTACCGGCACGCATTCTTTCATTAATTTATTAAGTGAAATTAGTTTTCTGGGAATATCTCAAAAACCGTTGGTTTTAGGGCCTTAAAATGTGGTTTTCGGCGAGTTTCATTTCTCACATTGAGGGGCTGAAAATGAGCTTTGTTTCACCCTTCTACGCCTATTTCAGCATGTATTTTAAGGGGGTAGGGCTCCTTTTATGAGAGGTACGGAGAAGAGTTACATCAATGATTAGTGTGGTGCCTCTGATGGATATCTGTATCAAATTTTACGTTGAACCACCCGGCCGTTCTCAAGTTATAAGGACTCGTAGAAGTTGTCCACAGACACACAGACAGACATACAGACAGACAAAAATTTTATTTTTGCGCGCATCCGTCATAAAACAGCCTGAAACGCGCAAATATCGCAAATTTCCGTGGAAATTCAGAAAAAACAGACAAACCTTCATTTTTATATATAGAGAGAAGATATATAAGATAAGATATCTCATGCCCTTTGCTGCATTCCCTTCCAGTGCGAATTTAGTAACTGTAACTATTAAAGAAAGCTTTCCAGTCGTTAGTTAGTTATTGTTGTTTTAAGGGGCGGAACTACGAAGTCATCTGCCCCTCTTAACACAGATTAAAGAATACGAATTTGGAATTGAAATTAAAATTTTGAGGTGGACACCTAAATTTAAAAGACCTACATTTAAAAAATATATATATAAAAATAAACAAAAATTACGGAAAAACAAAAAATTATCATTCAAAAACGAACAAGTCGTTGAGTCCATTTATACTGGAAAATTTAAATTGCTGGCCCTAACCCACTCTCACTTATAAAGCGGATAACGCGATCAGCAGCCACCGCGTCATCGGCTAATATAAGTTTGAGTGTCATCTGCAAACCAAGGTTTCTTCGTAAGTCAGCAAGATCCAGACACTCGGTGAAAATGTGGACCACGGTGAAAACGGCTCCACAGGTACAAAGTGGGGGGTCTTCCCTTCTCATTACGTACGAGTGGGTGGATCTTGTATGACCTATCCTTAGCCTACACAAATTGACGGACACCCTCCGTGACTGGAAAGAGCTCCGCACACGCGAGTAGTTCCCTTAATCGCTCTCAGTTTACTGGGCAGTGGGTCAGCTAGCCACTGACTCTCCCAAAATGCTAGAACTTGTCAGCGTAACTGAGAGCGAATATCTCTAGCGGGTACCCCCATTGGTCGAGGTGGTAGTGATACCGCCTCTTTTGCAGCTTGATCCGCTAACTCATTTCCCGCAATTCCCATGTGGCTTGGAAGCCACAGAAAGGTGATTCGAGTGTCAGCGTGGCACAGCCCGGCTAGTAGGTCGTGGATTCGCTGCACTAGGGGCTGTTGCGTGAAACATGTAGCAATTGACTGAAAACTCGAAACATCAACAACAACTTTGACATTTGTTTTTCAAGGAGGTATATTCATATTTATTTTTTTCATTCAGGCGAAGTTTTTAAGAAGCATGAAGGCCTACTGTGAAAAATGAAATCTTCCTTCAAACAGGTTATTATAATTTTCATAAACTTTGCTTGATCGCGGTCGAGCGGCGGGCCACTTAAATGCTATTTAATTACTAAAACTTACATACTAGAAGAAATGGAAAACAAAAGGAGAATAATGCAAATGAAGGACAGGAGGAAAAGAAATGCCCTTACCCCTCGACGAATGAGGATTGAGGAACTTGGAAGGAAGCAAAGCCATGAAAGGCCGATAAGAAAAAGAAAGAGGAGAGGGTCCGCCCCAGAGGCAATGGAAATAGGTGGAGGGGGAGAGGGGGACCGGACCCAGCTCAGGGGGTTACCAACACCCGAACTCACCAGCCGAGAGCCCTTGAGGGTGTAGCACTATCGAGAGTGCTCCAGAGGTGGTGGGGCTACAAACACTCTGCCTCCTTAAGGGGTAGAGGTAGACCTCAAGATGGGCTTTGACTAACAAGGGAAGTAGGCTATCAGGTAAGACAGGTCGAAGCCTATTTTGAAACTTTGTGGACGCAATCGTTGTACTATAAGGCTCCGAAATCATGTGGCGAATCTCTCAAATAAATCAATGGGAGGTAGCGATTACAGTACATGTTGGAATGGACAGCCCTGACCGCCCAAGCCCTCGAGACCGATGGGAAGTAGCCAAACGCTCCAGTCAGCATATACGCCCTGCCTCGCTATTACTCCGAGTGCCACAGGGATGTCCAGCTCCTCCAGCCGTCATGGCTGCGTACCAGGATGTCAGGTATGATTTCGGTGCCTTTCCGCACGTTGTCCTGTTATATGTGATGTTGTACACAAAGTTTCAAGATAGGTTTCGACCAGTCCTACCTGATACTTCTCTTGTTAGAAGAGCGTGGAATGGAGGGCAGTGGTGGAAGAAGAAGAGCTATGGAAGAGGCTTGTTCATTCCCACACCTGGTCTGCTGGAGTGGAGAATCGATGATGGTGATGAGTAAGGTTCGGATGTTAAGGAAAAGTCATATTTTTTCCTGAGCTCATTTTACCCGAAATCTGAATATAAGTTTGAATGACGGGTCCCTGACCACGTTTAACGCAATTTGTTGTTGCCTATAAATGCATATTTCAGCCATTTTTATTGGTTTGGTCATATTTGATCATATTTTAGTGATATAAGGTCATATTTGGTTATAATTTCAGCATTTTTGTTTAAATTGAAGC
Source organism: Meconema thalassinum (assembly GCA_946902985.2). Lineage (NCBI taxonomy): Eukaryota > Metazoa > Arthropoda > Insecta > Orthoptera > Tettigoniidae > Meconema > Meconema thalassinum. The sequence goes on along the minus strand of OX336400.1, from coordinate 82,894,161 downwards.
GTCGTTAACAAGGTACGCGTCGAGTTTCAAACACAGGATTTCCGAATAGTGTAGTAGATATATGTTTCATTCTTTTCCCGGAACAAGCAGATGGCAGGATTAGAAGACCTGATTCTAAGAAGGCGCTCATCTACGGACTTACGCCGACAGATATCATAAAGCATGCTAATACTTCTTTTTTTTTCTTTTTTTGTTTTCTTTTAGAAAAAACCGAGCAAGAACTGCATCTCAAGGCTATGATACTGAATGAATGTTGAAAATTGTAATGTACTGTAGCTCTCTGTCAGTTTGTATGATTAAGTATGTCTGGTGTATTATCGCTGATCACGTTATGGCACTTAAGACGTTTACTGTATCTTAGAGATACTCTACCTATCCCAAAAATTCATGTAATATTTCATAGTTTTTTAGGTCATATTTTTTAGTTTTTAGGTCATATTTAGCTAGTTCTAGGGCATATTTGCTTGCATATTTTGTACTTCTTCAGGTCTTAAACTGCCGAACCCTAATGATGAGTGGGGTTTCAGTATGTTTACATGTGAACTATTGAATTATTATTGTGGCTAACTTCAGTAGTGATGTCGTCTACACTACGCTGTTATTTATATTCTAAGGCAAACGATTAGGGGCAGATGACCTCGTAGTTCCGACCGTTAAAACAACAATAACTAACTAACTTAAGTCAAACGTTCCTATTGCTTGCCACGGTGGGTGAGTTGTTATCGTGTCGGGCTACCAACCCCAAGCTTGCAGGTTCGCTCCTGGCCGTGGTAAGTGATTTTTTTTGAAAGGTGACAAAAATCACGACATCCATGCCATACGTTGTTGGCATGTTAAAGAACCTATTTGAATTCAGTAGGCCGTGTTCATAATGGCAAAATAAATTTCGGGATTTTCCGCCAACACAAAGTTCTTCCATTCTCTACTAGAGCGCGCTAAAGTGTCAAGGAGCTTAGATATCTAACCTCCTTGACTTTCATAGTGTTCCGAGGAACGACGAAATTCGACATGCAAGCTCCCTCTGGGTGTCAAATAACAAAGGTTGCACCCTGCACCCGAGGCCATACGATATTATTATTTATTTATTTATTTACATTGTTTAGACCCAAAGGATCACATTAAGCAAATTATGTTCTGGTGCTGTTCTTCATGTTCTTCCAGAACTCCTTCATCATCTCACTGTGTCGGACTCGACGTTCCTCCGTCCATCCTTTCCCTGGTCTCCTTGGTCGATCTTCATGTGTGACTTCCCAACTGTGGATCTTACGTCGGAATGTCATTCGATCGTCTAAGTCTATTGTTATGATGTTGGCACTTTCGAGATCAATTTGGACTTGGGTAACCCAGACTGTTGTCACTTCAAGTTTTCGTAAGTAAGTCAATATTCTCTTTGTTAGCCGGTCGTCATTCAGTCTCATAATGTGGCCGTAGAATCTCAGTCGTCGCTTGCGGAAATCTGACTCGATGTTAGAGTATCTCTCTGTGATTGTGTGTGATTGCAGACGATATCCATCATCTGTGAGTTTAGGGCCCAATATTTAACGGATGATTTTTCTCTCAGCCTTCTTGATATTCTCAAGATCCCCTTTGTAGTTGAGGTTTAGTGTCTCGCTGGCATGAAGTGTCTCAGGTTTGATGACAGTCGTGTAGTGTTGAATTTTGGTGTTGATGCTCATGCATTTCTTGTTGTAAATATGTGCGATTTTTCCGTATGATTACCGCAATTTATGTTCACGAGATTATTGCGCCACTCTTTCCATACCTGTGGGTTCAATAATTTCACCCAAATACTTGAATTGATTAACCCTGTTTTTCATACCGTACTCTGTGAGTAAATTTTGTGCTTGAATGTGTTTTGACGATATAAACTCGGTCTTTGTGAAGGAAATTTGTAGTCCGACCTTTTCAGCACACTCTTTTAAGACCTCAATCTGAAGAATTGCCGTTCGTTCATCTGCGGAGAGGATTGCAAGATCATCCGCGAAAGCGAATCATGCCACGTCGATATTATCCTTTTGCCTTCCTAGCATGACGGGCTTCCAGGTATTCCGACTCCTCAGTTCATTTCTCCATTCTTTGATGACCTTCTCTAGGACGATATTAAAGAGTAGAGTGAGAGCCCATCACCCTGCCGTACACCTGTCCCGATGAGGAAAGGTTCAGATACTTCACCAAGGAACTTGATTTTGGAAGTTGATTCAGATAGGGTCTGTTGGATGAGGCGTCGTGATTTCGGGTCGAGCGTGTATTCTTCGAGTATATTAAGGAGGGAATTGGCGGTCGACAGAGTCATAAGCTTTCTGAAAATCGACGAATTCGCAGATGGTTGGGAGATTTCGTAAAGCTCGAAGTTTCAGTGTGGACTTGAGGTTGAAAATTTGTTCAATACTTGATCTGTTTGGTCTGAACCCTGCCTGGTATTCACCAATGAGAGGCTCGAGCTGTTCTCGTGTGCGTTGTAGGAGGCAAGCAGAGAAGAATTTGTAAGGTACAGAAAGGAGGGATATCCCTCTATAGTTATTCACATCCAATCTGTCTCCTTTTTTGTAGAGTAAGTGAATGAGTGCGCATTTCCAATCATCTGGGAGTTTATCACTTCGCCAGACTTCTTGAATGATCTGTGTAATTTCCTGCAGTGATCGTGGTCCAAGATTTTTCAGCAGTTCCGCGACAATTCCGTCTTCTCCTGCTGTCTTTCCATTCTTGAGGTTTTTTTTTTTTTTTTTTTTTTTTTGATATGGCGAGTGATTTCTTCTTGTGTTGGTGGATCAGCGTCTGGCTTGACGTGTTCTGGGGTCGTATGCAAGAAATGTTCAGGGGGTTCGGGACACTTAAGGAGCCCAGAAAAGTAGCGTGCAAGTTCATCGCAATTTTCACGATTAGTAAGTGCCAGTTTTCCATCCTGTTTCCTAAAGGTTAAATTTGGCGGTGCATAACCCTTAATATTATTCGCGAAGGTCCCGTAGAAATTCCGACTATCGGAGTTTCTGAAATCATTCTCCATGAACTTAAGTTGCTCAGTGATATAATCACGCTTGGCATTCCTGATAATCTTGTTTGTCTGTTTGCGGATGTCGAGGAAGTGTCCCAGGGTTCCTGGTGATCTACTGCTGTTGTATTTTTGGAATGCGATTCGGCGATTGGCAATGGCTTGATCTCGCTCAGAATTCCACCATGGATGTTTTGTCTTTCTTTTTAGCGGGATCAGTGCTTTAGCTTGTCCGATAATTTTGCTACGAAAGTCGTTCCAGTTATTCGCCGGTTCCTTTTCCCATTCCTCTACAATATTTGTTTCTTGAATCATAGCTAAATCGAATTTCGGGATATGTGGTTTGCGACGGTGAACTCTCTTTGGGGTGAACTTTACTTTGATTCTTGTAAGGTAGTGATCCGAGTCGATATTCGCGTCTCGTCGGACTTGAACGTCGTGAATGGTTCTGTAGTGGGAGTAGGAAATGGCGACGTGATCAATCTGATACTCACCGAGGTGTTGGATCGGAGATCATCATGTTTTCTGTTTATGCGGTGATTTTCTAAAGTGCGTGGACATAATTTTAAGGTTGAATTGGTGACAGATGTCAAACAGACGCGTGCCTTTAGTGTTCGTGTTTTTGAGTGCGGAATATTTACCGACGAATTTTCGATAGATTTTCTCTTTGCCAAGTTGAGCATTGAAATCTCCCATGAGGATTTTAACGTCGTCGCGGGAAATATTGCTCATGATGTTCTCAAGTTTGTTCCAGAATTTTTCAATCGTTTCAGGGTTCTTCTTATTGTCAACATTGGTCGGGGCTAGCGCATTGATGAGTGTGAAATTTTTGTTGGCGCATTTGATGCGCATGGTCATGAGCCGACTATTGACGGGTGTAATTTCCCTGACGGAGGTGATATTATTATTATTATTATTAGTATTATTATTATTATTATTATTATTATTATTATTATTATTATTAACGTTCCTATTTAAAACCGGTGGTCTAATTGCATGGTAATACCTCAATGTGGCGAATACACAAATGATACACTGCACGAGAATGGAATAGGTTATGCCAACTTATCTGGTATTAGCAAACCCCACCCCCGGCTTCGCCCAGTATCATTAATGGATTACCCAGCGTAAGCTTAAAAGGCGCACGGACGACAGGTCCCAGACGCAATTCAGAACAGCCGAGGTGAACAGCGATACTCCAAAGTCATATACTCTTCTCTGAAGTCTTAACTCGACACGACTCGACAGTTTGATGCTGGCCGAAACTGGGGTGATAGGCTCACTCGCTAGCTCATAAACTCGCTCCGAAGCTAGTAATTTCAATTTCCACTGAATGGAGATTGTTGGAAGAAATTAAAACGTAAAATCACTTATAGTGGACGATGTATTTAAGGTAGAGATATGCTGTCGCGGACTTTTTGTAGAACTTTTCATGCTGAACAATTCTTACACTCATAGTACGAGTATATATATTTATAACGGTTTACCCAGAGTACGCTTAAAAGGCGCACGGACGGCAGGTTTTTCTTCGACTCGATTCACTGGAAAAGTTACCGCTCGGCTTGCATTAGTCATAAATGAATATGTTTTTCTACAGGAACCTTCCTCGAGAAATACTTTACAGAATGGTAAAAACCACATCAAAATCCATAAAATTATTAAATGTAATCAAAATAAACTACATTGGTGGTGCTCGCGGACCGTAGTTTGGAGTCGTCTGGTCTATAGACTACATTGTATTGTCTAATGATATGTTTCCTGATTGCCTGACTTTTAAGTTTATGGTAAAGGTTTTACCGTCTTGCATTCACCAAGGAAACAAAATGGCGGGCTATTATACCCAATCTTTATAAAGCCTTGCAAAAAGGAAACTCTACATCGGCAACACGCGAGGTAGAGCAGTTTGATTACTGTCCTTGGGCGATGCTGGTTAGCTATAAACGGCACTAATCATATAAGCCAACACTGGTTCTTAAGTAGGGATATTTAGGCTTATTTGAGAAGCAAATGAGACGTACGTGAACTGATTATTCAACTTTCGTTAAACGGATATTGACATAGTTTATGCATCATTTTTTTCTCTCTGTCCAAATGGTAGTTGTTGTTGTTGTTTGTTGATTCATTTAGGGGCTTCGCAACATCATGTCCATTTACCCCTGTGGAACCTGTACGATAACCTGTGTCATTGTAATGACTGTTCTACTGTGTATGTGTATTTGTAAGTGGTCCTAATTTAGGTGCTACCTAGTTATTCGAGTTTTTGTTCGAATTTTCAGCCTTTTGACTGGTTTGATTTTATCTCTACATAGCTACCACACCCTACATCCTAGACGACCTGTTTAACATATTCCAACCTTGGTCTACCCCTACAATTCATGTCCTCGACCCTTTCTTCCATTACTGAGTTTGCTATTCCCGGATGTCTTAGTATGTCCTACCAACCTATCTCTTCGCTTCATTAGCAGTCACCAGAAACATCTCTCCTCTCCCACTAGCCTTAATACATCTTCATTTGTAACCCTATTTACCCACCTGATCTTCATCATTCTCCAGTAACACCGCATTTCAAATGCTTCTATTGTCTTCTTTTCTGCTACGCCAGCTTCCCAAGTTGCACTTCCATAGAGCGCCACGCTCCTGCCAAAATGTTTCAAAACTAGCTTTCTATTACCTAAATCTATATTTGATTTCAACAGGTTTGTTTTATGTAGAAACTAGCAGGTACCCGCGACTTCGCTCGCGTCATAGTCGTGTCATATTGTTATTCAATGAAATGCAGGTTTAACCCCATTAACACCACTTTAGAACCTGAATATAAAAAAACTCCTTAGTAGACGTTTTCGACACACAAAAAACATATCCCCAAAATAACATTCTTCTAACTTTAATAGTTTTGGTTGGTCGATGAGAGTGAACATCCAAAAATCCTTTTTGACTCTGAGAGTCGCACATTTTTTCCGTATTGACTGAATGATATTAAGAACAAAGTTCCAAATGGTTCCGCCTCGTCAATACTGTTTATTAAAATGTCGTGATACAATCACCTGTCTTATAACACGTGGTACATGTTTCAACGTCTAACTCGTATTGACGTCTTCATCAGCCTAAATATTTGGGCAGCACTTAAAACATTCCCTTTATACTCTGGTTGTAGTTAAAAATTGTACATAAAAACACACATAGATCACTGTAACACATTAAAAAGTTGTTAAAACATTTTCTTATGTTAAAAACTTTATAAAATCCTCAGCCGGGCTTGACAGTCTTTCTTGGTTTATTTCTAATGTTAGCTTCAAAAGCCCAAGCAAGGGGTGACCATTCCCAAGATGTAATGCGGCAATGATCTAACAGGGCCGTGCTGAGTCGGACGGAGACAGTGCTGTACTGCAGCTGTCACCCCTTGCTTGGGCTTTTGAAGCTAACATTAGAAATAAACCAAGAAAGACTGTCAAGCCCGGCTGAGGATTTTATAAAGTTTTTAACATAAGAAAATGTTTTAACAACTTTTTAATGTGTTACAGTGATCTATGTGTGTTTTTATGTACAATTTTTAACTACAACCAGAGTATAAAGGGAATGTTTTAAGTGCTGCCCAAATATTTAGGCTGATGAAGACGTCAATACGAGTTAGACGTTGAAACATGTACCACGTGTTAAAAGACAGGTGATTGTATCACGACATTTTAATAAACAGTATTGACGAGGCGGAACCATTTGGAACTTTGTTCTTAATATCCAAAAATCCTTCCTTAGTGGACGTTTTCTTCCAGAATTTCACCCCTCCCCATAGGCCCCTTAAATTTGATTTATGAAAAAACGGTCGAACGCCTATTTATTTTATTTATTTATTTTTAAGCTGATTGATTTCCTCCGAGTTTCAAACTCCTCGCCTATGTCGTTTAAGAGATACACGCTCCGTTAGGAATCTTTCAACCCCCACTTTTCATGCCTTTCACCTCATAATATACACCACATCGAAAAACCATTAGACATGTGTCAGCTTATTTTTAATGATTGGTATATATGCCAAGTATCACATCCCCAAATGAAACCACTCGTGAGATATTGTTATTCATTGAAACGCACGTTTACCTCCTTAACACCTCTTTAGAACCTGAATATCCAAAACTCTTTCCTTAGTGGACGTTTACGACATACAACGAGCATATCCCCAAAATGTCATCTTTCTTACTTCAATAATTTTGGCTGGGCGATGATGAGTGAGTCAGTCAGTCAGGCCATTTTCTTTCATTTATTTTTAAGAATTTCACCCCTCCTGATGAACCCCTTAAATTGGATTTATGAAAAGAACGGTCGAACTCCTATTTACTTATTTTAAGCTGTTTTTTTCAGCTGATTTTCATGAGTGAGTAAGTAAGTCACTCACTTAGGACACTTTATTTCCTGTTTTTTCACCAGAATTTCACCCCTCCCCATGGGCCCCTTAAATTTGATTTATGAAGAAAAGGTCGAACACCTATTTACTTATTTTTAAACTGCTTTTTCCGCTGAATTTCAAACGTATCGCCTATGTCGAATAAGAGATACATGCTCCGTTAAGAATCCTTCAACCCCCAATTTCCACCCCTTTCACCTCATAATATACACCATATCGATAAACACTTAGACATATGTCTGCTTATTTTTAGCCTATTTTCAATTTTGAAAAAATAGGCTTATGAGATCACCTTTTGTCCGTGTGTGTGTGCGTGTGTGTGTGTGTGTGTGTGTGAGGTGTGTGTGTGTCCCCCCATAATAAATTCTAAACGGCAGGAGGGATTTCAATGAAACTCGGTAAGTTCATAGTACTATTCCGGGCGACCCCGACAGTGCCCTTCAAATTTTGTTACGTCTCACCAATCCAACATGGCGGCTGTGCGAAATATTTCACCAGCATTCTATATCTCCGAAACTATTCCCGATATCACCCTGGAATTTTTTACGGTGATAAAGGAAACTACTAGGATTCCACCTATGCGACTTTTGAAAAACTGCTAACTACAAAACCAACATGGCGGCCACGCGAATTTGCGACTTTTAAATAGACGTTTCTCGCGATTTAACCAACCAAACGCAATAAAACTTGGTACAGTATATGTTTATACACATAGTAATTCACCGACATCTAACTTCGTTCAATTGTTTACATAACCACAAGATGGCGGCTGTGCAAGGTATTTCACCGGCATTCTATATCTCTGAAACTATTAGCGGTATCATCCTGAAATTTCGTACGGAGATAAAGGGCACTAATGGAAGTTCATCTATAAGACTTTCAAAACCGGTTAACTACGAAACCAACATGGCAGCCAAGCGAATTAGAAAATTTTAAATAGACCTATCTCGCGATTTAATGTTCCAAACGCAATAAAATCTGGTACAGGAAATGTGTATACACATTGTAATGCACTGGTAACTAATTTAGTTCAATTGTTTTCATAACCTCAAGATGGCGGCTGTGCAAATTTTAAAATTAAGTTTTTATTTCTTGTGTCGTATTCATGCGATCGAAGTGAAAGTATGATTAATGAACCTACGCAATAATTTTTCTTTAATGGTACATGACTCTATGGCCTAAACATTTAACAATCCAACATGGCGACCATCCGAAATATTTAGACGGCTCTGAATATCTACGAATCTATTATAGCAATCAAACTGATTTTTTTATGTTCATAGGAGCTATGAACTTAAGTTCACCTATAGGACTTTAAATGACCAGGTGTTCACAAATCCAACATGGCGGCGACGCGAAGTATATATATTCACATCGATGTTTCTCGCAATTTAACAATCCGAGTGCACTGAAACTTGGCACAGTAAATCCTTATACGAATGTTAATCCACTGGCATCTAATTTATTTCAATTGTTTCCATAACCACAAGATGGCAGCTGTGCGAAATTTTAAAATCTCCTTGTTACTTCTTGTGACCTAATCATGCGATTGAAGGTTGAATGCTACACGTTGTACCCGATACCTAGTTAAGGCTATCGGCTACGCCAGCTGACATTAAGCCGTAGTTGAGATTTTTGGGAAAAGTTGTAAAGATAGCGCTCAGATCGAGTCGAGAGGAATGTTAGGAAATGACGTAGAAGGCCGAGGATAAAGATGGCACTGCCAGTCAAGCAGATGGAATTATGGGAGGAATATTGAAGTATTATTAAGATCTATATGGAACATAGTATTATATCATCTCAGAAGAGAAGAAATGTCAAGCAATATATATGGTGATAACTTGAAGAAAGACAGAAAACCCCTAAAGTTATTGTATAACTTAATAGCCGAGATGATGGTGGTCGAGATTATACTTGTGACGCATGACCACAGAAGGTGGGGGAGCATCACGTGGCAGGGCGGGGTAGGAGCTCCTCAACGCAGTCCAGAGACAGCAGTCGAGTTCAGCCAGCGAGGCTGAGTAGAACACATGCGCAGAGAGTACGGCAAAGTTGAGCGGTGCACAGCACTTGTTACGTGAAGTGAAAGCGACAGTATTACTTCACCAAGCGGAGAGCGGAAAGTAGGTCAGTGAATCAAGGAAAGCAACGAACGTTAGGCGATGGCGAGGACCGGTTACGAGGCAAGCTGTAATGGGCGGGTAACCAAGAGAAGAGCCGGGGTTAGAACAGCATTATAATACGAGATTGAGAACTTTATTTCGAGCTGCATTTTCTAACGCAGAACAGCACAGCGAAGCGGTACGGCGAGGCTGGCTTTAAGCGTAGATCATTCTGGAACAGTGCAGTAAAACAGAGAGTGCTAGTTCCGACTTGTATACCCAGGCAACATTAAAGAAGCTGAACTTCATTTCGACATTCAGTTACAACTTTATGAGGTTGGAGTTGTATTCAGTAATCGAATTGTGCAGGCAGATAGTTATCATATACTGCAATTGTGAACTTCAAATGAACTTAGATATTCCAATGACATTACGACTTATGCATTTCATAACGGAATATTTGGAGCGACCATGGGGTCAAGCTAACATTAACGCTTTTATGCAAACGAAATGTTACAAATATATGCACTTATGAACATTGGCACGTGCATTAATACAATTCCTTTTCATGAATTATTATAAAATATTGAGTACAAACACAGCTACAGGCTGTTTCAAAAACATATACACTTTATTAAATAAAATTATTTTCTACAAGTGAGATTTAACCGCTGTGGAGATTGAACTTTTAACAAGCAAACCGAACATTGTATGGGACAGTGGCGTAACATAGAAGAAGAATATGGGGTACGCTACGTTCATGAACTTTTACGTAAGGATTTGGACAGTATCCGCTATGGATAACATGCAGTTCATCATGTCGGAGTAAGCGAAGACAGGGACGTGATGGCACCACAGAGCGATGGATTCGGTTCCTGAAGAAGAGGAGGTCCAACAGCTGATTCACTTGGGATATGAAGGCAATCGTTTTTGCGTGGGTGATACGATATTCCCGTCGATCTTTCGAGAAGTTTATTACACACGAGGATAATCGACGATCTTTGAAATATATTAACAGCTGATATGAGAAGGTACTGTACGAATTATGACTTTCTGATATGATTTTTTTCATGAACACTGGGCATACTTGTATATATTTTTTGAGTAGGAGTTCTACGATTATTTTAGACATGGCTTGGACATTATTTGCTCCAATTTTGCTAGAATATGGCGTTACCATATGATGTGGCAGGCACCATTATACGAAATTCTCACCATTGGTTGGCTTTATTAAGCAGATGTTTGGTCTTTTAGACATTTTCCAGTAAGGATAGTTTTTCTTGGATAGTTATTTTTTTGTGGCGAGTATTTCGAACTCGTGATCTGCAATTGGATTATTTAAATTACTTCGTCAGTTCATTGCATACTAGCGAGTGTGTATTATTCATCAGTAGGGATTTTTCCATTGGATTGTTTGGAGATGTTAAGATGTTATTCACTCAATTGAATAGATATCGTTTTTATGTGACAACTAGAGACCTGTTGATTCCAATCTGGTACATTCACTCATTAGACGACGAGATGGGGCCTTTCGTATTTATACGATTGCGTGGTGGTACACATCTTTACCCATCGTTTAGGGCATTATCATGATAGACGACGAGGCAAGGCCTTTCGTATTTATACGATTGCATGGTGGTACTCACCTCACTTGCAATTGAGGAACTCATTTTTATCATCCGAGTGTACTTGAGATTGTAAGAGGATCAAACAAGAAACTACTAGTCACTTATCAGTCGAATTTTGTTAAATAAATTAAAAATAAATGTCAGCAGGGTTACATTTTGTAATTCTTGTTTGCCAATCCAATATTTTGTTGCTATACTCTTTTGAGAGTACTTTCATTTAACAGCTGATACAGCTGATGCTTTTGATAATTTTTATGATTGAATTTGATACCTTTGAGAAGGATTTAAAGTAATTGAATCTTATAAGATGAATCATTAATGGTCAGATTTATTTTGAGGCAGATCAGTATTGCATATTTTGATGTGAGAGATTATAGCACATTGGTGTTTTTCTGTGAAGTGAATTATGAGAATTTTACGAGAATTTATGCTATTTGAAAGCAGATCTTGAATTTGATTTCGATTACTAAGGTAATATTTTTACTAATTGTTTAAGAAGTTGTCTAGATGTGATCAGATTAATTACAGTTATTGGAGATTGTGTGCGTTGATAATTTGAAGCCAGTTATATATTTTTGTAGATCATAAAACGTGATTAAGTGAAGTTTGTGATAGGCATTTTGTGGAAGTTGCCAAGTGGAAGTTGCAATATTGCTAATGTATTTTGAGGCAGACATGAGGTTGTCGAACCCAGTCTAGCATAATTTTGAGATTCATGCTGTGCGCTGAATATTTATGGAGTTTTGTGGAATAATTATGGTATTCAAATATGGTATTTGATAAAGTGAGAGTAGATGTTGAAGTTGTGGATAGTGAGATCCAACGTGATTTTGTGAAGGCAATAATATTTTTTGGCATGATAATTAAATACGAGATATAACTTGGAAGTGATAAAACTGCAAGACAACGTTCTATAACCCATATTAAACAATTTGTTAGGAAATTAAACAAATAAATAATGTGGATAATACAAGATTTTCTGATAATAATAAGTAATGAAATAATAATCTGAAGTTTAAGCATATTAATGATCTGACCTAATGAAATAAAAATCAGAATGACTAGATGAAATAATAAAAATCTAAATAACCAGAAGAATAAAATTTAAATAAATTGATAAATTAAATTTTGGAATAAATCAATGAATTAAATAAATGGACGAATTAAAGATTGAATAAATAAGCTGATTTAAATAAATTAATAGATGATTAAATAGATGATGAATAACTGAATTAGAAGGTGATAATTAATTAAAGAAGCTGATGATTAATAAATTTGAATGGATTTAAATAAATTTAATTGAGAGATATGATTTGAATGATTTGAAGATTTGCAACGTGAGTTGATGAATTAAACAATTTATATTGATGATTTAAGATGATTTTATCTGAAGGAGATGATGAAATGAGAGTTTGTGAATAATTAGAGAGCATAAAGAATTGATGATTATAATATTCATTTAATTGATTTAATTATTCTGACATGAATATATTGAATTTTGAGATGAGAACTAATGTGAGAAATATTTAATTTTGATGATGATGATGATTATAACCAATGAGTAGTGGATTTTCTGTGATTCACAAACAAGCAATTATTAATGACAGTGTAAATAGTGTAAATTAATTATTCAATGTTTAGGAGCATTTTACTAACATATTCAGCATTTGAATAATGCCATGCAAGCCATAAATTATGTGATATTTAAATAGGTGATTAGAATATATGGGTTTAGACAGATTAATAATATTTTTACATCCACATTCATGATGTTAATTTAAAGAGAAGTTAGGTCTCAGTTATCACGAATGTCAGTGACGCAATGACATAGTGCTACGGTGATCCTGAGAACCCAAGTGAACTTTAGAAATTTTTCCTATTTTATGTGGATTAAATACACTTTGAGTAGAATAGAGATGGTTCGATTTTCTGGACAATGACAATTTAACGTTGGCATTCGACCATGCTCTCAGGTAGGATGAGTGTTTAATATGTCTGTCTGACTATCAAAGTTGAATAAATTTGTTTTTATCTTAGTTGTGATCTGATGATGATGTGATTTTCCTATTCCTTTCCTTGTCTTAATTAAGGCTTAACTAGGAAGGATGTGGTTTGCTAGGGATTCAGTTGATGGCGCCCATTTATATTTGTATTTTTTTAAATTAAATTTAAGCCCGTAACGACCCTGGAGATACTTTATCTCGTGTTACCCTCTGCTTTTGTGATATTTCAACTGAATTTCCGACACATTCCTTATTTGACTTCATGTTCATTTAACTCCGCTCTGTCCTGGAACTCCAGGAATGCGATGTAATAGCAGATGGGTCATCGCATCCCCAGGACGAACGGGTACAACGTACACAATAATCTTCATGTGTTAGTACATAACTCTAGGACCTACATATATAAAATCCAACATGGCGACCATCCGAAATATTTAGTCGGTTCTCAATATCTACGAATCTATTACAGCAATCAAACTGAAAGTTTGTATGTTGTTAGTGGTAGTTAACATAAGTAGGGTATATGAAAATAGGCTGTATAGTTCTTCACGGAACTACTTGTTAATGATTAGTTTATATGCCGAATATCACATCTCCAAAAGAAATAACTCGTGAGATATTGTTATTCAATGAAATGCAAGTTTAACAACCTTAACACCCCTTTAGAACATGAATATCCAAAAATCCATCCTTGGTGGACATTTTCGACATACAACGAACATATCCCCAAAATTTCAAGTTTCTAACTGCAATAGGTTTGCTGGGGGATGATGAGTGAATATCCAAAAATCCTTCCTTAGTGGACTTCTTTCCCCAGAATTTCACCCCTTCCCATTGGCCCCTTAAATTGGATTTATGAAAAAAACGATCGAACACCTATTTACTACTTTTTCAAGCCAATTTTTCTCCCTGAGATTCATACTTTTTGCCTCTGTCTTTTAAGAGATACATGCTCCGTTAGGAATCCTTCAACCCCCACTTTTCATCCATACACCTCATAATATACACCACATCCAAAAACCCGCAGACATGTGTCTTCTTATTCTAAATGATGAGTTTATATACCAAGTATCCCATCCCCAAGGAAACCAATCGGGAGATATTTTTATTCAATTAAATGAAATTCTACCCCCTTAACACCCCTTTAGAACATGAATATCCAAAAATCCTTCCTTCTGGACGTTTTCGACATACAACGAACTTAACCTAAAAATTTCAGGTTTCTAACTTCAATAATTTTTCCTGGGCGATGATGAGTGAGTAAGTCAGGACATTTTCTTTCATTTGTTTTTCAGAATTTCACCCCTCTCATGAACCCCCTATATTGGATTTATGAAGAGAAAAAAAACGGTCGAACACCTATGTACTTATTTTTGAGTTGTTCTTCCCCCCTGAGTTTGATGAGTGAGTGAGTTAGGACACTTTCTTTCCTGTTTTTTTCCCCAGAAGTTTACACCTCACCAAGGGCCCCTTAAATTGGATTGATGAAAAAACGGTCGAATACCTATTTACTTATATTTTAAGCTGTTTTTTTCGCTGAATTTCAAACTTCTCGCCTATGTCGTTTAAGAGATACGCGCTCCGTTAAGAATCCCTCAACCCCCAATTTTCACCCCTTTCACCTCATAATATACACCACATCGATAAACCCTTAGACATATGTCGGATTATTTTTAATGATTAGTTTATATACCGAATATCACATCCCCAAAGAAACAACTCATGAGATATCGTTATTCAATGAAATGCACGTTTACCCCCTTAACACCTCTATAAAACCCGAATAAACAAAAATCATTCCTTAGTTGACGTTTTCGACATACAGGGAACATATTCCCAAAATTTCATGTTTCCAACTTTAATAGTTTTCGCCGGGCGTGATGAGTGTGTGAGTCAGTCAAGACATTTTCTTTCAATTATTTTTACCAGAATTTCACCCCTCCCCATGGGCCCCTTAAATTGGATTTATGAAAAAACACTTGAACACCTATTAACTTATTTTTTAAGCTGTCATTTTCCCCTGAGATAGATGAGTGAGTGAGTTAGTCAGTCAGTTAGGACACTTTCTCTCTTTTTTTCCCAGAATTTCACCCCATCTCATTGGCCCCTTAAATTGAATTTATGAAAAACGGTCGGTCACCAATTTACTTATTTATTGAGCTGATTTTTTTTCGTTCAGTTTCAAATTTCTTGCCTACCAGTATGTCGTTTAAGAGATGAGCCTACACGCTCCATTAGGAATCCTTCAACCCCCACTTTTCACCCCTTTCACCTCATAATAATCCACCACATCGAAAAACCCTTAGACATATGTCTGCTTATTTTTAAAGATTAGCTTATATGCCGAGTATCACATCCACAATTGAAACCACTCGTGAGATATTGTTATTCAATGAAATGCAGGTTTAACCCCCATAAGACTCCTTTAGAACCTGAATATCCAAAAATCCTCCTTTAGTGTACGGTTTTGACATACAAATAGCATATCCCCAAAATGCCAATTTTCCAACTTCAATATTTTTGGCTGGGCGATGATGAGTGAGTGAGTGAGTCAGGACATTTTCTTTCATTTGTTTTTTTCTTTCAGAATTTCACCCCTCCCGATGAACCTCTAAAATTGTATTTATGAAAAAAATTTCGAACACATATTTACTTATTTTTAAGCAGTTTTCCCCCCTGAGTTTGAATAGTGAGTGAGTCAAACGGTTAGGACACATTCTTTCCTGTTTTTATCCCCAGAATTTCACCCCTCCCCATGGGCCCCTTAAATTGAATTTATGAAAAGAAAACGGTCGAACACCTATTTACTTATTTTTTAAGCTGATATTCCTCCGCTGAGTTTCAAACTCCTCGCCTATGTCGTTAATGAGATACACGCTCCTTTAGGAATCCTTCAACCCCCAACTTTCACCCCTTTCATCTCATAATATACACCACATCGAAAAACCCTCAGACACGTGTCTTCTTATTTTTTAATGATGAGTTTATATGCCGTGTATCACATCCCCCAATGAAACCAATCGGGAGATATTGTTATTCAATGAAATGCAGGTTTAACCCCCTTAAGCTCCCATTAAACCTGAATAACCGAAAATCCTTCCTTAGTAGACGGTTTTGACATACAATGAACATATCCCCAAACTGTCATGTTTCTGACTTCAATAATTTTGGCTGGGCGATGATGAGTGAGTGAGTAAGTGAGTCAGGACATTTTCATTCAATTTTCTTTTTTCAGAATTTCACCCCTCCCCATGAACCCCTTAAATTTGAGTTATGAAAAAAACTGTGAAACAGCTATTTACTTATTTTTATGCTGTTTTTTTTTCGCTGAGTTTCAAACTCCTCGCTTATGTCGTTTAAGAGATACACGCTCCGTTAGGAATCCTTCAACCCCCACTTTTCACCCCTTTCACCGCATAATATACACCACATCGAAAAACCCTCAGACACGTGTCTTCTTATTTTTAATGATGAGTTTATATGCCGAGTATCATATCCCCCAATGAAACCAATCGGGAGATAATGCTATTCAATTAAATGCAGGTCTACCCCCTTAACACCTCGTTAGAACCTGAATATCCAAAATTCCTTTATAAGTGGGCGTTTGCGGCCCTTGAGGAAGCTGCATACCAAATTTCATTCCAATCCGTTCGGTGATTTTTGAGATTTCGTGATGAATGAGTGAGTGAGTGAGTGAGTGAGTGAGTTGTATTTGACAAATATACAGTATAGTAGATGATTTCCTTGCCCGAGCCAACTTACTTTTGATTATCCTCTTTGCTTCGTCCATCACTGGTTTTTTTGTTTTCTAAGTAGCTTAAGTTTCCTACTTCTTTTAGCTATTCGCCTGCCATTTTTAAGCAATAAAATGCTCTCAATAATTTACCAGCCACATCTAAATGATACAACCAACATGCGGATTTGTAAGTTCGAGTGGCGTACTACTGTATATTGTTTTAATGGATGGGACGGAAGTGCATGGGACGGAAACAATAAGCGCGCGTGGTGACGGAGATCGGTACAACGACGTACTGCAGGTCGTGTGGCTACGGGGAATGTATATCGCATACAGTTTATTTCAAGGTTTTTAGACCCCATTTAAGATATTCCCACAATAAATCATCTTCAAGTTGTCGTTCTTTGGTGTGAAAATATTCATTTTATAATATTTGCTGAAAACAATTACGATTTATTAAATCTTCATACTTTTGCTGTATTCTTATTTAATGTAAGCACTCGATGTACTGTCGGCCATGTGGCTATGTGGAATCTATATCGCATCAACAAACACTCCAAACAACGTAGGAATTCTGTATATTAACGCCGACTACTAACAATAATTGAAACTTAGTTGGTCTAAACAAATCACTGGGAGAAACACATTTAATATACTTTCCGCACACTTAAATTTAATCGCGCTTATACTTGGCAGTGCGCTCTATCGGCAAAACGAGGCCATTTTCAATAACATCGCTATCATGGGTTCACTAACTGGCCGATATAGAGCGCAGCTCGCATCAAGTAGGCAGTGGATTGCTTCCGCCACGGCAAATAACAATTATGATTCATTACGGTCAGAATTTGGCACTGGAGTTATACAAGTAGTTATTTCAATGACCAACAGAGTTCACTGTCAACAAGGGATTTGCGCTCCCGGGACGCACATAGTAGGATAACATGTCACATGTTACACATCATATGCGACTACTGTAAGGCTCGTAATTTTATTTTTTTATTTTTTGTGTACGTCTGGGTATGGTTCACACACTTCAATTTTGAACGAGGTGACGTATAACTAGTGTCTTGATCCACCGTTTGGTAGCAGCACACGCACGGGGGGCCAACGAATGCACTCCTCATAGCCGACTGCATGGCTAGGCTTGTAACCAGGCGCGGGACACTGTTATGGGCTGATTCGAACCAAAACAAAGACCGCCACGTGCGTTTTGTTTACTGTTTGGGCCCGCATGCCGACAACTGTTGCAGTATACTCCATTTTTAGTGACTTAATCTGTATTATGATGGATCCAGTACTAAATTGAATAACAAGTGACTAGCGGTGTTATTAGAAATGGCGACTGCTACGTTCGCTCTAAACGTGGGACAACATAATTTATATGTACTGTAGGGACGGTTTTAATTGCTAAGATGTAAACCTTGCTCATAGTTTCAGTCGGTATAATTATACTGTAATCAGAATTTATGGATTTACTTTTTTTTTTCTTCGCGTAAAAATCCGAATATAGGTACTATAGTCTTGTACATATTGGACAATATGTAATTTATTCCTGCCAAATGTACCAAACAATTGTTTTAATCTTGCTGAAGACTTGTGTCAAGTCTTTGTAAATGTGCAGGATCAGCTTTAGTTTAGTTAACGGTAGGCTACTTTAAGTAGTTTGATATGCGGTAGGGCCTATCCATGTCCATAATTTTCCTATCCACGCTAATACTTGCATGCATGCAGCTGTCTCAATTATTAAAGATACAAAGTGACTTGTGATCGAAGCACCCAGGTTTGGACCCTGGTCCTATTTTGACATACACTGTGCATGGCTGTGACTTCTGGTGTCCTATGCGCCAGGGAATACAATTCTAGGCATGGGCGAAAAAGTCGAAATAAAGTCGACAAAGAATGTTTGTTGGCTCTAGAAATAGATGTTAATATTGTTTGTGTACTTGCTAGAATATATTAATACAGATACCCTCCAGCAAAATAATAATAGTAGGCTTTATTGACTATTTTGTTATCTTCCCTCTGGTCCTCTATTATGCTTAGCCAAAAGCCTGCAAGGTGTAGGCCTACTACAGTGTTGTATGTAAAAGCCTAGGAGTACAGTAGGGCTTCATTCAGTAGTGTACGTTAGCCCGTAGCTCGTTTTGAGTGCTGCTTCATTGTAGGTTTCAGTCTTACTGTGTTAGTAATCATCATTTTATATATGCAGCATGTCAAATTGTACCTCCCTATTTGATGGTGGAGCCTGCTAACATGCATTTTATAGCTGAGAGAACGAGGGTTGTTCTGGCATCGTAGGGACATTTCTCTTACACTGAGTGTTAAAGTTCTCTTAGCTTGATCACCCAAACTATTATGTAAGAAAGTTAGCATTGTATTCCTGTGCATGACAATGGAGTTCAGTACCTAGTAATTGTTCTAGGTACTGAATAGCACCCAAATCTGTAATGGGTTCTTTACAGTCTAGCTGGAAACTGTTCTCAATGAGTGAATGACAGTTTGTAGTTCCAGGAAGAAAGGCTACCATGTTTTCAGCTCCCCTATACCTTGTAGACACACAACTCCCTATTCTTACCCATTAGGCCTAGATACATGCCTGGACACAATTCTTGTTTGACCACCTTGTGTAGTGGCTAGCATTCTCGGTTCTTTCCCCAGAGGTCTGGATTCGTTTCCTGGCCCTGCCCATAAAAGTAATTCTGATCTGAGGGCTGAAACGGGGTATGCTAAGCCTCATGTGGCAATCCTGAGGCGATGTGGAATCGATTCCCACCTAGGCCATCTTGGAAGTGGTTTACCACGTCTACTGCAGGCAAATGCCGAGATGGTTCCCTATTTATGGCCCCGGCTGCCTCCCTCCCAATCATCACCTAAATTACAAAGACACACTAATACAGTCACCATATTACCACAGGTTATCGTCAAAAAATACACACACCTAAGTACATGGGTCTCAATGACCACCATGTCCAAGCCCCTCAAATGATAAAAGCAACAACAAAACAACTTGTGTTACGTGGTCGTGCTACAGTGTTGCAAACTTCTGAACTATAAGAGAAACCTGGCCAAACATTTCTGTTCACAAATCTGTTTCAGCTTTATCACATTCGTCATTTGAGACCTTCTCTAGCTTCATGAAGATAAGGGGAGTAGGATATATAGGCCGAAGCTGGCGCAGGGGCTAATGGGCAAGATGGCCGCCGCGCGCAACAAGCCCTATGTTATTCTTATGGAGGGGTCAGTCAGAGCTGGCGCAGTGGCTAATGGGCAAGATGGCCGCCACGCACTGAGACAGTGTATGACGTCACAGGGAGAGGTCGGCCGTGTAGTTGCTAAATGGAATATTTATTATTTATTATTATTATTATTAATAATAATATAATTAATAAATTTATTAGGTAATTATTGATTGATAGCTTGCCACGGTGGGTGAGTGGTTATTGTGTCGGACTACCAACCCCAAGCTTGCAGGTTCGCTCTTGGTCGTGGTAAGCGATTTTTGAAAGGCGGCAAAAATTAAGACACGCATGTCATACGGTGTTGGCATGTAAAAGAACCCAGGAGAGGTCTGCTATGTAGTTGCTAAATGGAATAATTATTATTATTATTATTATTATTATTATTTATTATTATTATTATTACTATAATTATTAGGTAATTATTGATTGATCATGCAAAATCAAGACCAGCCTTATATTGCCCCCACTTTATGGTGTAGTGGTTAGCATTCTTGGCTGTTACTGTGGAGGCTCGGGTTCGAGTCCTGACTCTGTCAAGATTTTAAATTCTAGGCTGAGGGTTGGAATGGGGTACACTCAACCTTGTGAGGCAAAACTGACAGGAGCTGGCTTTGGATTCATACCGCTGCCATTCTGCCTAACCCAACTTCACCTAACCTAACCTAACCTTACCTAACCTAACCAGATCCCACCTTACCTTACCTAACCTAACCTAACTTAACTTCAAAGTCAAAAGGTACAATACATTTATTGTTTTTTATACCCTCATAAATTAGATATAGAGAATGTCCACCACGATTTAGATCCTCGAGCACACATTTCTGACATATATCATTAAAACGTGTAGAAAGGAATGCCTGATAATTTTCACTAACACATAATACAAGTTCACCATACATTGTGTCCACTTTTTGAATGTTAATGATACGGAAAAGAGTATGCATTGGTAATTCAGTGAGCTTTTTTCTCTCTAATCAACAGTTCTACCCCCATAGCATTGTGAATATTTATTGTAGTAGCCTATAGAGAAACAAAAAAAATCATATCTATTACAGTTTAGCTATAAGTGACCAGAACCACTATAACATTTTATTGTAATAAGGAGATTTCCATAATGATAAGAAAAAAAAGCTTACCATAATGATGGATTGTGTGTAAGTAAACGTCCTTTGCTGCTTGATGCCACTACTAAACTGATGCTCATACAACAGACAAGTGAGTTCATGTTTCGCTGACGTAATCGTATGTTCCCACGCACTTCCTGTGTGTTGCACGCGCCGTAGTGGCTAAATTTGAAACTAGATGAGATGATTTGCTGATGAAATCGTTTGTTCACCCGCACGCACACGCAGGCCCCTGTGGACGGGTCCTTGTGGACGAGTCCCTGTGGACGGGTCCCTGTGAACGGGTCATTGTTGACGGGTCATTGTTGACGGGTCATTGTTGACGGGTCCTTGTTGACGGGTCCTTGTTGACGAGCCCCTGTGGACGGGTCCTTGTTGACGGGTCCTTTTTGACTAATCCCTTTAGACCGGTTCCTTTTGACTGGCTCATGACCCCTAATGCTATAATGAAATTAAACGTTGTTCCACATCATACGCAAGCAAAGAGTCGATCGCTACTATGAATTAACATGTTAGTTTTTGTTTTGTTTTTACGCATGTGCACTTGGGTTTTTTGTAAGAGGGCGGGCTTTTGAATACAGTTTTATAGATGAGTTATTTTTTTAATTACCAAAAGATCCAAAACTAATAGGTAATTAGCTTTTTAACATCTCATGAACCAATAAGGCTATGGGACTTGTATTATTGGTCGTTGGACTTGAGGTGATATTTTGTTTTTTGAATGTATTATTATTTTTTTGTTAAAAGGGCCTAACTACACTTTTGTTAATATCTCGCTAACTAATAATCAGAGAGGGTCAAATGAGGTGTCATGGGACTCAGGATGGTCAACCCTTTTCCATGACCAACGAATTTATCCAAAAGATTCAAAACAGCAAGGTCATTGACCTAAGGTTTTATAAACTAATAATTGAATATTAACATGTGAGGTGTCATAGGACTTAGAATGGTCAACCCTTTCCCATGGCCAATGCATTTACCAAAAATACCCAATACATCAATGTCATTGACCAGAGATTTTACAAACTAATAATCGGGTACGAACATGTGAGTTGTTTACCATGTGTGATGAAACATAGCTAGGTAGAGAAAGAATTAGTGTAGGCTACATGTATGGTGACTGACAAGTCTTTTACCATTGAACCTTGTTTTCAGATCTAACTGCAGTATAGAGAGAGTATAGGTTGCAGGTATGGGTTAATAAATGAGAAACGGTGTACGCAAACTCTGATTTATCAAGAATTAAGAGTAGACTATCTTTATTTGATTGGTTAAAGAGGATACCTAAAACACAAAAATGCTCAGTGATTACCGAGACAAAATGATCGCTACACACAACAAGCTTCAAATACTTGAGGCTAATAATCAATACACACACACACACTCGCTTGTTCTAAACTAAACTGTGTTGCTGTCAGTGCTCAGACAGTAGGCTGATGACGAAATGCATTGCTAACAGAAATATTATCATTTCCGGTTGTCTAATGTTACCAGCTATCCATTTATTTATTTTTTGTGTTGCAGTGGTAAGCACTTTTAGCTCTTGTATTGGTAGTCTTAACTCGATTTCCAGGTCTGAGGCCTAGAACGAGTCGAACTAAGAAACAAGGGCATGGTGGTGCAGTGGTTAAGCTGTTAGCCTTTTCATCAGAGGGTTCGATTTCAGGTTAATATGCATGTCATAAACATATTAAACAAAACAAAACAGAGATAACGTTTAAAACTGATTACATTTGTGACTTTTCAAATTATTACTTGGATTACAAATACAAAGGTGAACTGGGTTTGATATACAGTTAAAGCTGTCTATCACACACTCGACTGTAAGAAAGCCAAAAGAGCAAAAGGCTTAGGTAGAGCAGTGGTAAAATTGCTATATGTAGAGAACTACCTGGCAAAGCTATATCGCATAAACAGTGCAGGATACAATCCAGCAATCAAATTTGTATCTTGTGGAACAGAGAAATGCACTTCCGTGAGAAAATGCAAGTTCATGTGTAATATGACCTAACACACAAGTGTTCACCTGTGCACGTGCACAATAAGAGCTAACAAGTCACATTCTGTTTAGCTCGTACGTAACGTTAGGTTGGGGCTAATGCACACACCGTAGTACACGAGGCACATGCCATTTGAGAGCAGGTCAAGGGATCAAACTTGGTGGATGGATGTGTTCTAACGAGTCATTTGTAGTTGAAAGAGAATAATACTTGTTCTTAAGATGTTAAAACTGAGGACATGGTATGTACAGTGAGACGTCTTGTTATTTCCTGTGTAATATTACAGACATGGCAGAGAGCACAAGTTCTGTTGCTATGACTACGCTGCAGTAATTTGAAACCCTACGTGTTCATTAAGACAATGGGTGATGATTATACAAAGTTAGCAGTCATTGGATATTACACAGGTGTTCCTTCCGGTGTCATGTTGCTGACATGGCAGAGAGCGCACAGTTCTATTGCTACGACTAACGCTGAAGTAATTTGAAACCCAAGGTGTTAATCAAGACAATGGGTGATGATCATGCAAAGTCAGCAGTAATTGCATACCACACATCAACATTGACTAAATCATAAACGTGTTCTCATAACCAGCAGAAACCTCATTTAAAGATTTTAGATTTTTTATTTTAAATTTAAGATTTTTTTAATTTTTAGATTTTACTTGTTTACATTTCCCTAAAAGAGTAAACTACAAGGTCACATACCTAACCTCATTAAACCTAACTTTACCAAACCTCACTTAAGCTAATCCAAAGACTAATGCACATACACAAAGCATATAAGGTACATGCAACTATCCTTATGCTAGTCTTACAGGTTACTGTACATCATGATCAATACCCAAACGGATTTTTTTTCATTTTGATGTTTACACATATGTCAATTTTCCAATTTCCCATTTTCAGTTTTTTTAATGTCAGTTTTTAGTTTTTCCAATTTCATAATATGGAAAACATGGACTTTTGCATTCTTTTGTTTACACATTTATTAATTTCACAATTTCCCATTTTCAGTTCTTAAAATGTCAGTTTAAAGTTTTTCAATTTCATGATATAGAAACATGGATTTTCCAATTTGTTGTTTTCACATTTGTCAATTTACCAAATTCACATTTGCAGTTTTTTAAATTTCAGTTTAGTGTTTTTTGTTCTATTTGTTAATATGGAAACATGGATTTTTTACAATTTGTGTTTTACATGTCATGCAACTGTCCTTATGCTAGTCTTATAGGTTACTGTACAACATGATCACTCCCCCCACTGGATTTTTTTTTTTCATTTTTGTTGTTTACACATATGCCAATTTTCCAATTTACCATTTTCAGTTTTTTTAATGTCAGTTTTTAGTTTTTTCAATTTTATAATATGGAAAACATGGATTTTGCATTTTGTTGTTTACACATTTATTAATTTCAAAATTTCCCATTTTCAGTTCTTAAAATGTCAGTTTAAAGTTTTTCAATTTCATGATATTGAAACATGGATTTTCCAATTTGTTGTTTTTCACAATTGTCAATTTTCCAAATTCACATTTACAGTTTTTTTAAATTTCAGTTTAATGTTTTTTGTTCTATTTGTTAATATGGAAACATGGATTTTTTACAATTTGTGTTTTTTACATGTCATGCAACTGTCCTTATGCTAGTCTTATAGGTTACTGTACAACATGATCACTACCCCACTGGATTTTTTTTTCATTTTGTTTTTTACACATATGCCAATTTTCCCATTCCCCGCTTTCAGTTTTTTTTAATATCAGTTTTAAGTTTTTCAATTTCATAATATGGAAACATGGATTTTGCATTTTGTTGTTTACACATTTATCAATTTCACAATTTCCCATTTACAGTTCTTAAAATGATAGTTTAAAGTTTTTCAATTTCATGATATAGAAACATGGATTTTCCAATTTGTTGTTTTTTTTTTCATTTATCAATTTACCAAATTCCCATTTACAGTTTTTAAAATTTCAGTTTAATGTTTTTTTTCTATTTGTCAATATGGAAACATGGATTTTTCCAATTTGTGTTTTACATGTTCATTTTGCATTAGGAGTGGAGGGAGGTGGGTAGTAATTAAAAATGTGCAAGCAGAGTCCATTGTTGACAGGTCATTGTTGACGAGTCCTTTTCATACAACAGACAAGTGAGTTCATGTTTCGCATGCATTACCTAAAATGTAATACCATGCAAGTGTTTAACATTTTACAACTAACCTGTTAGTATGATTTGCACACTACAAAGGTTATATCTGTTCTGGTAATAGAATTATTTAGCGTTGGCTTTTACATTTAATATGTACAGTTTAAAGTCATAGAAAAGTGGTAGAAATGTGATAGCAAAGTGGTAGACAAGTGGTAGACTATTGGTAACAAAGTGGTAGAATAGTGGTAGCAAAGTGGTAGAAAAGTGGTAGAAAAGTGGCAGAAAAGTAGTAGAAAAGTGGTAGCAAAGTGGTAGAAAAGTGGTAGCAAACTAGAAATGTGGTAGCAAAGTTGTAGCAAAGTGGTAAAAAATATTACATGTATTGTTAAGAAATAGTTTAAGCGGTTACATGGAGTCATTACACAATAATTTTAGGATGACAAAACTCATTTTCTATATCCAATAGTTCTTCCTCATAGTTAGTATGACCAGTTTACACATTTATCAATTTCACAATTTCCCATTTACAGTTCTTAAAATGTCAGTTTAAAGGTTTTCAATTTCATGATATAGAAACATGGATTTTCCAATTTGTTGTTTTCACATTTGTCAATTTACCAAATTCCCATTAACAGTTTTTAAAATTTCAGTTTAATGTTTTTTTTTCTATTTGTCAATATTAACAAATTCACAAAGAAATTTGATACAATGGTCCGGTTAGCTCAAAACAGTTGCCAGCGTTTCGCCCCAGTGTACCATTGGGCTCTTCAGTTGGTTATGGTACACCTCACCAAGACGCGTGGCTAGTACATACTGTGAAGGCCGCTGCAAGGCACAAATGTTGCCACGAACAGCGCCAATGTACTATGGAAGTCAATACTTCCTTTCAAAAATAATGTTAACTTACCTAGCTAATCCATATTGGAAATATCTGTTCCCGTAGGAAACAGGATGTAAAATTGTCCGATTGAGCTATGTACATTAACAAATTCACAAAGAAATTTGATACAATGGTCCGGTTAGCTCAAAACAGTTGCCAGCGTTTCGCCCCAGTGTACCATTGGGCTCTTCAGTTGGTTATGGTACACCTCACCAAGACGCGTGGCTAGTATATACTGTGAAGGCCGCTGCAAGGCACAAATGTTGCCACGAACAGCGCCAATGTACTATGGAAGTCAATACTTCCTTTCAAAAATAATGTTAGCTTACCTAGCTAATCCATATTGGAAATATCTGTTCCCGTAGGAAACAGGATGTAAAATTGTCCGATTGAGCTATGTACATTAACAAATTCACAAAGAAATTTGATACAATGGTCCGGTTAGCTCAAAACAGTTGCCAGCGTTTCGCCCCAGTGTACCATTGGGCTCTTCAGTTGGTTATGGTACACCTCACCAAAACGCGTGGCCAGTACATACTGTGAAGGCCGCTGCAAGGCATAAATGTTGCCACGAACAGCGCCAATGTACTATGGAAGTCAATACTTCCTTTCAAAAATAATGTTAGCTTACCTAGCTAATCCATATTGGAAATATCTGTTCCCGTAGGAAACATGATGTAAAATTGTCCGATTGAGCTATGTACATTAACAAATTCACAAAGAAATTTGATACAATGGTCCGGTTAGCTCAAAACAGTTGCCAGCGTTTCGCCCCAGTGTACCATTGGGCTCTTCAGTTGGTTATGGTACACCTCACCAAGACGCGTGGCTAGTACATACTGTGAAGGCCGCTGCAAGGCACAAATGTTGCCACGAACAGCGCCAATGTATCAAATTTCTTTGTGAATTTGTTAATGTACATAGCTCAATCGGACAATTTTACATCCTGTTTCCTACGGGAACAGATATTTCCAATATGGATTAGCTAGGTAAGCTAACATTATTTTTGAAAGGAAGTATTGACTTCCATAGTACATTGGCGCTGTTCGTGGCAACATTTGTGCCTTGCAGCGGCCTTCACAGTATGTACTAGCCACGCGTCTTGGTGAGGTGTACCATAACCAACTGAAGAGCCCAATGGTACACTGGGGCGAAACGCTGGCAACTGTTTTGAGCTAACCGGACCATTGTATCAAATTTCTTTGTGAATTTGTTAATGTACATAGCTCAATCGGACAATTTTACATCCTGTTTCCTACGGGAACAGATATTTCCAATATGGATTAGCTAGGTAAGCTAACATTATTTTTGAAAGGAAGTATTGACTTCCATAGTACATTGGCGCTGTTGGACATTTGTGCCTTGCAGCGGCCTTCACAGTATGTACTAGCCACGCGTCTTGGTGAGGTGTACCATAACCAACTGAAGAGCCCAATGGTACACTGGGGCGAAACGCTGGCAACTGTTTTGAGCTAACCGGACCATTGTATCAAATTTCTTTGTGAATTTGTTAATGTACATAGCTCAATCGGACAATTTTACATCCTGTTTCCTACGGGAACAGATATTTCCAATATTTGTCAATATGGAAACATGCATTTTTCCAATTTGTGTTTTACATGTTCATTTTGCATTAGGAGTGGAGAGAGGTGTGTAGTAATTAAAAATGTGCAAGCAGTGTCCATTGTTGACAGGTCATTGTTAACGAGTCCTTCTCATACAACAGTCAAGTGAGTTCATGTTTCACATGCATTACCTAAAATGTAATACCATGCAAGTGTTTAACATTTTACAAATTAGCTTATGTATTAGTTTATGAGTGGGGTCTTATGTTGGCATTTTGTGTTGGCTTATTCTGTATATCGTTTCTTATGTTGGCTTTTAGGTTGGCTTTTTGTGTGTTGGCTTTAGTGTTGGTTTATATTTTAGCTTTTGTGTTGGCTTATTTGACAAGTTATTTTGTCAATGCATTTAGTGGATTTTTCTCTTGGTCTTGGAAAGTACATTATTCTATTTTATCACAACATAATGCTTACTGCCATGTTTGTAAGCAACAACAACAACAAAACACTAAACTTTCAAAAAATCTAAAGTACTCTAAGGTACTCTCAACTCATACTCTTACCTCTATCCCATGCCTAGTCAAGAACATTATTTATTTTTCCAAAAGAAAAAAGGTGAATGGGGAAGTTAGACTATATGTTTAAACTAAAAAAATCATATAAAGTCATATGTTAACTCTATCACCTACGTTTATCCCATTCTTAGTCGAAAAATATTATATTTTTTAAAATTTTTCGAAAAAATGTTTGGAAAGTAGGCTATATTTTGAAAACTAATCATCCTATAAAGTCATATATAGACTCAAACCAATGGCTTTTATATCCTTAATCGTTAGAACAAAATATGGAATTTTTGACATTTTTTTTCAAAAATGTTCATTTTTTAAAATGGACTATATTTTGGAAACTAGGAATTTTACAAAATAGTGTGTTTGATATAAATGACAGGTATTTACCCCCTCTACCCACAAACCAAGGCCCAGATCTCAGGGACAAAATCCAAGAATGTTTAATTGTGAAAGTAGGTGATATTTTGAAAACGTATCATTCTAAAAAGTCATATATGGACTCAAACAAATTTCTTTAAGTTATTTAACGTTGAAACAAATCTTAACATTTTTTTTTTCATTTTTCCGAAAAAAGTCCAATATTAAAAATTGTCTATGTTTTGGAAACTAAGAATTTTACAAAAATGTTTGTGTAACGTAGATGAAAGGTCTTTACCCCCCTCTACCCCAAAAATAAATTTCAGGACCCTAGGACAAAAACTGTGCAGTAGTGTGTTTTGGACAGTTCTAAATCCTCCACCTCCTCACCCTCCTCACAAGATGGCGGCCGTAGCTTAACTTAACCTAGCCTAACCTAACAAGATGGCGGCCGTAGCTTAACTTAACCTAGCCTAACCTAACAAGATGGCGTCCGTAGCCTAGCCTAACCTAACCTGACCTACGAGGTGTGATCAAAAAGTTCCAAAAATGTGGCTGCGACTTAACCAAACCTAGCCTAGCCTAACCTAACCTACAAGGTGTGATCAAAATATTTCAAAATGGTGGCCGTAGCTTTACTTAACCTAACCTACCCTAACCTAACTTAACCTAAACCTACGAGGTGCGATCAAAAATTTTTCAAAATAGTGGTCATAGCTTAACTGAACCTAGCCTAACCTAACCTAACCTAAACCTACGAGGTGTGATCATAAAGTCCCAAGATGGCGGTCGTAGCTTAACTCAACATAACCTAACCCTACGAGGTGTGATCAAAAAGTTCCAAAATGGCTGCCGTAGCTTAACTTAACCTTTGATTGACCCCTGTTGATTAACTCCTTTTGACTGATCTCTGTTGATGTATTCCTTTGGACTGTTCCCTGTTGACTAGCCCCTTTGGACGGGTCCTTTTTGAAGGGAGTCATTTTTTACGGGTCCCGGAGGACGGGTCCTTGTTGACGGGTCCCTGTTGACGGGTCCCTTTGACATAATTTGGATAAAATGCATGGGCCAGTCCATAGGGATCAGTCCAAAGGACCCGCCCACAGAGACCAGTCAACAAGGACCCGTCCTCCGGGACCCGTAAAAAAAACTCCTTTCAAAAAGGACCCGTCCAAAAGGGCTAGTCAACAGGGACCAGTCCAAAGGAATACATCAACAGAGATCAATCAAAAGGGGTTAATCAACAGGGGTCAATCAAAGGTTAAGTTAAGCTACGGCAGCCATTTTGGAACTTTTTGATCACACCTCGTAGGGTTAGGTTAGGTTGAGTTAAGCTACGACCGCCATCTTGGGAATTTATGATCACACCTCGAAGGTTTAGGTTAGGTTAGGTTAGGCTAGGTTCAGTTAAGCTATGACCACAATTTTGAAAATTTTGTGATCGCACCTCGTAGGTTTAGGTTAAGTTAGGTTAGGTTAGGTTAGGTTAAGTAAAGCTACGGCCGCCATTTTGAAACTTTTTGATCACACCTTGTAGGTTAGGTTAGGCTAGGCTAGGTTTGGTTAAGTCGCAGCCACATTTTTGGAACTTTTTGATCACACCTCGTAGGTCAGGTTAGGTTAGGCTACGGCCGCCATCTTGTTAGGTTAGGCTAGATTAAGTTATGCTACGGCCGCCATCTTGTTAAGTTAAGCTAGGTTAAGTTAAGCAACGGCCGCCATCTTGTGAGGAGGGTGACGAGGAGGATTTAGAACTGTCCAAAACACACTACTGCACAGTTCTTGTCCTAGGGTCCTGAAATTTATTTTTGGGGTAGAGGGGTTAAAGACCTTTCATTTACGTTAAACAAACATTTTTGTACAATTTTTAGTTTCCAAAATATAGACAATTTTGAATATTGGACTTTTTTCGGAAAAATGAAAAAAATGTTAAGTTTTGTTTCAACGTTAAATAACTTAAAGAAATTTGTTTGAGTCTATATATGACTTTTTAGAATGATACGTTTTCAAAATATCACCTACTTTCGCAATTAAACATTCTTGGATTTTGTCCCTGAGATCTGGGCCTTGGTTTGTGGGTAGAGGGGGTAAATACCTGCCATTTATAGCAAACACACTATTTTGTAAAATTCCTAGTTTCCAAAATATAGTCCATTTTAAAAAATGAACATTTTTGGAAAAAATGTCAAAAATTCCATATTTTGTTCTAACGATTAAGGATATAAAAGCCATTGGTTTGAGTCTATATATGACTTTATAGGATGATTAGTTTTCAAAATATAGCCTACTTTCCAAACATTTTTTGGAATAATTTTAAAAAATATAATATTTTTCGACTAAGAATGGGATAAACGTAGGTGATAGAGTTAACATATGACTTTATATGATTTTTTTGTATAAACATATAGTCTACTTTCCCCATTCACCTTTTTTTTTGAAAAATAAATAATGTTCTTGACTAGGCATGAAATAGAGGTAAGAGTATGAGTTGAGAGTACCTTAGAGTACTTTAGATTTTTTTAAAGTTTAGTGTGTTGTTGTTGTTGCTTACAAAAATGGCAGTAAGCATTATGTTGTGATAAAATGGAGTAATGTACTTTCCAAGACCAGGAGAAAAATCCACTAAATGCATTGACAAAATAACTTGTCAAGTAAGCCAACACAAAAGCTAAAATATAAACCAACACTAAAGCCAACACACAAAAAGCCATTCTAAAAGCCAACAAAAAAAAACGATATACAGAATAAGCAAACACAAAATGCCAACATTAGACCCCACACATAAACTAATACATAAGCTAATTTGTAAAATGTTAAACACTTGCATGGTATTACATTTTAGGTAATGCATGTGAAACATGAAATCACTTGTCTGTTGTATGAGAAGGACTCGTTAACAATGACCTGTCAACAATGGACACTGCTTGCACATTTTTAATTACTACACACCTCTCTCCACTCCTAATGCAAAATGAACATGTAAAACACAAATTGGAAAAATCCATGTTTCCATATTGACAAATAGAAAAAAAACATTAAACTGAAATTTTAAAAACTGTTAATGGGAATTTGGTAAATTGACAAATGTGAAAACAACAAATTGGAAAATCCATGTTTCTATATCATGAAATTGAAAACCTTTAAACTGACATTTTAAGAACTGTAAATGGGAAATTGTGAAATTGATAAATGTGTAAACTGGTCATACTAAATATGAGGAAGAACTATTGGATATAGAAAATGAGTTCTGTCATGCTAAAATTATTGTGTAATGAATCCATATAACCGCTTAAACTATTTCTTAACAATACATGTTTTATTTTCTACCACTTTGCTACCACTTTGCTACCACTTTTCTAGTTTGCTACCACTTTTCTACCACTTTGCTACCACTTTTCTCTTTTCTACTACTTTTCTGCCACTTTTCTACCACTTTTCTACCACTTTGCTACCACTTTTCTACCACTTTGTTACCAATAGTCTACCACTTGTCTACCACTTTGCTACCACATTTCTACCACTTTTCTATGACTTTAAACTGTACATATTAAATATAAAAGCCAACGCTAAATAATTCTATTACCAGAACAGATATAACCTTTGTAGTGTGCAAATCATACTAACAGGTTAGTTGTAAAATGTTAAACACTTGCATGGTATTACATTTTAGGTAATGCATGCGAAACATGAACTCACTTGTCTGTTGTATGAAAAGGACTCGTCAACAATGACCTGTCAACAATGGACACTGCTTGCACATTTTTAATTACTACCCACCTCTCTCCACTCCTAATGCAAAATGAACATGTAAAACACAAATTGGAAAAATCCATGTTTCCATATTGACAAATAGAAAAAAACATTAAACTGAAATTTTAAAAACTGTAAATGGGAATTTGGTAAATTGATAAATGAAAAAAAAAAAATTGGATAATCCATGTTTCTATATCATGAAATTGAAAAACTTTAAACTATCATTTTAAGAACTGTAAATGGGAAATTGTGAAATTGATAAATGTGTGAACAACAAAATGCAAAATCCATGTTTCCATATTATGAAATTGAAAAACTTAAAACTGATTAAAAAAACTGAAAATGGAGAATTGGAAAATTGGCATATGTGTAAACAACAAAATGAAAAAAAAAACAGTGGGGTAGTGATCATGTTGTACAGTAACCTATAAGACTAGCATAAAGATAGTTGCATGACATGTAAAAAACACAAAATGTAAAAAAATCCATGTTTCCATATTAACAAATAGAACAAAAACATTAAACTAAAATTTAAAAAAACTGTAAATGTGAATTTGGTAAATTGACAAATGTGAAAAACAACAAATTGGAAAATCCATGTTTCAATATCATGAAATTGAAAAACTTTAAACTGACATTTTAAGAACTGAAAATGGGAAATTGTGAAATTAATAAATGTGTAAACAACAAAATGCAAAATCAATGTTTTCCATATTATAAAATTGAAAAAACTAAAAACTGACATAAAAAACTGAAAATGGTAAATTGGAAAATGGCATATGTGTAAACAACAAAAATGAAAAAAAAATATCCAGCGGGAAGGGGGGGGTATTGATCATGTTGTACAGTAACCTATAAGACTAGCATAAGGATAGTTGCATGACATGTAAAACACAAATTGTAAAACATCCATGATTCCATATTAACAAATAGAACAAAAAACACTAAACTGAAATTTAAAAAACTGTAAATGTGAATTTGGTAAATTGACAAATGTGAAAACAACAAATTGGAAAATCCATGTTTCTATATCATGAAATTGAAAAACTTTAAACTGACATTTTAAGAACTGAAAATGGGAAATTGTGAAATTAATAAATGTGTAAACAACAAAATGCAAAAATCCATGTTTTCCATATCATGAAATTGAAAAAACTAAAAACTGACATTAAAAATCTGAAAATGGGAAATTGGAAAATTGACATATGTGTAAACAACAAAATGAAAAAAAAATCCGTTTGGGTATTGATCATGTTGTACAGTAACCTGTAAGACTAGCATAAGGATAGTTGCATGTACCTTATATGCTTTGTGTATGTGCATTAGTCTTTTATTAGCTTAAGTTAGGTTTGGTAAAGTTAGGTTTAATGAGGTTAGGTATGTGACCTTGTAGTTTACCCTTTTAGGAAAATGTAAAAAAGTAAAATCTAAAAATCAAAAAAATCTTAAATTTAAAATGTAAAATCTAAAATCTTTAAATGAGGTTTCTGCTGGTTATGAGAACACGTTTATGATTTAGTCAATGTTGATGTGTGGTATCCAATTACTGCTGACTTTGCATGATCATTACCCATTGTCTTGATCAACACCTTGGGTTTCAAATTATTGCAGCGTTAGTCGTAGCAATAGAACTGTGCGCTCTCTGCCATGTCAGCAACATGACACCGGAAGGAACACCTGTGTAATATCCAATGACTGCTAACTTTGTATAATCATCACCCATTGTCTTAATGAACACGTAGGGTTTCAAATTACTGCAGCGTAGTCATAGCAACAGAACTTGTGCTCTCTGCCATGTCTGTAATATTACACAGGAAATAACCAGACGTCTTTCTGTACATACCATGTCCTCAGTTTTAACATCTTAAGAACAAGTATTATTCTCTTTCAACTACAAATGACTCGTTAGAACACATCCATCCACCAAGTTAGATCCCTTGACCTGCTCTCAAACGGCATGTGCCTAGTGTACTAGGGTGTGTGCATTAGCCCTAACCTAACGTTACGTACGAATTAAACAGAATGTGACTTGTTAGCTCTTATTGTACACGTGCACAGGTGAATACTTGTGTGTTAGGTCATATTACACATGAACTTGCATTTTCTCACGTAAGTGCATTTCTCTGTTCCACAAGATACAAATTTGATTGCTGGATTGTATCCTGCACTGTTTATGCGATATAGCTTTGCCAGGTAGTTCTCTACATATAGCAATTTTACCACTGCTCTACCTAAGCCTTTTGCTCTTTTGGCTTTCTTACCGTCGAGTGTGTGATAGACAGCATTAACTGTATATCAAACCCAGTTCACCTTTGTATTTGTAATCCAAGTAATAATTTGAAAAGTAACAAATATAATCAGTTTTAAACGTTATCTCTGTTTTGTTTTGTTTAATATGTTTATGACATGCATATTAACCTGAAATCGAACCCTCTGGTGAAAAGGCTAACAGCTTAACCACTGCACCACCATGCCCTTGTTTCTTAGTTCGACTCGTTCTAGGCCTCAGACCTGGAAATCGAGTTAAGACTACCAATACAAGAGCTAAATGTGCTTACCACTGCAACACAAAAAATAAATAAATTGATAGCTGGTAACATTAGACAACCGGAAATGATTATATTTCTGTTAGCAATGCATTTCTTCATCAGCCTACTGTCTGAGCACTGACAGCAACACAGTTTAGTTTAGAACAAGCGTGTGTGTGTGTGTGTATTGATTATTAGCCTCAAGTATTTAAAGCTTGTTGTGTGTAGCGATCATTTTGTCTCGGTAACCACTGAGCATTTTTGGGTTTTAGCTATCCTCTTTAACCAATCAAATGAAGATAATCTACTCTTAATTCTTGATAAATCAGTGTTTGCGTACACCGTTTCTCATTTATTAACCCATACTTGCAACCTATACTCTCTCTATACTGCAGTTTGATCTGAAAACAAGTTTCAATGGTAAAAGACTTGTCAGTCACCATACATGTAGCCTACACTAATTATTTCTCTACCTAGCTATGTTTCATCACACATGGTAAACATCTCACATGTTCGTACCCGATTATTAGTTTATAAAATCTCAGATCAATGACCTTGATGTATTGGGTATTTTTGGTAAATGCATTGGCCATGGGAAAGGGTTGACCATTCTAAGTCCCATGACACCTCACATGTTAATATTCAATTATTAGTTTATACAATCTTAGGTCAATGACCTTGCTGTTTTGAATCTTTCGGGTAAATGCGTTGGTCATGGAAAAGGGTTGACCATCCTGAGTCCCATGACACCTCATTTGACCCTCTCTGATTATTAGTTAGTGAGATATTAACAAAAGTGTAGTTAGGCCCTTTTAACACACAAAAATAATACATTCAAAAAACAAAATGTCACCTCAAGTCCAACGACCTCTAATACAAGTCCCATAGCCTTATTGGTTCATGAGATGTTAAAAAGCTAATTACCTATTAGTTTTGGATCTTTTGGTAATTAAAAAAAATAACTCATCTATAAAACTGTATTCAAAATCCCGCCCTCTTACAAAAAAAAACAAGTGCACATGCGTAAAAACAAAACAAAACCTAACATGTTAATTCATAGTAGCGATCGGCTCTTTGCTTGCGTATGATGTGGAACAACGTTTAATTTCATTATAGCATTAGGGGTCATGAGCCAGTCAAAAGGAACCGGTCTAAAGGGATTAGTCAAAAAGGACCCGTCAACAAGGACCCGTCCACAGGGGCTCGTCAACAAGGACCCGTCAACAAGGACCCGTCAACAATGACCCGTCAACAATGACCCGTTCACAGGGACCCGTCCACAGGGACTCGTCCACAAGGACTCGTCCACAGGGGCCTGCGTGTGCGTGCGGGGGAACAAACGATTTCATCAGCAAATCATGTCATCTAGTTTCAAATTTAGCCATTACGGCGCGTACAACACACAGGAAGTGCGTGGGAACATACGATTACGTCAGCGAAACATGAACTCACTTGTCTGTTGTATGAGCATCAGTTTAGTAGTGGCATCAAGCAGCAAAGGACGTTTACTTACACACAATCCATCATTATGGTAAGCTTTTTTTTCTTATCATTATGGAAATCTCCTTATTAGAATAAAATGTTATAGTGGTTCTGGTCACTTATAGCTAAACTGTAATAGATATGATTTTTGTTTTTGTTTCTTTATAGGCTACTACAATAAATATTCACAATGCTATGGGGGTAGAACTGTTGATTAGAGAGAAAAAAAAGCTCTTTTCCGTATCATTAACATTCAAAAAGTGGACACAATGTATGGTGAACTTGTATTATGTGTTAGTGAAAATTATCAGACATTCCTTTCTACACGTTTTAATGATATATGTCAGAAAAGTGTGCTCAAGGATCTAAATCTTGGTGGACATTCTCTATATCTAATTTATGAGGGTATAAAAAACAATAAATGTATTGTACCTTTTGACTTTGAAGTTAAGTTAGGTTAGGTTAGGTAAGGTAAGGTGGGATCTGGTTAGGTTAGGTAAGTTTAGGTTAGGTTAGGTTAGGTGAAGTTGGGTAGGGCAGAATGGCAGCGGTATGAATCAAAAGCCAGCTCCTGTCAGTTTTGCCTCACAAGTTTGAGTGTACCCCATTCCAACCCTCAGCCTAGAATTTAAAATCTTGACTGAGCCAGGACTCGAACCCGAGCCTCCACAGTAACAGCCAAGAATGCTAACCACTACACCATAAAGTGGGGGCAATATAAGGCTGGTCTTGATTGTACATGAGCAATCAATAATTACCTAATAATAATAGTAATAATAATAATAATAAATAATAATAATAATAATAATAATACTAAATATTCCATTTAGCAACTATATAGCAGACCTCTCCTGGGTTCTTTTACATGCCAACATCGTATGACATGCGTGTCTTAATTTTTGCTTCCTTTCAAAAATCACTTACCACGACCAAGAGCGAACCTGCAAGCTTGGGGTTGGTAGTCCGACACAATAACCACTCACCCACCGTGGCAAGCTATCAATCAATAATTACCTAATAAAATTATTAATTATATTAATAATAATAATAATAAAAAATAATAAATATTCCATTTAGCAACTACACGGCCGACCTCTCCCTGTGACGTCATACACGGTCTCAGTGCGTGGCAGCCATCTTGCCCATTAGCCACTGCGCCAGCTCTGACTGACCCCTCCATAAGAATTACATAGGGCTTGTTGCGCGCGGCGGCCATCTTGCCCATTAGCCCCTGCGCCAGCTTCGGCCTATATATCCTACTAAGGGGTAATAAATGAAACAAGTATCAGGCGCCCAGTCTACACTAGGACTGTGCAGAAGAGCAACTCACGTGTGCTGCTCCTGTTCACAGTCCTACTGCAAACAAACATTCCCCCACTCTGCCTCTGCTATATTGAAAGGAGGATTACCGACCATTTGCATATATGTGGTGTTGATTTACAATAATACTACTACATGCATTGCATTTATCTGTGTAGGTCTACATTGAAATTTAATTTTTGCTTCGACTTGTGCTTTGGACATTTGCAGTTTATCTTCCACCCGGGGCTGGTCCAGTTTTCCAAAGAGGGTTTCGGAGGCTGGAGTTTGCGGTCGGGTGCCTTAAAACAGTGTGCCATCAACCATCCAAGTAGTCTACTGACCACGTTCAAGATCTCATGTGTTCTGTGTTCTCAACGAGCTTAACCATTGGTATTCACATCTCTGAAGGTTGTTTTCAGCTGCACAATCAAATGTAAAAGACGAAATGTAAACATGCAGAAATCGGTATTCAAATAAATGAAATCTGTCTTTCACAAAGTAATTATCATTTCTCGAAACCTACTCCTCATCCTGAATCCACATTACTGCATAGAATATTGAGGTTATATTGATCTCATGCGGTAGAGGAGGGTGGGGGTAGAATTTATGGGAGAATGAAATATATAAACATAGCATTTCATTGTAGCTACATTAGTGGTGAATAAAGTTACTGGCCGAAAACGCCCTTGTGCAGATTGCTTGGGGGCGAGGAGGGGTTACGAATGTTTTGAGGTTATGATGGCACATTGAAGCAAACTCTAATTACTCTTGATTGTATCATTTTTAACAGCTTTTAGTCATTATTAAGAACATTTATATTGTATTAAAAGCATCGGTAGGCTTTCAAATAGGCAAATAAATTGGAAAAAAAAGTTTTCGTAGATTTGGAAATCATACCAACATGTCACACCAAAACTCATCATTAGTATTTCATTTTTGGAACGATATCGCCTACTGAGGTGCAATAATGCATGCTTTTGATTCAATGTTAGACACTGACAATCAGTTTCTACCGTAGTAATGTGCGTTCGTAATGATCACAATCAATCGTAGTTACTTGATATGCGAGATTGGTAGCCATTGTAGCCCAAACAATGCCACGTGGACCTGAAATTTGAGCCAATATATTAGCATTGAGTGTCGTCTCTCTTATTATATGCTCCTTGCTTGTGACTGGCGATGAGATATGGCTCCATTACCATGAGCCACAAACGAAACAATCGATGCAATTGAAGCATTGGGGCAGTCCACCGCCAAAGAAATGTCGAACAATGCCATCACTTGGCAGGCGAATGGCGACAGTGTTCTGGGACACAAAGGGCATCATCCTCATAGACTGGCTGGAATTGGCGGCCACGATTAATAGTGCAGCATATGTGGCAACCCTTAAGCGCGAACGTCGTGCCATTCAAACTACTGTCGACCAAAGTATTATGTGCACTCGAGCTTGAAGGTTGTTTGTGAAGTAACCAATAGACCTACATAAAATCCAATAACATCATCATTTTCGTCGTTCTATTTTACGTTAAGTCATGTAGGTTTGGAATTTTTAATTTATATTCTAATATTTTTTATCGCAGTTGGAACACAAAAAGTGCACGTTTTTAAGCGTGTTTCAACCATGCGTCACATTTAAGAATTATTATCTCAAAAACCCGTCATCAGGTCGAATCCAAATTTTAACACAATATACATTGGAATGTTGTATAACTGGTTTATTAATTTCAAAATTTTGTGTGTCTAAGAAACAAAGTTGTTATCATTTTTGTATGGCAACCTTTTCTCCGCTCGTGGTGGTTGGAAAATGTAGTTCTTGGTTGCATTGTAATCCTTATACATCGAAAAGTTATGCTGTATGACTGTGAAATACGTAAATTAATTCACTTATTTTATATCGGTTTGTATTTGTACGCGTAAATAACACATGTTTCACCAGATAGCCGCTCCGGGAAAAGCTGTACACCGTTGACGAAATGGTGCCCACACGCATCATGGCGCGCCTCGCTCGGAAGTGATGTGCTCCATCTACGCCATACATTGTAATAACTCCAAGAACAGCTGTTTCTTACGATAAAAATTTAACTCCGATGCAAGTATAACTGGCATGACACAAGAAACATAGCATTGTGTTCGAATGGAACTTTTAATCAGCGTGGAAATGTTGAGTCTTTGTGGAGTATATAATAAGCTATTCGAACAAATCCAGCGAGAGAGGGCCAGGAAGTGAGGTTATGACTTTGTCGGATGTCGATATTAGAAGTTTCAATTCCCTGTAAAAGTACAATCCATCGCAACACTTTCTAATGTTTGGTAAAATTTGTATTTATGTATTTGGAACTTAAATGTTTCATTCAAACTAGCTGAAGTACCCGTGCTTCGCTGCGGATCATAAATAATTAAAATGTGAAGGTGACAGTTAAAACAGGGGATAGGCGAGGTGCTGATCGGAGGGAGAGTAAGGATGGAACATTTTGTTCAACTACACCGCTCGGCGTTGACCGTGTTTTAAAGCACAAATTTAGCTTTTACTCGCTAACCGTTGGAGATACACGAAAAGTGAAAAGGACCTCCCGGATAGAAAATTAAATTTTAAACCTCGCATATGCCATTAAAAGTTTGCTATTTCTTAGCGTTCCCTTTTTATTTGAAATAGAAATATGAAAGTTTGAAACTAAAGGGTGTAGTGACGTCACTAAAATAGTCGCCATCTTTAAATAGTGTACAGTATCGAAATCAACAGTAGCCTATATATTAACCAGGTAAATCAGCTACTTCCATGTAAAATGTCATGTAAATCGGACTAGTGGTTCTTGCGTGATTGAGTAATACACAGACACACAGACACACACCATCTCATTTTTATATATTTGTATAGATTAATTGAAAGGATATGCAGTTTTAGCCTATTTTCATTTATGAAAAAAATAGGCTGATGAGATCACCTTTTGCCCGTGTGTGTGTGTCCCTAATAGAATCTAAACGGCCGAAACGATGCACAGTGGGTCAAAATCGAAATCTAGGAGGACAAAACTATTTATTTTCATAATTAAAAATTCAAAATGTGTTACTTCTACAGCATTTTCACATAATTGCCGCTCACTATTCTGGGATATAAAGGCATCTTAGTGTAAATCTGACACCACTGTTCGAGCAGTCTGAATTGGAGGGTGAATGTAAGTGGCTGTGGTTTGGTTGTTGTTGTGGTTAATGTGATGCTTTAAGATCGAACAAGCAGCTGAAGGTATGATCCTTGTAACGTGTTTCAGTTATTAATGGGCGTAATTGTTACGTAATTTTAGCAATATTTGCATTATATATTATTTAACTATTATTTTTAAAATTATAGCCTATATTCACTTAGATTTTTAGTATGTCGCGTCACTCTGCGTCACTTTCTACTTAATGTTAAAATGTAGATAAAGTATTGTAGTTTACGCCTGTTATAAGATTTTTTGCATCTTTTTGCAACTTACTTAGTTATTTTACGTTTTAGAAGATGCCGCGCAACCTGTTCTCGCACGTTTACAACTGTTTGAAGCACTGGCTTCGACGATTATGTCAAAAGTGGACCTTTGTGACTTTGTTAAAAGTAAATTAGGGGTAGAAAATTGTTCTGAAGAGATAACTGAATGCTCTATCCAACTCCTAGTCATAGAAAATTTCTTGCATGTGTAGACGTAGCTTAAATAGGTCTTAACTGATGTTTATTATGAAGTAAACAAATTATATACGTTGCTTTCACTCTAAATTCATGATTAAAATGTAAAAATAATTTTGTACACCTAGATTTCGATTTTGACCCACTGTGCGATGGTGGGATCCCTCGCTGAGTCCGAGGGAAAAGCTAACGCTGGAGGGTAAGCCGAATAATATATATATATATATATATATATATATATATATATATATATATATATATCTGTATTACAATTTTGCAACTAAAACAAATCAATCAATGATCTGATCGGGTACTGAGGCTCGACCCTGCAACCTTCAGCATGAATAACGACTTGTTATTAAAATTACAACTTTTCATTTGAACTAGATTGAATGTCTTGTTATAATGGAAAGAGCTGCCATTATTAATATTATTACATAAATACAGTAAGCCTCCGTGGCTTAGGCGGCAGCACGCCAGCCTTTCACCGCTGGTTCCGTGGTTCAAATCCCGATCACTCCATGTGAGATCTGTGCTGGACAAATCGGAGGCAGACAGGTTTTTCTCCGGGTACTCGGGTTTTCCCTGTCACAATTTCATTCCAGCAACACTCTCCACTATCATTTCATTTCATCTGTCATTCATTTAATCATTGCCCCAGAGGAGTGCGTCAGGCTTCGGCAGCCGGCACAGTTCATATCCTCGCCGCTAGATGGGGGCTTCATTCATTTCATTCCTGACCCGGTCGGAGACTGGAAGCAGGCTGTGGATTTTCATATAAATACAGTAGCCTATTTCAAAGCAGTAAGACTAAAGATAAAGAAAATGAGCTTTAAGCAGGTCTGTCAGCTGATTATCCATCTGGCCGAGTTACGAATATAATTATTATTTTTTCCTTTTTCCCTCTCTCTCATATGTAAGCGTGCGACTGCGATGGACAACGTTTTTAGAAACGCAGGTACATACAAAAGCCTGGGGTCGGAAGCGAGGGGGGTAGGGGTGACAGGCGCGTTTTGGCCACATTCCTCACGTAACGCTTGATAAACGGCTTCCAACACGATAACAGGATTTAGGCCTAGGCCTAACTCAAACGTAGGTGCTGATGACCACTATCCCCCAAGACACTAAAATGAACAAAATAACCAATTCCATTGCCGTTTGCCCAACAAGTTCATTGGTCTTCCCTTTCAACTCATGACAGGTGGATCGAGTTGCGAGATACGACCTTGCGGGGGCGTTGGAGGTCATGGCACAGGTATAGATCGCTTTCTCCCGAGTCGCTACCTTGCAAA
This sequence comes from Meconema thalassinum, assembly GCA_946902985.2. Lineage (NCBI taxonomy): Eukaryota > Metazoa > Arthropoda > Insecta > Orthoptera > Tettigoniidae > Meconema > Meconema thalassinum. The sequence continues at coordinate 82,851,415 of OX336400.1, read as the reverse complement.
CACTTGGCGGCTTTTCCCGTCATAAGTAACGGTCCATTTCAGTTCAAACAGTCCAAATTCTCGGCTAAATAGAATAAAAATACACAGTTCTAGTACTTCAGGCTGGCAGCTTAATAATGAAAACATTACTTGAAAAATAAGATCTTGTTGTTGTTGTTGTTGTTGTTGTTGTTTGAGTCTTCAGTCTTTTGACTGGTTTGATGCAGCTATCCATACCTCCCTGTCCTGAGCTAATCGTTTCATCTCTACATACCAACAACACCCTACGTCCGAGGCAATCTGTTTTACATATTCTAACCTTGGTCTACCCCTACAGTTCTTGTCCTCCACCCTTCCTTCAATAACTAAGCTTGCTATTCCTGGGTGTCTTAGTATGTGTCGTACCAACCTATCTCTTCTCTTCATTAGCAGTCGCCAGAAACATCTCTCCTCTCCCACTAGTCTTAATACCTCTTCGTTTGTAACCCTACCTACCCATCTGATCTTCATCATCTTCTGTAACACCACATTTCAAACGCTTCAATTCTCCTCTTTTCTGCTGCACCAATAGTCCAAGTTTCAATTCCATAGAGTGCCACGCTCCAGACAAAGACCTTCAAAAATGACTTCCTAACACCTAAATCTATATTCGATATCAACAGATTCCTTTTCTGTAGAAATGCTTTCCTTGCCTGAGTTAACCTACTTTTTATATCCTCTTTCCTTCGTCCATCACTGGTTAGTTTGCTTCGTACTTCCTTTAGATTTTCACCTGCCAATTTGATGTCCATAGAGGATTCTGATTTATTTCGGCTGCATTCCAATATTTTTGTTTTACATTTATTAATTTTCATCATGAATTATTTCCTCAAGACGGCGTCTATACCATTCAACAACTCATTCAAATCCTCAGGCGTGTCGGCCAAGATGACTATGTCTTCGGCAAATCTCAGAGTTGAAATTATTTCTCCTTGAATCTTCACTCCCACTTTAAATGTTTCTTCAATTTCCTTCAATGCTTGTTCAATGTAAAGATTGAAAAGTATGGGAGATAAGTTGCAGCCAGACTTACACCTTTCTGAATACCAGCTTCTCTCTCATGTCTTTCAGCTCGAATGACTGCTGTCTGGCTTCTGTATAGATTGTAGATCACCCTCCTATCCCTGTACTTTATTCCAAGAGTTTTCAAAATGTCAAACAATTTAGTCCAATCAACGTTATCAAAAGCCTTTTCTAAGTCTTGAACGTTCTCTTATCTTTCCTTATTCTACCCTCCAAAATCAGCCTAAGTCTTAGTACAGCTTCCCTTGTTCCTACATTTCTCCTGAAACCAAACTGGACTTCACCCAACTCCGTTTCTATCTGGCTTTCCATCCCCTTGTAAATTATTCTTGACAGGATCTTTGAAGCATGAGTAATCAAGCTGATTGTAAGGTAATCTTCACATCTGTCAGCTCCCACTTTCTTTATTTCTTCCACCAATCTCCATTCAATTATTGAGGTGACAGTTTACGAGCTAGCTAGGGGCGAGCCTATCAACCAAGTTACAGCCTAGCTAGCGGACGAGCCTATTGCCCTAGATACAGCTAGCAGCAAACTGTTGAGTCGTGTTGAGTTAAGACTTCAGAGAACTGTGGTTGTGTTTGGAGTTTCCCTGGAAGTGCAACTCGGCTTTTCTTCATTACGCCTGTGAACTTTTCGTTCTGCAAAATACACAGTCAAGTTAAGATTGGACGGAAGGGTGATTTGTGTTTCATGCACCTCACCATTCTTAAATTACGTCTGACAAGAATTCTTTGCACATGCATCTCCATCATAATATAATTAATAGTCCAGTCAGTGATTTTAACTCATCATGACGATACGTAAAACGGATGTAGGTCGTAGTTCATTGACATCAAAAAAGCGGTTATCACGTAATGCATTCATAACTGTTCCCGCGTGAAGCCGGGGTGGGTTGCTAGTATAAACTATAAGAACCACTGGATGGATTTTGATATGGTTTGCACCATTCTGCAGAGGATTTCTCGAGGGAGCTTCCTGAAAGAAACATTCATTTATGACCAAAAGAAACCGAGAAGAAACGATTTCAGTGAATCGAGTCGAGGAAAAACCTGCCGTCCGTGCTCCTTTTAAGCTTACGCTGGGCAAACCGTTAGTAATATCTATATACTATGATCGTAAGAATTGTTCAGCATGAAAAGTTCTACAAAATAGTCCCCGGCAGGATATCTCTATCTTTAATGCATCGCCCGCTTTAAGTGTTTTACGATTTAATTTCATCCAACAAGCAGCTGGGATTTATAAGAGCAGAGGGATTGGGATTCTCAAAAATAGATATGGCATCATTCTCCCTAGTACTGAAGAGAAGTTTACAGAATGGAAGGACTACATTGAAACTCTATTCGAAGACAACAGAAGTGTTGATTATGGTATTCGAACGGGCGATGGCATAGACATTACAAGAGCTGAAATTGATCATGCCATAACAATATTGAAGAGTGGAAAGGCTCCAGGTCCAGATGAATTGCACATTGAAATACTAAAGCTTCTCAAGGATGAACGATCTCTTTCCTTGCTGGTGGGTTTGTTCAATAACATCTATCGAAGTGGATACATACCACATGATTGGCTCAAATCAACTTTTATACCGATTCCCAAAAAGACCAATGCAACGTTCTGCTGTGACTATAGAATGATCAGTTTAATGAGTCATGCCCTGAAGTTATTCCTTAAAATCCTGCACTTAAGGTTATATCATAAATGTGAGGAAAACATTGGTGGCACACAGTTTGCATTCAGGAGTGGTTTGGGAACTCGGGAGGCATTGCTCAGTCTTCAGGTGTTGATTCAACGATGCCGTGATGTTCGTGTCGATGTTTACATGTGTTTCATCGATTATGAAAAAGCCTTTGACACTGTTCAACACGATAAAATTATGAACATTTTATGTGACCTGGGACTAGAAGGACGTGACATCCGATTAATTGGAAATATGTACTGGAATCAACGTGCTGCTGTACGTGTTGATGGTCAGCTGTCTGAAGAAGTATCGATTATGAAGGGAGTTCGCCAAGGTTGCATTCTTTCTCCACTCCTCTTCAACATCTATTCCGAAAAGATTTTCCAAGATGCTCTTGATGGAAAGTCTCAAGGAGTAGTAGTAAATGGATCTATCATTAATAGCACCCGATATGCTGATGACACTGTCATCCTTGCAACAAGTATGGATGATCTACAAACACTACTGGATTCTATTTCTGAAGAGAGTAACGCCATGGGATTACATTTAAATGTACAAAAAACTAAGTGGATGGTTGTTAGTAGAAACAAAGATGAAATTCAGGGCATTCTTACACTTGGTAATAAAAGAATTGGAAGGGTTTCATCATATAAATATTTAGGATGTCAAATCAATGATAACTGGGACTTAATCAAGAAATTCTCTGTAGAATTGAGCAGGCCAGAAGTTCTTTCATGAAAATTAGAAAAGTTTTGATCAGCCGCGATTTAAGTCTGCCATTACGCACCCGACTGCTTCGATACTACGTTTTTAGTGTCCTGCTCTATGGAGTTGAATCATGGGCACTTACCGAGGTTTTAAATAAGAAACTGACAGCATTTGAAATGTGGACGTATCGCAGGATTTTAAGGATATCATGGACAGCTAAAGTCACAAATGTGAAATACTGCGGCGTATGAACAAAGACTTGGAAATTCTCAGTATCATCAAAAGGAGAAAACTAGAATACTTTGGTCATTTTATGCGCAACAACAAATACCACCTCTTGCAATTAATTATCCAAGGGAAGATTGATGGCATTAGGGGTCCAGGACGCAGACGAATATCCTGGCTAAAGAACTTAGGCCAGTGGTTCGGACTTAACACAGTGACACTGTTTAGAACAGCTATGTACAAACTGCAGATCATGCTACTGATCGCCAGTGTTCTTGGAGGACGAGGCACTTGAAGAAGAAGAATCTCCATTCAGTGGAAATTGAAATTACTGGCTTCGGAGAGAGCCTATCACCCTATCTTCGGCCAGCATCAAACTGTCGAGTCGTGTCGAGTTAAGACTTGAGAGAAGAGTGTAAGTGTTTGCAGATTCGCTGTTCACCTTGGCTTTTCTGAATTGCGTCTGGGACCTGCCGTCCGTGCGCCAAGAAACAAACACACATATTTACGTAATTTAGCATATATTTCCAGTGCTCTAGTGATAATTATAGATGGCAATTTAAATTGGTATTGTCCCCCGGCGGGCCCAAGTCACAGATTCATGCCATGTAAAAGAACCCACCACTTCAATTTATAGCCGACTTTTCACATTTTGAAAAAATGAGGAAAAAGTACACTTATGAGATCGGGCAAATGTGTGTCTGTCTGTCCTTCTGTCTGTCTGTCCTTCTGTCTGTCTGTCTGTCTGTCTGTCTGTCTGGCTGAGTGTGTGTGTCCCCGTATCAACTTCTAAACGGCTTCAGCAATCGAAAAAAAATTTGGTAGGAGTAAAGATCTATACCTGAATATCTCACGGCCATATTTGAAAATGATGTCAGTGCTACCAACTGCTGAAAAATCACAATTGAAATTTGAGCTCCATGTTGGGTATCTTGGAAGGTATGAATAGGAGCTATTTCAAAATTGGCACACGTTAAGATAATAATATTGCAGTTTAATTTCCAGGAGGCCATACATGGCAGTGTTGCCGAAATGATTATAAGCCTGCTGATAGGTCCTATTTTTAAATGCATATAACTTCTACACTATCAATTGGAATTCAACCAAATTTCGTATGTGCTATGTGTGCATAAACAGATATGACTGAGCGTATTCTTAAGTACCACCAAGGCTGCAAACTGTTAATAAATGCTCCCAATTTGTTTTTATCCAAATACCCATATGTCAGAAAGTGTGCAAGCCGATAGCTTTAAATTATGCACACGTATAGTACCTGACATTCTAGATTAATTTGGAGTAACTTATATACGTCAGTGCTATCAACATGATTCTAAGCCTGCTGAGAGGTCCAAATTTAAATACATGTAACTTCTATACTATCATTTGGATTTCAACCAAATTTCGTGTGTGCTATGTGTAGCATAACATATATGACTATGCCGATTCTTAAGAGTAACCAGGGCTGCCAACTGTTAATAAATGCTGTCTCTATTTTTGTTACCCTAATATCAATATATCAGAAAGTATGCAAGCCAATAGCTCTAAACGTTGCACGCGTATAGTACCTTGCATTCTAGATTAATTTGGAGTAACTAATATATGCCTACGCCAGTGCTGCCAACGTGATTCTAAGCCTGCAGATAGGTCTAATTTTAAAATGCATGTAACTTCTTTACTAACTAATGGTTTTCATTCAAAATTGACACAACAATAGATCATACTATTTCAGATTATTTCTGACCAATACATGTATGTCATTGTTGCCAACATGATTTTACGCGCGCGATTAGATCCAATGTTTAACTGCATGTATCGTCCATGCTATCCATTGGACATCAACCAAATTTTGTATTCTGTACCTTGAGAGATGGAACTAAGAATATATTCAGTCACCAGGGCTGCCAACCGTAGTGATCTATTAGGCTACATTATACCAGGTGTATTTCGAACTAATTGGAAATTTCGATATTACCAACTTAATTATTCTAGATAGGTCTATATTATTATTATTATTGATTTAAGCCCCCTACGGAGCGCTTATGACTAGTTCTTCGATGCTCTTTTCCGTTCCGAATATCTCTTGAGCCCTGCTGATAATTTCTCCTTTCACTCCTGCGAAAGGGGCTTCCGACATTTAGGGACTCTAGGTGGTGGGGTCCAAGATTCTACCATAGCACAAAATTTAGAACATCTTCTACATCAAGGTCAGCAATTCCAGCCGAATCCAAGTCCTTTAGTACTTCATTAAGCCACAGGCTTCCAGTCTTGTAGCTTTTAACCAAGGAGAAGATCTTCTTGGTAAGCCTGTTGCTGTTCATTCTTTGTAGGTGCCCGTAGAACTTTAGCCTCCTAATAGGTCTATATAGATTGGCATGAATCTTAAATTTTAAGAAAAGTAGGCTCTTTATTTCGTCATGGAACTTCGTGTTTTATTGGTAGTGTGTAGACAAATTTGTAGATTATTTGGTTAGAAACGATCCATCAAGTTCCAACATTCACCACTAGGTGTCAATTACAGTGGCATCTGGTAGCCAAATTTGGAACTACTTCAAATTTGAACTTGCTGGGAGCCCACATCAAAATATCCTGCTATGGCCATTGGTTGCAATTCTTACAGTAGGCTATATAAAGGTATGAAAATCATTTCTTATCCGTATTAACGTAGCAGCTTTGGTGGCGTAGTTGCTAGCATTGTGAGTTTCTACTCCCAAGATCGCGGGTTCAAACCTGGTCGAAGTCGTTGGATATTTTAAGAGCGTTAAAAATCTCTCAGTATGCCTTCCTTCGGAGGGGAAATAAAGCCGGCGGCCCGATGTCAGAGATTTATGGAAGGTAAAATCCTTCCTCTAACTACAATTGTGTGAAGCTAAATGTGTAGGATAGATTTTACTAATGCTCTATTAAGTTCCAACGTTCACCACCATGTGCCGGTTGCGGTGGCATCTTGTAGCCAGTTTCGCAGCTACTGTAGGTGAATTTGGTGGTAGCATTTGGTAGCAAAAGTAGGAACTACTTGAAATTGATCGTCTGCAGTTCTTACCTGTATTTATTTATTTTTTTATTTATTTATTTACCTATTTATTTATCGCATGGATTTTAGTGCCGGGAGTGTGCGAGGACATGTTCGGCTCGCCAGAGGCTGTCGCTGCTCCAAGCGGACACCTCGAGGGGAGCTACAAATTTCATTCAATTTCAAGTAGTTCCAACTTTAACTACCAGATGTCAATGATAACCTAGTGGCGAACGTTGGAACTTTATAGAGCGTTCCATCGAAATCTAACCTAGAAAGTTGGCTCCACACAAATTTAGTCCGTGGAAGGATCTTTTACATGCCATAAATCTATGACATGGGACCGCCGGCTTTACTTCCCCTCCGAAGGAAGGCGTCCTTACCTGAATTATATATAACACACACTAATACATCCGTCACAATTACCACCGGTTATCAGATAGATTCTACACACACCCAAAGTACACGGGGCTACATGACCGCGTTGTCGCAGCCCCTAAACTCAGGATCCAACCAACATTTATTTTTAGGAACTATTTTTTCATCCCTCAAACACACATATTTACGTTATTTAGCACACCTAGGTACACCTCTCGTCAACTATAGTAGTAATGTCATTTGAACTGATTGTGTAATGTTCCTGAGGATTTCACTTTTTCTTAATAAATTCCCTCCCTGTTGTAGTGAAAGCGAGGTCGACAATCACGCGTACTCTATCTGCCACCTGCCCCGGACAATCATAAGCTTGCACTGAATAGCAAGGAGCAGCATTTGAAGTGTGCCGCATTCGCCGCTCTCCTAACTCTCTCGCCGGGCGCACGAATTATGAGCATCGTGAAATCTTATATTGCTCGTAAACTTGTCAGTGGCGATCCTAAAAGTGAGAAATTATGTACTGAGAAGTATCTTACCGTGCTAGTTGAGGTATTTTTAGGCCGGCATTAACGGCAGTATTAAACGATCCGGGACATTCTCATTAGACCCGGCAGCGGTTACAGGGATGATTAGCTCACGCGTGGTGAGAATGTAAACTGGCCTTTAACCCAGGAGAGGTGGCGCTTACTTGGGCAACGTTAGAGGTGGCGCGGGGTCATTTTGACCCCTCCCAATTATTTATCAGTAATAACGACAATTATTTCGTTTATGCTACTGATATGGCATGAAAACATTCACTGAACTAATGAGCAAGTTTATTTGTCTAAAATGAAAGTCATGCACATATTATAAACAGCTATTTACACTTTAATAGAGATGGTGTGGATCTGACAGGTAATCATCTATTATTATGAAATATCTGATAATTCTTACTTCAGTTTGGTTGGTTGGTTCTTACGTTTAAGGGCTGCGACAACGTCGTCATGTAAGCCCGTGTACTTTGGGTGTGTGTAGAATCTGTCTGGTTTTTTTTTCGTGTGGCGTCCTGAGAGGCCGAGTGCAGGTCTTTCTAGGCGACGCCCGTGGGCGACCTGCGCGTCGGGATGAGAGATGGAATTGATGAAGATGAATGAAATTGGGCAGGGTTGTGGGAGGAAGCGGCCGTGGCCTGTCAGTAGGTCCCGTCCCAGCATTTGCCTGGTGTTGAAAATGGGGAAACCACGGAAAACCATTTCAAGGACGGCCGACGGTGGGGCTCGAACCCACGCGTCTACCGAGTCAGCAGAGAGCTTGGCCCCATAGCCTAATGCTGCGCTTTTAGCCAGCGTAGCCACTACTGTCGGTATCTGTCTGATAACCGGTGTTAATTGTGATGACTGTATTAGTGTGTGTATCTGTTTTAATTCAAGTAAGGGCTGCAGACGATCAATTTTCAAGTAGTTCCTACTTTTGCCGCCAAACGCCACCGTCAACGACTACTAGTTCAGAACTTAGCTACCAGACGTCACCACAGTCAGCTCTTGGCAACGAACGTAGGAACCTAAGAGTGTTGTTTACATTCTTAACCTATATAATTTAGCTTCACACAGGTGTAATTAGTGGAAAGGTCTTTAATATGCCATATATCTATGAATGGGACCGCCAGCTTGACTTCCCCTCCGAAGGAAGGCATACTGAGGGATTTTTAACGCTCTTAAAAATCCGACGACTTCGGTCGGATTTGAACCCGCGATCTTGGGCATAGAAGCTCAGCATGCTACCGACTACGCCACCGAAGCCGCCTTATTACTTCAGTTTGCCTATTAACATTATCGAAATCAATGATTAGACAAGTTTTAGATAATGTAGGATTCTAGTTTTTAACCAATGACACATTTTAGAGAAGTCTCTTGTTTACACATCCGCTGAGAAAGAGGCATATCATCGTCACTTTCTTCATTTTCTTCTTCGTCTGCACTCTGCTCAGTATCACTTCAAGATTCTGCTATTTCTACTTCGTCTTCACTATCACTGTTTTCACCTCCTAATATGTCTTCCTCTTCGACATCTTGCAGAAGAGATAACACCATGGATTCTTGCTCTTCGTAACTCGGACGATTCTTATTATTTTATTTTGACACTTATCTACAGTCAATTCTACACTGACGAAAATGGAAATTGCAACACCCAGAAGGAGTGGTGCTACATTGCTGCAATTGAACATGCAGGACTAGTGTTCGGTTTTGATTCGATGGTTACACTTCCAGGTCCCTCTGATCGCAAGTTTGGACAACAATCAATACAGGATGTGCCCACCACGAGCTGCAATACATTGATGAATTCCGCGACGCATGGAGTCAATAAGGCCCTGGATAGCTTCCTCAGGAATTAATGCTTGCTGCATTACACTGGTCAGTTGTACCAGAGTTGTGGGTGGCTGAGGACGGTTGGCCAGTTGTCCACCCATCATGTCCCACACATGTTCAATAGGACTAAGGTCCTGGGATCTGGCGGGCCATTCTAAGGTTGTGATGTCGTGGAGAGCTTCTCTGGAGATGCGTGCAGTGTGAACCCGCGCATTGTCCTGCTGAAACTTCCCATTAGCAATGTTCGCCATCATAGGGACAACCGAGTAGTCATAGTGCCCTCAACAAGCACTAATTGTGATTTCACATTAAAGCCAATAGCTCCCCAGACCATAATGCTTGGCGTTGGCCCTGTGTGCCTCTCGACAACAAGGTCTGGGCGGCCCCTCTCCCCGGTACGTCGACGCACACGATTCCGGCGATCACTGCGGGCAAGACAGAAGCGTGATTCATCACTAAAGACGACCCTATGCCATTCGTCGACCCACGTCGATCATTCTCGACACCAGGCCAGCCTTACACGTCGCTGTAGTGGATTCAATGGAACACCTTCTGCAGGGACACGGGATCGTAAGCCAGCTGCACGCAGGCGATTACCAACTGTTTGTTGTGTAACATGGGGTGCCACAGCTGCTCAAATTTGCGCTGCTGTTGCATGGGGTTCCATCCGGGTCATCCGAATGATGCGGCGATCCTCTCTCACAGTTGTCTGGCGCGCTGGGCCTGTGCCAGGTCTACGAGTGTGGGTAGCTTCATTTGACCACTGCTGCCATACACGTTGTACCGTAGAAGCCTGTCGGCAACACGTGCAGCGACAGTCCTTAGCGATAATCCAGCCTCACACAGCCCAATTATCCGAGCCCGCTCAAACGGCGACAGTTGTTGATAGCGAGCTCTTCTCTGTCGTCGAGGCATGTTTGACGGGGAACACTTCACTACACAGACTGCACGTCAACGACGCTACACCAGAGTCCGTATACTGGAGTTGATTCCTCCACGACCAATCACGTGGGGAGACCTATAGCAACAATCCAATGGGTCTGAAACTTTGATCGTTTACATACCTACATGGCATCGTTCCATATCTTGAAAATCAACACAAACGACCAATGCCTTCATGGTGTTGCAAATTCCATTTTCTCTAGTGTATTTCGCGATGAGACAGCTACATTCTCATGGATTACACGTAAGACTGGAACAGCTGTTCACTCTGCCAGCGGTACTGGTGGCGCAGGGTCTTTCTGAACACATTGCAACATGACTCGATAAAAATACTGTTACGTGTTGTCCCTAGTGGCAAGTTCGTGAACTGGATTACGGTGGGTAAAGCACAACATAATTGTACCTTTAAAGAAATGTTAGGTTTACTGCAGGTCAGAAATAAGTTACAGTACACCATAAACACTTGGAAACCAATGGGCAGTCTCAGTCAGGTTCCTCCCTTATGGAGTTCACTCACCTCCTTTTCACTCGGCCTTGCAGTTAATCCTCTCACGAATGAGTCCGGTGTCCTCGACTAAAAGTAACGGCACTCTCCCTCAAATAAACTAGACACACTCACTTGTTCTGAATGTACACTGTCTCGCCGTCCGCAGGCTAGGAAAACAGTCCACTGCGTTTCGCAATCCACACAGCACTTCACCGCACTGCAATAGAAGTTTCGTAATTTCGCACGTCACGTCACCAACTATTGTTGCATTCGCTCAAAAACACTGTTCGTCACTCGCTGGTGAGGCAGATTTATATAGCGAGGCTGGTGACTCGATGGATGTTTCCAGAATTGACCAGGGTTCACACCTTCTCGAGAATTCCAACACCAGTAGGGCCACGAATATTCGAGACGGTCTCTTTTGTACTGCCTGTCTTCAATGTTGCGCAAATCGCTGGTAACGCACAGTCAGGATACCCTGAGTCACGCGCGGGGCGACGAAGCTGTCGAGCATTCGTAACAATACATTTGTCTCGGCCCTCATCCCTTCCACTAATAGGCTACTGCCCTCAGGCAATAGATAAGGCATGTGGGGAAAGGTATGTGGCAGGTTTGGTCTGTGTGTAGTAAAATGTAGAAACCCCAGCTTATCGAAACTGTGTGGGGTCACAAAGTCCCCCGCGCCACCTCTCCTGGATTAAGGGGAGGTATGACTAAATTTTTCAACTTTGACAGTTTTCATCATAACTGTAATTTTCCAGCCTCTCAATACTTCTATATGTACGGGGTGCGTGGGGGTTAAACACCTGTACGATAATACCAACAGCAATAGACATTCACACCTAACTACTCCTCAGTGACCTAATAAATAAAACCCTTCAGCTTCTGGTAAAATCGATAATATATTGTTATACCAGACATAAAACACACATTTCGCAGGATCCTCCTCGTACAGAATAATTGCCCTCCCTATCGTATTTACACAGATACACATATGACATGATATAGATGACCCTCAGGAATAAAGTTGACGGGTACTTACAGATGTTGGCTTCAGTAGTGGTGACCTATCTCCGCTAATTCTGGGGTAATTTGTTCCCAAAGAATTAGTCCTATTACTCGCAGCACAATTAATTTTATTTCACACGCCGTTTCTACTGTTATGATGAATATTATGTTCGTTCCTTTTGTAACTAGCATCCAACGATTTAATTTGCGTCATGGATCTAGTCTCATACAAATACTTGGAATCCGTTTTGGATCGTCGCATTAACTCCGCTTGTGAATTTAATAATGCTTGGCATATTTGACCAGCATTCCTGTACGAATAAATTACCGCTCTAGTTGAAATGCAGATTTACAGGTATCAGATTCCAATAATTTGTGCTGTTCGAATCAAGTAATCTTGGCGATATACTTAAGACTAGGCTCATCATTCAATCAAGAACTTATAGCCAGCAACTTGGTTATTGTATCAAACACGACTAGTGGTATACTGTAATGTCTCTGCCTCAACACACTAAACCAAAAAGACAAGTCCTTCTCCCATGGAGTACCAAAGATGAGTTCCGCTCACACGCGGTCTGAAAACGGAGAACTCCCTACGTGGAGTTCAAAATAAGAGTGTCTCCCACTGGCTTCCACAAAATCTAAGCACCGTCATCATCCCCCACCAATAAATCGGTTTACCTGGGTAGACCCAGGGATCCAACCATTCACAACGCTTGATTCTCAACATCACCAAATATGGAAACAGTCCATCGTCCTCGCTCGTACAGAGATGCCAAGTCTCGCCCCTGACTCACCCTTACTGGCGCTCCCGGGAAAGACCTGGCTTCACCAAGAAGACAATTTCCTCGTTCGCGTACACTTTTCTGATACAAAACTTTCTATTGCTCCAATGTTAAAATATTCCCACTTCCCTAGATTTCGATCCTGCTCGAATTACAATACTTAAAAGCTAAACAAATTAATTGAATATCAATCGCGTCATCATATACACTCTAATAAATAACTCTAAAACATGAAAAAGCATCAAATAAAAATATACATATGATAAATAAAATTGTAACTCCCCAGAGTAATGGTTCGATCTCTTTGTAACTTGGGAAGGTTACAAATTCCCCTCCATGGAGTTCCCTTGAAGATATGAATGGGGACTCCATCACAAAACACAGAAATACACAAATGACCCTAAAACAAAATATACACTATAGACAACATACACAAATTACCCTTCAAATATAAAATAACCCTCAACACAATCATTTTCTTGATGTTATGCATCTACATATCTTTCTTTCAAAAGTCTTAGTATTCTCCTAAAAACTACCTCACACCGATTTCTCAAGTGTCCTAAAACTAGCTCATACGGAATTCCTCACGTGTCCTTCGGATTGCCATGTCAAACATGACCGATATGGCACAGAACCATGTTGCACACGCCGAAATACATGCTACAATGCATTTTCACTCAATTGCTCTGCTTTTTATATCACTTGGCTAATGGTAGCCCCTTCGTCATTTCTTGAAGTGTATCTGTGCAATACACCACAATGTCGGCTAATTCTGTCTCAGAGGATCCTTCCCTACCATTACACGCTAATATATCTCTTAAGGTTATGGACATTGTATGACCCTACAATGGTACCTTGGAGGTCTGTTAAGCTATACGCACACTCGCCAATACGCTTAGTAGCTATAAAAGGTCCCCTGAACAATTGAAAAGAAATCTTACATTTCCTGGCCAACAACGGTAAAAGTGCACGGCATTCTGAGTAAGACCTCGTCACTCCTACAAAAATAAAAATAAAGATCTGAGCCGCGCTCTCGTCTTTCTCCCGCCCTGTGATCATCATCCTCAAAATCATACCACCCTGTGCCATCATACTTACCTATACTTAACGGCGAACTCAAATACTTACCTCTCCGTCCCTTGATATACTCACCAGTACCCTTAATTGGCTCTATGACCCCTAAATCTATCATTTGGCTACTTTCGTCCTCCACGGTGGCCTCATACCTGAAAATAATGACATATCTGGGTCCTGAAATAGGTGAACTATCAACCAGATCGAATTGATGGGGGTACACGTGCTTTAATCTAGGTTTCTCACTCAACACTTCCTTGTTACTCAATGACACTTCCAATAACTCTTCCTTACTCCCATCACACAACTTACTTCTGTCCACGACTTCCCAAAGTGGATCACCTCGATGTTCCTCAACGAACATACGATCTACAGCCTCCAGCTGTACCTCCTCGTCAGACACCTCTGCTGACATCACCTCCAAACCCTTACTAATGCACGCACCATCCATCTCCTCAACTAATTCATACCTCCTCCTAATTCCCTGACACTTAACGCCCCTCTCCAGACATAAAACTCCGTTTTCAAAATCAATGTTAACCTTCTGCTTGTTCAGTTTGTCATCACCAAGTAGGCCTACTACTTCATAAATCAAATCATACTTCCAAGGCAATACCATCTGTTTACTCTGTTTATTTCTACTTCTATAATTCCTGATTTCCACCTTCTATTCGTCCTGTCTACTAGGAACTCCCTGCTGATATTCACCTAACGTCGCTTTCACCTGCTGCCTCTCCTCATCTCCTCGACCTTCTCCTAACGTCACCCTCACCTGCTGCCTCATCTTATCTAAGCTACTCTCACCTAACGTCACTTTCACCTGCTGCCTTTCCTCATCTCCTCTACCTTCTCCTAACGTACCCTCCAATTCCTGCCTATTCTCATCTAAACTACTCATATCTAACTTCACTTTCACCAGCTGCTTCTCCTCCTCTAAGCTTCTATCAACTAACGTCCTCTCTAACTGCTGTTCACTCTCATCTAAACTACTTTCACCTAACGTCCCCTCCAATTCCTGCCTATTCTCATCTAAACTACTCACATCTAACTTCACTTTCACCAGCTGCTTCTCCTCCTCTAAGCGTCTATCACATAACGTCCTCCCTAACTGCTGTTCACCCTCATCTGAACTACTTTCACCTAACGTCACTTTCAGCTGCTGCTTCTTCTCCTCTATCATAGACTCTCCTTGCTGCCTAGCTTCCCTTACTTCCTTACTCAAAGACTCATTCCACTCTCTTACCTCCTTACTCACAGAATCTATCTCATCATTCGATGCCTCTGCCTGCTTCTTTACTGCATCATCTACATATAATTTCACAGATTCCACCTGTTTACCTACAGACTCTATTTTCTGGCCCATAGACTCTCTAACCTCACCTATCTCCTTACTCATAGACTCTTTAACCTCACCTATTTCCTAACTTACAATTTCTATTTTCTGGTTTACTGACTCTTCTTGCTGTTCAATCCCCTTTATAGACTCTTTCACACCTCCTATTTAACCGACAGTAGTGGCTCAGCTGGCTAAAGCGCAGCATTAGGTCATGGGACCAAGCTCTCTGCTGACTCGGTAGACGCGTGGGTTCGAGCCCCACCGTCGGCCGTCCTTGAAATGGTTTTCCGTGGTTTCCCATTTTCAACACCAGGCAAATGCTGGGACGGTACCTTCTGATAGGCCACGGCCGATTCCTTCCACATCCTTGTCCAGTTTCATTCATCTTCATCCATTCCATCTCTCATACCGACGCGCAGGTCGCCCACGGGCGTCGAATAGAAAGACCTGCACTCGGCCTCTCATGAGGCCACACGACAAAAAAAAAAAACTCCTATTTCTCTGCTTAAAGACTCATTCATAGATATACTTAAAGATTCTATTTTCGTCTCTATATTCTGGTTTACTGACTCTCACATAGACTTATTCATAGACGCAAGCATTTGGAGCATCATATCGTTCACATCCCCTCCATTATCGTTACTTTTAGTACCCTCCTGCATATTGATCTGATCTTTCTCGGAATTGATAGAGTTCTCCGACGGTTCCTCTATCAAGCCTTCACCTACCCCGTTCCTATCCATATCCAAGCTCAAGTTCTTTCCCACATTTTAGCGTTAACTTTACAACTGATTCTACTTCTCAACTCCATCCTCCCATAACATTTAACCCGCATGAACATTACTAAGCTTATTAGCGTATGCGTACACGTGAATGTTATTGTTCGCGATATCGTACTTCGAGCTCCACAGTTGGGCGTCAATTGTAATATGCCAGCCTCTCAATACTTCTATATGTACGGGGTGCGTGGGGGTTAAACACCTGTACGATAATACCTACAGCAATAGACATTCACACCTAACTACTCCTCAGTGACCTAATAAATAAAACCCTTCAGCTTCTGGTAAAATCGATAATATATTGTTATACCAGATATAAAACACACATTTCGCAGGACCCTCCTCGTACAGAATAATTGCCCTCCCTATCGTATTTACACAGATACACATATGACATGATATAGATGACCCTCAGGAATAAAGTTGACGGGTACTTACAGATGTTGGCTTCAGTAGTGGTGACTTATCTCTGCTAATTCTGGGGTAATTTGTTCCCAAAGAATTAGTCTTATTACTCGCAGCACAATTAATTTTGTTTCATACGCCATTTCTACTGTTATGATGAATATTATGTTCGTTACTTTTGTAACTAGCAACCAACGATTTAATTTGCGTCGTGGATCTAGTCTCATACAAATACTTGGAATCCGTTTTGGATCGTCGCATTAACTCCGCTTGTGAATTTAATAATGCTTGGCATATTTGACCAGCATTCCTGTACGAATAAATTACCGCTCTAGTTGAAATGCAGATTTACAGGTATCAGATTCCAATAATTTGTGCTGTTCGAATCAAGTAATCTTGGCGATATACTTAAGACTAGGCTCATCATTCAATCAAGAACTTATAGCCAGCAACTTGGTTATTGTATCAAACACGACTAGTGGTATACTGTAATGTCTCTGCCTCAACACACTAAACCAAAAAGACAAGTCCTTCTCCCATGGAGTACCAAAGATGAGTTCCGCTCACACGCGGTCTGAAAACGGAGAACTCCCTACGTGGAGTTCAAAATAAGAGTGTCTCCCACTGGCTTCCACAAAATCTAAGCACCGTCATCATCCCCCACCAATAAATCGGTTTACCTGGGTAGACCCAGGGATCCAACCATTCACAACGCTTGATTCTCAACATCACCAAATATGGAAACAGTCCATCGTCCTCGCTCGTACAGAGATGCCAAGTCTCGCCCCTGACTCACCCTTACTGGCGCTCCCGGGAAAGACCTGGCTTCACCAAGAAGACAATTTCCTCGTTCGCGTACACTTTTCTGATACAAAACTTTCTATTGCTCCAATGTTAAAATATTCCAACTTCCCTAGATTTCGATCCTGCTCGAATTACAATACTTAAAAGCTAAACAAATTAATTGAATATCAATCGCGTCATCATATACACTCTAATAAATAACTCTAAAACATGAAAAAGCATCAAATAAAAATATACATATGATAAATAAAATTGTAACTCCCCAGAGTAATGGTTCGATCTCTTTGTAACTTGGGAAGGTTACAAATTCCCCTCCATGGAGTTCCCTTGAAGATATGAATGGGGACTCCATCACAAAACACAGAAATACACAAATGACCCTAAAAAAAATATACACTATAGACAACATACACAAATTACCCTTCAAATATAAAATAACCCTCAACACAATCATTTTCTTGATGTTATGCATCTACATATCTTTCTTTCAAAAGTCTTAGTATTCTCCTAAAAACTACCTCACACCGATTTCTCAAGTGTCCTAAAACTAGCTCATACGGAATTCCTCACGTGTCCTTCGGATTGCCATGTCAAACATGACCGATATGGCACAGAACCATGTTGCACACGCCGAAATACATGCTACAATGCATTTTCACTCAATTGCTCTGCTTTTTATATCACTTGGCTAATGGTAGCCCCTTCGTCATTTCTTGAAGTGTATCTGTGCAATACACCACAATGTCGGCTAATTCTGTCTCAGAGGATCCTTCCCTACCATTACACGCTAATATATCTCTTAAGGTTATGGACATTGTATGACCCTACAATGGTACCTTGGAGGTCTGTTAAGCTATACGCACACTCGCCAATACGCTTAGTAGCTATAAAAGGTCCCCTGAACAATTGAAAAGAAATCTTACATTTCCTGGCCAACAACGGTAAAAGTGCACGGCATTCTGAGTAAGACCTCGTCACTCCTACAAAAATAAAAATAAAGATCTGAGCCGCGCTCTCGTCTTTCTCCCGCCCTGTGATCATCATCCTCAAAATCATACCACCCTGTGCCATCATACTTACCTATACTTAACGGCGAACTCAAATACTTACCTCTCCGTCCCTTGATATACTCACCAGTACCCTTAATTGGCTCTATGACCCCTAAATCTATCATTTGGCTACTTTCGTCCTCCACGGTGGCCTCATACCTGAAAATAATGACATATCTGGGTCCTGAAATAGGTGAACTATCAACCAGATCGAATTGATGGGGGTACACGTGCTTTAATCTAGGTTTCTCACTCAACACTTCCTTGTTACTCAATGACACTTCCAATAACTCTTCCTTACTCCCATCACACAACTTACTTCTGTCCACGACTTCCCAAAGTGGATCACCTCGATGTTCCTCAACGAACATACGATCTACAGCCTCCAGCTGTACCTCCTCGTCAGACACCTCTGCTGACATCACCTCCAAACCCTTACTAATGCACGCACCATCCATCTCCTCAACTAATTCATACCTCCTCCTAATTCCCTGACACTTAACGCCCCTCTCCAGACATAAAACTCCGTTTTCAAAATCAATGTTAACCTTCTGCTTGTTCAGTTTGTCATCACCAAGTAGGCCTACTACTTCATAAATCAAATCATACTTCCAAGGCAATACCATCTGTTTACTCTGTTTATTTCTACTTCTATAATTCCTGATTTCCACCTTCTATTCGTCCTGTCTACTAGGAACTCCCTGCTGATATTCACCTAACGTCGCTTTCACCTGCTGCCTCTCCTCATCTCCTCGACCTTCTCCTAACGTCACCCTCACCTGCTGCCTCATCTTATCTAAGCTACTCTCACCTAACGTCACTTTCACCTGCTGCCTTTCCTCATCTCCTCTACCTTCTCCTAACGTACCCTCCAATTCCTGCCTATTCTCATCTAAACTACTCATATCTAACTTCACTTTCACCAGCTGCTTCTCCTCCTCTAAGCTTCTATCAACTAACGTCCTCTCTAACTGCTGTTCACTCTCATCTAAACTACTTTCACCTAACGTCCCCTCCAATTCCTGCCTATTCTCATCTAAACTACTCACATCTAACTTCACTTTCACCAGCTGCTTCTCCTCCTCTAAGCGTCTATCACATAACGTCCTCCCTAACTGCTGTTCACCCTCATCTGAACTACTTTCACCTAACGTCACTTTCAGCTGCTGCTTCTTCTCCTCTATCATAGACTCTCCTTGCTGCCTAGCTTCCCTTACTTCCTTACTCAAAGACTCATTCCACTCTCTTACCTCCTTACTCACAGAATCTATCTCATCATTCGATGCCTCTGCCTGCTTCTTTACTGCATCATCTACATATAATTTCACAGATTCCACCTGTTTACCTACAGACTCTATTTTCTGGCCCATAGACTCTCTAACCTCACCTATCTCCTTACTCATAGACTCTTTAACCTCACCTATTTCCTAACTTACAATTTCTATTTTCTGGTTTACTGACTCTTCTTGCTGTTCAATCCCCTTTATAGACTCTTTCACACCTCCTATTTAACCGACAGTAGTGGCTCAGCTGGCTAAAGCGCAGCATTAGGTCATGGGACCAAGCTCTCTGCTGACTCGGTAGACGCGTGGGTTCGAGCCCCACCGTCGGCCGTCCTTGAAATGGTTTTCCGTGGTTTCCCATTTTCAACACCAGGCAAATGCTGGGACGGTACCTTCTGATAGGCCACGGCCGATTCCTTCCACATCCTTGTCCAGTTTCATTCATCTTCATCCAGTCCATCTCTCATACCGACGCGCAGGTCGCCCACGGGCGTCGAATAGAAAGACCTGCACTCGGCCTCTCATGAGGCCACACGACAAAAAAAAAAACCTCCTATTTCTCTGCTTAAAGACTCATTCATAGATATAGTTAAAGATTCTATTTTCGTCTCTATATTCTGGTTTACTGACTCTCACATAGACTTATTCATAGACGCAAGCATTTGGAGCATCCTATCGTTCACATCCCCTCCATTATCGTTACTTTTAGTACCCTCCTGCATATTGATCTGATCTTTCTCGGAATTGATAGAGTTCTCCGACGGTTCCTCTATCAAGCCTTCACCTACCCCGTTCCTATCCATATCCAAGCTCAAGTTCTTTCCCACATTTTAACGTTAACTTTACAACTGATTCTACTTCTCAACTCCATCCTCCCATAACATTTAACCCGCATGAACATTACTAAGCTTATTAGCGTATGCGTACACGTGAATGTTATTGTTCGCGATATCGTACTTCGAGCTCCACAGTTGGGCGTCAATTGTAATATGCCAGCCTCTCAATACTTCTATATGTACGGGGTGCGTGGGGGTTAAACACCTGTACGATAATACCTACAGCAATAGACATTCACACCTAACTACTCCTCAGTGACCTAATAAATAAAACCCTTCAGCTTCTGGTAAAATCGATAATATATTGTTATACCAGATATAAAACACACATTTCGCAGGACCCTCCTCGTACAGAATAATTGCCCTCCCTATCGTATTTACACAGATACACATATGACATGATATAGATGACCCTCAGGAATAAAGTTGACGGGTACTTACAGATGTTGGCTTCAGTAGTGGTGACCTATCTCTGCTAATTCTGGGGTAATTTGTTCCCAAAGAATTAGTCTTATTACTCGCAGCACAATTAATTTTGTTTCATACGCCATTTCTACTGTTATGATGAATATTATGTTCGTTACTTTTGTAACTAGCAACCAACGATTTAATTTGCGTCGTGGATCTAGTCTCATACAAATACTTGGAATCCGTTTTGGATCGTCGCATTAACTCCGCTTGTGAATTTAATAATGCTTGGCATATTTGACCAGCATTCCTGTACGAATAAATTACCGCTCTAGTTGAAATGCAGATTTACAGGTATCAGATTCCAATAATTTGTGCTGTTCGAATCAAGTAATCTTGGCGATATACTTAAGACTAGGCTCATCATTCAATCAAGAACTTATAGCCAGCAACTTGGTTATTGTATCAAACACGACTAGTGGTATACTGTAATGTCTCTGCCTCAACACACTAAACCAAAAAGACAAGTCCTTCTCCCATGGAGTACCAAAGATGAGTTCCGCTCACACGCGGTCTGAAAACGGAGAACTCCCTACGTGGAGTTCAAAATAAGAGTGTCTCCCACTGGCTTCCACAAAATCTAAGCACCGTCATCATCCCCCACCAATAAATCGGTTTACCTGGGTAGACCCAGGGATCCAACCATTCACAACGCTTGATTCTCAACATCACCAAATATGGAAACAGTCCATCGTCCTCGCTCGTACAGAGATGCCAAGTCTCGCCCCTGACTCACCCTTACTGGCGCTCCCGGGAAAGACCTGGCTTCACCAAGAAGACAATTTCCTCGTTCGCGTACACTTTTCTGATACAAAACTTTCTATTGCTCCAATGTTAAAATATTCCAACTTCCCTAGATTTGGATCCTGCTCGAATTACAATACTTAAAAGCTAAACAAATTAATTGAATATCAATCGCGTCATCATATACACTCTAATAAATAACTCTAAAACATGAAAAAGCATCAAATAAAAATATACATATGATAACTAAAATTGTAACTCCCCAGAGTAATGGTTCGATCTCTTTGTAACTTGGGAAGGTTACAAATTCCCCTCCATGGAGTTCCCTTGAAGATATGAATGGGGACTCCATCACAAAACACAGAAATACACAAATGACCCTAAAACAAAATATACACTATAGACAACATACACAAATTACCCTTCAAATATAAAATAACCCTCAACACAATCATTTTCTTGATGTTATGCATCTACATATCTTTCTTTCAAAAGTCTTAGTATTCTCCTAAAAACTACCTCACACCGATTTCTCAAGTGTCCTAAAACTAGCTCATACGGAATTCCTCACGTGTCCTTCGGATTGCCATGTCAAACATGACCGATATGGCACAGAACCATGTTGCACACGCCGAAATACATGCTACAATGCATTTTCACTCAATTGCTCTGCTTTTTATATCACTTGGCTAATGGTAGCCCCTTCGTCATTTCTTGAAGTGTATCTGTGCAATACACCACAATGTCGGCTAATTCTGTCTCAGAGGATCCTTCCCTACCATTACACGCTAATATATCTCTTAAGGTTATGGACATTGTATGACCCTACAATGGTACCTTGGAGGTCTGTTAAGCTATACGCACACTCGCCAATACGCTTAGTAGCTATAAAAGGTCCCCTGAACAATTGAAAAGAAATCTTACATTTCCTGGCCAACAACGGTGAAAGTGCACGGCATTCTGAGTAAGACCTCGTCACTCCTACAAAAATAAAAATAAAGATCTGAGCCGCGCTCTCGTCTTTCTCCCGCCCTGTGATCATCATCCTCAAAATCATACCACCCTGTGCCATCATACTTACCTATACTTAACGGCGAACTCAAATACTTACCTCTCCGTCCCTTGATATACTCACCAGTACCCTTAATTGGCTCTATGACCCCTAAATCTATCATTTGGCTACTTTCGTCCTCCACGGTGGCCTCATACCTGAAAATAATGACATATCTGGGTCCTGAAATAGGTGAACTATCAACCAGATCGAATTGATGGGGGTACACGTGCTTTAATCTAGGTTTCTCACTCAACACTTCCTTGTTACTCAATGACACTTCCAATAACTCTTCCTTACTCCCATCACACAACTTACTTCTGTCCACGACTTCCCAAAGTGGATCACCTCGATGTTTCTCAACGAACATACGATCTACAGCCTCCAGCTGTACCTCCTCGTCAGACACCTCTGCTGACATCACCTCCAAACCCTTACTAATGCACGCACCATCCATCTCCTCAACTAATTCATACCTCCTCCTAATTCCCTGACACTTAACGCCCCTCTCCAGACATAAAACTCCGTTTTCAAAATCAATGTTAACCTTCTGCTTGTTCAGTTTGTCATCACCAAGTAGGCCTACTACTTCATAAATCAAATCATACTTCCAAGGCAATACCATCTGTTTACTCTGTTTATTTCTACTTCTATAATTCCTGATTTCCACCTTCTATTCGTCCTGTCTACTAGGAACTCCCTGCTGATATTCACCTAACGTCGCTTTCACCTGCTGCCTCTCCTCATCTCCTCGACCTTCTCCTAACGTCACCCTCACCTGCTGCCTCATCTTATCTAAGCTACTCTCACCTAACGTCACTTTCACCTGCTGCCTTTCCTCATCTCCTCTACCTCCTCCTAACGTACCCTCCAATTCCTGCCTATTCTCATCTAAACTACTCATATCTAACTTCACTTTCACCAGCTGCTTCTCCTCCTCTAAGCTTCTATCAACTAACGTCCTCTCTAACTGCTGTTCACTCTCATCTAAACTACTTTCACCTAACGTCCCCTCCAATTCCTGCCTATTCTCATCTAAACTACTCACATCTAACTTCACTTTCACCAGCTGCTTCTCCTCCTCTAAGCGTCTATCACATAACGTCCTCCCTAACTGCTGTTCACCCTCATCTGAACTACTTTCACCTAACGTCACTTTCAGCTGCTGCTTCTTCTCCTCTATCATAGACTCTCCTTGCTGCCTAGCTTCCCTTACTTCCTTACTCAAAGACTCATTCCACTCTCTTACCTCCTTACTCACAGAATCTATCTCATCATTCGATGCCTCTGCCTGCTTCTTTACTGCATCATCTACATATAATTTCACAGATTCCACCTGTTTACCTACAGACTCTATTTTCTGGCCCATAGACTCTCTAACCTCACCTATCTCCTTACTCATAGACTCTTTAACCTCACCTATTTCCTAACTTACAATTTCTATTTTCTGGTTTACTGACTCTTCTTGCTGTTCAATCCCCTTTATAGACTCTTTCACACCTCCTATTTAACCGACAGTAGTGGCTCAGCTGGCTAAAGCGCAGCATTAGGTCATGGGACCAAGCTCTCTGCTGACTCGGTAGACGCGTGGGTTCGAGCCCCACCGTCGGCCGTCCTTGAAATGGTTTTCCGTGGTTTCCCATTTTCAACACCAGGCAAATGCTGGGACGGTACCTTCTGATAGGCCACGGCCGATTCCTTCCACATCCTTGTCCAGTTTCATTCATCTTCATCCATTCCATCTCTCATACCGACGCGCAGGTCGCCCACGGGCGTCGAATAGAAAGACCTGCACTCGGCCTCTCATGAGGCCACACGACAAAAAAAAAAAAACCCTCCTATTTCTCTGCTTAAAGACTCATTCATAGATATACTTAAAGATTCTATTTTCGTCTCTATATTCTGGTTTACTGACTCTCCCATAGACTTATTCATATACGCAAGCATTTGGAGCATCCTATCGTTCACATCCCCTCCATTATCGTTACTTTTAGTACCCTCCTGCATATTGATCTGATCTTTCTCGGAATTGATAGAGTTCTCCGACGGTTCCTCTATCAAGCCTTCACCTACCCCGTTCCTATCCATATCCAAGCTCAAGTTCTTTCCCACATTTTAACGTTAACTTTACAACTGATTCTACTTCTCAACTCCATCCTCCCATAACATTTAACCCGCATGAACATTACTAAGCTTATTAGCGTATGCGTACACGTGAATGTTATTGTTCGCGATATCGTACTTCGAGCTCCACAGTTGGGCGTCAATTGTAATATGCCAGCCTCTCAATACTTCTATATGTACGGGGTGCGTGGGGGTTAAACACCTGTACGATAATACCTACAGCAATAGACATTCACACCTAACTACTCCTCAGTGACCTAATAAATAAAACCCTTCAGCTTCTGGTAAAATCGATAATATATTGTTATACCAGATATAAAACACACATTTCGCAGGACCCTCCTCGTACAGAATAATTGCCCTCCCTATCGTATTTACACAGATACACATATGACATGATATAGATGACCCTCAGGAATAAAGTTGACGGGTACTTACAGATGTTGGCTTCAGTAGTGGTGACCTATCTCTGCTAATTCTGGGGTAATTTGTTCCCAAAGAATTAGTCTTATTACTCGCAGCACAATTAATTTTGTTTCATACGCCATTTCTACTGTTATGATGAATATTATGTTCGTTACTTTTGTAACTAGCAACCAACGATTTAATTTGCGTCGTGGATCTAGTCTCATACAAATACTTGGAATCCGTTTTGGATCGTCGCATTAACTCCGCTTGTGAATTTAATAATGCTTGGCATATTTGACCAGCATTCCTGTACGAATAAATTACCGCTCTAGTTGAAATGCAGATTTACAGGTATCAGATTCCAATAATTTGTGCTGTTCGAATCAAGTAATCCTGGCGATATACTTAAGACTAGGCTCATCAATCAATCAAGAACTTATAGCCAGCAACTTGGTTATTGTATCAAACACGACTAGTGTTATACTGTAATGTCTCTGCCTCAACACACTAAACCAAAAAGACAAGTCCTTCTCCCATGGAGTACCGAAGATGAGTTCCGCTCACACGCGGTCTGAAAACGGAGAACTCCCTACGTGGAGTTCAAAATAAGAGTGTCTCCCACTGGCTTCCACAAAATCTAAGTACCGTCATCATCCCCCACCAATAAATCGGTTTACCTGGGTAGACCCAGGGATCCAACCATTCACAACGCTTGATTCTCAACATCACAAAATATGGAAACAGTCCATCGTCCTCGCTCGTACAGAGATGCCAAGTCTCGCCCCTGACTCACCCTTACTGGCGCTCCCGGGAAAGACCTGGCTTCACCAAGAAGACAATTTCCTCGTTCGCGTACACTTTTCTGATACAAAACTTTCTATTGCTCCAATGTTAAAATATTCCAACTTCCCTAGATTTGGATCCTGCTCGAATTACAATACTTAAAAGCTAAACAAATTAATTGAATATCAATCGCGTCATCATATACACTCTAATAAATAACTCTAAAACATGAAAAAGCATCAAATAAAAATATACATATGATAAATAAAATTGTAACTCCCCAGAGTAAGGGTTCGATCTCTTTGTAACTTGGGAAAACTTTGACCCCAGGGACTTTTTAATGGGGCCACAATTTTTATAAGAAATTGAAGAATAACTCAAAAACTAATGAAGGTGCTTAATTATATTTTAGAACTATATATGGCAGTATCTCAATATGCAAGTAATTGAACTTTGGTAATGTTATGATGAAAA
Source organism: Meconema thalassinum (assembly GCA_946902985.2). NCBI lineage: Eukaryota > Metazoa > Arthropoda > Insecta > Orthoptera > Tettigoniidae > Meconema > Meconema thalassinum. The sequence goes on along the minus strand of OX336400.1, from coordinate 82,825,187 downwards.
CTGTCAAAGTTGGAAAATTCAGTCATACCTCCTCGTAATCCAGGAGAGGTGGTGCGGGGGACTTTGTGACCCCACGCAGATTTGTTAAGCTGGGGTTTCTACGTTTTACTACACACGGACAAAACCTGCCACATACCTTTCCCCACATGCCTTATCTATTGCCTGAGGGCAGTAGCCTATTAGTGGAAGTGATGAGGGCCGAGACAAATGTATTGTTACGAATGCTCGACAGCTTCGTCGCCCCGCGCGTGACTCAGGGTATCCTGACTGTGCGTTACCAGCGATTTGCGCAACATTGAAGACAGGCAGTACAAAAGAGACCGTCTCGAATATTCGTGGCCCTACTGGTGTTGGAATTCTCGAGAAGGTGTGAACCCTGGTCAATTCTGGAAACATCCATCGAGTCACCAGCCTTGCTATATAAAGCGGCCTCACCAGCGAGTGACGAACAGTGTTTTGCAATGTTATGCGAACTCTGGTGTCAACTGTTTGAAACACAAACCACATGGTGAAAGTCTTCGTATCAGTATTTAAATAATTATACGATTTAAAATGAAACATTGTAAATAGTCGGCAATGCCGGTATTATGTTTCTGCACACTGGCTATTCATATATTAACCCACATTGCGGTAATGCAGTTATGAATATGATATATATCGATGTGTTTATATGGCAACTGGGCTAGCCTTCCATGGCTACCAGATTATCGATTTAAACGATATTATCATAAAATTATGCGTCATTTCAACAGAATCTACATGAAATTACGATTTATCTAATTTTTATTACAATATTTTGCACCAAGCAGGAGTTGAGAAATTTGATTGTATTGAACATTATTTCTATCAGTCTATAGATAGGCTAGAGACTATGGTTTCATTCCTCCACTTAATTTACAGTATAATATCTGATGTTTGTTGAAGCAACAGTGACAGTAGATTATCTCCAATTCAATCTATACATTCATCATAGTACCAGTATGAAAACCGAGCGTAAATTAACATTTTAAGAATGTCCAAGCTGTGTAGTATACGAGTAGGATAACATGTCAGATGACTTCACATATATTTCATCTAAATTTCATAGTAGGATAACATGTCAAATGTTACACATCATATGCGACTACTGTAAGGCTCGTATCTATTTCTTCCTTAGATATTTTCTGCCATTTTACATGTCTCTTAGTCATTTTTTCATGATCAAGGCTCCTTCTCTGTATTTTTATTATTATTATTGTTATTCTCAAGCCCAGATGGAAGGCATGGCACGCAAGATGGAGCTTTAGCAGCAGAGGTGGAATAACGATCTCAGAGGAAGATGAACAGCTCGGCTAATACCGAGTCTGGTTGAGTGGACAAGTAGATAACATGGGGAAAGTAATTATTTTCTGACTCAGATGTTGACAGGTCATGGCTACTTTCGGTGTTACCTTCATCGTATGGCCAAAGTAAGGAGTCCAGTATGTATTTACTGCGAGAACGAACGAGATGACGTCCCTATATCATCGTTGGGCAGCGGAAAAACAACGACTTGAAGCTGAGGTTGGTCCAATAACGCCGGACCCTATAGTTGGAATTATGCTGAGGAACCAGCTCAGCTGGGTACAGTCGCTTTCTTCGTTGAGGTGGTGGTGGTCAGAAGAAGTCGGATGGGGACTTGCACGATTTGGTTGATTAAGCCTGCGATCCGTGGACTGAGAATGAATTGAGAAGTAAGAAGGTGCTTGTGAAGCAAAGAAAATGGTTCCATCCTGAAGAAATACGAAAGTAGTCCCGCGATGGGTTTTGTCAAGAGGGGGTGTGGGTTTTAGTGAGTAAGAATCCCACACACTTGAGGAGTGCGGACTCTTCTCAAAGTCATATGTAAGATTTTCCACTTCTCTCGTGGTCCTAGATGACCTCAACGAATTATATATACAGGGTGATTATTATTAACGTTTAAAACTCTCTATAGCGACATAGATGGCATTGAGACAAGCAATTTGATATAGGACACTTAGGGTCGCAAGTGTCCGGAAATACCTTAAAAGTGAACCACAACTGTTAAACATATGACGTCATCAGGTGACGGCTCAGCTCGAGCGGTCTGCTCCGTGCACTCTTACGCACACCAAAGCATCCAAAGCAAAGGTTAATAATGTCATATCCCTCTGGCTCCGTGTCTGGGTGTGCGACTCGGGCGCGTGAGGTACGAGGTTCAATTACTTGCCCTATCCTTCATCATTTTTTTCTCTCTCTTGCCTTTCAAGTGGAAGCATCGCTTTTATTTTTGCGCATGCATCACCGAACTTTTTTGTTGTTAAACATTACAACCACAAACGGCTGAGGGTCTCGTGAGAAGGAACGCGCTGGGGGAAATCGTTGTTGGTACAGCCGCCTTGCAGCATGTGCGTTCGAATTTGTAGCACTATAACAAAAGTCGCCTCCGTAGCGTAGCGGTCAGCGTAGTTAGCTGCCGCCCCGGAGGTCCTGGGTTCGATTCCCGGCTCTGCCACGAAATTTGAAAAGTGGTATGAGGACTGGAACGGGGTCTACTCAGCCTCGGGTGGCCCAAATGAGTAGAGGGGGTTCGATTCCCATCTCAGTCATCCTCGAAGTGGTTTTCCGTGGTTTCCCACTTCGTCTCCGGGCAAATGCCGGGATGGTTCCTACTTCAAGGCCACGGCCACCTCCTTCCCCCTTCCTTGCCTCTCCATCCTAATCTTCCCCTCCTCCCTTCCCTCATGAGGCCCCTGTTCGCTTTGCATGTGAGGCCGCCTGGGCGAAGTGCTGATCAACCTCCCCAGTTGTATCCCACCCGACTAGATGTTCCAAGCTCCAGGACACTGCCCATAGAGGCGGCAGTGGTGAGTTCCCTCGCTCAGTCCGTGGGAACCACCAACCTAGAGGGTATATTGACTAAATAATAAAAAAAAAAGGTGTACGTCTCCAAGCTCATGGAATGTAAAGTGGTTCATTTGACGCACTGTATTGAACTGTGTGGCTGAGAACTCTCAAACCGTTGTTATCTAGTACAGCAGTTATTGTCGAATGACTAATTTCGCCCCATCCTATCGAATCCAGTGTAAAATTCCCGAACATTTCCGATCACATTTGTAATACAAAGCGTTTTTAATGTCAACTAACAATCTGCTTCCACCTGAAAGGAGAAGAGAGAGAACAAAAGAAAGATGATGTATAAGCCCCGGATTCGATCCTCGAAACCCACGCGCCCGAGTCGCTCACCCAGACACGGAGCCAGAGTGATATGACATTATTAACCTTTGCTTTGGATGCTTTGGTGTGCGTAAGAGTGCACTGGCCAGACCGCTCGAGCCTTGCCGTCACCTGATGACGTCATATGTTTAACAGTTGTGGCTCACTTTTAAGGACACTTGGGACCCTAAGTGTCCTATATCAAATTACTTGTCTCAATGCCATCAACATCGCTACAGAGAGTTTTAAACGTTAATAAGAATCACACTGTATATATATGCATATTATTATTATTATTATTATATTTATTTATTTATTTATTTATTTAGCGTATGGCTTTTACTGCCGAGAGTGTCCACGGACATTTTCGGCTCGCCAGAGGTTGTAGTTGCTTCTATGTGGACACCCACGGGGTGAGCTACAAGTACCATGGCGTGTGGATGAGATGAAATGAATGAAGATGAATGAGCAAGTTCAATTTTAAGTAGTTCCAACTTTGCCTACCAGATGCCACTGACACCTAGTGGCGGACGTTGAAACTTAGTGTTTCTAACGAAATATAACCTACAAATTTGACTACTCACTACCAATTGTAGTCGTAGGTTCTTTTGCATACCATAAATCTACGACATGGACCCACCGGCTTTACTTCCCCTCTGAAGGAAGGCATACTGAAGGATTTTAATTCTCTTAAAAATCCGTCGACCTCGGCTGGGTTTGAGCCCACGATCTTGGGCACAGCAGTTCAGCATGCTACCGACTGCGCCTCCGAAGCCATTATTATTATAAGAAACAGTGATAGTCAGTCTGAAAGACTAGACTTTATATCATTTTAAATGGAACAAATACTACAAATGCTGAAAAAAGCTGGGTGAAAGTCTCTTGATCATGCAGCGAACTGCGTGAACCCCATTAGCAAGTGCAAACCAAGGTCAAAGGAGGTAGCTGGATGGTTGACGTCACGCTCACCGGAGCGTGCGGGGGAAAGGAGGCAGCTCAAGCGGTACTATGACTTCACACACCTCAGTGCATTCTCGGTACATTTCGTCCCGTCGCCGTAACGTAACACGAGACCTCAGCGTAACTAAGAAGTCGACAAGATCATTTAAAATGATAAAACATCATAAATGCTTAAATGTCAAGCGGGCAATTTAATATGTAAATAGCTTCTTCTACAAGCTTAACAATAGCAGGAATTATTATTATTATTTTTTATTTAGTCAATTTACCCTCTAGGTTGGTGGTTCCCACGGACACAGCGAGGGAACTCACCACCACCGCCTCTATGGGCAGTGTCCTGGAGCCTGGAACATCTGGTCGGTATGGATACAACTGGGGAGGTGTGATCAGCACTTCGCTCAGGCGGCCTCACCTGCAAAGCTAACAGGGGCCTCATGAGGAATGGGAAGGGATAGAAGATTGAGATGGATAGGCGAGGAAGAAGGAAGGAGACGGCCGTGGCCTTACAGTAGGTACTGTCCCCGATATCCGGATAGTAGGCTGTCAGATATCCGCCCCCTCAATCGGATTGCCAATAATTAAACGCACCGGCACAGCTACATCAATGAAAATGGCACTGACAGATACTACCGAGTTTAGAGCACAGTAGTTAACAAGAAATTATTGTGGAACACACCAAAATATACGGGGGTTCATACTTACCTTTTACTTACCTTTTAAATTTATCTCGGGGACTGGGTTGTCAACTGGATCACTTAAAGTATGCCCTCACAATAACCTCCACCATGATATTTAAAATGAACCATTACGAAGACGAGAAACTTTAAACTGCACAATAATTTATTTCACATAAAGAATGAATTTAACAAAATAAAACAACAAAATAAACGTGGCAATCAGAAGCCATTGTCCACATAACCATGTGCTCCTGTAGGACTTGTATACTCTACATACAATGTTTCAGCTTTCTCAAGCTCAAAAATAACGTAAAAATTATAATAATGCACTTGGAATGGAAACGGGATTTGGGACGAGACACATATAGCAATTGTTTTGCGTGTTTATATACTTCACATTTTATTTATAGCCACAAGGCTATTATGGGGACGTCCTTGGCCTCTATCATACAGTTTCCTGGCCAGCTGCGATACACCTGCACCGTCAAGTGGACCTTAGCATATGCGAGTTACATCAGAGCCTGGCTCCCTTTCAAAACACGTTAAATGTCCACTTCTCAACTGAAATATTATCACGCAAATCTTTTAAATGCTCCATTCAAACACCAGTGGATTACTCTAATAATCCCAAATCATGATTAATTGTTTAATCCAATTGCTTAACTAGCGTTGTTTAGAGTATAATAACAAAACTCTTAATGTTAATAACAAAAGTTCATTAATTATTTATAACAATTACAAATTGTTAATAACAATGTCAAACGACAATTGAAAAATTTATACACGCCTCTATTAATCCATTTCATTTCAACTTATTATCAAAGATATTTACAAAATTATTTACAATATTTATATTGTTTATATTATTTATACAAGAAATACATTAAACCACACGTTTATCCGATTGATAATTACTCAAATCGTGTTGATATAATCGACCAATGAAGGTTAGTTACATTTAAATGTTAGATTCAGGTTTAATAAGGTTTAATAATTATTACAATATTTGTGACGGTAACCTCCATTCAAAATCTTCATCTCAAATTATTTAACACTCTTGTTAATTTTAACAGTATCTTCATATGAATAACTTTCAAAGAACCAGAACAATACATTCAGCGGAAAAATACTTCGCTCAAAACGCACAAAATTGCACAACAATTGGCCCAGAATTCATCATATATCTTCATATATATGGCATCAAAATCTTCCACACTACATACAAAAACCTCCACTTATAAATTCAACTACATCATCCATCTTACTGTGGGAACCTCCTTCATTATTCATGGGCATTATTCATCAGCGACTTTTACACGTCCACTGTACTAACGATTATACATCCATTGTTCCTCTTTAAAAATTCTTATATTCATCAATTGTATTAATGACTGTTATTATTTAACCTTCGTGGGTTTCATTCATGAATCGATATGAAGTAAAAATTTGCCAATCACAAATAAATTTAATAGCAAATACGATTAGACACTCCTCCCTGGTCTATCAAAATTGAGATTAATATCTTCAAAGTATCGCAGTATAAAAATACTATCTTCAATCAAAGTTCATCTAAACTGCATAAATAGTCGAATAGAATACAATTAGACTGTGGAATGCAAACATTATTGTTCCAATCTAGAATTGAGAAAAATTCCTATCAAAAGTTCATTATCATAGTGTATTCAATAAATCGTAATCAAAGTTCATATTTCATAAAATTGTCTATAATGCAATGATAAATGTCTATGTTGCAATCATGTTCATAAGACGACTAGTATTTCAAAGATCGTCGATATCGTAATAGATTTTAACGCTCTAAAATCATTTAATCATTCTTCTTTCTTGAGGATGACAGAAAATTGGTCAAAGTAATTTACTGAAAAGAATTACTTTAATAGAATGACACGCTGTCTGAATTCAAATCTGCCATAGAAAATCGTTAACTTTACAGTCAAATCGTGACTACAAAAATATGCAAATTACTGAAAGAATATAAATTATCAGTCTCAACTGATCCAAAATTATTTAAGTATGCCACTGACATAACAATGTCTCAACAAATCGTCGAAAAAGGCATAAATCAACGAAGTGTACTGAGTACAGAAATATCAAGCAAGAAAATGGGGCAAAATAAAGGACAGAAAATATGGGGAAAATGGTTGCTCAGATATCGCTAAATAACTCAAATAATACAAGAAACGTTCACGACTACCTTATCTGTTGATTGAAGGTCTAGAGGAAAGTTTTCCAAAGAAAACTGCTGTTGGTTCCATTTCACCAGCGTGAAGATGTGCTCCGACCTCGAACCTGGAATCAACGCCCTCGGAGAATCGAACTGCTTCCTCCTTCGGAAATTGCACTGCTCCGTGTATACGAAAGACATACTTCTGGCAAAACTCTTCTTTGTGAGCCGGGTCCACCCTGGCCTCTCTTGAAAGTTCCCTGACGTTCTGGTCGCAATTCGCCATGAAGTTTATTGCAGTTATTTCCGCAGAAATATTCATAATTGTGTAGTATGAAAATATTTCCACTGCCATTTGATATAATTCAGCGATGGATTCACGATGCATGAGTGTAGTTGGATGTTCACTACATGCTCGCTTTTGTAGAAAGACGATTAACGAAGTTCCATGCTGTTATTTCACTCCATCGATATATGTCCCAATTGCATTAAAGCCTTAGCCTTCCATCTCAACTTCCGTTATAATCATTGAAAGCACTGCCAGATTATAATGTTCCATAGTAGAATGTATCGTTGTATCACCAAACGTATTCTTCAATATCACGGTTGCAATACACGTGTCAGCCGTAGTGTATAATGTGGTATTTTAAAAGTGCTTCTCAGGTGGCGAGAAAATCACTTTTGTCTGCAGTCTTAAAATGCCAATATCTTCCAAATTATAATCGTGAGATTGTTCAAATCTTCTACACACCTCAATGTTGTACTGCCCAATTGAATTATAATAAAGGCAGAAGCCAACTCTTGATATATTATCTGGTAGAAACGTTAATGTGAGCGTTTCAACTTCGCCTAGTTTCAAACACCGTAAAATGGAACTGCTCCGTGTTCGTTCGATGCGCCGGGCTTTAACCACATGCTAAAGACGACTTGCTTCACTTATTCACTCAAAAATGACTATATGACATCAGAAATATATATGCGGTATGAGATATCAGATATGAGATAATGAGGATATGAGAGCTCCTTTCTCCTGTGCACGACCTTTTATCAACTTCTTAAGGGGCGTATCCATCCCTTCCATAGCCTGTTGCTCCGTCATTGCTAGAAGTTTTTAACTTTGGCTATACTTGACGGATTTTCAAATTTCAAAAACTCAAAATTAATTTCTTCAAAATACCAAATCAATGTCATAACTGAAAATAGTTTTCCACAAATCTGCATGCCAAAAGCAATCAAATATCGTAGTTTCAGTAATCTCCGTCTTCCTTCCAAACTATCGTTCATTGGTTCGAGCCTTTCCTCCAATAGCGTAACTTCTTCCTTAGCACGATACCTTGTTTCCTGCGACTGCGTCGTAAATCTCAGATCTTTCTCGAACAAAATCATGACGTCACCAAGAATCTCAGCTCCACCAGCCTACTTGCATGAAGTCTACGTCATCCGTGCCTACGTCATGAATATACACGTCACAACTATGACAGTCATAACTTTATTCATATATGCCAATACAGCCATCGTGGTCTCAATATAATTCAATTTACGGGGGCATTCTCCCTTCACCACGTTTTAAAAACAGTTGCAAATTGTTTTTAAACTCTGTGTTATAAATATCTCAATTCACTTGAACACGAAATTGAATTATTATTGGCTTACTCTTGGATAATATTTCTTCAAGTTCCCAGCATTGAACTTGCCATAAACGACATTATTCTCATCATCGTAGAGTTCATAACAGTTGTTTCCATAAGCATTCTTAATTCTGAACGGACCCATGAACACTATTCCAAACTTGGGATAGATTTTCTTACTCACATCAGCCTTGACAGGTCTGCGTAATAATACCAGATTTCCAATTTCTAAGGGAGCACCAAAACGTTTTCCAGCTACTCTTTTCAGTCGTTTTTGTGCTGCTTTCTGGAGTTATTCTTTCGCTCTGTCTATTCTCTGCTGCCTTCCTAAGTCGGGATCTCTAGGAACGTGGTTAAAAAGATTGTCCCACGGCCTTTCTGGGTTTCTTCCTAGATGAAGTCTCATTGGCACCTCTCCTGTGCTCTCCTGCACTGTAGAATTTAGACATTCCTCAATAAGGGGTACAAATCTCACCCAACCAGAATGATCGTTTGGACAGAAAATTCGACAGAATTTCGAAAATTCAGCCATATATCTTTCTGAAGAATTCGATTCCGGATAGCGCACGCTTGAAAATATGTGCTTAATACCAAGCCTTTCCATATCTGCAGCAAATTCAAAGGACGTAAACTGAGCTCCATGATCCGAAAGTAGATATTCTGGTTTACCAGCTTTTGGAAATACAGCATGTTCCAGTCTGCTTACAACGTTCCTCGTGTTAGCTTTTTGCATGGGACTCATTGTTACAAATTTTGAGAAGACATCCACGGTAACCAACAGATACTGATTGACAAACCCCTTCTACAGTGTTAATAGGTAAGTGAAGCGACTGGACCATTTTCAACCATAACCCGAGGTGTCTATCTTGAGAGCTGTCTACAGAATCCCAGACCCAGAAATGACACACACGATTCAAATTTTAAAACAACACTTCTATTCATGAAACAAATATTACAATACAAAATGCAATAAATAAATACATGCAGTTCAAATAAAATAAAAAGGTGTGGTACCTGACGTAGGATGAAACTTATTTTGTATTGGCTCCCAAAATATTTCTCTTAGGACCGAATATCCTTTTACTTTAAATAATTAACAGCTGACTCGATAACATCAAGAAATAGGCCTGAGCAACAAATTCCGTATATGCATAATTATATAACTTTCAGGTAAGTCGGAAATCAATCTTCAATAATATTTTAATACCGTCAATTAATGGGTAATGCCATGAGACACTAAATATATTAAATCTTGGATAATTCCATTTAACCTGAGCAAACTCGGAACAAGATCTCAATACGTCAATCCCTTTTAAACATGGTGCCACGATTTGCTTTTTGTCATCTAACAGCTGACAGTCATAACAAGGTTATCCAGAACACAACAACCGATAACCAAAAACAGAAGACGAACGCAATGCCAGCAAATACGAACTCCCACTCTAATAAAATAAAAGCTTTAAATAATTTACACAGACCTCAATTAGGCAAACTAAACGTGAATAAAGAGAAAGATTACTTTTATAAACCAGAAACGAATATTTTAAAACTTTATCCACCCAGTAAGATGAAAGCCTCCCAACTACGTTAGCCAAATCACCGGGATGACAAAAGTTAATAAATAACAAGCATCAGGCTAGATACACATGCACTCCAGAAATATATAATAATCCACTTACTTCTCTCTTGGAACATAATACCTTTTTACCAAATCTTCATAACTCCAATTAATCACATTTGGCCTCTTACAGAAATCTACGACATATATGTTTGTTTTCCTTAAAGTTGCCACAACAACTATATATAAACATATAAAAGAAGCAACAAATAATTATCTCGTCGACAAGACCACTAAGGTATACGTTACAAACCGAAGCACAGACCGTCATACACTCCAGGTGTACACGAGAATCTACCTCATCTTTCTGCCACATTTTACATAAAAATATTAATTAATTTGAAGAGAAACTATTCCATGTCGATTCATATTTGGGTAGAGCCAGATACGCTGAACTTTACAAAGCAAGACATCCGAATGAGTAACTGAAAGCTACTCAATATTTGTAGACTACATGATGTTACGTCTTGTACAGATCATGTCCCAACACTCAGATATTTCATCCCGCAATTCCTAACAGTCGTTACTAAGGGAACCATCTTCCTGGGCAAGGAAGAACACACTCCACATGCGGACAAGCTTACCGTTTTCACCACTAGGCGGACACAACTTAGTAGTAACCTTTACCAAGGCGCTGCTGCACCCTAGCGTAAATAAAGAGCACTACCTCATCTCAACTCCCAAGAATTTGCATGCAAACGTCAAAATCATGCGTCTTACAGTCGAGGCAAATAGAATCGGCACATACTCCCTCCCTTCAGACTTGGCGCCGGTAAAGTACCAAGCCAACGAAATTGTCCAACTGAAAATGTACATGCACCAATACCAATCTTCAACGAATACCAACCTTCAGTACCCAAATTCATCACTTCAAAACTGGTTTAGTTTTAGGCATGCGTTAAATAAGGAGGCAGAAATAAACACTTCTTCACAAGTTCGTTCAAAATCCACCACCACAAGTTTGACTACACACAGGTCGAAGATAGTTCATGCAGAAGTCAACGTAGCTAATGTTACATCCCTTTTCATGCCAAGAAAATTGCGTCTTACATGTAACGTGATACATCAGATAACTTGTACAGACAATAATACATCATAGTATACATAATTCATCTTTCTTTCGAGGATAAGTTCAGGTTCGCTTTAGTTTCCAGATGACAGTTCCACCATCCTGGCCACAGATAGTCTTCACAGTACATCCGAAATCTTCTACGCAGGCGCACCAACGATGATAGCAGCTGAAACCAAATTCGACTAGGCGAGTATCGTTTTCATGGAATAGTTTACACACACGTTTGACATTAAACAATCTAAACAAACAATATCATTACATATATCCAAAATATGGCAGAAATTTTCCTAATGCAAAACCTATCTCAGAATATCCACACCCTTTACAAAATATTTAAGTTTACACATATTTTAAATAAACAATAGAAGTGTTGATGAGTACTCAATGCAATATAAGAAAATGTAGAATTGACAAACAAAATTCATAACAATTACAGTGAAGCAAGCAAATCCCAGATGAAAAATGAGTTCTTTAGTATTTTTTTTAACTAATATCCCCAAAAGAACGTTGGCATAAGTCCCTTATCACACATCTGTCTCAACTCATTTAGGCTACAACCGAGAAAAAAAACTACCCAAGAAAACCATTAACAGACTCGAAACCCAAGGAAAAAAAGAAAGAAAGATCAAGAAAGCATCAATAAACAAAGTATCAACTGACCACACGTGCAGACCTAAGAAAACCCCAACACATTCACACACACTCTTTGCATAACCTCTAAATTCACCAAAGAAAACAGTTACTACCCACAAATATCCCCAAAATGTTCCACCTCAATATAAATAGGAGTTCGTTAAAACCGTGACACATTACCACAAATACCCTTTAAATAAACAATTACCTTTAAGCTGTCTCGGATGAGAATTTCAACAAATTCACTTCAACGAAACAACGACCATTACCACATTAACCTCATAACACACACAACTCACCTGTAAGTACTTACTTCCTCAGTTCAACAAGCAAAAATAAGTGCACAAGGTCACTACTCGGAGAAACTATTTCGGAATGGTTAGTAAATACTTACCATTAAATACATATTCAGCTTATGCCACCTAATATTTGAGTCCCATACCTCCATATACGTTAGGATCTTAAGCTGAACAAGGATATTTTACCACGAATACCCTTTAAATAAACAATTACCTTTATGCTGCCTCGGATAAGAATTTCAACAAATTCACTTCAACGAAACAACGACCTTTACCACATTAACCTCATGACACACACAATTCACCTGTAAGTACCTACTTCCTCAGTTCAACAAGCAAAGATAAGTGCACAAGGTCACTACTCGGAGAAACTATTTCGGAATGTTTAGTAAATACTTACCATTAAATACATATTCAGCTTATGCCACCTAATATTTGAGTCCCATACCTCCATATACGTTAGGATCTTAAGCTGAACAAGGATATTTTAACGACCCTATTTATATACTCGGCTACCATTGAAAACATTTAAAATAAAACATAACTTTACCCATAAAAACAAGAAATAAGAACAAAATCCCTCCCCAAATTAAATAACAAATTAGAGATTCACATTCATACCAACACAATACACTAATGCACAATTATACCACCTTCCTCCAGAACCAGTACACAATTTTGAAGATTCAAATAAAGGTCACTTTACTACAAACACGCACCAAAGCATCATGTAGGTCATACACGATCTTGAAAATTCAAAATTATTACTGTAACACAAAATGAAATTCCTCTCTGTACCAACAAAATGTCAAAAGCCATTTAGAAAATTCTAACCTTTCGCCTACATACCAACTTGACGCAAAACAATGGGTCACTCTGGTTATACACAATGCAGAAGATTCCAAATATAGACATTTATACACAATACACACAAATCCATCCATCGCTGATCAAACATACAATTCATACAGAACATACATTCATACATACATAGTGTGTGTGGTTTCCAAAGATCAAACACAATTTTGAAAATTCAATACAGTACGTACAAGATCATCACAACATCTTCAGGAATTATGATTTATTCTGGCATCACACCAACGTCTAAGGTGATTATACGACCCACATAAGTCGCACCGCTTACCTCGATATGTATCACCCTCAGCATATCTCCGGTTGGAACGCCCCTGAAAATTATGGTATGGACCAGAAACAGGAACAACATCTTGACATACCTCTCCCTGAAATAAAGCCTTATTAAAACCCTGAACAGGTAGTCTTCCTCCAGACTGAACAGCACTCGTCCACTGAAAAACAGGATGAGAACCAATTTGCCCAAAGGTACCCTGAATAGAAGAACATGAGTAGGGGGGTAGTGAGAGTTCCAAGCCACTCTAGAACCCTCCTCTTACCACTACTAAGCCTCAGCCATGTTAAATATCTCTCGAACGCATGGTCCGATTTTGACAAATGAGGTATCGTTGAACTCGGGCTGACGTCCTCTTTGCTATGGACCACTCGCTATATTTTTCAATTTTTTTTTGAAAATATTTGTTTTCGAAACTAGGTGATAGTTTGAAAACTAAACATGATAGAACGTTGTGCCATGGCTCAAACGAATGGTCTTTATGCCCTTTATTTTCTATAATGAAACTTTTTTAATTTTATGTTTTTTTTTTGAAAACACTCGAATTTTGAAAATCCTATATTTTGGAAACTAGGAACTCTACAAAAAAAAATTGTTTAACGTAAATCAATGGTCCCTACCCCCTCTACCCCCAAAATAAATTTCAAGTCTCTAGAGAAAAAAATTGTGTGTCGTAGTGGGATGGTGGGGGAGCTGCTTCCAAAAGCAAGTGGTGAGCCCCTGCGACCTTGGAATGGAAGGAGCCATGCTAGGAGGGCGTGCTTGGATTCGTTTTTTTCGTCTCGTCGTGCTCTTTACGGGAATGTACGTGTTGAAAAGGTGAAATGCTGGAAACACAGTCTTTTTGGGGTAAAAACGTGATTTTAGACTTTTTGCTATATCTCACGAACCAATAACGCTAGAGGCGTGTTCGACAGGTCCAAGGACTCGGGGTGATGTCCTCTTTGCTATGGACCACTCGTTATAATTTTTAATAAAATTGGAAACTCGATTTTGGGGTAAACACGTGTTTTTTGTGATTTTGCCAATATCTCACGAAGCAATAACGCTAGAGGCATGTACGACGGGTCCAAGGATTCGGGCAGACGTCCTCTTTGCTATGGACCACTCGTTGTAATTTTAAAAAATTTTGGAAACGCGTTTTTGGGGTAAACACGTGTTTTTTATGATTTTTGCCGATATGTCACGAACCAATAACGCTAGAGACGTGTACGAGGTGTCCTAGGACTCGGGCTAACGCCCCCTTTCAAATGTGGTAGATATTTTTTTCCAAAAAGATAATTCACAAAGGGCCTAACGCCGTACATGTTGAAAAAAAAATTCTTTACCGTTACCTGTTTATAATGTTTATGAAGCGTGGTGGTTGAGAGAGACGATACGGCTGGGTGTGTGTGTTTCAATGAACCTGTCGCTGACCACGGTGGCCGTGTTCAATAGATCAATTGATATTTCGACGGGTCGATGTATGACAGAGCGAGAGTGCGTTTTCCTGATATTTTACCTTTGACGTGTAAACGGTGATGAAAACTTGGTTCTATGGTGGTCGAAGCGAGTACAGAAAACAAACTTACAGGAGGTGAAGGTCATTTGAGCTTATTGGAAGGCTCCGATCTGACTTGACAACAGGTGCAATGGAAAAAATGACCAAGACGCTTGAAGGTGAAATAATCTGACCATTGTGCTGGCAGGGAAGTGCGAAAGGCATGCACACACATTTGTGAAACCACAGGCACGCTAAACCAGTGACATCCTGTCTTGCTTCGTACGTGACAAAATGCAAGTCCATGTGAAATTTGATCTACCGCAGGTGTTCACCTTGGACGTTATCTGTCCACGTGCATGATAACTGTTAACAAGTCACATCCTGTTTTGCTTCGTACGTGACAAAATGCAAGTTCAGGTGAAATTTGATCCGGCACAGGTGTTCGCCTGGGACGTTAGCTGTCCACGTGCACGATAAGAGAATGTTCAAAGCGTGGGAATCGCTGAATCAGTAAAAAGTATGATGCAACTTGTCGGAATGATGTCACAACCAATAGAGAGGCAAGAGCTGCAAACAGCAGTGGTGGGAGGTGAAGGGAGGGAGAGGGGAGGGGTAATGTATGAGAGAACACAGGAGGAAAGGGATAGACAAACATGTATGAATATGCACGAAGCGCGGAGCGCTGTACACATAGAGCTATAGGTGGTGTACAACATGTGTGAATAAATAAAAAGTACACAGGTTCACACAACATGTAGTTTATTGATCCAAGAATTAAACGTAGAGTTAAACCCTAACCATTTGACGTAGAGTTTATTTCCTTTTTGTTTCAACACTTTTTCCACAAGATAATGCTGAGGAAATGCTGTTTTCTGAAGTTCATGGAGATAAAATCTACCTTTTATGGGTTGATGGTTGAGGTCCTCGAGTAAATAGGTGACTGGACTGTCCAAGTTGACTCGACGAATTCGAAATAGTTCAGTCCCCCACTGAGGCGTGTAGCCCTTATTGAAGGCAGACTTAAATTTGCTCACACGAACAAAATCCCCAATGTTCAGTCGGTGACGTTTAGGATCGGCTGTTTTTATGGGGTTAAACAGTTTATCCAATCGCTGAATATTTTTAGTTACGAGACGTGGCTTGGTCCCAATCGTTCTATGGTTGGTGTCATTGTAACGTGACACTAGCTCAGGTAACATGTCCAACCAGCGATAACTGCCCTGAGCGGTAAACGCTTTCCACATATGGGTTTTCAATGCTCGGTTGAACCGCTCGACCACACTGGCTTTGAGGTTGCTATACGTGGTGTAATGGTGAATATCCTTAGATTTGAGAAAACTGGAGAAGTCCTTGTTGAAAAATTCTTTCCCCTGGTCGGTTTGTAGCAGCTGAGGTTGACGTTTGGAGTGTTGAATAATATGTTGAAAGGCCTTGGTAACTAGTGGACCAGACTTGCGACGCACAGGTTCAACAAAGGCCATTTTGGAATAGACATCAATGACGGTCAACATATAGCGTACACCGTCGTTAACGCCAGCATAGGGTATCATTTCAACCAAGTCAGCCTGCCAAAGTTCATCCACACCTCGTGAAATCACCTTGAGTCGTGGATAGTGACGCCTAGCTGGGCGATGCAACTCGTGAGCAATACCCATTTTAATGGGTGAGGGCTTAAACAATAATTTTGGCATTTCGAAGTTCTTGTTCAATTTCTTGAATTTCCCAATCGTGACCGGTGTGGCCAGCTTGACGTGAGGCATGCAACAACTGTAGCCGCTGGACGAGCTTATTGGGATTGTGCCAGTAGGTAACATCCACAAGGGGTTTTAATGGTTTAAATGTCACTCCCGAAGCGGACGCTTTACGACGAGTACTTTGACTGGTGGGAAACATTTTTGCAATGATGGTTTTATATTGTTGAGATATATTGGCATTCACTTGTTGCGTGGGATCATACTGTCTTTTGTGGGCATGGGTATCCAATAAAATGGATTTATATTTGTCAAGATCCTCTGACGTATAATCATGGGAAGAGGGGGTCCGAGAAAAGAGCAGCTTTAACAGTCCTGGCGTTAATTTATAGTTGATGTTTTTAATGACAGCTTTAGTACGAGCAAATTTAATGGATGAATCGCCAATTTTAAAACTATCATCCTCATAGCGAACACCATACGTGGTATCTGTGTTTCCAATAAATAGATCGGTGAAATAGGGTTCCAATGTTGATCCATAATATTTTATTAAAATGGTTTTCAGTTGAGCTTTATGTTGAGGGGTGGCCAAGAGTTGTGAAAACGGAGACGCTCTGGAAGGGCAAGGTGTTTCGACCATGGCCAAGGATTTCTTTTTTCTCAAAAACTCTGCAAGGGGTGCGGCCTTTTTTTGAGGCGTAAACACTTGTTCCTCCTCATCCTCAACTTCACTAACACTAGTCAAATCTTCCTGTTCCTCTTCCTCAGGGTCCTCGTGCAGCGTCTGCGTGGCTTGTGAAACGGTGGGTAGCGTTTCAGATGGCTTGAAAGAGGGTTTCAACATGGCTTTTAGTGGAGGTGCTAAATGTTGCTGAATAAACAAAGCATGATTGGCACGTGATTGTTTCAATTGACGAAACTTTTGGCGAATAGTATTTTTTGCTCTAATAATATGCTTTTTTAATTGACTCTCTGCTAACGCCATGGTGTCTTGACAAATGACTTGATGGGGAATGAGACAGGGCCTTAAATAGCAATAAAATGATCAAACCCTAAGCGATACCGTCCTTGGTTGAGTTCACTTTGTTTGTCAATCACTAAACAGGCATGACGTTGAGTGTTCCAGCATTTGGCACACAATTCTGCAAACATTTGAAAGGTCATATCAGGATTCACATGTTCATTATAAATGTGACGACTGTTCCTCTCGTCCTGACGAAATAAAACAATGACATTGGCATTGTCACGAATCAACTGTTTGGACATTTTTGAATACGTTTGCCCAAGATAGAAGCAATCGATATGTTTGTGACGACCCATGCTGAAATAGCTTTGAATGATGCCTTGACGTTCAGTGGATACATCATCGAAAATCATGAGTGAATCAGGCTTTACCTCATCCGGTGAAATCACATTTTCTTGCATGGAAAATGTAAAATAACCCATATTCTCTTTTTGTAATCCAGACATGACTTGATCCAGAAACACGTAGAGGGGTTGGTAGAGAGATTTTGCAAAAATATAAATATTTTGAAAACGCAGACCATTGGGCGCTGTAATGAGCGTTAGCAAAAGATTAGTCTTTCCACAGCCGGAAGGCCCCACAATGATGCAGCGAATGGAAGATGGAAACAGTGAACCATGGCGTTGTTCACGTGATGTGGGACAGAGATGGGAAACCATGTCCCCCACGGGGAATGACTCTTGCTGCTTAATAATCTTCATTTCAACTAAGGCTTAGAAAGGCTAGCAGGCTGTCTATATACAGGACACCGAGCCTTGTCATAGAAACAGTAGACTGGTACTACAGGTTGACGATGGATGTCTTTGGACGTGCGTTGATGGCCAAAGCTAGGCCTGTCCCCATACATGATCCTAAACAGGAAACAGATCCTGCTAATAAACACTATGTGGATAGGTCAGTAGTGCCACGCACAAAACAGGGAGATTATGACTTTAAGGGAAAGCGGTTAACCCATGTAAAACATCCTCAAGTGTCTACAGACGTTACTACGAAAAAGTATGTGGATAACAAAGTGTATGAGTTTTATGACAAAGTGCCCCAGCTTATGGTGAATGGCTATAGCGCTAATCACCATCGGATTATTCACGTGGAAGACCCACAAGACGAAGACGATGTTTGTACCAAGCGTTACGTGACCCATGAAATGAAAAGGCTTTATAAATTTATCCCATCTGTGTTTTTAGTGTATCTGACAAATGAAAAACCTGTGAATGACAGAAACCATTTACCGCTAGTCCATGATCAGCACTTGACCTATGTGCTTGCTTCGGGTTTAAGCCACTATCGATTACACTATGATGGAACCATTCACATCAAATATGCCATACCTGATGAGAACCATTTACAAATAAAGATAAATGGTCATAGGATGTTGGTCAATGACCATGAAATGGTCAATGCTGGTGACGAATTATCCTTTCACCTCATGTTGACATGGGATGAAAAGCAAGCGGGAAAAACCATAAACGATTTCCCACTTTATGTGGAATTGGAATATACAGCCATGAAATAACCATCTGACGTTAGTTGTGATTTAAACTTTCTTGTGAAAGGTTGTTGGTCATTATCATCATGGTGAAACAAAGGTATGCAGTGAGAAAGACTAAAAAAAGGACTTTGTCCTTGGCAAAGCCTGGGCTTACAACATTCGAGGACAAGCCCTTGCGAAAGAAAAAAAGAAAAAATAATGTATTGACCATAAGGAAAGCCCTTCGAGCAGCACAGAGACATGTTATTCCAAAACATCGGCGACAGGTTTCAAACCAAGGGCGAGTGATTCCCGTCCCCAAACGAGCGGGATTTTTACCTGCATTATTTGCCGGTTTGGCTGCTCTGGGTTCACTCTTGGGCGGTGCCAGTGCAGTGGCGAAAACCATTAAAGCCGCGCAGCAGGGCAAGCAACAGCTCAAAGAAAGTCAGCGACACAATGAAACGATGGAAGCGATTGCCATGGGGGCTAGAAATGCCAATTTAAAGCCAGCCTTTTATCAACAAGGATTTGGGATTTCACCATTTCGAAATATTAAAAAAAAAAAAAAATAACCTCAGCCATAGCGAGACATGCCCTGACGCATCAACAAAAGGAAAGCTATGCTAAACAACTAAAGCTTTCTCATTTTCGAGGTGTGTTTATGCGAAACCAATTACCCCCACGACCCTGGAAACAGGAATGTGCTGTTGTCAATTTGGATGATCACCGAGGACCAGGAACGCATTATGTAGCTTATGTCAAAGAGGGATCCACGGTATGGTACTTTGACAGTTTTGGGAATTTGCCCCCGCCCATGGAACTAGTGACCTATTTTGGAAACAGGATCA
This sequence comes from Meconema thalassinum, assembly GCA_946902985.2. Classification (NCBI taxonomy): domain Eukaryota; kingdom Metazoa; phylum Arthropoda; class Insecta; order Orthoptera; family Tettigoniidae; genus Meconema; species Meconema thalassinum. Next base: position 82,805,259 of record OX336400.1, on the reverse strand, counting down.
AGATATATTATAATGCGAAACGTGAGCAAACGTTTAACAGCCAACAGTGTGGACGTTTGTGTTTAATTTTTTTATATAAGACGCAGCATAAGCAAAAACGCCACCAGTATGTCGGCAGAAAGTAAAACGTTTACAGTGCATGGGCGTGGACCTGAAGTCAGCCTAGACTTTTACCCGCCTATCGAATTGAGTGAAAAACCCTATGGTTTAGGACTTGTTTCTCTTGAAACGTACAATCGAATATACAACATACGTGAAAATGTGAACAACAAGTTTTACTATGATGATTCTGTGCTCACCCTGAACTCTGGTGGATACACGATCGATGATATTTATGAACACATTTATGTGGTGTTGATCAATCAATATGGTTTAAAGTCATTTCTCGACGGAACGCACAAGTTTGAACTTGTAGGCAATACCAACACTCATCGCTGCAGTATTTTCTCCTCATTCAACATTGACTTTAAAACACACCCCGATTCCATTGGCCCATTACTAGGATTTAAACCACGTGTGTTGGAGCCCAACAAAAAACATGAATCAGACCATGAAGTGAAATTCATTGAGGACCATCATGTGTCGGTGACGTGTAATATTATTAGCCAAGTGTACACCAATCAGGAACCATCGCATTCACTTTATGACTTTATTGTGACATCGCCCAATGGCTATATTATTCGTGAAAACCCTCCAGTTGTGCTTTTTCATTCTGTGGCTGTTGATAGTATTAGTAATATAACATTAAGACTGATCAATAGAGATCAACAACTCATTGATCTAGATTCTACCACACCAGTGACTTACAAGTTGGTGCTATAGCCACTATGAAGTTTGTGTATAAAGCAACAACACCGTCTAGGAATGGTGTTAGTTGTTTGCCACGTGAATACACGTTAACATCTCAGAACAAGCAGATTTTACAGCATTTGGGTTACCACGTCAACCCTCATAATGAATTCTATCCTAGAGATAGCGAACCACATCGAGGAGCAACCAGGAGTGGTAAGAATTGATCTCCATTCCTATCAAGCTCAAACACCTGGACTCAATAACAATGACGAGATTCAATTCATCATTAACAACCAAGATATTTACACCCTACCGCATGAAAGTGTTATTCAGATTGAAGGTCGGCTCACCAAAGCCGATGGCTCTACACCCACCACATCCAAGTTGGCCAACCATGGTTTGGCCTTTCTGTTTTCTGAAGTGCGGTATGTCATTAACGATATCGTGGTGGATAGCACTCGAAATGTGGGCATTTCCAGTGTCATGAAACTATACCCCTCTTATAGTGAGGAAGAAGGTAAAACACTTTGCATGGCAGGTTGGTGTCCTGACTCGACCAATGACTGGATGGTACACACCGATGGGACTTTTACTGGATATTTACCTCTTAAACTGATTCTAGGCTTTGCTGAAGATCACCAACGCATTGTGGTTAACGCAAGGCAAGTGCTTTACCTAGTGAGAGACAGGAGTGATAATAATGCACTCAAGGGAGCCGACAATGCCCCCATCGATTCAAAAATTCAACTACAACGCTTGCTATGGAAAGTGCCTCATGTGACCCTTGAAGATAGCAAAAAACTGGACATACTCAAAATGGTAAAGAGAGATATGCCTCTACCCATGGAATTTAGAAGCTGGGCACTCCATGAGTATCCGCTATTGCCCACCACCAACACACACAGTTGGTCTGTAAAAACAGCTCGCTATACAGAGAGACCTCTCTACCTGATTGTGGGTTTTCAAACGAATCGCAAGTATCAACAAACCAAAGATGCCACGCAATTTGATCACCTGCAATTGAGAAATGCACGTCTTTTCCTCAACGGAGCTGTGTTTCTCTATGAAGGACTGGATTTGGATTTTTCAAAAAATAAGTTTGGCCCTCTGTACGACTTGTTTTCTAAATTTCGATGGTCGTATTATCAAAAAGAGAACGGCCCCATGCTACTACCCCAAGCGTTTAAGGCAAGAGCACCACTGATTGTCTTTGACTGTTCTTACCTGGAAGAGTCTGTCAAGCCATCCAATATCGACATTCGACTAGATTTTGAAACGCATGACAATGTACCAGCCAATACGACGGCCTACTGTTTGATTATTCACCACAAACAAGTCAACTATTATCCACTATCCAACCAAGTGACGAGTGTATAAATAACAGGTCAACCCACGTCAAGCCACTCAGTCATGTCTTGCTTTAAAGCCTCAAGAGACGTCACATCCATGAATGTAAACTCTGAGGAACAACGTTTCAAGACTTTTGCCACATGGCCAGTGCCTTTCATAAACCCTCAAGCCTTGGCGGCCGCTGGATTCTACTATTTAAAAACGAGAGATGAAGTGAAATGTGCCTTTTGTCCCATCATCATAGACCAATGGCAGGAGGGCGATGAACCCATGCAGGAACATCAGCGCTGGTCACCCACCTGCCCCTACCTGTGCAGAATGAAAGTGGGAAATATACCCTGTCATTCAAGCTATCCCTCACTTGTGTCTCTGGGTGATGAAAATAAAACAAGTTACGATACATGTGGGCCGTATGGTATCCATGGTGCTTCGGTGAGCAGCTCACCATCAAAAACGCCTAGTTTAGAGACATTGGGACATCATCGGTGTTATGGACGTTACAAACACAAGAGACTATATTGTTGTATCAGTTGCTATCGTCCTTATCCCAAAATGACAAAGGCCTGTAAGACGTGTAATGATAATAAAATGATGTAATTCTTAAATTCTTATTTTTGCATGTCCCCCCTGTCCTACCCTAACCTTAATTTGAAACTAGCATGGCAGGTAAGTCCATGCCATGATCACACCTGATCGTCAGTCAGTCGTCAGTTGAACTTGGTCCAGGCAAGCGTCAACATGTTGCGCACACTCATTGTGGATTGCCAAGGGTTTAAAATTGGTGACAACAAATTTATATTTAAACAAGTGGCCGTGATCGATTGTACCACGTTTTGGATATCACAAGCTACGCATTTGCTATTTAAACCACCCCATGCTTTTGATTTGTTGTGTGAAAAAGACCGTAAACAAACCCAGTGGATTGAAAATCATAGGCAACTAGACTGGAATCAGGGAACCATTTCCTATAAATATTTGGATGTGGTTATGAAAGCACACTTGTCCTCGGCCAATGTGGTATTTGTGAAAGGTAATGAAAAACGTCAATGGTTGCAACCATTTTTGGCGTCTTACTGCCAATGTATCGACCTCATGGAGTTGGGCTGCCCCTCCCTGCAAACGCTCATGGATACTTGTTCCTGTGGCAACATTACCCATACAGCCCTATCACATGCGTGGCATCTCTTTCATTGGTTAACCACCCATGCCTGCTGGGAGTTGTTGAACAAAATTATAACTCATGATTTACCTGTGAATGACGCCAGTGAGATTTCTACAAGCGACGTGTAAACATCTACAGCACGTGATACCATGGAGAAAGGCAATGCTACGGACAAAGCCATCGGCAAGTTCTTTGTGTGCAAAAAGAAACTAGACAGTTTTACCAAAGAGGAACTCTTGGCGCTGCCCAAGTCGTTCATTTATTATGTGGCCGCCAACGCAGTGAAAGAAATCTGGCAACATGTACCAAAATCATGGACTCAAGACCCTGTGTTGAGTGAATTGCAACCTTGTACGGATTACGATCACCATAAGCAAGTGGCCATGGCAAAAATACCGTCTATGCGTCAGTGTGCGACTTGCCAGCTAGTGAAACTGTATCACGGTCATAAAAGTCCATGTAAAGACTTTGTTGAATCATTCCACGAGTGTCATGGCGAGAAAAAGCAACAACAACAAACACAAACATCGTCCACAGAGGAGGAGGAAGACCAAACCTTTTTACCATCGATGGAAAAGGATATGCCAGACCTGTACTGGCAATGGCGTCATTGACAAAGTGATTCAATACTTACCTTTCGAAATCCATCTTCCAGGTTATCGTTTTTGCGGCCCTGGAACTCGTCTCGAAAAACGTTTACAACGTGGTGATGTACCCATTAATCTTTTGGATCAAGCATGCAAGGAACATGACCTTTCTTATCGACATAGTCATCCTGGTTTAAGACATGTGGCAGATAAATTGTTATTGAAGAAAGCTAAACAACGTTTCACATCCAGTGATGCCTCAGTGGGTGAAAGGATGGCAGCCCTAATTGTCATGAGTGCTATGAAAGGAAAGTTGATGATGCATGGACATAAACATTGAGGAGTGAGGAATTGGGATTTGTTTGTGTTCTATTTTTCTTTTGTCAATTCACTATGACTATGAAATAAAAAACAAAGGTTTACCAGAGCACGATGTTTTGTTATTTTATTTTTAAGAAATCGTGATGTTGATGGCTGATTTCTCATTTTACACATTTCACACATTGCCATTTTGCTAATTTGCAATTTACAGTTTTTGAAAACGTTCGTTTTGATGATATGGATTTTTCCATTTTGCTGATGACACTTTTTAAACAATGACCGTTTGAAGTTTTTGAATTTTCAAATTTCACACATGGCCATTTCCAGTTTTTAAAAATGTCCGTTTTAAGTTTTGCGTTTTTGGTGATATGGAAACATGGATTTTCCATTTTGCTGTTTTCACATTTTTCCATTTAGTGTATGTCGAAAGTTGAGATTTGACAATGATGTTGATGCGAGTGCTTGACCTTGATAATACTGCAATGTGCTAATGCGTGTTTCGAGAAACGTCGAGGTCTACGACTACTGCAGGTAAGACTGTTTTTACAAAAATAATGTCTATTGTCTGCCACATTTCAATGAAAAAACGAAACTATTTAAAACAAAATGAGTATATAAGTGACCATTTACCCCCTCCCCACCCACCCACCCTACCTCATCGTGTTTGCTCTGGTCAATCATACACACCAGTTTTCTCTCTCCACTCATACATTCACACCTGTCTTTGGGAACAAACACAACCACTTTATTTATTCCCAAAAGCACATTCTCGACATGCACACTCATCCCAAAAGAACTTTTTAGTTTATCATTTACATTAGGAAAAATAATTAAATACTAGTTATTAAAGTTACTAAAAATCTTACTTATTTCATATTTACAAAAAAAACTCAACTTTGTACAGCGTTAAAAGAATCAAACTATTTACCAATCAAAAAATTTAAAAAATAAGGTTGCATAGAACTTTTTAAAGAGCAAAAGGTCCAAGTGGGTTGTCACTATTTACAAAATCTACTATTGACAATGACAGAAACCAATATTTACAAAATTCTAAATCTACAAGTTACAAAAAGCCATGTCCCATAAACGATTAAACAGTGAAATCACACCTCCTCCTCGTTGCGATCATAACCACAGGGCAGGCTAGTGAGCAGGTCATCAGCCCACACACGCTTGTTATCCATGGAGGCGAGGGTGCGTTTTCTCTGTTCCACAAGATACACATGATGGTTGCTGGATTGTATCCTGCACTGTGTATGAGACATAGCTTTGCCAGTGCGTAAAACCGCTAGGTAATCGTCTACACGTAGCGATTTTACCACTGCTCTACCTACACCTTTTGCTCTTTTGGCTTCCTTACAGTCGAGTGTGCGGTAAGCATACATTTTTGAGGCCAAACCTACGAATTCCGTCATAATGGAATCACCGCATTCATCTTTTAAAACGCCAATTTTCTTCTTGTTTTTTAGGGGCAGCTGAAACACGTTGTCAGCGCTATAGCAAGAGGTGTCGAACCAGTCACTATGTTGCCTCATGACGTCATAGGGGTTGCAGTGGCGAATGTGGTAAATGAATGAGTCCGTGTCCATATACAAAAGAGAGACGTCCTCAAAATGGCGTTTGGCAAACTCATAGTGGAATCGATACATGACCGATTTAGAAAAGTCTAAAATGACTTGACCCAAGTAAATGGGTTTATCCATGGTCACACTGGTCTTACTCATTTCAATAGTAGCCAAATTCTCATCGATAATATTGATCGATTTGAAATTTGGCTTGGCAATGTACCGCCGGGCACCCCACCGCCCCTCCCAGACATTGACCAATTTAATGTCACGGTATTTGCGGACATTCTCCATGGACTTGCCATAGATGCAGTTGTTCATTAATTTAAAAAAATTAATTTCAAACTGCTGTGTTGCCATTTGTCGGTGCTGTGTGTTGAGTCGCATGTATGGCTCAAGCCATGCTTTTTGAGCAAAAGAAATACCCCTGTGGATTTTCTTCAACACCAAGCCTTGGGCGAGGCATTGCACCAACATTTGGATATGTACCACATACCGATTTTTGTTGTAAAGTGTGCCCATGAGTTTTTCAATTTTCACTTTACTGTCAGGGGGAACCATTTGCTCAAGGCAGAATGGGAAATCAGCATGTTCATCATACAAGGATGAGGGATATTCAATATCCACTTCTAGCACATATCCACGGCCTGTTTCTTGGCTAGCCATGTTCACATCAAATTCTGACACTTGTTTGTCTGTCAGCCAAGCAAACTTCCCATAGGGCAAAGGCTGACTCATGGCGTAACCGTACAAATTATTCACGTCATAGTACATTAAGTACGATTCTGGTTTGTCCGGTGAATAATCAGGCATGTAGACATTGTTCGCTTCAGCATGGCGCTGGTTAAGCGACACAAAGCCGCCACGAATGCCCTTTTCAAAAAATAGAACCATGTCTACGTCAGTGAGTAAATCCAATTCCACTTGAGTGTATTTCAAAGCGGCATCAAACGAGAGTCCAGGACTCGTATAATAGTGAGCCGGGTCAAGACCGTAAATGTGTTGACACAACTCACGAAATTTTTCAAACACATCAGTGAGCAGCAATACATCCAGTTTTAGGTAATGCAAAGCATATTCACTTAGCGTCTTCATGCCAAACACTCGCCAAACTTGACATGCATGTGCATAGTCTTCATCGGAAACGGTACTGCGTGTTAGTTTCGAGTAAAATTTCTCTTGTGGAGGGAGTTTTCTTTGCTTTAACACGTCCCAGCTATTGCAGAAATCATACGGGAATATACCTTTCCGAATGCACAATTGAAATTGCTCAGGATCATTAAAATGCATTCTAGTATTTTTTAATTCCACCTCATTCAAGCCATTCACAAGGCTGTCTAGCGAGGATGTCATAAACTTAAAGGAATCCAAAAATCGAATGCTAAAGTTGCTCAACCTCCATGTCAGGGCTGTAAAACGCTCATGGTTTTGGGGGATAATGGTAAACGAGCCCTTGTTGACATGACCCAATTCACGAATCAAAAACTGAACGTCATAATTTGCCAGATTGTGGAAAAAGACACCGATGAAACGAGGAGCTGGAAAGTTCAAGTTGCATTTGCTATGCGCAGCTCCACGAAACTCCCCCGTAAAGTGCAAGTGGTCTCTGACTTTTTCCTCTCTATTTAAAATAGGCTTTTCGCAAATATGGCATGTCATGGCATGCTCATACTGCTGCTGTTGTTCTGGAGATAGGCTCATGGGTACTGGGTGGTCCAGTAATTCCTGTACATGGTCGGCCAACTTGACAAGTTCATCCAAGAACCATTTGGCACAATCTGGCCCCTCACGGTATTTGTAAACGGATTGTGTGGGGTCATGGGCACACACCACATTAAATCCTATGGCAAAGGGTTCATGTTTTTGAATGGGTGTGGTTGAGCTGATGATGGAATCTGGTTCACATCCCGCCATGGGTGTGGTGAGAGCTTTGAAATCTGCGTATACCACATAGGGAACAGTGTCACGCTTGTGAATGTCCTTAAACTTTAACACAGCCTTGTCCCCTTGTGGCAATATCAATCTCACCGCTTCCTGAGTAACACAATCTACCCTATGACGTTCTAAGAGCGTAGGGGTTTTAAAATATTGCAAGCAACGGTCGCAAATGTACTTCTTACCATTATGCTTGGACACTTGTCTGCTTAGCAATCTACTTAAGCTTTTAATCAGGCAATAGTGATTCACTTCTCCTACAGATAAATATAAAAGATGAATGTGATGTCGTTTCGGTTCTTTTGTGGCATAAAGAGGACCCACAATCACATTACCATCAAGGCCATACACCATGAACGAAAAGTCCTGGTTATCTTGTTCAAACCTATGGATCTCGGTTAAGTCCATAGGGAACGTCACTCGAGTTAAATTTAAAGTCTGTTTCAATTCAACAAACTTGGCCTTGTACATTCCTGGTCGACAACCATGATGTTGTGCTGGCTGCAAATACGCAGCCACAGACCACAGAAAGCAATCATTGTCACGATTCTTTATATTGACCACAGCATTTTTCAAAGCTATAGCTGGTGGTGTTTTAATAAAGCTAGACCCAGCATTCAATGGGTTGAATTGACAAATGTTGATTTGCAAATGATGAATTTTGTCTAAGGCTAGACCACTCGGTCCTTGTTGCAGTTTATCAAATTTTGATAGCAAGGCATTCACCACGTGGGTTTCATACCACTGTTCCAAATTATGGGCTATGAATAGCTCTTGCATTTTACTACAAATATAAAATGTGTCTTTATGCTCTACATCCTTCTTTTTATATACGAAATCGCACACTAGTTCTGTATTCACCTTTAAAGCCGTATGCAACCTTTGAGCTGTGCAAATTTCAATTTTAAAAATTTCAAAACAAGATTGTAAAAATTCTTTGGGAATCAAACTTTTTCTAACATTGACCACACGACCAGAGCACACTCGCGATTTGAAACAAGACTCAAGGGGCTCCCAAGTTAACGTATCCGCAGCAGTAAAAGACATTATTTTAGAAAGAACACTCTCACCTGAGTTTTCAGCTGTAGACTGCTTGACAAGGGTTCCACTCTAAAGCCACTTGGTTTTCAACTGTATTTGCTATAGCAGTGAACCCTTTTTTTTCTCCAAATATCTAAAAAGAAATAAAATAAACCACCATAAGTATATCCATTCCATATAGTTTATGCATTTCATAAACAAAACAAAACCAAACAGGTTATATATTAAAAAAAAAACAAATCTCACCTTGACGTGTAATGCTTTGCTATATTCCCGTCTCGTGGGCTAGTGTGGAAATGATTTCCTTTTCTAGTTGTCCGTTTTTCTCTCTTTCTTTAATATCGTTCACACACACACACGACAAGTAGGCTATACCGGTTATCTGCAAACAAATAAATAAATAAAATCATTAATTACCTAATCAATAAATAATTGCATGTATTTATATAAAATCAATAAATATATAAATGAATAAATATATACCTACCCCACAACAAGGTTAAGTATTTTCCACCAACACCAAAACTGTTAAACAAGGCCAAGTGTTTCACACAACGCTGTAGCGTGTTCAAAAGTAGTCACATAAGTGCGAGTGGAAATGTCAGCGATGTGTCTTTATATATCACATCGCATGTATAATCTTTTTTTCCCACGCATTGAACATTCTCTTATCGTGCACGTGGACAGCTAACGTCCCAGGCGAACACCTGTGCCGGATCAAATTTCACCTGAACTTGCATTTTGTCACGTACGAAGCAAAACAGGATGTGACTTGTTAACAGTTATCATGCACGTGGACAGATAACGTCCAAGGTGAACACCTGCGGTAGATCAAATTTCACATGGACTTGCATTTTGTCACGTACGAAGCAAGACAGGATGTCACTGGTTTAGCGTGCCTGTGGTTTCACAAATGTGTGTGCATGCCTTTCGCACTTCCCTGCCAGCACAATGGTCAGATTATTTCACCTTCAAGCGTCTTGGTCATTTTTTCCATTGCACCTGTTGTCAAGTCAGATCGGAGCCTTCCAATAAGCTCAAATGACCTTCACCTCCTGCTCGTTTGCAAGTGTGTTTTCTGTACTCGCTTCGACCAACATAGAACCAAGTTTTCATCACCGTTTACATGTCAAAGGTAAAATGTGTGAAAACGCACGCTCGTTCTGTCATACATCGACCCGTCGAAATAGCGATTGATCTATTGAACACGGCCACCGTGGTCAGCGACAGTTTCAATGAAACACACACCCAGCAGTATCGTCTCTCTCAACCACCACGCTTCATGGACATTATAAACAGGCAAAGAAAAAGAAAACGTTATTTCAACATGTATGGCGTTAGGCCCTTTGTGAATTATCTTTTTGGAAAAAATATCTACCACATTTGAAAGGGGGGCGTTAGCCCGAGTCCTAGGACACTTCGTACACGTCTCTAGCGTTATTGGTTCGTGAGATATCGGCAAAAATCACAAAAAACACGTGTTTACCCCAAAATCGAGTTTCCAATTTTATTAAAAATTATAACGAGTGGTCCATAGCAAAGAGGACATCACCCCGAGTCCTTGGACCTGTCGAACACGCCTCTAGCGTTATTGGTTCGTGAGATATAGCAAAAAGTCTAAAATCACGTTTTTACCCCAAAAAGACTGTGTTTCCAGCATTTCACCTTTTCAACACGTACATTCCCGTAAAGAGCACGACGAGACGAAAGAAACGAATCCAAGCACGCCCTCCTAGCATGGCTCCTTCCATTCCAAGGTCGCAGGGGCTCACCACTTGCTTTTGGAAGCAGCTCCCCCACCATCCCACTACTACACACAATTTTTTTCTCTAGAGACTTGAAATTTATTTTGGGGGTAGAGGGGGTAGGGACCATTGATTTACGTTAAACAATTTTTTTTGTAGAGTTCCTAGTTTCCAAAATATAGGATTTTCAAAATTCGAGTGTTTTCAAAAAAAAACATAAAAGTAAAAAAGTTTCATTATAGAAAATAAAGGGCATAAAGACCATTCGTTTGAGCCATGGCACAACGTTCTATCATGTTTAGTTTTCAAACTATCACCTAGTTTCGAAAACAAATATTTTCAAAAAAAAATTGAAAAATATAACGAGTGGTCCATAGCAAAGAGGACGTCAGCCCGAGTTCAACGATACCTCATTTGTCAAAATCGGACCATGCGTTCGAGAGATATTTAACATGGCTGAGGCTTAGTAGTGGTAATAGGAGGGTTCTAGAGTGGCTTGGAACTCTCACTACCCCCCTACTAACATGGTAGCGATGAATTTGCCATGCGAACAGCATCTGCCTTTTTGAACTTCTCAGCAGTAAGAACAAGATCATAAAACTCCTTATAAGTCTTAGGCCTAGCACACATGGTTGAACACAATCTATAAATGGGGTTAATTCCTTCGACTAATGAGGCAACGATTTGCTCCTCCGACAACTGAACAGCAAATACTTTAGCATAATACCTAACATCCACAAAATAATCGTTCAGTGTTTCATCCATTCTCTGTCCTCTGAATAAATAGCTTCGATGAAGGTCTGACAAGGTGTACGGGGTAATAAAATAATTTAAAACTTCCATTTGAAAATTAATTAAAGAATTTCCAGCAGACATGTTATTAATTAAGATCTGTCGAAGCATACCTGAAGTGCAAGGAAACACCATTCTAAATATTTGACGTTCGGACAGTCCAAACACCACAGCACTGTCTTTTAATTCTACAAATTTCCTAAGAAATTGCACTAATAAATCATTCTCAGTACCATTACAGATGTGAAAATTCTTTAAAATCAAGGCAATCGGATTGGGTAACGTAGCAAATCTAACATTGATATCTGCCATGACATTTCCAGGGTCACATACTTGAGAAGAATCTCCTAAATTCATATTATGCTTCATCAAATTATGCTCGACAACATCAGTTACATTAATTAGACTTTCACTTGTTTGTACAGACTTCACACAACGAGAAATTCCAGAAGTTAGATTAATTGAGGCATTCGCACTATTTTCTCTCGATAAGGACCTAGATGACAAGCTGAATTCATTATTTAAATTAGCCTGGTCAATAATATTAGGCCTAGCTGAACATGACATATTTCTCGAAGGCTGACTAGACGACCCATTCCGATGCTGCATAACAGCAGGATTATAAATTTGTAAATCATTTATCGACAACACAGATTCTACATCTTCAACCAAATTATTATCAACATTCACAGCGCACCGATTACTATTCTCAGAACCTCCACCTATTGATGACGTCAAAGATTCACTTTTATAATCACCGGTTACACCAGAAAACATACGTTCGTAAATAATAGCCAACCTATCACGCAAACTTGACAATTCATTTGCAAATGAAATACCGTCCTCAACTTTTGACCAGACATTAATTAAATCAGCCAATCTCAATATCCAATGCAGAGCGCGCCACCTTAATTTATTTCTTTGATATTCAGATGAATCGATAATACCATCCAACGAAGCACAATCACTTAACAAGTTTGAAACAGATGTAATGACACCAGACTTACCATTTTCCCAATATTCGCTGTTAATAGGCGGGATAATTACAGGAGCATCACGTAACGACCTGAAGACAGCCAAGTCAGTTACTCTATTTCCCTGTGGAATCCTTCCACGAATCAAGATCTCGAACCCCAATTCATCTTTCCTCAGATAATATATGTTTGGGAGAACTCGTTTTTCCATTACCAGGTGGGTTTGTATACATGAAACATAAAACACACAAAAATTAGTAACATTTACAGAATACAACACTGATCATAATTTATTTTTGGTATATCACTTCTAGTTCCTAATTCTGAACAACTCTCAAAATAGACATTAATGTGTTAAACACGTAAAACCACGCTCTCGATACAAGTGACACACCCCTTACAAAATATTAGGTAAGTAACTGGACCATTTTCAACCATAACCCGAGGTGTCTATCTTGAGAGCTGTCTACAGAATCCCAGACCCAGAAATGACACACACGATTCAAATTTTAAAACAACACTTCTATTCATAAAACAAATATTACAATACAAAATACAATAAATAAATACATGCAGTTCAAATAAAATAAAAAGGTGTGGCACCTGACGTAGGATGAAACTTACTTTGTATTGGCTCCCAAAATATTTCTCTTAGGACCGAATATCCTTTCACTTTAAATAATTAACAGCTGACTCGATAACATCAAGAAATAGGCCTGAGCAACAAATTCCGTATATGCATAATTATATAACTTTCAGGTAAGTCGGAAATCAATCTTCAATAATATTTTAATACCGTCAATTAATGGGTAATGCCATGAGACACTAAATATATTAAATCTTGGATAATTCCATTTAACCTGAGCAAACTCGGAACAAGATCTCAATACGTCAATCCCTTTTAAACATGGTGCCACGATTTGCTTTTTGTCATCTAACAGCTGACAGTCATAACAAGGTTATCCAGAACACAACAACCGATAACCAAAAACAGAAGACGAACGCAATGCCAGCAAATACGAACTCCCACTCTAATAAAATAAAAGCTTTAAATAATTTACACAGACCTCAATTAGGCAAACTAAACGTGAATAAAGAGAAAGATTACTTTTATAAACCAGAAACGAATATTTTAAAACTTTATCCACCCAGTAAGATGAAAGCCTCCCAACTACGTTAGCCAAATCACCGGGATGACAAAAGTTAATAAATAACAAGCATCAGGCTAGATACACATGCACTCCAGAAATATATAATAATCCACTTACTTCTCTCTTGGAACATAATACCTTTTTACCAAATCTTCATAACTCCAATTAATCACATTTGGCCTCTTACAGAAATCTACGACATATATGTTTGTTTTCCTTAAAGTTGCCACAACAACTATATATAAACATATAAAAGAAGCAACAAATAATGATCTCGTCGACAAGACCACTAAGGTATACGTTACAAACCGAAGCACAGACCGTCATACACTCCAGGTGTACACGAGAATCTACCTCATCTTTCTGCCACATTTTACATAAAAATATTAATTAATTTGAAGAGAAACTATTCCATGTCGATTCATATTTGGGTAGAGCCAGATACGCCGAACTTTACAAAGCAAGACATCCGAATGAGTAACTGAAAGCTACTCAATATTTGTAGACTACATGATGTTACGTCTTGTACAGATCATGTCCCAACACTCAGATATTTCATCCCGCAATTCCTAACAGTCGTTACTAAGGGAACCATCTTCCTGGGCAAGGAAGAACACACTCCACACGCGGACAAGCTTACCGTTTTCACCACTAGGCGGACACAACTTAGTAGTAACCTTTACCAAGGCGCTGCTGCACCCTAGCGTAAATAAAGAGCACTACCTCATCTCAACTCCCAAGAATTTGCATGCAAACGTCAAAATCATGCGTCTTACAGTCGAGGCAAATAGAATCGGCACACTGATTACCCTGATATCCCTTCGGACAAGGACCAAATATGTCCGTCGCCATGAGGTCATTTGGTTTGGAGAGAATCATAGCCTTAGGTTTTCCTTTTAATAGAGCGGAAGCATACTTTGCTCTTTGACATTTATCACATGAACGAATGACATTGGCAATGCTGGAACGCATGTTAGTCGAAATAAACCTCTATTTAAGAGTATCAAGAGTTTTATCTAAACCCGCATGTCCAGTTGCGTGATGAGCTACCCACACTAAATTGACAACAAGTTTAGGTGGCACGACTATTCGGAGCTTTGTATGCGCAGAGTCAGCATACTTACATACGATGTCTCCACTCAAGACAAAGTGTCGTGAATCTCTCTGTGTAGCTGCATAGTCAACATCAGTATTGTCCATGTAACCCTTAAGGAACCTGTACATTTTCCTGATTGGAGCGTGTCTCTTCTGTGACACACCGATTCGGGCTAACCTCCTAACGGTCTCTTGATCTTGCTGCTCCAATTGTACATGGTGTATCTGCACATTTTTGATAGGGTTACGTGATAAAGCATCAGCCAGTAAGTTATCTTTCCCAGGCTGATGGACGATAGTGGCGTTAAACTGTTGGATGAACAAAGCCCAACGTGTCAATCTATCACTAGACATGTCAGTTTGCAGCATAAACTGAAGTGCTTTGTGATCTGTAATAATGATAACCTTGTGTCCCAGCATTTTCTTCCAAGCTTGCAAAGCTGTTACAAAAGCTAACGCTTCTAGTTCTGTCGTAAAGTAGTTTTCCTCGTGTTTCTTTAACTTTCGACTAGTGAACGCAATGTAGTGCTTGTTGCCTGCCTCGTCTTTTTGGTATAAGACTGCACTAACGCCTATTCTTGATGCATCAGACTCTATATAGAACACCTTCTCAAAGTCTGGGTACTCCAGTTTAACGTTGTTTCTGAGCATCTCCTTTGCTTTCTCAAAAGCCTCGTCTGCTGCGGTACTCCATTTCCATCTATTATTCTTCTTGAGTAAATCATACAGAGGAGCCATAATTTCAGAGTATCTCGGACAGTGGCTGCTAATGAATTGGCATGCGCCTACAAATTCTCTGACTTGTTTCACCTTAGTTGGCTTTGGGAACCTAGTGATTGCATCTACTTTCTGCATGTCTGGATGATATCCATCCTTATCAATAGTATGCCCCAAGTAATTGATCTCCTTCTTCAAGAATTGACATTTTCCAAAATTGACCTTGATATTGGCCTCCCTTACATTTTCAAACAACTTTCTCAAATGCACTAAATGTTCTGCGGCGTTGGGTGAAGATACAATTAAATCGTCAATGTAGCAGATTACATTTTCCTTTACTTCGTCAGTGAGCTTGCTATCAAGTGCTCGAATAAGTGCTGGTCCACTGTTGACCATTCCAAAAGGCATTCTCACAAAGACCCATGACGTCTGGTCAAATAAGAATCCAGTGTACTGCATACTTTCTTCCTCCAGTTGAACTTGGTAAAACGAAGATGTCAAGTCAAGAACACTGAAACATGCTCTCCCTTTGAACTTTCTAAGCAGATCTCTGATCTTAGGTGGTCGGTCATTTTCTGGAAGAATCTTCAAGTTGATGGTCCGAGCATCGAGACAAAGACGTATCTGACCATTACTTTTCTTGACTACAGTGATGGGGTTTATGTAAGACGACGCCTGTTTTTTAATAATCCCGTCTACCTCCATTTTTCTGATCAACCCTCGTACTTCTTGATAGTATTTCTCAGGTATGGGGTATATTCTCTTTTGGTAAGGGGTTTCATCGGTCAGCCTTATCTTATACTTATAGTCCTTAATCAATCCAGGCTTTTCATCAAAAATATCTTGGAATTCCTTTATCAAATCCTCAAATTCCCCCTGAATTTCTTCAAATCCTTCAGTTTTTCTACTGGGTATTTCTGTTATATTCTCTACTTCATTGATAATGGTATTTAAAATCTCTTCCCTAAGGTCTATCTCCAGACTGTTTTTCACGTCCTGTTCTTCGATCTCTTCTGTGATCATGTACCCATCATTAAAGCTAATACTCCTATTCTTCATATCAATAATGGCTCCAACTTTCGATATAAAATCGATTCCTAGCACAATATCGAAATGAATCTTGTTCGCCACAATGAAGATCTGTTCATAATTCCTTCCATTAATTTCAAAGTTCAACAACACTTGGATCTTGCATTTCACTGCCTTGTCTTGGAAAATTCCTCTCTCTTTGACGGTAGAAACTGGTAAAACTGTCATGTTTTCTCCTTTTAACAGACGTTGATAGCATTCATTAGAAATGATTGAAATAATTGCGCCGGTATCCATAAGAGCTTTATACTGTTGGCCATCTATCAGTACAGAAATAATAGGTAAGGCACATGGTCTTTCCTCTTTGACGATTCCCCTCTCTTCTAATAAATCCTCATCAGTTACTTCGTAAATTTCATTAATGGTAATTAGGTGTGGTGTGGCAATGTATTCATAGTTTCTCACTGTCGTTGAGAAATCGGCGTTTTTTTTGTGTTACCAATCTCAAAATTCCCCTGCTGACTTGTAGAAGGACCAGGATAGATCACTACATCCTGTCTTTTCTTTTGGTTTTCAGCTTTCTTCTCTCGTAATTCCTTCAGATACTGCTGACTTTCTTTCTCTCTCTCTTGATACTTGTCGGGTGTCATAACCTGACCTTGAGAATTCTGATTCTGATTCTGGTTATTTCTATTGTAGTTTCTATTATACCCATTATTATAGTATCTACCTCTTCCGATGTTATAATTCCCTCTATTATTGTTCCAGCCTCGTCTTTGCTGATATGGACGGTAACCTTGTGATCTGTTGTTGCGGAAATAATTATTCCTGTGAGGACCTACATTTTCAGTTTTTTCTTCATCAGGCTTATCAGTTTGCTGCACTTGATCCATGTAGACTGTATTAACGTCTTTGAATTCGTGCCTCTGACCTTTTTGTACCAAATTTGGCATTGGACTCGTGTAGTCAAGCCTTCTCAATAATTCGTCCATACTTGTCAAATCCCTGATATTTGACGATATGATCAGTCTTCTTACCTCCACAGGCAGCATACGTGAAATCGCATCTATCAACTGCTCTGTTGACAATGGGGGTTGCAAAAATCTCAAGCGTGATAACTGGCTCGTGAAGAAATCAGCGTACCGTGTTGGAAGAGTACCTGAATACTTCCTCGAGTATACCTCAGCTCTTAATGAATTCTGAGCTTCTATTGACCAGAATCGTTTTATCAGTGCCTCTGCAAATTCGTCAAAATTGCTGAAAGTGTACCGAAATGCTCTAAACCACTCAAGGGGTCCTCCAGCTAGAAATCTTTCTACGATTCTCATCTCTCTCTCTCTAGGAATGTGGGCTTCAATGAAATAGTCTTTAAGGTTCCTGATATATTCAATCGGTGTGAGACTATCAGTATTGCTAAATTTTTAGGTTTGTCTTCAAAGTTTCGGATGACTGTCACATTTCTCGGATATGAATCCATATAATTTTTCCCACTATCACGATATTTCCATTCGGGTTCAATATTCCGATCCTCTTCTTCTTCCCGGAATCTGGATATACGTTCCTCAGGACTAATATCTCTCTCTTCTGTAGCGAGGTTACATCTTCTCACGTAATTTCTATCCTCTTCACCAGTCAATCCTTCTGGATCCTTATCCGTGATTTCCGTGATGACTTTCCTAATCAACTCTTCCTTATAGGTTTCCATCATGCTAGCTTCTCCTAGTTTCAAATTCTGAAGTTTGCTCGTAGTTTCATTAACATCAGAGACAACCTTATGAATCTGTTCCTCTAACGCGGTTTTTAATGCTTGCACGTCCTGACCTATTTGAGTTCTATCCTCTACCTGCATTTCGGATAGCGAATCCATCCTTACATTCAAGTCTTTCCTAATCTGAACTACTTCATTATTTATGTCTACTTGTGTACTGGCAAGTTTTCTTTCAATTCGCTCCTGAATCTGATCGACATGTTCCCCACTTGACCTGTTCCATTCATCTTTCCAAACCGTTACATTTGCAGTTAACATTTCCGCGATATCCACTTCAATGTCTTCCTTAAGTAAACGATTATGATCTAAGACTTGGGTTCTCATGACCTCTACATCGTATTTTAAACCAGCTAAAGAAGCTGTTGTCCTAACAGACTCGTCAACTAATCGAGTTGTTAATGCACTAATGTTACGAGTACAAAGTGTTTTTGAAGTTTCAATTTCTTCTCTAACTTTGTTAACATCAGTTTGAACTTTAGCAATGTCTACAAAAACAGTATTGACTTCTACTTGTATCTTATTGATATCGATTTGCATATCATTAACATCTGAATGAATATTATTGATGTCTACTTGAACATTTGACACATCATTTCGAACATTTCTAACCTCTTTTTGAACTTCCTCTACTTTGTCTTGTACAGTAGCAACATCATTCCTAACAACAATTACTTCAGCTGTAGCACATGAAATATCACCCCGGACATTAGCAACATCAAGATTCAACATAGTAAGATCTTTCTGTACCTTAGAAACATCAATTTTAACATCAGACACATCTTTATGCACATTGGATAAATCTTTACGGACATTGGACACGTCTGTGCGCATGTCAGTTACAGCATTCTCGATTCCCTGGTTACTGGTCTGTAAACGCGACACATTATTTTCTAGGTTTGCAGAACTGGTCTGAAGAACTTTCATATTCTCCTCCATTCTACTAGACAAATTACTAGCATTCTCCTCCATTCGACTAGTATTCCTAGCTTCCATCTCCCTCACACTTTCATCCAGCCTAATAGACAAATTAGCAGACAAACTACTAGAATTCTCCTCCATCATCTGCTTCATTCTGTTGGACATCTCCTCCAACATCATTCTCAGACTCTCATCTGCCATTTCAATAATATTTCAATAATAAACTGCTTTAGGGACATACATCAAACAGAGCAAAATAACAACATATGAGCAACATCTTTCACCATATATAAAGTTTGAGCAATTTTCTGTCTTAAATCTAACTTATAATTACCTTATAATTAACCTTCGTAGACATTTCATGTTGAAATAAACTCAAGCACATGTTCAAATTTCTTTGGTTCATTTTAAAATATCCTAACACAAATAATTTACATTTACAATCCAAATAGTTTAATTTTATCTTTAATATGACTAAACATGTCATAAGCCGGTCAAATAAAATAAGACTCCAGATCATAGGCGATTTTTCTAAGTTTCCAGCCTATTTAACCTCTCTCAAGTTGTATAAGATCTGATCTTTTCTGAGTGTAATTTTCCTAATACAACACAACATTTTATCCCTATATAATCACACTCTCAAATTCTACAATTGGCCAAGACCTCTAACAAAGAATCAACCTCTTTATTTGAGTCTTCACAATCCCTTTGACATCGATAACTTGGTAATCCAATGTTATTCGAACACTCCACAAAATTGCGGTGTCAATTCTACTGCAATAACTTGGTAATCCAATGTTTTGCTGATCGAGCCCCACCGAATTGCGGCGCCAATCCTACTGTCCCCGATATCCGGATAGTAGGCTGTCAGATATCCGCCCCCTCAATCGTATTGCCAATAATCAAACGCACCGGCACAGCTACATCAATGAAAATGGCACTGACAGATACTACCGAGATTAGAGCACAGTAGTTAACAAGAAATTATTGTGGAACACACCAAAATATACGGGGGTTCATACTTACCTTTTACTTACCTTTTAAATTTATCTCGGGGACTGGGTTGTCAACTGGATCACTTAAAGTGTGCCCTCACAATAACCTCCACCATGATATTTAAAATGAACCATTACGAAGACGAGAAACTTTAAACTGCACAATAATTTATTTCACATAAAGAATGAATTTAACAAAATAAAACAACAAAATAAACGTGGCAATCAGAAGCCATTGTCCACATAACCATGTGCTCCTGTAGGACTTGTATACTCTACATACAATGTTTCAGCTTTCTCAAGCTCAAAAATAACGTAAAAATTATAATAATGCACTTGGAATGGAAACGGGATTTGGGACGAGACACATATAGCAATTGTTTTGCGTGTTTATATACTTCACATTTTATTTATAGCCACAAGGCTATTATGGGGACGTCCTTGGCCTCTATCATACAGTTTCCTGGCCAGCTGCGATACACCTGCACCGTCAAGTGGACCTTAGCATATGCGAGTTACATCAGAGCCTGGCTCCCTTTCAGAACACGTTAAATGTCCACTTCTCAACTGAAATATTATCACGCAAATCTTTTAAATGCTCCATTCAAACACCAGTGGATTACTCTAATAATCCCAAATCATGATTAATTGTTTAATCCAATTGCTTAACTAGCGTTGTTTAGAGTATAATAACAAAACTCTTAATGTTAATAACAAAAGTTCATTAATTATTTATAACAATTATAAATTGTTAATAACAATGTCAAACGACAATTGAAAAATTTATACACGCCTCTATTAATCCATTTCATTTCAACTTATTATCAAAGATATTTACAAAATTATTTACAATATTTATATTGTTTATATTATTTATACAAGAAATACATTAAACCACACGTTTATCCAGTTAATAATTACTCAAATCGTGTTGATATAATCGACCAATGAAGGTTAGTTACATTTAAATGTTAGATTCAGGTTTAATAAGGTTTAATAATTATTACAATATTTGTGACGGTAACCTCCATTCAAAATCTTCATCTCAAATTATTTAACACTCTTGTTAATTTTAACAGTATCTTCATATGAATAACTTTCAAAGAACCAGAACAATACATTCAGCGGAAAAATACTTCGCTCAAAACGCACAAAATTGCACAACAATTGGCCCATAATTCATCATATATCTTCATATATATGGCATCAAAATCTTCCACACTACATACAAAAACCTCCACTTATAAATTCAACTACATCATCCATCTTACTGTGGGAACCTCCTTCATTATTCATGGGCATTATTCATCAGCGACTTTTACACGTCCACTGAACTAACGATTATACATCCATTGTTCCTCTTTAAAAATTCTTATATTCATCAATTGTATTAATGACTGTTATTATTTAACCTTCGTGGGTTTCATTCATGAATCGATATGAAGTAAAAATTTGCCAATCACAAATAAATTTAATAGCAAATACGATTAGACACTCCTCCCTGGTCTATCAAAATTGAGATTAATATCTTCAAAGTATCGCAGTATAAAAATACTATCTTCAATCAAAGTTCATCTAAACTGCATAAATAGTCGAATAGAATACAATTAGACTGTGGAATGCAAACAATATTGTTCCAATCTAGAATTGAGAAAAATTCCTATCAAAAGTTCATTATCATAGTGTATTCAATAAATCGTAATCAAAGTTCATATTTCATAAAATTGTCTATAATGCAATGATAAATGTCTATGTTGCAATCATGTTCATAAGACGACTAGTATTTCAAAGATCGTCGATATCGTAATAGATTTTAACGCTCTAAAATCATTTAATCATTCTTCTTTCTTGAGGATGACAGAAAATTGGTCAAAGTAATTTACTGAAAAGAATTACTTTAATAGAATGACACGCTGTCTGAATTCAAATCTGCCATAGAAAATCGTTAACTTTACAGTCAAATCGTGACTACAAAAATATGCAAATTACTGAAAGAATATAAATTATCAGTCTCAACTGATCCAAAATTATTTAAGTATGCCTCTGACATAACAATGTCTCAACAAATCGTCGAAAAAGGCATAAATCAACGAAGTGTACTGAGTACAGAAATATCAAGCAAGAAAATGGGGCAAAATAAAGGACAGAAAATATGGGGAAAATGGTTGCTCAGATATCGCTAAATAACTCAAATAATACAAGAAACGTTCACGACTACCTTATCTGTTGATTGAAGGTCTAGAGGAAAGTTTTCCAAAGAAAACTGCTGTTGGTTCCATTTCACCAGCGTGAAGATGTGCTCCGACCTCGAACCTGGAATCAGCGCCCTCGGAGAATCGAACTGCTTCCTCCTCCGGAAATTGCACTGCTCCGTGTATACGAAAGACATACTTCTGGCAAAACTCTTCTTTGTGAGCCGGGTCCACCCTGGCCTCTCTTGAAAGTTCCCTGAAGTTCTGGTCGCAATTCGCCATGAAGTTTATTGCAGTTATTTCCGCAGAAATATTCATAATTGTGTAGTATGAAAATATTTCCACTGCCATTTGATATAATTCAGCGATGGATTCACGATGCATGAGTGTAGTTGGATGTTCACTACATGCTCGCTTTTGTAGAAAGACGATTAACGAAGTTCCATGCTGTTATTTCACTCCATCGATATATGTCCCAATTGCATTAAAGCCTTAGCCTTCCATCTCAACTTCCGTTATAATCATTGAAAGCACTGCCAGATTATAATGTCCCATAGTAGAATGTATCGTTGTATCACCAAACGTATTCTTCAATATCACGGTTGCAATACACGTGTCAGCCGTAGTGTATAATGTGGTATTTTAAAAGTGCTTCTCAGGTGGCGAGAAAATCACTTTTGTCTGCAGTCTTAAAATGCCAATATCTTCCAAATTATAATCGTGAGATTGTTCAAATCTTCTACACACCTCAATGTTGTACTGCCCAATTGAATTATAATAAAGGCAGAAGCCAACTCTTGATATATTATCTGGTAGAAACGTTAATGTGAGCGTTTCAACTTCGCCTAGTTTCAAACACCGTAAAATGGAACTGCTCCGTGTTCGTTCGATGCGCCGGGCTTTAACCACATGCTAAAGACGACTTGCTTCACTTATTCACTCAAAAATGACTATATGACATCAGAAATATATATGCGGTATGAGATATCAGATATGAGATAATGAGGATATGAGAGCTCCTTTCTCCTGTGCACGACCTTTTATCAACTTCTTAAGGGGCGTATCCATCCCTTCCATAGCCTGTTGCTCCGTCATTGCTAGAAGTTTTTAACTTTGGCTATACTTGACGGATTTTCAAATTTCAAAAACTCAAAATTAATTTCTTCAAAATACCAAATCAATGTCATAACTGAAAATAGTTTTCCACAAATCTGCATGCCAAAAGCAATCAAATATCGTAGTTTCAGTAATCTCCGTCTTCCTTCCAAACTGTCGTTCATTGGTTCGAGCCTTTCCTCCAATAGCGTAACTTCTTCCTTAGCACGATACCTTGTTTCCTGCGACTGCGTCGTAAATCTCAGATCTTTCTCGAACAAAATCATGACGTCACCAAGAATCTCAGCTCCACCAGCCTACTTGCATGAAGTCTACGTCATCCGTGCCTACGTCATGAATATACACGTCACAACTATGACAGTCATAACTTTATTCATATATGCCAATACAGCCATCGTGGTCTCAATATAATTCAATTTACGGGGGCATTCTCCCTTCACCACGTTTTAAAAACAGTTGCAAATTGTTTTTAAACTCTGTGTTATAAATATCTCAATTCACTTGAACACGAAATTGAATTATTATTGGCTTACTCTTGGATAATATTTCTTCAAGTTCCCAGCATTGAACTTGCCATAAACGACATTATTCTCATCATCGTAGAGTTCATAACAGTTGTTTCCATAAGCATTCTTAATTCTGAACGGACCCATGAACACTATTCCAAACTTGGGATAGATTTTCTTACTCACATCAGCCTTGACAGGTCTGCGTAATAATACCAGATTTCCAATTTCTAAGGGAGCACCAAAACGTTTTCCAGCTACTCTTTTCAGTCGTTTTTGTGCTGCTTTCTGGAGTTATTCTTTCGCTCTGTCTATTCTCTGCTGCCTTCCTAAGTCGGGATCTCTAGGAACGTGGTTAAAAAGATTGTCCCACGGCCTTTCTGGGTTTCTTCCTAGATGAAGTCTCATTGGCACCTCTCCTGTGCTCTCCTGCAGTGTAGAATTTAGACATTCCTCAATAAGGGGTACAAATCTCACCCAACCAGAATGATCGTTTGGACAGAAAATTCGACAGAATTTCGAAAATTCAGCCATATATCTTTCTGAAGAATTCGATTCCGGATAGCGCACGCTTGAAAATATGTGCTTAATACCAAGCCATTCCATATCTGCAGCAAATTCTAAGGACGTAAACTGAGCTCCATGATCCGAAAGTAGATATTCTGGTTTACCAGCTTTTGGAAATACAGCATGTTCCAGTCTGCTTACAACGTTCCTCGTGTTAGCTTTTTGCATGGGACTCATTGTTACAAATTTTGAGAAGACATCCACGGTAACCAACAGATACTGATTGACACACCCCTTCTACAGTGTTAATAGGTAAGTGAAGCGACTGGACCATTTTCAACCATAACCCGAGGTGTCTATCTTGAGAGCTGTCTACAGAATCTCAGACCCAGAAATGACACACACGATTCAAATTTTAAAACAACACTTCTATTCATAAAACAAATATTACAATACAAAATACAATAAATAAATACATGCAGTTCAAATAAAATAAAAAGGTGTGGTACCTGACGTAGGATGAAACTTACTTTGTATTGGCTCCCAAAATATTTCTCTTAGGACCGAATATCCTTTTACATTAAATAATTAACAGCTGACTCGACAACATCAAGAAATAGGCCTGAGCAACAAATTCCGTATATGCATAATTATATAACTTTCAGGTAAGTCGGAAATCAATCTTCAATAATATTTTAATACCGTCAATTAATGGGTAATGCCATGAGACACTAAATATATTAAATCTTGGATAATTCCATTTAACCTGAGCAAACTCGGAACAAGATCTCAATACGTCAATCCCTTTTAAACATGGTGCCACGATTTGCTTTTTGTCATCTAACAGCTGACAGTCATAACAAGGTTATCCAGAACACAACAACCGATAACCAAAAACAGAAGACGAACGCAATGCCAGCAAATACGAACTCCCACTCTAATAAAATAAAAGCTTTAAATAATTTACACAGACCTCAATTAGGCAAACTAAACGTGAATAAAGAGAAAGATTACTTTTATAAACCAGAAACGAATATTTTAAAACTTTATCCACCCAGTAAGATGAAAGCCTCCCAACTACGTTAGCCAAATCACCGGGATGACAAAAGTTAATAAATAACAAGCATCAGGCTAGATACACATGCACTCCAGAAATATATAATTATCCACTTACTTCTCTCTTGGAATATAATACCTTTTTACCAAATCTTCATAACTCCAATTAATCACATTTGGCCTCTTACAGAAATCTACGACATATATGTTTGTTTTCCTTAAAGTTGCCACAACAACTATATATAAACATATAAAAGAAGCAACAAATAATTATCTCGTCGACAAGACCACTAAGGTATACGTTACAAACCGAAGCACAGACCGTCATACACTCCAGGTGTACACGAGAATCTACCTCATCTTTCTGCCACATTTTACATAAAAATATTAATTAATTTGAAGAGAAACTATTCCATGTCGATTCATATTTGGGTAGAGCCAGATACGCTGAACTTTACAAAGCAAGACATCCGAATGAGTAACTGAAAGCTACTCAATACTTGTAGACTACATGATGTTACGTCTTGTACAGATCATGTCCCAACACTCAGATATTTCATCCCGCAATTCCTAACAGTCGTTACTAAGGGAACCATCTTCCTGGGCAAGGAAGAACACACTCCACATGCGGACAAGCTTACCGTTTTCACCACTAGGCGGACACAACTTAGTAGTAACCTTTACCAAGGCGCTGCTGCACCCTAGCGTAAATAAAGAGCACTACCTCATCTCAACTCCCAAGAATTTGCATGCAAACGTCAAAATCATGCGTCTTACAGTCGAGGAAAATAGAATCGGCACATACTCCCTCCCTTCAGACTTGGCGCCGGTAAAGTACCAAGCCAACGAAATTGTCCAACTGAAAATGTACATGCACCAATACCAATCTTCAACGAATACCAACCTTCAGTACCCAAATTCATCACTTCAAAACTGGTTTAGTTTTAGGCATGCATTAAATAAGGAGGCAGAAATAAACACTTCTTCACAAGTTCGTTCAAAATCCACCACCACAAGTTTGACTACACACAGGTCGAAGATAGTTCATGCAGAAGTCAACGTAGCTAATGTTACATCCCTTTTCATGCCAAGAAAATTGCGTCTTACATGTAACGTGATACATCAGATAACTTGTACAGACAATAATACATCATAGTATACATAATTCATCTTTCTTTCGAGGATAAGTTCAGGTTCGCTTTAGTTTCCAGATGACAGTTCCACCATCCTGGCCACAGATAGTCTTCACAGTACATCCGAAATCTTCTACGCAGGCGCACCAACGATGATAGCAGCTGAAACCAAATTCGACTAGGCGAGTATCGTTTTCATGGAATAGTTTACACACACGTTTGACATTAAACAATCTAAACAAACAATATCATTACATATATCCAAAATATGGCAGAAATTTTCCTAATGCAAAACCTATCTCAGAATATCCACACCCTTTACAAAATATTTAAGTTTACACATATTTTAAATAAACAATAGAAGTGTTGATGAGTACTCAATGCAATATAAGAAAATGTAGAATTGACAAACCAAATTCATAACAATTACAGTGAAGCAAGCAAATCCCAGATGAAAAATGAGTTCTTTAGTATTTTTTTTTTTAAACTAATATCCCCAAAAGAACGTTGGCATAAGTCCCTTATCACACATCTGTCTCAACTCATTTAGGCTACAACCGAGAAAAAAAACTACCCAAGAAAACCATTAACAGACTCGAAACCCAAGGAAAAAAAGAAAGAAAGATCAAGAAAGCATCAATAAACAAAGTATCAACTGACCACACGTGCAGACCTAAGAAAACCCCAACACATTCACACACACTCTTTGCATAACCTCTAAATTCACCAAAGAAAACAGTTACTACCCACAAATATCCCCCAAAATGTTCCACCTCAATATAAATAGGAGTTCGTTAAAACCGTGACACATTACCACAAATACCCTTTAAATAAACAATTACCTTTAAGCTGTCTCGGATGAGAATTTCAACAAATTCACTTCAACGAAACAACGACCATTACCACATTAACCTCATAACACACACAACTCACCTGTAAGTACTTACTTCCTCAGTTCAACAAGCAAAAATAAGTGCACAAGGTCACTACTCGGAGAAACTATTTCGGAATGGTTAGTAAATACTTACCATTAATTACATATTCAGCTTATGCCACCTAATATTTGAGTCCCATACCTCCATATACGTTAGGATCTTAAGCTGAACAAGGATATTTTAACGACCCTATTTATATACTCGGCTACCATTGAAAACATTTAAAATAAAACATAACTTTACCCATAAAAACAAGAAATAAGAACAAAATCCCTCCCCAAATTAAATAACAAATTAGAGATTCACATTCATACCAACACAATACACTAATGCACAATTATACCACCTTCCTCCAGAACCAGTACACAATTTTGAAGATTCAAATAAAGGTCACTTTACTACAAACACGCACCAAAGCATCATGTAGGTCATACACGATCTTGAAAATTCAAAATTATTACTGTAACACAAAATGAAATTCCTCTCTGTACCAACAAAATGTCAAAAGCCATTTAGAAAATTCTAACCTTTCGCCTACATACCAACTTGACGCAAAACAATGGGTCACTCTGGTTATACACAATGCAGAAGATTCCAAATATAGACATTTATACACAATACACACAAATCCATCCATCGCTGATCAAACATACAATTCATACAGAACATACATTCATACATACATAGTGTGTGTGGTTTCCAAAGATCAAACACAATTTTGAAAATTCAATACAGTACGTACAAGATCATCACAACATCTTCAGGAATTATGATTTATTCTGGCATCACACCAACGTCTAAGGTGATTATACGACCCACATAAGTCGCACCGCTTACCTCGATATGTATCACCCTCAGCATATCTCCGGTTGGAACGCCCCTGAAAATTATGGTATGGACCAGAAACAGGAACAACATCTTGACATACCTCTCCCTGAAATAAAGCCTTATTAAAACCCTGAACAGGTAGTCTTCCTCCAGACTGAACAGCACTCGTCCACTGAAAAACAGGATGAGAACCAATTTGCCCAAAGGTACCCTGAATAGAAGAACATGGTAGCGATGAATTTGCCATGCGAACAGCATCTGCCTTTTTGAACTTCTCAGCAGTAAGAACAAGATCATAAAACTCCTTATAAGTCTTAGGCCTAGCACACATGGTTGAACACAATCTATAAATGGGGTTAATTCCTTCGACTAATGAGGCAACGATTTGCTCCTCCGACAACTGAACAGCAAATACTTTAGCATAATACCTAACATCCAGAAAATAATCGTTCAGTGTTTCATCCATTCTCTGTCCTCTGAATAAATAGCTTCGATGAAGGTCTGACAAGGTGTACGGGGTAATAAAATAATTTAAAACTTCCATTTGAAAATTAATTAAAGAATTTCCAGCAGACATGTTATTAATTAAGATCTGTCGAAGCATACCTGAAGTGCAAGGAAACACCATTCTAAATATTTGACGTTCGGACAGTCCAAACACCACAGCACTGTCTTTTAATTCTACAAATTTCCTAAGAAATTGCACTAATAAATCATTCTCAGTACCATTACAGATGTGAAAATTCTTTAAAATCAAGGCAATCGGATTGGGTAACGTAGCAAATCTAACATTGATATCTGCCATGACATTTCCAGGGTCACATACTTGAGAAGAATCTCCTAAATTCATATTATGCTTCATCAAATTATGCTCGACAACATCAGTTACATTAATTAGACTTTCACTTGTTTGTACAGACTTCACACAACGAGAAATTCCAGAAGTTAGATTAATTGAGGCATTCGCACTATTTTCTCTCGATAAGGACCTAGATGACAAGCTGAATTCATTATTTAAATTAGCCTGGTCAATAATATTAGGCCTAGCTGAACATGACATATTTCTCGAAGGCTGACTAGACGACCCATTCCGATGCTGCATAACAGCAGGATTATAAATTTGTAAATCATTTATCGACAACACAGATTCTACATCTTCAACCAAATTATTATCAACATTCACAGCGCACCGATTACTATTCTCAGAACCTCCACCTATTGATGACGTCAAAGATTCACTTTTATAATCACCGGTTACACCAGAAAACATACGTTCGTAAATAATAGCCAACCTATCACGCAAACTTGACAATTCATTTGCAAATGAAATACCGCCCTCAACTTTTGACCAGACATTAATTAAATCAGCCAATCTCAATATCCAATGCAGAGCGCGCCACCTTAATTTATTTCTTTGATATTCAGATGAATCGATAATACCATCCAACGAAGCACAATCACTTAACAAGTTTGAAACAGATGTAATGACACCAGACTTACCATTTTCCCAATATTCGCTGTTAATAGGCGGGATAATTACAGGAGCATCACGTAACGACCTGAAGACAGCCAAGTCAGTTACTCTATTTCCCTGTGGAATCCTTCCACGAATCAAGATCTCGAACCCCAATTCATCTTTCCTCAGATAATATATGTTTGGGAGAACTCGTTTTTCCATTACCAGGTGGGTTTGTATACATGAAACATAAAACACACAAAAATTAGTAACATTTACAGAATACAACACTGATCATAATTTATTTTTGGTATATCACTTCTAGTTCCTAATTCTGAACAACTCTCAAAATAGACATTAATGTGTTAAACACGTAAAACCACGCTCTCGATACAAGTGACACACCCCTTACAAAATATTAGGTAAGTAACTGGACCATTTTCAACCATAACCCGAGGTGTCTATCTTGAGAGCTGTCTACAGAATCCCAGACCCAGAAATGACACACACGATTCAAATTTTAAAACAACACTTCTATTCATAAAACAAATATTACAATACAAAATACAATAAATAAATACATGCAGTTCAAATAAAATAAAAAGGTGTGGTACCTGACGTAGGATGAAACTTACTTTGTATTGGCTCCCAAAATATTTCTCTTAGGACCGAATATCCTTTCACTTTAAATAATTAACAGCTGACTCGATAACATCAAGAAATAGGCCTGAGCAACAAATTCCGTATATGCATAATTATATAACTTTCAGGTAAGTCGGAAATCAATCTTCAATAATATTTTAATACCGTCAATTAATGGGTAATGCCATGAGACACTAAATATATTAAATCTTGGATAATTCCATTTAACCTGAGCAAACTCGGAACAAGATCTCAATACGTCAATCCCTTTTAAACATGGTGCCACGATTTGCTTTTTGTCATCTAACAGCTGACAGTCATAACAAGGTTATCCAGAACACAACAACCGATAACCAAAAACAGAAGACGAACGCAATGCCAGCAAATACGAACTCCCACTCTAATAAAATAAAAGCTTTAAATAATTTACACAGACCTCAATTAGGCAAACTAAACGTGAATAAAGAGAAAGATTACTTTTATAAACCAGAAACGAATATTTTAAAACTTTATCCACCCAGTAAGATGAAAGCCTCCCAACTACGTTAGCCAAATCACCGGGATGACAAAAGTTAATAAATAACAAGCATCAGGCTAGATACACATGCACTCCAGAAATATATAATAATCCACTTACTTCTCTCTTGGAACATAATACCTTTTTACCAAATCTTCATAACTCCAATTAATCACATTTGGCCTCTTACAGAAATCTACGACATATATGTTTGTTTTCCTTAAAGTTGCCACAACAACTATATATAAACATATAAAAGAAGCAACAAATAATTATCTCGTCGACAAGACCACTAAGGTATACGTTACAAACCGAAGCACAGACCGTCATACACTCCAGGTGTACACGAGAATCTACCTCATCTTTCTGCCACATTTTACATAAAAATATTAATTAATTTGAAGAGAAACTATTCCATGTCGATTCATATTTGGGTAGAGCCAGATACGCCGAACTTTACAAAGCAAGACATCCGAATGAGTAACTGAAAGCTACTCAATATTTGTAGACTACATGATGTTACGTCTTGTACAGATCATGTCCCAACACTCAGATATTTCATCCCGCAATTCCTAACAGTCGTTACTAAGGGAACCATCTTCCTGGGCAAGGAAGAACACACTCCACACGCGGACAAGCTTACCGTTTTCACCACTAGGCGGACACAACTTAGTAGTAACCTTTACCAAGGCGCTGCTGCACCCTAGCGTAAATAAAGAGCACTACCTCATCTCAACTCCCAAGAATTTGCATGCAAACGTCAAAATCATGCGTCTTACAGTCGAGGCAAATAGAATCGGCACACTGATTACCCTGATATCCCTTCGGACAAGGACCAAATATGTCCGTCGCCATGAGGTCATTTGGTTTGGAGAGAATCATAGCCTTAGGTTTTCCTTTTAATAGAGCGGAAGCATACTTTGCTCTTTGACATTTATCACATGAACGAATGACATTGGCAATGCTGGAACGCATGTTAGTCGAAATAAACCTCTATTTAAGAGTATCAAGAGTTTTATCTAAACCCGCATGTCCAGTTGCGTGATGAGCTACCCACACTAAATTGACAACAAGTTTAGGTGGCACGACTATTCGGAGCTTTGTATGCGCAGAGTCAGCATACTTACATACGATGTCTCCACTCAAGACAAAGTGTCGTGAATCTCTCTGTGTAGCTGCATAGTCAACATCAGTATTGTCCATGTAACCCTTAAGGAACCTGTACATTTTCCTGATTGGAGCGTGTCTCTTCTGTGACACACCGATTCGGGCTAACCTCCTAACGGTCTCTTGATCTTGCTGCTCCAATTGTACATGGTGTATCTGCACATTTTTGATAGGGTTACGTGATAAAGCATCAGCCAGTAAGTTATCTTTCCCAGGCTGATGGACGATAGTGGCGTTAAACTGTTGGATGAACAAAGCCCAACGTGTCAATCTATCACTAGACATGTCAGTTTGCAGCATAAACTGAAGTGCTTTGTGATCTGAAATAATGATAACCTTGTGTCCCAGCATTTTCTTCCAAGCTTGCAAAGCTGTTACAAAAGCTAACGCTTCTAGTTCTGTCGTAAATAGTTTTCCTCGTGTTTCTTTAACTTTCGACTAGTGAACGCAATGTAGTGCTTGTTGCCTGCCTCGTCTTTTTGGTATAAGACTGCACTAACGCCTATTCTTGATGCATCAGACTCTATATAGAACACCTTCTCAAAGTCTGGGTACTCCAGTTTAACGTTGTTTCTGAGCATCTCCTTTGCTTTCTCAAAAGCCTCGTCTGCTGCGGTACTCCATTTCCATCTATTATTCTTCTTGAGTAAATCATACAGAGGAGCCATAATTTCAGAGTATCTCGGACAGTGGCTGCTAATGAATTGGCATGCGCCTACAAATTCTCTGACTTGTTTCACCTTAGTTGGCTTTGGGAACCTAGTGATTGCATCTACTTTCTGCATGTTTGGATGATATCCATCCTTATCAATAGTATGCCCCAAGTAATTGATCTCCTTCTTCAAGAATTGACATTTTCCAAAATTGACCTTGATATTGGCCTCCCTTAAATTTTCAAACAACTTTCTCAAATGCACTAAATGTTCTGCGGCGTTGGGTGAAGATACAATTAAATCGTCAATGTAGCAGATTACATTTTCCTTTACTTCGTCAGTGAGCTTGCTATCAAGTGCTCGAATAAGTGCTGGTCCACTGTTGACCATTCCAAAAGGCATTCTCACAAAGACCCATGACGTCTGGTCAAATAAGAATCCAGTGTACTGCATACTTTCTTCCTCCAGTTGAACTTGGTAAAACGAAGATGTCAAGTCAAGAACACTGAAACATGCTCTCCCTTTGAACTTTCTAAGCAGATCTCTGATCTTAGGTGGTCGGTCATTTTCTGGAAGAATCTTCAAGTTGATGGTCCGAGCATCGAGACAAAGACGTATCTGACCATTACTTTTCTTGACTACAGTGATGGGGTTTATGTAAGACGACGCCTGTTTTTTAATAATCCCGTCTACCTCCATTTTTCTGATCAACCCTCGTACTTCTTGATAGTATTTCTCAGGTATGGGGTATATTCTCTTTTGGTAAGGGGTTTCATCGGTCAGCCTTATCTTATACTTATAGTCCTTAATCAATCCAGGCTTTTCATCAAAAATATCTTGGAATTCCTTTATCAAATCCTCAAATTCCCCCTGAATTTCTTCAAATCCTTCAGTTTTTCTACTGGGTATTTCTGTTATATTCTCTACTTCATTGATAATGGTATTTAAAATCTCTTCCCTAAGGTCTATCTCCAGACTGTTTTTCACGTCCTGTTCTTCGATCTCTTCTGTGATCATGTACCCATCATTAAAGCTAATACTCCTATTCTTCATATCAATAATGGCTCCAACTTTCGATATAAAATCGATTCCTAGCACAATATCGAAATGAATCTTGTTCGCCACAATGAAGATCTGTTCATAATTCCTTCCATTAATTTCAAAGTTCAACAACACTTGGATCTTGCATTTCACTGCCTTGTCTTGGAAAATTCCTCTCTCTTTGACGGTAGAAACTGGTAAAACTGTCATGTTTTCTCCTTTTAACAGACGTTGATAGCATTCATTAGAAATGATTGAAATAATTGCGCCGGTATCCATAAGAGCTTTATACTGTTGGCCATCTATCAGTACAGAAATAATAGGTAAGGCACATGGTCTTTCCTCTTTGACGATTCCCCTCTCTTCTAATAAATCCTCATCAGTTACTTCGTAAATTTCATTAATGGTAATTAGGTGTGGTGTGGCAATGTATTCATAGTTTCTCACTGTCGTTGAGAAATCGGCGTTTTTTTTGTGTTACCAATCTCAAAATTCCCCTGCTGACTTGTAGAAGGACCAGGATAGATCACTACATCCTGTCTTTTCTTTTGGTTTTCAGCTTTCTTCTCTCGTAATTCCTTCAGATACTGCTGACTTTCTTTCTCTCTCTCTTGATACTTGTCGGGTGTCATAACCTGACCTTGAGAATTCTGATTCTGATTCTGGTTATTTCTATTGTAGTTTCTATTATACCCATTATTATAGTATCTACCTCTTCCGATGTTATAATTCCCTCTATTATTGTTCCAGCCTCGTCTTTGCTGATATGGACGGTAACCTTGTGATCTGTTGTTGCGGAAATAATTATTCCTGTGAGGACCTACATTTTCAGTTTTTTCTTCATCAGGCTTATCAGTTTGCTGCACTTGATCCATGTAGACTGTATTAACGTCTTTGAATTCGTGCCTCTGACCTTTTTGTACCAAATTTGGCATTGGACTCGTGTAGTCAAGCCTTCTCAATAATTCGTCCATACTTGTCAAATCCCTGATATTTGACGATATGATCAGTCTTCTTACCTCCACAGGCAGCATACGTGAAATCGCATCTATCAACTGCTCTGTTGACAATGGGGGTTGCAAAAATCTCAAGCGTGATAACTGGCTCGTGAAGAAATCAGCGTACCGTGTTGGAAGAGTACCTGAATACTTCCTCGAGTATACCTCAGCTCTTAATGAATTCTGAGCTTCTATTGACCAGAATCGTTTTATCAGTGCCTCTGCAAATTCGTCAAAATTGCTGAAAGTGTACCGAAATGCTCTAAACCACTCAAGGGGTCCTCCAGCTAGAAATCTTTCTACGATTCTCATCTCTCTCTCTCTAGGAATGTGGGCTTCAATGAAATAGTCTTTAAGGTTCCTGATATATTCAATCGGTGTGAGACTATCAGTATTGCTAAATTTTTTAGGTTTGTCTTCAAAGTTTCGGATGACTGTCACATTTCTCGGATATGAATCCATATAATTTTTCCCACTATCACGATATTTCCATTCGGGTTCAATATTCCGATCCTCTTCTTCTTCCCGGAATCTGGATATACGTTCCTCAGGACTAATATCTCTCTCTTCTGTAGCGAGGTTACATCTTCTCACGTAATTTCTATCCTCTTCACCAGTCAATCCTTCTGGATCCTTATCCGTGATTTCCGTGATGACTTTCCTAATCAACTCTTCCTTATAGGTTTCCATCATGCTAGCTTCTCCTAGTTTCAAATTCTGAAGTTTGCTCGTAGTTTCATTAACATCAGAGACAACCTTATGAATCTGTTCCTCTAACGCGGTTTTTAATGCTTGCACGTCCTGACCTATTTGAGTTCTATCCTCTACCTGCATTTCGGATAGCGAATCCATCCTTACATTCAAGTCTTTCCTAATCTGAACTACTTCATTATTTATGTCTACTTGTGTACTGGCAAGTTTTCTTTCAATTCGCTCCTGAATCTGATCGACATGTTCCCCACTTGACCTGTTCCATTCATCTTTCCAAACCGTTACATTTGCAGTTAACATTTCCGCGATATCCACTTCAATGTCTTCCTTAAGTAAACGATTATGATCTAAGACTTGGGTTCTCATGACCTCTACATCGTATTTTAAACCAGCTAAAGAAGCTGTTGTCCTAACAGACTCGTCAACTAATCGAGTTGTTAATGCACTAATGTTACGAGTACAAAGTGTTTTTGAAGTTTCAATTTCTTCTCTAACTTTGTTAACATCAGTTTGAACTTTAGCAATGTCTACAAAAACAGTATTGACTTCTACTTGTATCTTATTGATATCGATTTGCATATCATTAACATCTGAATGAATATTATTGATGTCTACTTGAACATCTGACACATCATTTCGAACATTTCTAACCTCTTTTTGAACTTCCTCTACTTTGTCTTGTACAGTAGCAACATCATTCCTAACAACAATTACTTCAGCTGTAGCACATGAAATATCACCCCGGACATTAGCAACATCAAGATTCAACATAGTAAGATCTTTCTGTACCTTAGAAACATCAATTTTAACATCAGACACATCTTTATGCACATTGGATAAATCTTTACGGACATTGGACACGTCTGTGCGCATGTCAGTTACAGCATTCTCGATTCCCTGGTTACTGGTCTGTAAACGCGACACATTATTTTCTAGGTTTGCAGAACTGGTCTGAAGAACTTTCATATTCTCCTCCATTCTACTAGACAAATTACTAGCATTCTCCTCCATTCGACTAGTATTCCTAGCTTCCATCTCCCTCACACTTTCATCCAGCCTAATAGACAAATTAGCAGACAAACTACTAGAATTCTCCTCCATCATCTGCTTCATTCTGTTGGACATCT
The DNA here is from genome assembly GCA_946902985.2 of Meconema thalassinum. Classification (NCBI taxonomy): domain Eukaryota; kingdom Metazoa; phylum Arthropoda; class Insecta; order Orthoptera; family Tettigoniidae; genus Meconema; species Meconema thalassinum. The sequence continues at coordinate 82,768,737 of OX336400.1, read as the reverse complement.
CCTCCAACATCATTCTCAGACTCTCATCTGCCATTTCAATAATATTTCAATAATAAACTGCTTTAGGGACATACATCAAACAGAGCAAAATAACAACATATGAGCAACATCTTTCACCATATATAAAGTTTGAGCAATTTTCTGTCTTAAATCTAACTTATAATTACCTTATAATTAACCTTCGTAGACATTTCATGTTGAAATAAACTCAAGCACATGTTCAAATTTCTTTGGTTCATTTTAAAATATCCTAACACAAATAATTTACATTTACAATCCAAATAGTTTAATTTTATCTTTAATATGACTAAACATGTCATAAGCCGGTCAAATAAAATAAGACTCCAGATCATAGGCGATTTTTCTAAGTTTCCAGCCTATTTAACCTCTCTCAAGTTGTATAAGATCTGATCTTTTCTGAGTGTAATTTTCCTAATACAACACAACATTTTATCCCTATATAATCACACTCTCAAATTCTACAATTGGCCAAGACCTCTAACAAAGAATCAACCTCTTTATTTGAGTCTTCACAATCCCTTTGACATCGATAACTTGGTAATCCAATGTTATTCGAACACTCCACAAAATTGCGGTGTCAATTCTACTGCAATAACTTGGTAATCCAATGTTTTGCTGATCGAGCCCCACCGAATAGCGGCGCCAATCCTACTGTCCCCGATATCCGGATAGTAGGCTGTCAGATATCCGCCCCCTCAATCGTATTGCCAATAATCAAACGCACCGGCACAGCTACATCAATGAAAATGGCACTGACAGATACTACCGAGATTAGAGCACAGTAGTTAACAAGAAATTATTGTGGAACACACCAAAATATACGGGGGTTCATACTTACCTTTTACTTACCTTTTAAATTTATCTCGGGGACTGGGTTGTCAACTGGATCACTTAAAGTATGCCCTCACAATAACCTCCACCATGATATTTAAAATGAACCATTACGAAGACGAGAAACTTTAAACTGCACAATAATTTATTTCACATAAAGAATGAATTTAACAAAATAAAACAACAAAATAAACGTGGCAATCAGAAGCCATTGTCCACATAACCATGTGCTCCTGTAGGACTTGTATACTCTACATACAATGTTTCAGCTTTCTCAAGCTAAAAAATAACGTAAAAATTATAATAATGCACTTGGAATGGAAACGGGATTTGGGACGAGACACATATAGCAATTGTTTTGCGTGTTTATATACTTCACATTTTATTTATAGCCACAAGGCTATTATGGGGACGTCCTTGGCCTCTATCATACAGTTTCCTGGCCAGCTGCGATACACCTGCACCGTCAAGTGGACCTTAGCATATGCGAGTTACATCAGAGCCTGGCTCCCTTTCAAAACACGTTAAATGTCCACTTCTCAACTGAAATATTATCACGCAAATCTTTTAAATGCTCCATTCAAACACCAGTGGATTACTCTAATAATCCCAAATCATGATTAATTGTTTAATCCAATTGCTTAACTAGCGTTGTTTAGAGTATAATAACAAAACTCTTAATGTTAATAACAAAAGTTCATTAATTATTTATAACAATTATAAATTGTTAATAACAATGTCAAACGACAATTGAAAAATTTATACACGCCTCTATTAATCCATTTCATTTCAACTTATTATCAAAGATATTTACAAAATTATTTACAATATTTATATTGTTTATATTATTTATACAAGAAATACATTAAACCACACGTTTATCCGGTTAATAATTACTCAAATCGTGTTGATATAATCGACCAATGAAGGTTAGTTACATTTAAATGTTAGATTCAGGTTTAATAAGGTTTAATAATTATTACAATATTTGTGAAGGTAACCTCCATTCAAAATCTTCATCTCAAATTATTTAACACTCTTGTTAATTTTAACAGTATCTTCATATGAATAACTTTCAAAGAACCAGAACAATACATTCAGCGGAAAAATACTTCGCTCAAAACGCACAAAATTGCACAACAATTGGCCCAGAATTCATCATATATCTTCATATATATGGCATCAAAATCTTCCACACTACATACAAAAACCTCCACTTATAAATTCAACTACATCATCCATCTTACTGTGGGAACCTCCTTCATTATTCATGGGCATTATTCATCAGCGACTTTTACACGTCCACTGAACTAACGATTATACATCCATTGTTCCTCTTTAAAAATTCTTATATTCATCAATTGTATTAATGACTGTTATTATTTAACCTTCGTGGGTTTCATTCATGAATCGATATGAAGTAAAAATTTGCCAATCACAAATAAATTTAATAGCAAATACGATTAGACACTCCTCCCTGGTCTATCAAAATTGAGATTAATATCTTCAAAGTATCGCAGTATAAAAATACTATCTTCAATCAAAGTTCATCTAAACTGCATAAATAGTCGAATAGAATACAATTAGACTGTGGAATGCAAACATTAATGTTCCAATCTAGAATTGAGAAAAATTCCTATCAAAAGTTCATTATTTATTTATTTAGCGTATGATGCTTCATTTGACAATCGTTGAAATGTATTACATATAATTGCTAATTACAAAATAAAAATTAATATATACATATTTATATACATGGATGTAAAGTATTACAGACATAATAACTGGGATGCACGCATACATACACACACACACACACACACACACACACACACACTGCTGCAGATTCTGATATTTCATCACAAGCTGATGTCTAGTCCTTCCAACCAAGTGAGTGCCGTAGGGGTTACTTGATGTAGCTCCTCCACAGGCCCAGTGAATGCCCGCAGATGACATTCTTTCACGATGTGGCTGATGGTTTGCATTTCAGCACCACAGTTGCAGGAAGGAGACTCCAACCACCCCCATTGGTGTAGTGCAGAAGCAGTTCTTCCAACGCCGCAGCGTATCCTGTTTAGTCTGGTCCAGATGGTGCGCGGGAGGTTGAACCCAGGAGGTTTTGCTGTTGGGTCATCGATGTTGATTAGACCATGTGGGTGTAATCTGGCCCATTCTTGCTTCCATGCTTCGTCAGGTCTAAATGGTATGTCAGCTAGATTCCTGGCCGTCTTCCAGGCAGGTTTCCGGGATTTCAGTCTTGCTACGTCGTTTTCATCTGCATCCTGGTGGATGGGAAGAGAGCTGTTCATCATCACCTTAGTCCATAATCTGACAAGGGCATTTTGTCGTCTGATGTGAGGAGGTTGAATGTGGCTCAGTACGGGTAACCACTGCACAGGAGTAGGGTGCAGGGTGCCAGATATGATTCTCATTGTGTGGTGTAGCTGGACGTCGACCAGACGAGTATGGGAACTATTCAGCCATACAGCAGAACAGTATTCAGCTGAAGAATATACTAGTGCTAAAGCAGTTGTTCGCAGTGAATTTGCATCTGCACCCCATGATGTTCCAGCTAGTCTTCCCAGAAGGTTGTTACGACTTTTCAGTTTAGCTGCCAGTTTCTGAAGGTGATTGCGATAGGTTAGAGATCTATCTAAAGTTACGCCAAGGCTTTTGGGGGTAGTATTAAATCGCAGTGTGTGATTTCTGAACCTGACTGTCGGTTGGTAGTTTGCATTCCTGTTACTGAGGTGAAACGTAGCTACTTCTGTTTTCAGAGGGCTAGGTGTCAATCGCCACTTTGTGAAATAATCGTCCATCTTCTCAAGATCCTGGGATAGGATTTCTTCAGCTTCACTGAAGTCTGCTCTTTGTAAGGTGAGGTTGATGTCATCTGCATAGATGAACTTGCGAGATGTGGTTTCTGGAAGGTCGTGTATGTATAAATTGAAGAGAATGGGAGACAGCACTGAACCCTGTGGCAAACCGTTGTTGAGTTTGTGAAAACGACTGCGGACATGTTCTGTATGAACCTGGAAAAATCTGTTTCCCAACATATTTTTTATCAGAGTGAAGTTCATTATCATAGTGTATTCAATAAATCGTAATCAAAGTTCATATTTCATAAAATTGTCTATAATGCAATGATAAATGTCTATGTTGCAATCATGTTCATAAGACGACTAGTATTTCAAAGATCGTCGATATCGTAATAGATTTTAACGCTCTAAAATCATTTAATCATTCTTCTTTCTTGAGGATGACAGAAAATTGGTCAAAGTATTTTACTGAAAAGAATTACTTTAATAGAACGACACGCTGTCTGAATTCAAATCTGCCATAGAAAATCGTTAACTTTACAGTCAAATCGTGACTACAAAAATATGCAAATTACTGAAAGAATATAAATTATCAGTCTCAACTGATCCAAAATTATTTATGTATGCCACAGACATAACAATGTCTCAACAAATCGTCGAAAAAGGCATAAATCAACGAAGTGTACTGAGTACAGAAATATCAAGCAAGAAAATGGGGCAAAATAAAGGACAGAAAATATGCGAAAAATGGTTGCTCAGATATCGCTACATGACTCAAATAATACAAGAAACGTTCACGACTACCTTATCTGTTGATTGAAGTTCTAGAGGAAAGTTTTCAAAGAAAACTGCTGTTGGTTCCATTTCACCACTGTAAAGATGTGCTCCGACCTCGAACCTGGAATCAGCGCCCTCGGAGAATCGAACTGCTTCCTCCTCCGGAAATTGCACTGCTCCGTGTATACGAAAGACATCCCTCTGGCAAAACTCTTCTTTGTGAGCCGGGTCCACCCTGGCCTCTCTTGAAAGTTCCCTGAAGTTCTGGTCGCAATTCGCCATGAAGTTTATAGCAGTTATTTCCGCAGAAATATTCATAATTGTGGAGTATGAAAATATTTCCACTGCCATTTGATATAATTCAGCGATGGATTCACGATGCATGAGTGTAGTTGGATGTTCACTACATGCTCGCTTTTGTAGAAAGACGATTAACGAAGTTCCATGCTGTTATTTCACTCCATCGATATATGTCCCAATTGCATTAAAGCCTTAGCCTTCCATCTCAACTTCCGTTATAATCATTGAAAGCACTGCCAGATTATAATGTTCCATAGTAGAATGTATCGTTGTATCACCAAACGTATTCTTCAATATCACGGTTGCAATACACGTGTCAGCCGTAGTGTATAATGTGGTATTTTAAAAGTGCTTCTCAGGTGGCGAGAAAATCACTTTTGTCTGCAGTCTTAAAATGCCAATATCTTCCAAATTATAATCGTGAGATTGTTCAAATCTTCTACACACCTCAATGTTGTACTGCCCAATTGAATTATAATAAAGGCAGAAGCCAACTCTTGATATATTATCTGGTAGAAACGTTAATGTGAGCGTTTCAACTTCGCCTAGTTTCAAACACCGTAAAATGGAACTGCTCCGTGTTTGTTCGATGCGCCGGGCTTTAACCACACGCTAAAGACGACTTGCTTCACTTATTCACTCAAAAATGACTATATGACATCAGAAATATATATGCGGTATGAGATATCAGATATGAGATAATGAGGATATGAGAGCTCCTTTCTCCTGTGCACGACCTTTTATCAACTTCTTAAGGGGCGTATCCATCCCTTCCATAGCCTGTTGCTCCGTCATTGCTAGAAGTTTTTAACTTTGGCTATACTTGACGGATTTTCAAATTTCAAAAACTCAAAATTAATTTCTTCAAAATTCCAAATCAATGTCATAACTGAAAATAGTTTTCCACAAATCTGCATGCCAAAAGCAATCAAATATCGTAGTTTCAGTAATCTCCGTCTTCCTTCCAAACTATCGTTCATTGGTTCGAGCCTTTCCTCCAATAGCGTAACTTCTTCCTTAGCACGATACCTTGTTTCCTGCGACTGCGTCGTAAATCTCAGATCTTTCTCGAACAAAATCATGACGTCACCAAGAATCTCAGCTCCACCAGCCTACTTGCATGAAGTCTACGTCATCCGTGCCTACGTCATGAATATACACGTCACAACTATGACAGTCATAACTTTATTCATATATGCCAATACAGCCATCGTGGTCTCAATATAATTAAATTTACGGGGGCACTACGATCCCTGCATTTGCCCGAAGACGAAGTGGGAAACCACGGAAAACCACTTCGAGGATGGCTGAGGTGGGAATCGAACCCTCTCTACTCATTTGGACCACCCGAGGCTGAGTAGACCCCGTTCCAGTCCTCATACCACTTTTCAAATTTCGTGGCAGAGCTGGGAATCGAACCCAGGACCTCCGGGGCGGCAGCTAACCATGCTGACCGCTACGCTACGGAGGTGACCAGGAATTATTAAAATGAAATAATTTTCAGAAATATGAAGAATTGGGTTATTTCTGTGTGAATAAAACAAGAAGACGAGCTTTTGGTTAAAAATAAACAAAAATCAGTCATACCCCTCCTTAAAAGATGTCCAGTATACACCGCATTTTATTAGGAGAATCTAGACTTGGCAGCACACAAAATGTTACATTATTCGATGAACACAGGCAGGAATGCGAAAGGGGGAAAGCCTAGGAAATTCCTCCAAGTCAAGCAATCATCCAAGTGTATTTATTAACCTCATGCAATCTTTTTCTGGACTAGGGAATAACCCATCTCATTTGGGTACAATCATATTGACCGACTGAAAAGCACTAAAATTTTGATTATTTTTTTTTATTTTTAGTCGTTTACCCTCCAGGTTGGTGGAACCCACGGAGGGAACTCACCACTACCGCCTCTACGGGCAGTGTCCTAGAGCGGGGAACATCGACTCGGAAGGGATACAACTGGTGAGGTGGGATTGGCACCTCGCCCAGGCGGCCTCACCTGCAAAGCGAACAGGGGCCTCATGAGGGAAGGTAAGGGATGGCGAGGATGGATAGGCAAGGAAGAGGGAAGGAGGCGGCCGTGGCCTTGAAGAAGGTACTGAGACAGTATTTTGCTATTTATTGGAACCCTGATATGACAGCGAGACGTATTTGGAAGTTATTGCTTGACATTATTTTGACTGCAGGCTTTGAGGCGCAGTTTGCTTCTTATGCACTAAGGAGATGGAGAGACTACCCCGCCACACTCTTGATCACGTGCACAGGACATGCTCACGGACTTGGCTCTGCAACTAGTTGATGGATATATGAAATGATAATCGATTGGGTTCGATTGTACACCTCGATACAGGTGTGATGCATCTTGGGTAGACTCCCAGCTGTGACGGGAATGAGCAGTTTTGAAACGACAGACACTTGAGTACAGCAACTTATGCAGTGAACATGTTGTCGTTCGTATAAGAAATTTCCGTGTATCACGCGGTAATACGAGTGTTTTCTACTCGCAGCGCGGTTCGAACGAGTGAGCTTAGCCAACACATGGACTTGTTAATACAGACTTCGATGAGAAAATCTGTTACGTATTGGTTTGAAATGCAAGAAAGCATTATTATCAAGAACATTATGACTGGATTTTCTTGTGAGAAACAAGATATTGGAGTAATGATGTGCTAAACATATCGTTCAGGAATGTAATGCAGTAGCAGAGTTGATCATTTGGAGTGACATCCTTTTGAACTCTACAATGAAGAGAAAGAAAATGTTGGGGAACGTTAGTTCTGATCCAGTGGTTTTACAATAGCCAAGTATGAAGAAACAACTCCAAAGAAAGGAAACTACTTTACTGATAACGTCGAGGGAGCCTTGTGCAAGCCATATGCAGGAACTCCGTTTCGTGGACAGTAGTTTTCGGGTTAGGAGGAAGTTGGTTCGGCGACTTGCAGCTCCAGCCATGAACTTCTCAGGGATGGTGTTTCAGTTCCTGACAGGAATGTATATTCCTATACTGTCTTCAATTTCAACGAGAACTTCGCCCAAGGTAGCTGGAAAACTTTTCTTCTCTTGTAGACAGTAGAACTTGTCACCTTTAGTTCGATACTTTTCACCAATATTTTATTAAATTAGTATGAATTTCATTCGAAGACTAGATCTGGTTCTTTTTTATCATTTCTGTCGGAGAGTGTAATTTTTGAGTAGTTAATAGTAAACGTGATGCTATTTAGAGCATTACTTTGTTGCTTTTGTTTAGAAAATTTTGGAATTAAAACCAAGCATTCAATTTTGTTGAGAAGATATCTGCAGCATAGTTAGGACCAAGACGACGATATCTTTGTATAAGAATAGCAATTAGGAAGAAGATGGCCACACACTCGTGCACTTGAACTATTCCAAAAATATTTCAGTGATACTATTCGTTTGGACGTATGATATTCTAGTAGAAATTCTTTCTTTTAGAAATGATAGTGCATTTTCATCGTTATTTTCCATGGTTATGGATTTATGGAAATCGTCCAGCGAAAACAATTGTGAATTGATTGCCAAGGCATTTGCAGCCTACTTTCATATATTTTTTGATTAAAGATTTTTCTTTAAATGATAATTTTCAGTTCGTTCAGTTTTTGCATGTGATATTTCAATTCGTTTTTGGGAAGACTCTTGGATAGATCATCGTTTGATTTAATGGTTTGCGTGTATCTATTGATATGATAATAGACTCCTTTCCATGATGTAAGTCTCACGTGTTTTCTTCTGAGTAGTTGAGCCATTTTTCGAGTTTGGATAGGCGAGACTGAAACGACTATTTTGATAGTGTCTATTTACAATTTTTCTCTCACATATAAGTCATTATGGAAATATATATATATAAAAATATATTGAAAATGTGAATCAAATTTAACTGTTCACACTATTATAACAGAATTTGTCGTAGACTTAAAAGACGATAATTTGGAAATGGAAAATACAATTTATTTAATATATTGTTGCTTCTTGTTTAATGAAGTTAGAAAGGAAGTAATCTGTGGCATTTTTATATTCGTCTATGATGGGGCATGATATTTTCAGAGCAATTTCTGAAAGGTTTTAAGTTTAATAACGTTTGGGTTTAATTCTTGACAGCTTTGGAAAGCTGTATTGAGGTATTGCAATTTTGTGCATACGATTTATTGTGTTAGTGAAGCTAATATTTGACATCATTGGATGGTCAATATTAATGCTGGATATTGTTCTCGTAGTCTTTTGAGAAGACGTTAACGTTGTCATTGCGTTTTAGTAAGAGTGAAATTAGCTTTTGAGCTATCACCTTTTTTGGATATGATGTTGTAGTTATCGTGAATTGGAATCACGAATGTTTTTCTTATATGCTTGTTTTATTCAAGTTGCCCTACGTTTTATTCTCGCCTAGTAGGATTTGCCGGAGATAAATTGTCTATATCATGACAGCCATATTTGAGTAACACAGCTACTTCTTGATCAACTTTAACTTATTCATGCAACAGAATACATGTGATATTTCAGTAATTTTAGCAAAAATATAATGCATTGATTGAAGCATATACATAGTTAATAAACTATTTTCACAACTTGTAACACTATTCGATTATCTTAATTGATTGTTGAATACATCGAATTAAGAAAATGATAACCATGAAACATACTTGTAATATTAAATGAAGATAGGCAGCGTTTAGAACAAAATCCTAATTGAGGATGTAACTTGTATATAAAATGTAAAATATGTATAAATCTTTAAGGGTATAACATCAGTACATAATGCAATATTGTAATTTTCTTGTTATTTGTTCAGCGGATGATATGAACAGTAAGATGGGGCCTTATTGTAGGCATTTATTTAAACCTACATTTTTCATCATTTGATCTAAAGAAGCTTTTCTTTAATTGTGTCTAATTGACGGACATTCATCATTAATCAGTCAATAAATTGAATTTAATTTTAAAAGAATCTTAGAACGACTGTTCTTTTATATCAGAAAAGGGGAGTGCGTTAGGAGGACCAGTGGGTGGTTTTCTTTGAGTTTGCTTAAACTTAACGCCCGAGATATTTTTATTTTATTTTAGAGTCTCTTGTTCGAGTTCTTTTGAGCTTTGTTTCATCGTAATTTTATACACCACTGGCATCTTCGTACCGCATTCTTTTATATCGACGTATCCTGATCCCTGGTTGATCCTAGTTGGTAGGTTTTTCAGAGGTCATTTGAGCCGGGAACTTCTAGAATCTACGATCCAGCTTTTCCATCGGATTTCAACAGGTAAGACCACGTGGATTACGGGTACAGTACTGCCCCCGTAATTGAATTATATAGAGACCACGGTGGCTATATTGGAAATTATAAAGAAAGTTATGGCTGTCATAGTTATGACGTGGGTAGTCATGACGTAAGCACGGATGACGCAGACGTTATGCCAGCAGGCTACTTGAGCTGAGATTCTCAGTGACGTCAGCATTTATCCGAGATGTACGACGCAGTCGCAGGAAACGTGGAATTCTGCTGAGGAAGAAATCATGCTATTGGAGGGGAGGCTCGAACCAATGAACGATAGTCTGAGGGAAGACGGAGATTGCTGAAACTATGGTATTTTTATTACTTTTTGGAATGCAGAATTGTGGAAATCCATTTGCAGTAGAGGCATTGTTCTGGAATTTTGGTGAAATTTATTTTCAGTTTTTGAATTTTGAAAATCCGTCATGTATTGACGAAGTTGGAACTTCTAGCGATGACGCAGTAACACGCTATGGAAGGGATGGATACGCCCCTCATGAAGTTTATAAAAGGCCTTGCGCAGAAGAGAGGAGTCTCAATCGTCTGATATCTAATCGTCATTCTCAGATCATCGAAGCTCAGTTCTTATATCGTTATTTCGGTGAAACGTCGAGTGAGATTATTAGAAAGAGTCGTCTTTATAACGCGTGGTGAAGCCACTGCATTAAACGAGAGTCGAGTATACAAGCAGTGCAAGTTTACTGTGAGTAAATCTAGGTGAAGTTGAAACGCACATTATAACGCGTCTACGAGATTAGCTGTGAACAGTTAACGGTCGCCTATAAGCTAATTCTATTGTGCAGTGCTACATTAAGCAGTGTAGTAAATTTGAACAATTTCAAGGAGTTATTTTAGAAGATATTAGCATTTTTAGACGTCTGACAAAAGTGATTTTCTCGCCACATGAGAAGCACTTTGTATCGCCAGAGTCTACGACACGGCTGACACTGCTAGTGAAACAGGGAGACTTCCGATTGCTTTTGTGACACAACGCTACAGTATTATGGAGCAGTTTAATATGGCAGTTTGTTCTTCTATTACCATAACCGAAGAGAAGATGGAAGGTTAAAGGACTTTAATGCAATTGGGACATATTTCAACGGAGTAAGATAGCAGCATGGAACTTCGCTAATTGCTATTCTACACAAGCGAACATGTGGTGAATAACCATCTACACCCATGTTTCGTGGTTCAACGCTGAATACTATCAAACAGCAATGGAAACGATTTCATACTCACTGAATATGAATATTTCTTCGGAAATTACTACAAAAACTTCATGGCGAATTTCTACTGGAACTTCAGGGATTTTTCAAGAGAGGTCAGGGTTGTCCCGACTCACAAAGAAGATTATTGCCGGAAGGATGTCGTTCGTCTTCACGGAGCAGTGCAATTTCCGGAGGAGGAAGCAGTTCGATTCTCCGAGGGTGTTATTTCCTATTTCGAGGATGGAGCTCAGCTTTAACTTGGTGAAATGGATCCATCAGCAGTCTTCTTTGGGGAATTTTCCTCTGGAACGTCAATCGGCAGATAAGGTAGTCGTGAACGTTTATTGTATTTGAGTTTCTTAGCAATATTTGAGCAACCATTTTCCCATATTTTTTGTCCTCATGTATTTTGCCCTATATTCTTGTTTGAGATTCCTATTCTCAGTACACCTTGATGAGTTATGCCTTTTTCGACGATTTATTAAGACATTGTTATGTCATGGGCATAGTTAAACGATTTTGGATCAGTTGAGACTGATATTTAGATTTTTCAGTAATTTGCTTATTTTTCGTAGTCACGATTTGACTGTAAGTTAATGATTTTATGGCAGATTTAAATTCAGACAGCGTGTCACTTTATTAAAGTAATTCTACCCCAGTTTAATTACTTTGACCAATTTTCTGTCATCATCAAGAAGGAAGAACATTTAAATGATTTTAGAGCGTTAAAATCCATTACGTTGTCGACGATCTTGGAAATACTAGTCGTTATTTGAATTGATTGCAACACAGACATTTATCGTCAGTTATGAACGATCATTGCATCATAGACCATTTTGTGAAAGATGAACTTTAATTATGAATTATTGAATGCATTAAAGTCGTGAACTTTTGTTAGGAGTTTTTTCTCAATTAGAGATTTATATAATGATGTTTGCATTCCCCAGTCTAATTGGATTCTATTCGACTATTTTGCAGTTTAGTCGCACTTTGTTTGATGATAGTATTTTTATACTACAATTCTTTGAAGATGTTAATCTTAAATTTTGATAGACCAGACAGGCGTATATAAGCGTATTCACTATTAAATTTGTTTGTGATTGGCAAAATTTTTACTTCATTTCGATTCATGAATGAAATCCACGAAGGTTAAATGACAACAGTTTTGAAACAATTAATGATTATAAGAATTTTTAAGTGGAACTATGAATGTATAATCGCTAGTGCAGCGGACGTGTTGAAAGTCGCTGATGTATAATGCCCTTGAATTAATGAAGAAGGTTCCCACAGTAATTAATGATACAGAATTTGTTAGTGGAGGTTTTTGTAAGTTCTGTGGAAGATTTTGATGCCATATATGTTAATATATGATGAATTTTGGGCCTATTTGAATGCAGTTAGTGCATTATTTTGTAAGCGAAGTATTTTCCGCTGGAGTGTATTGTCATAGTTCGTTGAAAATTAATCAAGTGAATTTACTGTTATAATTAACAAGAGTTTTGAAAGAATTTGAGATAAGATTTTGAATGAAGATTACCGTCACAAATAATAATTATAATTATTACAACCTTTATTAAACCAGATTGTGACATTAACATGTATAACTAACCTTCATTGGTCGATTATATTGACACGATTATGAAATTACCAACCGGATGAACATGTGGTTAAATGTATTTCTTAAATTAATAATTTAAATAATTTAAATGTTAATGTTGTAAAACGGAGGCAGACAGGTTTTTCTCCGGGTACTCCGGTTTTCCCTGTCACAATTTCATTCCAGCAACACTCTCCCTTATCATTTCATTTCATCTGTCATTCATTTAATCATTGCCCCAGAGGAGTGCGTCAGGCCTCGGCAGCCGGCACAGTTCATATCCTCGCCGCTAGATAGGGGCTTCATTCATTCCATTCCTGACCCGGTCGGAGACTGGAAGCAGGCAGTGGATTTTCATTTTCAAATGTTAATGTTGTAAATAATGATGTAAATATCTTTGACAATAATGTGGAACGAAAGTAATGTTAGAGGCGTGTTTAAAATTTTTGTAATTATCTTCGACAATATTATAAACAATTTCTAATTGTTATAAATAATGTATGTGATTTTGTTATAAACATTTAAGAGTGTGTTTTATACTCTAAACTATGCTTATTAAACATTTGGATGATAACTTAACAAGTTTAGGGATTGTCAGAATAATCCAGTGGTATGTGAGTAAAGCATTTGAAAGACTTGCGTCAATATATATGAGTTGTCTTGCGGACATTTATAACTCTTGAGAGGGAGCTGAATTCTTACGCAGTGTGGCGTGACAAGTGAGCCCCATTTGACAGGTGCACGACATGTTGAAGGGTCGATAGCAGCTGGTCAGACGACTGGTTATCAGCGGGCGAGGTCGTTCACATTGAGGCCTAGTGCCTATAAATACAAGTGTCATGTTTATTAAAAGAAACAAAATGCTCTATATATGTGTCTCGTCCTGACTTCCTTATCCAATCCAAATGTGTTTTGAATGTTACGTTATTTTGAGCTCATGAGAGCTAACATATTGTTTGATAACTTTGCAAGTCCTTTAGGAGGACATAGTCAGATTGACATGGGCTACTGATAGCCACATTTATTTTGTTGAGTTGTTAAAATCATACCCTTTGTTTGAAATAAAAGCTTTTGTACAGTTCAAAGTTCTCGTCTTCGTTCTGGTTCATTTTTAAATGTCATGGTGAAGATTATTGTAGGAGCATACTTTAGAGATCCTGTTGTCAACCCAATCCCCGAGATAATTTTTAAGAGGTAAGTAAAAGTAAGTATGAACCCCCGTCTATTTTGGTGTGTTCCACAATAATTTCTTGGTAACTTCTGTGCTTAAACCTCGGTAGTATCTGTCAGTGCCATTTTCAGTGATGTAGCTGAGCCGGCGCGTTTGATTATTGGCAATCCGATTGAGGGGGCGGATATCTGACAGCCTACTATCCGGGTAAACGGGGACAGTACCATCCCGGCATTTGCCCGAAGACGAAGTGGGAAACCACGGAAAACCACTTCGAGGATGGCTGAGGTGGGAATCGAACCCCCTCTACTCATTTGGGCCACCCGAGGCTGAGTAGACCCCGTTCCAGTCCTCATACCACTTTTTAAATTTCGTGGCAGAGCCGGGAATCGAACCCAGGACCTCCGGGGCGGCAGCTAACCGTGCTGACCGCTACGCTATGGAGGCGACTGCATTTTTTTCTATAAATTCATAAATTCCTGCTTTTCACTTATTAGCACATAAAAAATACATTTTTTTAAAATCAGTATGCTAGATCTTTCAGTCTACCGTATTGCTTTTTTGTTCTGTGTTACTTCAACTGGGAAAAACCTGTGACCTATCTAATTTTCATGCAAAGCGTATGTCGGCTTGCAACTGGGTTATTCTTAACTTGTCGCCCCGTACCACTCACTGTGGAAGCCGAGGATTTCCTTGTCCATAGCCATATTGCACCCTGTGCTAGACCTCCCCCTCCCCCCAGCTACCTGGGGTACTGTGAAGTGTAAGGCAGTTCTATGATTCCTAAAGTAAAAGTAACTACAAGTTATCGCAGAATTTAAGGATAATTTTACTTCTGATGGGGGCGTTCTGTTCTGCCAAACAATCAAGGCTGAACGGCGATCTCAAGTTACACTACACCTCAAGGGCAAGAAACATATATTGCCGCAGTTTCACGCCTTCAGAAGAAGTGTTTCGCGTTAATCGTCCGTCATTTGTGATGGACAACCTGAAGATGTATCTCGTTGTGTATTGTAATTCTTCAGCAGTCAGTGAGACATAGCATAAGTTGCATTCGTGGTTACTGCATATTGTTTATATTCACATTAATAAACTAAATTACTGTATAATTAAATATTTTTACTTTTTTGTCACATATTTCAGGTATTTTTAATACATAAAAATAAATAAATATTTTCCCGATTTTTAGCACCTAAAAATCCGAGCCCTATATACTCGCATAACCCATTGCTGGTACATTACAACATAATTATTCGGGCTTCAGGGAACCAAAGTATTGTTACTGAAACAGCAACTTCTAAGCTGGAATGTCGCTACCCATGAACTTTCAGACGTTACGGGTTGTAGAGAGAACTACTGCCTTCTGCATTAGTTTGTACAGTTGAGTATCCAGATCCAGTTCTTTAAGTCTTAGAGCAGGGTACTTGGGATCACGCCCGTAGCCTACTTGAGACAATGATATGTATGGTCTTTAACCGTTCTACATGCCATTGTCTTTTGATAGGGTCGACCAACTCGCTGTATTTGCTGATCTTTTCTATGTGTTTTGACTGTAGATTCTTGTTGTTAGGAATCGCACCATCAATCAAGGTAGTTTGCTTGATTTTCTTGCTGACAACCACCAGATCCGGCCTGTTGTGTGATACCGATTGATCAGTCAAACTAGTTCGGTACCAATACAACTTGTATTCCTTGTTTTCAAGAACACACTCTGGCTGATATTGGTAGTACGGAACTTTCTTTCCTTTTAGAAGCTGAAACATATCAGCCAACTCCTGATGTAAGATTTTAGCATCTGCACCATGCCTTTGATTGTGCTCCGTCGCTAGGAAATATCAGGAAGTAAAGCCGGCGGTCCCATGTCATAGATTTATGGCATGTAAAAGATCCTTCCACAGACTAAACTTGTGTAAAGCTAAATTGTTAGGTTAGATTTCGTCAGTACGCTCTATGAAAGTTCCAGCGTTCGCCACTAGGTATCATTGGTATCTGGTAGCGAAAGTTAGAGCTACTTGAAACTGAACGGAACTTGTAGCTCACACTAAGGGTGTCCGCTGGAAGCAGCTACAGACTCAGGCGAACCGAACATGTCCTCGGACACTCCCGGCACTAAAAGCCACACGATAAATAAATAAATCTACCTACACGCAGATGTAATATGCTGTGTTGTTTCTGACTGTTGACAGCCGTAGCGGCACTTATCATCTGGTTCAGCGGGATCTTTTACATTGAACTTGAGGTAGTTCCTTGTAGGGAAGACTTGGTCTTGAATTGTAAGCATAAAACCTTGAGTTTCTGGAAAGATCTGTCCTGAAGTGAGCCAGTAGTTTGACATTTGCCTGCCTCACCTCATTTGGATGTGTTCCGTTCATAGGTTTTGCTTTCCGTGCTTCCATCTTCTGAAGGTCAGTATGTACAGTAGGTGGTGTTGACTCTCTTGTTGACACAAGACCAGTGGCGTTGATCTGTCCGCCTCACTAATGGCTCTGTGAAGTACAGATGACCTGGCTTCTCCGTAGATATACTCCCTAAGGCTGTCTATCTGTCGTTTCATCTAGTTATCAATGTCAACGAACCCACGTCCACCTAGGCTTCTGGGTAGAGTCATTCGCTCTATTGAAGATCGTGGGTGGTTCCTTTTGGGAGCATCGTTCTCATTTTTCGCTCAATACCTTCGATATCCGTTTTACACCATTTGATTATGCGAAAGGAGTAGCTCAGCATAGGTACAGCGTACGTGTTAACAGCTTTCACTAGGTTTCTGCTGTTCAAGTGCGTTTTTATTATTTGTTTTAATCTTTTGACAAATTCACACGACAGATCTTTCTTTATTGACACATGGCCAATTTGCCTAGCTTGGTTTACTCCCAAGTATTTGTAGGTGTCTTCAGCCAACGTAGCCTTAATATTCTGCCCATCTTCCAGCTCATACCCAGACTTCTATACTTTTCCTCTCACCACCTTTGGTGTCCGACACTTGTCCAAGCCAAATCCCATTTGTATGTCTCGTGAGAATGCTTCAACGATTCTCAGCAAGTTTTCTAGATGCGACTCTGTTTCAGCATAGAGTTTAAGGTCGCCCATGTATAGCAGATGATTTAGCCGAGCACCAACTCTCTCTCCAATCTTGATAGAAAAGCCGTAGTGAGTAGAGTTAAGCTGGGTAGATAAAGGATTCATTGCCAGGACAAACCATAAGGGGCTAAGGGAGTCTCCTTGATAGATGCCTCTCCGAATCGATATCTCATCTGTTCGTATGTCTCTGCGTGGTGTACTGAGACAGTTTAGTTTGCCATGCTGACATAACCCTTTCCAAGGAACTGTCGTATACCTCATTGATCTTATACAATCGCAGCACTGCTACTAGCCAGTCATGGGGAGCCGAGTCAAAGGCCTTCTTATAATCGATGTAGGCCATATGAAGGTTTCGGTGATTCATGTGTGCCTGGCCACACACAACTGAGTCAATTAATAGTTGTTCTTTGCACCCTTTCGAGCACATTTTGCAACTTGTCTGTTCCACGGGAATTATGTTGTTTCTTTCGCAGTGTGCATATATCCTGTTAGCCATGCATGATGTAATGATCTTATACAACTTGGGCAGACATGTGATGGGATGATATTTTGTAGGATCCCATGTATTCTGAAGATCTTTTGGAAGTAAATATGTGATGCCACGTGTAAGGAATTCGGGCAAGCTATCAGGAAGAAGGATGGTATCATTAATGAACTCACCTAGTCGATCGTGGATGCTCCAGAACTTCTTATACCAAAAATTCTGAATCTGGTCAGGGCCAGGGGCCAATTCGCCAAGTTATTATTATTATTATCGTCATCATCTCTACACAACACAGACCAACCTCAAGTTGGCATCCCTTCTGCAGCATAACTGGGTCAATTATTCCATCACAGTGGACCACTGGAATGTGATATGTGGTTATTAATTAACTTGACTCGTAAACAAATGACGTGTGATAGCGCACTGCTGTCGTCTTAACAGGTTTGTGGTTAGCGAAACTCTTGCTCACACCAACTCGGAGTAATAAATTATACTCGTTCCAGAATACCACACGCAGCTACTTGCAGTGGAATTACAAGAACTTTCATTTGCTAGGAATCGCCAATTAGTCCCCATTCATCTTGATCTGTCATCTGGTCAAGAGATACATGACCTGGTTTGAAAACTCAGTGACTTTGTTAAGAAATGGCGCTCAAATCGCAAGTTTTATTTTATCTTTGATATTGGCAATCACGTTTAATGTTGAAAACATTGCCTAGAAGACAAAGGTTGGTTGGTTCCTCAGTTTAGGGGCTGCGACAGCGTGGTCATGTAGCCCCGTGTACTTTGGGTGTGTGTACAATCTGTCTGATAACAGGTGTTAACTGTGGTGACTGTATTAGTGTGTGTTATCTGTTTTTTGTTTTTAATTCAAGTAAGGACTGCAGACATTGAATTTTCAAGTAGTTCCTACTTTTTCCGCCAAACGCCACCGCCAACGACTATTAGTAGAACTTGGTTACTAGATGCCACCGCAGTCGGCTCCTGGCGACGAACGTTGGAACCTAAGAGCGTTAGTCTAATTTAACCTATAATTTAGCTTCACACAAGTGTAATTAGTGGAATGTTGTTTTACATGCCATAAATCTATGAGATGGGACCGCCGGATTTGCTTCCCCTCCAAGAAAGGCATACTGAGGAAATTTTAACGCTCCTATCAGACAAAGTAGGGGTCCCGGTCTTAGCCTTACAGTAGTTGCATATGATGTGTAACATCTGGCATGTTATCTTACTGGTATACTACACAGCTTGGACATTCTTAAACTGTTAATTTACGCTCCATTTTCAGACTGGTACTATGATGAATGTATAGATTGAATTGGAGATATGCTACTGTCACACATGTGGCGCAGCGGTCAAGCTGTTAGTCTCTCACCAAGGTAGACCGGGTATGATTCCCGGTCAATACATGTGAGATTTTCGAATTGAAATGCCATGTCCTGTGGTTCGCATTCCACGTAAAAGGGAGGTACCGTGGATCATGTGAGATCCACGGTCCCGCAAAACTACAAGCTTCCTTCCTTCCTTAATATTTCATAATAACAAAGTGACACACAACGTCGACTGTACTCTCAAATACTGTGAGCACACTCCTCAGTAACTACATCATTCATTATTCTCAAGACTCTCATACAATTTGTCGTAAACAATCAAAGCATGCCTTCCTACAATCATGAAATGACCTAGTCCCAGCTTTTATTCCACTCATATAACAACATTCTGTTATGCATTTAATGTTTGACTAGCCTACTCAACCACAGCTTGGCAATAATGCCGCTTACTTACATGTCATTTGTCGTCTTTGTCCTACCCCATGTGATGTTCAAACTTGAACGTGAAGCTTCATAAAATGCTCAAATGAAAGTCGGTGAAACATTTGCCACTGTGCTCGTCAAACCAGTGCCTGCAAAATGCACTGCCTACTGTATTGCCATAATATTCTCGCGCTACAGAGCACACACTGCCTTGTTTCCAATACACACATTTTCAATTGTTATTGTAAAAGGGAGTGTTTTACAGATATTGTAGTTTATAATACGGAACTAATTTTATTAGATGATTTGTAGCTTCCACCAGCACTAGCCTAAATAAAGAATACGATATGGATCAACTAGATTAATAGACGCGACACCGCTCATAACCTTAAATTCCTTATAAACAGGTCCTCTTCATTCACAGACCAACACGTAATTTCATATGGATTCTGTTAAAATGAGTCATATTGATATGATAAATATCGTTTATAATGATAATCTGGTAGCTGGATCGGTCGATCGAGCGGGCAGTGCATACTTCCGTTTTCCACCACTGCCAGCTAGTACACTTCCGTCCGATTGATCGAGTGGGCAGTGCATACTTCCGTTGTCCACCACTGCCAGCTAGTACACTAGTTCCGAACCTCTTCCGTCCCCAATTTTCAAAATCACTCCCACAAAACTATCCAGCAAAAACATAAAATTAAGCAATTCCTTCAATTGTGCCAATCGTTGAAGGGCTAAAGGGCCCGGAAAGGTTTCAAATTGTGAGTCAGAAAATCACTTCCGGCCAAAATGCAGTTCCGAAAAAAAGGCCTAAAATCGCTTGTTTCATTACCAGTTTTATTTTTTATTCAAATTCTAACCAAATTAACTTATTGCATCATTCTTTCTTGCACGCATGTCATACGATGTTGGCGTGTCAAAGAACCTATTTGAATTCAATAGGCCGTGTTCATAATGGCAAAATTAATATCGGGAGTTCCGCCAACACAAAGTTCCTCATTTCTCTATTAGAAAGCGCTATAGTGTTTTGAAAATTCTTCACACCGGAAGTAGTTATAAGGGCTCAAGTAAAACTCTGCATTGACTCACACTAGCGCTTGTAGTGGTAATGAAGGCAAACTGCTAATCCAATCGACCGGATATGGTTGAGTTTCCAGCGAACATTCTTCAGTCAACTGCGTGTCATCACGCCAGCACCTCGTAAGAAACGTTTTTGACTGTCCTTTACGATTCTAAAAATGGAGAAAACAACGAATACTAATTACAAATGCACCAACAATAAGATTTACAAGGGAACAGATTGTGGTGTAAAATTCTAATCTGGTTGAAATTTAGTACACAATATTCCTAAAAAGTTTTACAACGACGTAGTGAAAACCGCACGGGCCACTTTCAATTTTGAACGCCAATATTGAACGCCGAAAACTTACCGGGCGCGACGGCATGAGCGAGGATGTGGGATGAGGTAAAGCTGACCTCGAATCCTAGTAACACGCGATGGCTCCCGGCCACCAGGCAGCGATCTGCCGTCCTGCGTTGCATTTCCCATCTTAAACGTTCCCCTCACTCTTCTACCCTCCCGATTAGAGTATGCAATGTAACAATAATGTGATGATTTGCGCTCGGCCATACTGTAAATAACTAAAACGACCTTTCATTTTTAGCCTACTTTCGATTTTTGCAAAAAATGAAAGTAGACTTATGAGACCAACACAGGGCGAAAAAAGTGTGTCTGTCTGTGTGTGTATGTGTGTGTGTGAGTCTGTGTGTGTGTGTGTCTGTGTGTCTGTGTGTGTGTGAGTGTGTGTACTCTGAATGTCTGTTCCCCCCTATCAATTCGAACACGGTGAATGCGAATTGAACGAAATTTGGTACAAAGGTAGCACTAGCAAAGGACACCTCAGTGTCATGTTTTATATCGCCGCCATCTTGACGGAAACGTAATGGCGGCCTCACAAATGTTCAAAGCTTAAATCAAATTACGACTAACCTAATCATCCGATCTCTACCAAATTTTGCAACAACATACCTATATGGGGGAAGCATCCTTTGACCAAACCAATAGGTCATCAGCGTAATAGTTTGCGGATGGCGGCCATCTTTGTGTGAAAATCGATTCCCCCTATTAATTCGAACACGGTGCAACCGAATGGAACGAAATTTGGTACAGAGGTAGTACTAACAAAAGGCACCTCAGTGTCATGTTTTATATCGCCGCCATCTTGACGGAAACGTAATGGCGGCCACACAAATGTTCAAAGCTTAAATCAAATTACGACTAACTTAATCATCCGATCTCTACCAAATTTTGCAACAACTTACCTTTATGGAGGGAGCATCCTTTGACCAAACTAATAGGTCATCAGCGTAATAGTTTGCGGATGGCGGCCATCTTTGTGTGAAAATCGATTCCCCCTATTAATTCGAACACGGTGCAACCGAATGGAACGAAATTTGGTACACAGGTAGTATTAACAAAAGGCACCTCAGTGTCATGTTTTATATCGCCGCCATCTTGACGGAAACGTAATGGCGGCCACACAAATGTTCAAAGCTTAAATCAAATTACGATTAACCTAATCATCCCATCTCTACCAAATTTTGCAACAACATACCCTTATAGAGGAACCATCCTTTGACCAAATGAATAGGTCATTAGCCTAATAGTTTGCGGATGGCGGCCATCTTTGTGTGAAAATCTATTCCCCTATTAATTCAAACACGGTGAAACCGAATGAAACGAAATTTGGAACAGAGGTAGCACTAGCAAAGGGCATCTCAGTGTCATGTTTTATATCGCCGCCATATTGACAGAAACGTAATGGCGGCCACACAAATGGTCAAAGCTTAAGTTAAATTACGACTAACATAACCATCCGATCTCTACCAAACGTTGCAACAACATACCTTTATGGAGGGAGCATCCTTTGACCAATCTAATAGGTCATTCGCCTAATAGTTTGCGGATAGCGGCCATCTTTATGTCAAAATTGATTCCCCCTATTAATTCGAACACGGTGGAACCGAATGGAACGAAATTTGGTACAGAGGTAGCACTAGCAAAGGGCACCTCAGTGTCATGTTTTATATCGCCGCCATCTTGATGGAAACGTAATGGCGGCCATACAAATGTTTAAAGCTTAAATCAAATTACGACTAACATAACCATCCGATCTCTACCAAACTTTGCAACAACATACCTTTATGGAGGGAGCATCCTTTGACCAATCGAATAGGTCATTAGCCTAATAGTTTGCGGATGGCGGCCATCTTTATGTCAAAATTGATTCCCCCTATTAATTCGAACACGGTGGAACCGAATGAACGAAATTTGGTACAGAGGTAGCACTAGCAAAGGGCACCTCAGTGTCATGTTGTATATCACCGCTATCTTGACGGAAACGTAATCGCGGCCCCCCAAATGTTAAAAGCTAAAATGTAATTACGACTAACCTAATAATCTAGTCTCTACCAAATTTTGCAACACCATATCTTTATGTGGGAAACATATTCTGACCAAACTGCAAGAACATCAGCCCAATAGTTTGCAGATGGTGGCCAAGTATGTGTGCAAATCGATTCCCCCTATCAATTCAAACACGGTGAAACCGAATTGAACGAAATTTGGTACAGAGGTAGCACTAGCAAAGGGCACCTCATATTCATGTTTAATATCCCTATAGCACGTTGTATTTCAACAAGCGACTACAACCAACATTCAATCATACTCCTTGAAAAGGACAAAGAGTTATAACAATACCCATGCATTTAGGAGAAAGTAGGCTATATGTTCTTTACTGAACATCTTGTTTCCCCTTGTATTCCTTGATGCGAACTGATAAGGGAGTGACATTGAGTTGCTTATCTGAACTGTGGATTTTTTTTTACCACGGCGTAACTTATTCTACATCTCTACCTTAAACTTCGTTAATTGCGGAGCGCTGTTGCCATATCTACTACACATTCAAAGATGTGCAAAGCCATGCACAAAACGTAACAAAATTCTTGAACATAATTGTGTGTTGATAGAAATTCTCCATATACTGTAGGCAAATTTGTGAGTTGCATGTATTGTACATGATGCCTCACTAATCGGACAACATCACGCATAGATGATACGAGTATATCGACTGAGTTGGTACGTTGCATAGGTGATGAAGGTCTGATCAGGTTGTTTCATTCGATATGTAGGATTTATGAAACAGGTGAAGTATCCTCTGATTTTAAGTATCCTCTCTATACTGAAGGAAGTGGGAGCTGAAAAATGTGAAGATTACCGTAACGATCCTGACGAGAATTATTGACAAGAGGATGAGAGGACAGAAACCGAGTTGGGTGAACACCAATTTGGTTTCAGGAGAAACTTAGGAACAAGGGAAGATGTATTAAGTCTTAGGCTGATTTTGGAAGATACAATAAGGAAAAATACGAGAACGTTTATGGCATTTGTAGACTTAGAAAAGGCTTTTCATAACGCTGATTGGAGTAAGTTGTTTTACATTTAGAAGAGGATTGGATTTAAGTACAGCGATAGGAGGGAGATCTACAACCTATACAGAAAACAGACGGTAGTTATTCATGTCGAAGGACGTAAGAGAGAAGCTGGTATTGAGAAAGGTGTAAGGCAAAGTTGTACATTATCAACCACACTTTTCAATCTATACTGTTTTATAAGTCATTTATTTGTACCGGGTCACACAGATATAATCTATACAAGTTGTATATCTATGAGAGTACTCATCGTTCAGTACTCAAGAGACACCTTACCAGTACATTAATGGCGGGCTATAGGTAACCATTAAAGAGGATTACGAAATTGTGGCAAGTGCATCATGGATTTACATGATGATAATTGTTGTTTTAAGGGCCGTATCATCTAGGTTATCTAAGTGTACTTTTAATGTAGAATACAGTTTGTTACATTTAATGATTGTTAATCATGCTGTATTTTTAGCCTATTTTCAATTTTGAAAAAAAATAGGCTTATGAGATCACCTTTTGTCCGTGTGTGTGCGTGTGTGTGTGAGGAGAGTGTGTGTGTGTGTGTCCCCCTAATAACTACTAAACGGCTGGAGCGATTTCAATGAAACTCGGTAAGTTCATAGTACTATTCCGGACGACCCCGACCCTGTCCTTCAAATTTTGTTATCTCTCACTAATCCAACATGGCGGCTGTGCGAAATATTTCAACAGAATTCAACATCTCCGAAACTATTCGCGATATCTCCCTGGAATTTCTTATGGTGATAAAGGGAACTACTGGAAGTTCACCTATGTGACTTTTGAAACACTGGTAACTACAAAACCAACATGGCGGCCACGTGAATTTGTGACTTTTAAATAGTCGTTTCTCGCGATTTAACCAACCAAACGCACTAAAACTTGGTACAGTATATGTTTATACACATTGCAATGCACCGACATCTAACTTGGTTCAATTGTTTACATAACCACAAGATGGCGGATGTGCGAAATATTTCACCGGCATTCTGTATCTCTGAAACTGTTAGCGTTATCACCCTGAAATTATGTACGGAGATAAAGGGCACTACTGGATGTTCATCTATAAGACTTTCAAAAACCGGTTAACTACAAAACGAACATGGCGGCCAAGCGAATTTGAAAATTTTAAATAGACCTTTCTCGCGATTTAATGTTCCAAACGCAATGAAATCTGGTACAGGAAATGTTTATACACATTGTAATGCACTGGTATCTAATTTAGTTCAATTGTTTACATAACCTCAAGATGGCGGCTGTGCGAATTTAAAAATTAAGTTTTTATTTCTTGTGTCGTAATCATGCGATCGAAGTGAAAGTTTGAATAATGAACCTACGCAAAAATTTTCCTTTAATGGTACATGACTCTATGGCCTATACAATTAACAATCCAACATGGCAACCATCCGAAATATTTAGACGGCTCTGAATATCTACGAATATATTATAGCAATCAAACTGTTTTTTTTTTATTTTCATAGGGGCTATGAACTTAAGTTCACCTATAGGACTTTAAATAACCTGGTGATCATAAATCCAACATGGCGGCGACGCGCAGTATAAATAATCACATGGACGTTTCT
Source organism: Meconema thalassinum (assembly GCA_946902985.2). NCBI lineage: Eukaryota > Metazoa > Arthropoda > Insecta > Orthoptera > Tettigoniidae > Meconema > Meconema thalassinum. Next base: position 82,743,329 of record OX336400.1, on the reverse strand, counting down.
CGCATTTTAACCATCCGAGTGTAGTGAAACTTAGTACAGTAAATCCTTATTCGAATGATAATCCGCTGGCATCTAATTTGTTTCAATTGTTTCCATAACCATATGATGGCAGCTTTGCGAAATTTTCAAATCTCCTTGTTACTTCTTGTGTCCTAATCATGCGATTGAAGTTTGAATGCTACACATACACAATAATCTTCATGTAACAATAAATACCTCTAGGACCTACATATATGAAATCCAACATGGCGACCATCCGAAATATTTAGTCGGTTCTCAATATCTACGAATCTATTACAGCAATCATACTGAAATTTTGTATGTAGATAGAGGCAATTAACATAAGTAGGTTATATGAAAATAGGCTGTATAGTTCTTCACGGAACTACTTGTTTATGTATGAGAGCGGATTATGTGCATCCAATGGTACTTGTTAGAGCTATGTATATAACCTTTAAGTAGCCTCCGTGGCTTAGGCGGCAGCACGCCGGCCTCTCATCGCTGGGTCCGTGGTTCAGATCACGGTCACTCCACGTGAGATTTGTGCCGGACAAAGCGGAGGCAGAGAAGTTTTTCTCCGGGTACTCCGGCTTTCCCTGTCAAAATTTCATTCCAGCAACACACTCCACTGTCATTCATGTATTCATTGCCCCAGGGGAGTGCGACAGGCTCGGGCAGGTGGCACAGTTCATATCCTCGCCGCTAGATGGGGGCTTCATTCATTCATACCATTTCCTGACCCCGTCGGTCGACTTTTGGATTCTCATTTTGTAAATGTTTAAATAAACACTTAATAAATCTCTCAGTAACTTGCATAGCAAACATTTTAGGTAGATTTCATTAGAAAGCTAACTATTGCAATGGGTCCCATGCTTCTACTTCCGGAAAATTTCGACATATTGTGCCCAATCAGTCACGGCAGTCTGGCATCGAACTCGGGTCTTATCAGAGAAGACCAGGCACATGGTTATGCCTAGAGTCGAACCATTGATCTCTGAGGGGGAGCAATTACAGGGAACCCAAAGAGCAATGAGAGGTATACTGACATATAATAAGGTAGCGTGATTTCACGATCTATATGTGAATATCATAGCAATTTAAGGTGAAGAATTGTAGCCAAATGCAAGGAAATATACATTTTCAGAGCATACGAGAATGAGAGGAGGCCAGTTTGAAGTTTAACAAATTACACTTAGCAAGTGGGCGGAGAACTTAGGCGCCGAGCGCACTATTTACGTCTGGAGCGGGGAGACAGCTCAAAATTAATGACCCGGGTATTCACCGCTTGACAACGATTGAACCTAAAGTAGGGATGATGGCCCACGGAAATTAATTAATTACAGCCAAGTGGAGCATTGAAATGCATTGAAATATACACCCAGGTGAATATATTCACGGAGAGGTAATTTAGGAGTGGTTTTTCACCTAAATTAATGCCTATATCTCCAAATGAACGAATTACAACCTAGCTTACGCTCGAGAGCAGTGATTTTGTGACCAGCCAACGGGGAACCACCACAGTAGCGTCCTGACGCGCTGAACTAAGGCAATTAATTGTAATTAATTGGCCGAAGCGATCGCCGGCACGCGAATGTTTTTGAAACCTCCACACCTAAATAAACAAGATGTAGATGTCATTTCGGCTGAAGAGGTATTATTTCAAGAAAGGAGTCGCTCACATGTGTCCAGTGGACTATTTTGTACGAGAAACCTTTATAAGGGAGAGCAGCTCACACCAAGCCAGTTGTTATTCCACAGTTCGCCTAGAGTTATTCTACAGTATACACGTAACTAAGACGCTGCTTGTAGCGCGCCAAATGTTAAAGTATCAACGCTCCGCCGTTGAAGAACAATAGAAGCAAGTCATAAAGCTTCATAAGTAATCATGAAGTGCGTCGAAAGTAATTTAATACAGATATTTATCTATTATCTGACGCAAATATAAATTCGCCACAGCGAAAAAGGAACTTATAATGTTTTTGAACAGTTCATATACCGGGAGGTATTGTCAGAATTGTGTATGACATTATCATCAGGATCACTACAATGATGGGAGCTTGGGAATCATTGCCACCTAATCCGGATAGTGAGCTGAACAAGATTGCAGGTGACGAGGATCAAACGTCCGTAAAACGCTGTTAGATTTTCACGTAGACCAGCGGTTGTCATAATTGCATCGCATCTCTGAGATCAGGCGTAGGAGAAGTCCGATTTAAGGATCAACCTGTGAAGTAGTGAATAAGTGTACATAAATTATGTAATAGTGATTTAAAAGTGTTCATGTGTATAGTGATTAATATGCAGTGTGTAGAAGTGAAAGAGGCCACTGATAAAAGTATGTTTATCAGGTGGAAAATGTGTGAATCTAAGTGTTGTGTAAAGGATAACATGATGGCTTAAATCAAGCGTCATGGTAGCGCCAAAGCTGAAGCGCTGGCACTATCCAGCGAAAAAGAAAAAGTGAGTACCCATTTTATAATGTTATTATAACTAAATAGTTCACCATGTAACGATTTATCACTTTGAAAATAAGATGTAATAGTCACTTACTGAACGAGTTTTCACCACTCGTCTTGAATAAAGTATGGCTTGGAAGGTGATTTGTTTAGGGCCATTTAGGTCGAAAATAGTGATGGATGTAACGGTAACGTTAAATGAGTAATAATAATCTGGGGTCGGCAACAGTAAAGTAATAGGCATTTTTGGCCTAAATAACGTTCAAAGAGTGTCATGTCTAATATAAAGATATTGAATAATGGTAAACAGTAAGAAGTAACGTGGAATATAGCGAAATACGAGAGCTTTTTAAGTGTCAGTGAAATGTGAATGAATATTTGATATGGTCAATCCTTAGGATTATGTTTGAGGACCATTAAAGTAAAGTAAGCCAGTTAATTTATTACATTTGTGTTAGGAGCTATGTAAAGCTTTGGCTTAAGTGGTATGACAGAGAGAACGCGGGTGCCTTAATAATGGACTCATCTATGTGACGTATTGTTTGAAGCCGCATATAGCGTGCAGAATTAACGTAGAATCCAGTGATTCACGTAAATAAATAATTGCGGGGACCAACTAGTATAACTTGCGCGTTAGGTGAGAAGTTGGCTGAATCTACGAGTGGTATCGCCCTTGAGCATACTGTATTATTCGCAGCGAATTGGACAGAGCTTGTCTGTATCCAACGCTTGCATGAATTATGGCCACGATTGACGTCCGTCGAGACGCAGTGAGCATGTGTATAAATGACCTACCCAGAGAGGTAAGGATCATATTCGTCGTTTAGGAAACGCAGATTTCCTTATATTTTATTGACAGCTGCTGGTGAAAATCGTGGATTTTCACTATGATGCGCGTCCAAAAGCCACTAGTAGTCACCATAGAACGGCAAGGCTATCACCAGAGTTCCATCCCCAGACATGAATGTTAATTAAGGAGCCAGTTGAGCCCAATACACTATAAAGATAGGTGTTAAATAATTAAATGACTCAATTACTTAGGAGCCACACTTAGCGTAACTCCAGTACTGCAATTGTAAACAAACCTGACCTTGACAGCAGAGAGAGGTGGGGTAGTAGACCACTTCTGCGGCAGCCATCTTGACTAGCCAGCTGGAACGAATTTTATTGCCTGGTGAGGGGGAGAAGGTCGGTCGACCGGTCCCTTGTAAATTAGAGTCACTGTAGGACACTGAAGAATCTCGATATTTCAATATGCAATTAAGATATGAGTATTATGATGATGCCAATTGAATCGAATGGTGTGTTGCAACTCACATACCTTGTTGGATCATAGAAATCAGATAATATTTGGCTCAGTTATTCTCTGAGGAGGAAAACTGAACCAAAATAATGTAGGCATCTTTCTTTAGAATGCATTTTGCCAGTTCACGCTAATTTATGCAGACGGGTATGTGATTTCCCAGAACATGACACATTTGTAACGATGATAAGCCCGACAAGACCCAGAAAATCGTTGTATGGTGAAACTATAAAATATTCTATCCATGTTTATTTTGGAAGGGATAAGTACCACTTTTCTTAAAGCGTTCATATTGATGGAAAGAAGGAAGATGATTCGCACGACACAACAAATATTTGTTAATGAATGCAAAAAATAATGAATTTATGCTAATCAAGGTAAATGCCATAAGAAACGGAGTAATGTTTTATTAATGTCATTTTGATGTGATATGTGATTTTTGTGTTATGATACTCCAATTAACTAAGATTGTGTCACATGATGAACACTATGGAAACCCATGGAAGTCTGAAAATATCATTGACAGGATGCTAGAATTAGATTTGAGTGCAGTGTAGCACTATTTTAAGAAGAAAGCTCACAGAATAACCCTATTTTTATTTGTGGGAGTTAAATATGATTTGTCCTTTATTTGTATTTGTTGTATAGCCATGATTTTAGACCAGTAAATAGTTCATTTTAGGAAAATGTTGTGTATTTCCTGAAGAGTAGTTACCTGGTAGACTCAAATCCTGAGCATGTGGTCGTATGGTGGGCAGGAACGTCCCATACCTCGAAAGACCGTGAGTTAGCTGGGATACGAACACATGGTCCACATGATGACAGTTGGGTACATGGAGGATACGTCTCTGTACTAGGATTGAGTCACAGGTACTGCTAAAAGTCGGCCAAGATATTAATGGTAGAAGCAAATACAGCATAGAAATTAGGATAGAATAGGAAAAGGCCACGTCCCATTTGTTAATAAGCCATCACGTAAAATAAATGTTGATAATCCTCCATAAAACATGCTTTAATGTAAATGTAACTTACACACAAATCCCTTTAATTATCATGGCCCAAGCAATGTGGGACGGTATTAATTCATTATGGAACCGCCTGCGTCTGTGCAATATGAGCGATCTTGGCATTGCGCAAACTGGCCAGGGAAAACTTAACAAAGCATGATAGACCCATAACATTATCATGGCGGCCCATACGTGGGGAATTCGGCAATAAAAACCACTCCCTGGACAATTTTATTATAATTCAGAATATGGCCGATGTCTTACAATGGGGCAACCAGAATGATAATTATCTTAAAATTATCATGGCGCCCAGTACGTGGATGGCTTATGGGATTCAGAAAAACCCATAATAATAGCATGGTTTTCATGGGGAAAACCATAAAAATATTATTTTTCCTCAAACTTTGTTTGAGCGATTGTGAGTCTTTCTAGATGATATTCAGACGTCAGACACTGTTGTCAGACGGGTACGAGGGTCTATACCCATTCCATAGTTGGTTTTGACATTTTGTAATATGTTGTTGTTGTTGTCGCGGGATCGGAATCCTTTTCTTTCTAATAGAACGCGCCAGCATATTCAGCTGCGGCCTACCTGAATCTCAAATTAAGAAATACAGGATGGCTGGAACTGAAGACGTACTCAGGTGTATTGCTGAGTTAAGGGAACATTTTGATGAGACTAATGCTAAGAGAAAGGAAGAAATTAGAGATTTTAAAGATGAAATAGCGGGTAGATTGGATGCCAATCAAACCGAAATAATAATAATCATTTATTGCAGCAAATAGCCATGCCGAGATACAAAACTAATACTAATAACTTAAATCTTACTCATCAAAGTGTCTATATACAAAGTGTCTGACAGGTTCTTTGCTATATGTATAGTTATTCGCAGCAGAAGCGTGTTAGCGATACTTTCCTCTGGGCGCAGGAAATGGCGTGATATCTATCACAAGCACTACCACACAGAGAGCAGGTGCATTGGGGGCCTGGGTCATGAAATCCTCTTGCTGTGCATATCTTAAAATGAAAACCGTGGACTGCAAAACGGGTGATCGTATGCCGCAGTTCAAAGTTGGCATTCATCCAGTCCGTCGACATAAGAGCTTCTGTGGAATAGAAATCAGGCCATATGTCATTACGCTTGAGGTTTAGTTCTTCGATCAGTCTCTGGTATTGCACTGTTGATGGTAGGGAGTTCTCCAAACGCAGGTCTTCTATGAAGAAAGTCTCCCTTGCTAGTACGTACGTTAGACGAGATGGCGTGTATTTTGATAAGTGCAGAATTTTCTTTAGAAAAGTAGACTTAACTCTTTCTATCTCTCGAAGGTTACTTTGTGTCAAATGATCCCAAGTTATTTGAATGCCGTATGTCACTATTGGAGTTATTTTCGTTCTGAATAAATTCATTGTGGTTTGTAAAGATAGATTTCCCAGTTGCATTATGTCTTGCATTGCTTTTATGGCGGATGTTGTTCTATCCCTGACATGTCGCGTGAATACGTTCCCTTGCATTTGCATTACTACTCCTAGGTATTTGAAATGATGTACATTGACTAGCGGTTCTCCATTTAGTAGTATATGCTCATCTGCGGATAGTTTCCCGCCTTTACGGAATGCCAGCATTACTGTCTTGGTGCAGTTTATCGTCATATCATTTTCTTGAGCCCATGTGGCAAGTTTATCAATGGACGATTGCAAGGTTTCCTTTGATGTCGATGCCACAACCATATCATCCGCGTAGATGTAAATTTTCGCTCCCTCAAGGTAAATAGCCTCAATGACATCAGCTGTAGCGATGTTAAATAGTAACGGACTCAAAGGGTCACCCTGAAGTACACCATTTGTTTGTTCTATTCGTTCTGATTGAACTATACTGTCATCCATTTGTAGGCTGTTTTTGTGGAGAATGTCCCTTATTATCCCAAAAAGGTAATGTTCTTTTCCGATCATATTTTCAAGTTTCCTGAGCAAAGTGTTTCTACTCACTAGATCAAACGCCTTGGTGTAGTCGACGAATACTGCATATAGCTTTCCTCTTTTCTGTCTTAGCGCGTCTTCTACATTCGTTAAAAGACAGTTAACGGCTTGTAGTGTATTCCTTCCTTTCCGGAAGCCAAACTGTTCTTCAGGTATCTTGTTGTCAACTAAATCTGTGAGTCTTCTAGTGAGTATTTTCGTAAAGATCTTAAAGATTGTGTTTTCCAAAGCGATACCACGATAGGAATTTGGGTCTCCTGTATTACCTTTTCCTTTATATAGCATCTTCAAAGTCGAGGTTCTCCAGTTTGACGGTATGTGACCTTGAAGTAAACATTCGTTCATGAGCTCTGCCCATAGCCCTTTTAACAGCGGAGCTGTCATCTTCAGGTGCTCGTAGTGAATAGTATCTGGACCACATGCTTTCTTTTCTGCGCAGTTGTTTATCTCAATTAGGACATCTTGTGCCGTGATCGGCACTGGTAGTTGAGAAAGGTTGCTAACCTGAATAGGTCTGGTGTCCCGCGCTTGTAGGGTTGCTGTAAGATGCTGAATCCACGTTGTCATAGGAATGTCCTTTGGGAATTTGGGTCTTCTGGGATTTAGGGCTGAGAAAGGGAATCAAACCGAAATAAATACTAGATTGGATGCCAATCAAACCGAAATAAATACTAGACTAGAGGCTAATCAAGCTGAAGTAAATACTAGACTAGAGGCTAATCAAACTGAGGTAAGCCAGATGTTGGCTACAGTCAATACTCAATTAGAGGCTAATCAAGCTGCAGTAAACACGCAGTTAGAGTCAAACCTAATAGAGGTTAATAAGAAAATGGATGACGTTAAAGAGTCTGTCCAGTGTGAAGTAACTAAGAATATTGTTAGCGTGGTCTCAGAAATGCAAGATGATAACGATAAACGCTTTGAGTCTATTGAGTTAAAACTAGAGAATAATCTGCAAGCGTGCAGAGAGTCACAGCGTGAGATTAACGATAGTTTAAGCAGTATGTCCATGGAGCTTAAAGACATTCAGAGTCAGAATGAAGCTAATACTAAACGTCAACTAGAGCAGTTTAATACGTTCACTCAGACCGTGGATCAAAGGCACGAGGATAGTGACGTAAAATGGAATACGCGAATGGCAGGTTACGCCAAGGCGGTAGACGAAGCCTTAAGAAAACAGGATCAGAATATCCTTGACCAATGCAAGGAAATCCAGGAAATAAAAACGGCTGATCAAGAGAATAAGGAGATAATGTCAAATATGAAGAGACAAGTCGGGAAAGTGCAGAAAGAGTTGGAACAAACTCAGAGCGACCTAGCAGTTATCCATAAAAGACAGGATGAGGACCAGGGAGAAATCACGAAAATAAGGACTGAAATCTCTCATATACAAGGTCACATTCAAAAGGAAGTTACAGGCTTACGAGAAGAATTAGAACTTCGAGAAGGCTTGAAGACTGAAGCCAGCGATAAGACTCTTGCCGAAGTAAGAGAAAGTCTAGCGGGGGAAATTATCCACCTGAAGGAAAACCTTAAGGATGATAAGGAAAAGGTATTTTCTATGGCAGAAAGAAACCGAGATCGCCTAGAGAAAATAGAACGAGAGGTATTAGCTCGTTTGGAAAGGGCAGAAAATAGGCACAGCCAAATCGAGACTAGAATGATCGCGCAGAAGAAATCTATGTTGCGGAATCCTAGGTCTAGCGAAGGAAGTATAGACGAGAATAGGAGAAACAAATGGGCAGAGATAGAAATACAGCCTACTCCAAAGAATGCAGCCATGCCAAGTGACAGCCCGTATACCACACCTGGTATGCCAATTGCCATGTCAACTCCGCATGAAAATGCTGTTCAAAATCAAATAGTCACAGTTGTAAGGGCTAGTGATGAGAAACCAAAGAAATACTCTGGGAGTAATTCTAACATGACACCCAAGTACTGGCTTAAAGAAGTTTCCGAGTACTTGAATGACGCGAAAGTACCGCCAGAGCGCAGGTTGAGAGCGATTGAAGAACTAACCGAAGGGGAGTGTGCCCTATGGTTTAGGAGTTTTCGGTGCACGTTCGACACCGTTGACGAATTTCGCCAAGCATTTTTAAGCAGATACTGGAACGCGAGCATACAACAGAACCTCAGATTGGACTTGTATTCCAGGCGTTACAGTACTAGTAATCCGACTAAGTACGGAGAATTCTTTGTGAATCAATTGTGCCGTTTTCGAGAGCTTGATGAAGGACTTAGAGAGTCAGATTTGTGCATAGCGATAGCCAAGCAGCTACCGTATGAAGTACAACGTCTGCTAATCTCAGCAAACGCCAAAACTGCGATCGATATGGAGGAGGTGCTGAGACAACTCGATCTAACCACAGTGCAGCACACAAGGCAAAGCCGAAACGTGGAACAAGTTAACATGACGACTACACCGATTGAGCCAACTAAGGTGCAGACAAAAAGCAAATCTACAAGCACCGAAACAGAAAAATCCGACTGGCAACGCGAAGGACGCGAAAACCAAAATTGGAGGCCAGCATATCGAGGAGGATCGAACCGTGGTAACCGAGGAAGGAAAAACTGGAATCAGCGCGGTACCAGAGACCAGCAGCTTGATAACAGAAGGAATTACGGCCGAAATGGGAACAACCAAGGATGGAGATCCCAAGAGCAGAGTCGCGGGTTCGATGAAGAGGCGGAAGAACGTTATCACGCATCTTTAAGATACATGGAAGAGCGCGGAGATGATCCGAGACAATCGCGAGTTCATTAGGATTTGCTCAGAGAGAAGTTAAATTTCTAGGCCACGTGATAGATGCACAAGGAGTCAGGCCTAATCCGGGAAAATTGGAAGTCATTAAACATTTCCCGAGACCAACGAAGGTAAAGAACGTCAGGCAATATCTAGGCGTTATTGGATTCTTTTCAAACCATTGTCCGAAGTATACCGAGACCGTAGCACCACTCCAAGACTTACTCAAGAAGGGAGGAAGATGGCGCTGGACGGAACAATGCGAGGAAGCCTTCGTAAAGTCTAAACAGATGCTGTTAGATTATGTAAAATTGGGATATCCTGACTACACTCAGAAATTTATTATCCAGACTGACGCATCATTCATAGGTATTGGAGCAATGCTATATCAGGAAAATGTGGACAGACCAGAGGAGAAAACGTATATTGCATTTATAAGTAGAAGGTTGAAGCCTAATGAAAAGAATTATACGGTCACGGAGATCGAATTACTCGCGATACTGTATGCCCTACAGTATTGGCGAAAGCTAGTTTATGGTTTTAGAATTATATTGAGAACAGACCATAAAGCCCTAACGATCCTGCTGAAAACTGACTTGTCGAGTCAAAGACTGACGAGTTGGTCCCTGTACATACAGCAATTTCAAGTGGAAATAGAGTATTGCCCGGGGAAGGACAATATCATACCTGACTTGCTAAGCAGATACCCTACAGCTGATGAAGAAGAAGTTCTAGCTATCGAGATAGAAGATAGAGATCAGAAGACCCTAGATGGTCTGAGGAACATCACCGTTTTTCAACGTGAAGATCCCTGGATACGGTTGATGATTAATTACTTCGAGGGAAAGCTGGATAGAGGAACCCCGATGTTTGTGGAAGCTGAAGCACTATCAACGGAATATCTATGGTTTAACCAGATGTTACATAAATGGAGCGACTCAGACCACACCAGACCCAGGATAGTCGTACCACCAACATTGCAGAGAAGGCTAGTATGGTTAGCACACCGAGCTTTTGGTCACCCCGGTGTAGATAAGTCTGTTGCCCTGCTTAAAGAAGCATTTATTTGGCCAAAACTTAGAGAGACGGTCAGGAATACTATCAGGACATGTGATATGTGCCAACGAGTAAAGCCTAACTCGTACTTAATGAGGCAGAAACCTATACCACTCTTACCAGAGAAGCCATGGAATAATGTCATTCGGACACCCATCGATGCACAACCTGGACGTGAGTTGAGGATCCAAAGAACGTTCGAGTATCTCAAGAAACAAGCAGATACACGGCAGCGGAGCAACAGGAGGAAACGCTATCACAGACCGTTACTCGTGGGGGAATACGTCTTATTGAAAAAACCCGCTAGTTCAGATCCAGAGAGCAGGAAATATAAAAAATTTCAGCATGCCTATCACGGACCCTACCTGATTATAAGGGATCTGCAAAATAATGCATATCGGATCAAAGACGAAGCAACAGGTAGAGAAGTCGTTGTAAATGCAGCTAATTTAAAGCTATATAGTCCACCAGAAGATTATGATACGAGAGAGGAGCAAGCAATGCACACCCAAATGGACGAGGAGTCATTACGTATGCACGGAGAGAATCTTGAGAAAAGCTTGCAGTCCCAGGAAGGAACGGAGCGAAGCGACCAGCTCGCAGACCTAAGGGATCCGAAGGGGGAATGCAGCTGTCAACTGAAGGAAGTTTATGACCAATTGAGGGAGGCCGCTACGGAGCTAGAGGAAATGAATGAACAAGTGAGAAGGCAGAATGAGAGTCTACGAGACAGCAGACAGAGTGGAATGGGGAACGAGAGATCCCATTGCCGAGAGCACTGACCGCTTAAAGTAAATACTGCATGGAGTCGATGCCATCTGAAGGGCCCGAAAAATTCACTTATGAAATGAATTTTTCGAGCTTAGCAGGGTAAGATGTGCCCAATCAGTCACGGCAGTCTGGCATCGAACTCGGGTCTTATCAGAGAAGACCAGGCACATGGTTATGCCTAGAGTCGAACCATTGATCTCTGAGGGGGAGCAATTACAGGGAACCCAAAGAGCAATGAGAGGTATACTGACATATAATAAGGTAGCGTGATTTCACGATCTATATGTGAATATCATAGCAATTTAATGTGAAGAATTGTAGCCAAATGCAAGGAAATATACATTTTCAGAGCATACGAGAATGAGAGGAGGCCAGTTTGAAGTTTAACAAATTACACTTAGCAAGTGGGCGGAGAACTTAGGCGCCGAGCGCACTATTTACGTCTGGAGCGGGGAGACAGCTCAAAATTAATGACCCGGGTATTCACCGCTTGACAACGATTGAACCTAGAGTAGGGATGATGGCTCACGGAAATTAATTAATTACAGCCAAGTGGAGCATTGAAATGCATTGAAATATACACCCAGGTGAATATATTCACGGAGAGGTAATTTAGGAGTGGTTTTTCACCTAAATTAATGCCTATATCTCCAAATGAACTAATTACAACCTAGCTTACGCTCGAGAGCAGTGATTTTGTGACCAGCCAACGGGGAACCACCACAGTAGCGTCCTGACGCGCTGAACTAAGGCAATTAATTGTAATTAATTGGCCGAAGCGATCGCCGGCACGCGAATGTTTTTGAAACCTCCACACCTAAATAAACAAGATGTAGATGTCATTTCGGCTGAAGAGGTATTATTTCAAGAAAGGAGTCGCTCTCATGTGTCCAGTGGACTATTTTGTACGAGAAACCTTTATAAGGGAGAGCAGCTCACACCAAGCCAGTTGTTGTTCCACAGTTCGCCTAGAGTTATTCTACAGTATACACGTAACTAAGACGCTGCTTGTATCGCGCCAAATGTTAAAGTATCAACGCTCCGCCGTTGAAGAACAATAGAAGCAAGTCATAAAGCTTCATAAGTAATCATGAAGTGCGTCGAAAGTAATTTAATACAGATATTTATCTATTATCTGACGCAAATATAAATTCGCCACAGCGAAAAAGGAACTTATAATGTTTTTGAACAGTTCATATACCGGGAGGTATTGTCAGAATTGTATATGCCATTATCATCAGGATCACTACAATGATGGGAGCTTGGGAATCATTGCCACCTAATCTGGATAGTGAGATGAACAAGATTGCAGGTGACGAGGATCGAACGTCCGTAAAACGCTGTTAGATTTTCACGTAGACCAGCGGTTGTCATAATTGCATCGCATCTCTGAGATCAGGCGTAGGAGAAGTCCGATTTAAGGATCAACCTGTGAAGTAGTGAATAAGTGTACATACATTATGTAATAGTGATTTAAAAGTGTTCAAGTGTATAGTGATTAATATGCAGTGTGTAGAAGTGAAAGAGGCCACTGATAAAAGTATGTATCAGGTGGAAAATGTGTGAATCTAAGTGTTGTGTAAAGGATAACATGATGGCTTAAATCAAGCGTCATGGTAGCGCCAAAGCTGAAGCGCTGGCACTATCCAGCGAAAAAGAAAAAGTGAGTACCCATTTTATAATGTTATTATAACTAAATAGTTCACCATGTAACGATTTATCACTTTGAAAATAAGATGTAATAGTCACTTACTGAACGAGTTTTCACCACTCGTCTTGAATAAAGTATGGCTTGGAAGGTGATTTGTTTAGGGCCATTTAGGTCGAAAATAGTGATGGATGTAACGGTAACGTTAAATGAGTAATAATAATAATAATCTGGGGTCGGCAACAGTAAAGTAATAGGCATTTTTGGCCTAAATAACGTTCAAAGAGTGTCATGTCTAATATAAAGATATTGTATATTGGTAAACAGTAAGAAGTAACGTGGAATATAGCGAAATACGAGAGCTTTTTCAGTGTCAGTGAAATGTGAATGAATATTTGATATGGTCAATCCTTAGGATTATGTTTGAGGACCATTAAAGTAAAGTAAGCCAGTAAATTTATTACATTTGTGTTAGGAGCTATGTAAAGCTTTGGCTTAAGTGGTATGACAGTGAGAACGCGGGTGCCTTAATAATGGAGTCATCTATGTGAAGTATTGTTTGAAGCCGCATATAGCGTGCAGAATTAACGTAGAATCCAGTGATTTACGTAAATAAATAATTGCGGGGACCAACTAGTATAGCTTGCGCGTTAGGTGAGAAGTTGGCTGAATCTACGAGTGGTATCGCCCTTGAGCATACTGTATTATTCGCAGCGAATTGGACAGAGCCTGTCTGTATCCAACGCTTGCATGAATTATGGCCACGATTGACGTCCGTCGAGACGCAGTGAGCATGTGTATAAATGACCTACCCTGAGAGGTAAGGATCATATTCGTCGTTTAGGAAACGCAGATTTCCTTATATTTTATTGACAGCTGCTGGTGAAAATCGTGGATTTTCACTATGATGCGTGTCCAAAAGCCACTAGTAGTCACCATAGAACGGCAAGGCTATCACCAGAGTTCCATCCCCAGCCATGAATGTTAATTAAGGAGCCAGTTGAGCCCAATACACTATAAAGATAGGTGTTAAATAATTAAATGACTCAATTACTTAGGAGCCACACTTAGCGTAACTCCAGTACTGCAATTGTAAACAAACCTGACCTTGACAGCAGAGAGAGGTGGGGTAGTAGACCACTTCTGCGGCAGCCATCTTGACTAGCCAGCTGGAACGAATTTTATTGCCTGGTGAGGGGGAGAAGGTCGGTCGACCGGTCCCTTGTTAATTAGAGTCACAGTAGGACACTGAAGAATCTCGATATTTCAATATGCAATTAAGATATGAGTATTATGATGATGCCAATTGAATCGAATGGTGTGTTGCAACTCACATACCTTGTTGGATCATAGAAATCAGATAATATTTGGCTCAGTTATTCTCTGAGGAGGAAAACTGAACCAAAATAATGTAGGCATCTTTCTTTAGAATGCATTTTGGCTGTTCACGCTAATTTATGCAGACGGGTATGTGATTTCCCAGAACATGACACATTTGTAACGATGATAAGCCCGACAAGACCCAGAAAATCGTTGTATGGTGAAACTATAAAATATTCTATCCATGTTTATTTTGGAAGGGATAAGTACCACTTTTCTTAAAGCGTTCATATCGAAGGAAAGAAGGAAGATGATTCGCACGACACAACAAATATTTGTTAATGAATGCAAAAAAAATAATGAATTTATGCTAATCAAGGTAAATGCCATAAGAAGCGGAGTAATGTTTTATTAATGTCATTTTGATGTGATATGTGATTTTTGTGTTATGATACTCCAATTAACTAAGATTGTGTCACATGATGAACACTATGGAAACCCATGGAAGTCTGAAAATATCATTGACAGGATGCTAGAATTAGATTTGAGTGCAGTGTAGCACTATTTTAAGATGAAAGCTCACAGAATAACCCTATTTTTATTTGTGGGAGTTAAATATGATTTGTCCCTTATTTGTATTTGTTGTATAGCCATGATTTTAGACCAGTAAATAGTTCATTTTAGGAAAATGTTGTGTATTTCCTGTAGAGTAGTTACCTGGTAGACTCAAATCCTGAGCATGTGGTCGTATGGTGGGCAGGAACGTCCCATACCTCGAAAGACCGTGAGTTAGCTGGGATACGAACACATGGTCCACATGATGACAGTTGGGTACAATATCTTCGCGTTTCACATCCCCCAGACCCCAAAACCACCGTCAGTTCAAAAGTTTATATATAATTTATGTATGTATATATATATATATGTATATCAGTTTCTTGTGGACACGATAACTGCCGTAATTTTGCACCAATCACTTTGAATTTTCTACATAATATGTATCCCTATAAAATCTAGGTCAAGTACATTAATAGGCAAAATCGGTCGAAGGGGGTGAAAATGGGGGGCTTTTTTCTAAAAATTGAAATTTCGCTATAACTCTCTTAATACGTGAAATATCGAATCCATTCAAAGTTCATAATATGTGTCGGATAAGTGCCAACAATTTAAGTCAAATACGTTTTTTGATAGCACCAACCATTGACCAAAGGGGTGGAAAAAATTGGGTTTTTCGGGAAACATTAATCATATCTCTCTTAATAGGCACAATATCAAAACCGTACAAAATGGACAATATTCCCCTAATAATTACCTAAAACTTTTGTCTGAAAGAATTTTTGATATGACCCACCATTACGCCAAGGGATGAGAAAAATGATTTCGGAATTATAAGAAAATGCCAAGAGCTATCAGAGGTTGCCATAGCAACACTACTAAATTGATGAGGGATGAGCCGTTGCCATGACAACGCACTTACACGAGATCAGATTAAGTATTTCCATCTGACTAAGCCGGCCCCGTGGTGTTGGGGTAGCGCGCCTGCCTCTCACTCGGAGTCCCCGGGTTCGATCCCCGGCTCCGTCAGGGATTTTAAAACTGACGTGAGGGTTGGAACGGGGTGCACTCAGCCTCGTGAGGACAATTGAGTAGCTGTCTGACAGTGAGACAGCACCCCGATCACGAATACCAATATTAACGGCCGAGGGGACCCGACGCGCTGATCACGCGTCACCCCAATAACTGCAGGCCAAATGGCTGGGCAGCGGTCGCTTGGTCGGCCTTAGCCCGTCATGGGCTGGATGGTGCCAGGGGTTGACTTTGACATCTGACTAAGTGGGAAGCGGCTTCGGTGACGTAACTGGTAGCATGCCGATTGTCTATGCCCAAGGTCGCGGTTTCAAAGCCGGCCGAAGTCGTCGGATTTTCTAAGAGCGCTAAAATCCTCAGTATGCTTTCCTTTGGAGGGGAAGTTCCAACGTTCGTTACGATTTGCTGGTTGGGGTGGCATCTAGTAGCCAAGTTCACAGCTAGGTGTCATTGACGGTAGTACCTGGTAGCAACATTAGGAACTACTGCTTGAAATTGACCGTCTGCAGTCCTTACCTGAATTACAGACTAATACATCCATTACAATTCACACCGTTTATCAGACAGATTCTACACTCACCCAAAGTACACGGGGTTAGATGACCACGTTGTCGCAGCCCCTAAACTGAGGAACCAACCAGAGGTAGATTTCATTAGAAAGCTAACTATTGCAATGGGTAGGCTACCATGTTTCGACTTCCGGAAAATTTCGACATATCTTCGCGTTTCACATCCCCCAGACCCCAAAACCACCGTCAGTTCAAAAGTAAATATATGTCAGTTTCTTGTGGACACGATAACTGCCGTAATTTTTCGCCAATCACTTTTTACCGAATATGTATACCTATAAAATCTCGGTCGAGTTCGTTACTGGGCTATTTCGGTAGAAGGGGGTGAAAATGGGGGGCTTTTTTCGAAAAAGTGAAATATTGCTATAACTCTCTTAATATATGAAATATCGAATCCGTTCAACGTTCATACTATGTGTCGGATAAAGCCCAAAAATTTATGTTTGAAGAGTATTTTTATAGCACCAACCATTGACCAAAGGGGTGGGAAAAAGTGGGTTTTTCGGGAAACATTAATCATATCTCTCTTAATAGGCACAATATCAAAACCGTACGAAATGGACAATATTCCCCTAATAATTACCTAAAACTTTTGTCTGAAAGAATTTTTGATATGACCCACCATTATGCCAAGGGATGAGAAAAATGATTTCGGAATTATAAGAAAATGCCAAGAGCTATCAGAGGTTGCCATGGCAACACTACTAAATTGATGAGGGATGAGCCATCAGACGTTGCCATGACAACGCACTTGCACGAGATCAGATTCAGTATTTTCTTCTAAGTGGGAAGCGGCTTCGGTGACGTAACTGGTAGCATGCAGAATGTCTATGCCCAAGGTCGCGGTTTCAAAGCCGGCCGAAGTCGTCGGATTTTCTAAGAGAGCTAAAATCCCTCAGTATGCTTTCCTTTGGAGGGGAAGTTCCAACATTCGTTGCGAGTTGCTGGTTAGGGTGGCATCTAGTAGCCAAGTTCACAGCTAGGTGTCGTTGACGGTAGTACCTGGTAGCAACATTAGGAACTACTGCTTGAAATTGACCGTCTGCAGACCTTACCTGAATTAAGACTACTACAGCCATTACAATTCACACCGTTTATCAGACAGATTCTACACTCACCCAAAGTACACGGTGTTAGATGACCGCGTTGTCGCAGCCCCTAAACTGAGGAACTAACCAGAGGTAGATTTCATTAGAAAGCTAACTATTGCAATGAGTACCATAGTAGTATAATTCGCTAGACTTTGAATATTGCGTAATCCTGACCACGTGGTCCAGGAGCGGGGCATGTGCACTGCACGTGTTAGCGTGGGAAGGGGTTGACCTTGTGGCTTGTTTATGTGATTGTGATAAAAAATTAGCACTGCATGTGTTAGCGTGGGAAGGGGTTGACCTTTTGGCTTGTTTATGTGATTGTGATAAAAAGTTAATGGGTGTTGACGGCATGGGCGTTGTTTATTAGGATGGTAACTCGAAATTCAGACTCCTCTTCCACTCCTACAGGGGAGTTTCTTGGTTCGATTCCGTGTTTTGTTATTTAATTCCCGTGGGGGGGCAGCCTGTGTATTATGGTTATTAAGTATTGATTGATTATTGAATTATATTTTGGTAATTTCCCAAGGAAGTGTAGAGAGTCTTGGGTGTCATAACTTTTGAATGAGAGTGTACGGTGAGGCACTCGACATAGCCGGATCGCTACCAGACATGTGGTGTGCGGCTGTTCCGTTTTTGCTCGCGCCGTGCGGCAAGCAATGAGAGCACTTAGCGTATGTAGTGCATGGTTGTCGTTAAAGTTTTTGCTCGCGCAAGCTAAATAAGTAATCATATGTTGTAATGCGACACTCTGTTTAAGTACGACATATATTACCACAGCGTGGGAGTGGAGTGGTGTTACTCCTTCTCGCTATGATATGTCTGTTTAATTTAAATGATGTTAACATTTTTTGTGTTCTGGCTTGCTTCATGATCTCAATCTGGTTAAAGTGTTTTATATGCCATGTATAACTTTGAGTGTGTGAAATGAATTTCGATCTGTTTGTTTTTAGATTCACAGATGTCATTAGTCAAGTCTGCAATTTTTAATGCGAGAACGAGATTGGATGTCGGTTCCCAGAGCTTCATGTGAAATGTTTTAAAGAGGTTTTTTGGCGCTCTAACTTCTTAATATATATATAAGAGGAGATTGCTATGGAGCAGTAGTTAGCTATCTTTATCTGCAATATCATGAGTCTGTGCGAGGGGTTGATAGAAAAGTTAGTAAAATTGCAACGCATTATGATGTTTGCGGAAAGTGCCCTGAATCAAGGGTTGCATTTCATCGTCAGTGCAACGAAAATAGAGGAGGAGGTGTGGTATAACACCTTAACACCGGGAGAAAAGGAGGTTTTAAGCGCCGAAATATTCGAGCTGATGAGGGATCAACACCACTGCCGTGAAATTATTTTCAACGGCATGACATTTCACATTGTCAATATTATTATTGACAAGTTGAGATCCATCGGCTCGATGAATTTCAACGTGTTTGAACCTACATTGGCGGAAGAGCTAATGGCCGTGTTTGAACGGCCATTAGAGGAACAGCATATGGAAGAGCATATGGAAGAAGTGCAAGAAGAAGCAGAAGAAGAAGAAGAAGAAGACCATCGAATGGAAGAAGAAGAAGAAGAACATCGAGCGGAAGGAGAAGAAGAAGAAGACCGACAAGAAGAAGAAGAAGAAGAAGATGATGATGATGATGATGATGATGATGATGATGATGTTCAAATCTTAAATTAAATTCAATGGACAGTGGACAGTGGATTAATATTGTGCAGTGTAAATTTTATTTTTTAAATATATTTATTTGATCATTTGTGGTTTACATTAATTATATAATATGAATTAGTGAAAAATGATATGATCTTCGTTCTTAAAGTGGTAAGTAGTTCCTTTTCCAACAAGCTGCAGAGAGAATTGAAGATGCTGTGTTGTTTGCAGAGTGGAATATGCTGGTCTTGTGCACGGGGTAAGTAGAATCATTCTTTTCTTTCTTGCGTGTGTTGGTTTTAGCGAGCTGAAAAATATATATATAGAGACACATTAATAATAATAATAATAATAATAATAATAATAATAATAATAATAATAATAATAATAATAATAATAATAATAATATTAATAATAATAATAATAATAATAATATCTTTGTGAGGAATAAAAAATAAAAATAAAAAAAAAACTTACACTGTTCTAATTATAAGATATTTTTGTTGGGGATCCAAGAGTTGTGAGTTGAATCGAATCCAAGCCAAGATACGAAGGCTCGGGTTCCTTTTCTACGTAGTACTTTGTTGACTAAGTAAATATTAGGATGTTTTGTTCGTTGTAACTCTGCTTCGTAGAACGCACCAAATATTGGAGTATTTTTATTATCTTTTAAAAGATATGTTCGTGGATTAGTATTTTGAACTTTATAAATTGTAAATAATTCTGTTGTCCAATTACCTTCGTACCCTTTACTGAAGTGTTTCTTGATTTTTGATATCCTTACAATATCGCCGATTTTATATTTTGGTTTTCTTAAAGTTTCATTATATTGTGTTGGCAAGCGGGGTGGATTGTTTCTTTTCACATCATTAGGTTTCATGCCAATGCTGCGATGTATTTTGTGATTATACTTTACTAGTAACTCAGGCAAAATATGTACCCATCGGTAAGAACCTCGTGTTGTGAATTCTTTCCACATCGATTCCTTAAGAGTTCGATTGAATCTTTCTATCACACTCGCTTTAATGGAGCTGCCAGTGGAATAATGCTTTAGATTTTGTTTCTGAGACCATGTTTTGAATTCACTGTTATAAAATTCCGTTCCTCGATCGGTGTGAAAATAATTGGGCAATCTTTTACTTTGAGAATAAACAAATTTTAAGCTGTTCACAATCTCACTTCCTTTTTTGGTTTTAAGAGGAATTGCCCATGCATATTTCGAGTAAACGTCAATAATGGTTAATAAATATTTAAATCCATTATTCCATTTTGCAAGTTTGCACATGTCCACAAGGTCAGCTTCATGGAGGTCATCGATTCCTTTGCTAATAACACGTCGTCTTTTAAACTTTTTTCTAAGCGGTGCGTGAAGTTCTTTTGCAATTTCTCGTCTGATTTCGTTCATAGTTATTTTCCAAACAATGTTTTATAACATACTGTGCATTGTTTTACAAACGTTGGAATTTTTATTCAATATATCCAGCATTTCTTAGTTCTTCTTCTATTGCAAAGATTTCGCTGTCTAGTCCTGTGTGACCTGCAGCTTTCGATGCAATTAATGTTTTAAGTCTTGATACCAATTTGTTTGGTTCATTCCAGTGAACGAATTCAATATTGTTTCCGCCTTCAAATTTCCAAATGGCTTGTGGCGCGATGTGTTTTTTTTGACCATATCCAGTATGCATTGTAGTATTTGCTTCTTCATTTTCATCTGCTGTTTTTATAATTCCATCTATGTCTTCAGTGAGAAGGGGTTCAATTATATGTCTATACTTATAAGATTGCGTTCCTCTTGGAGCTGCATTGCTTGTATAATTTCTTTTGTGCACGTTTGAAACATTTAATAATTTCAAATATGAACTTAAATCACTCCTATCTATTAGAGTGGGGTCTGGTACTTTCCTTTGAATCAATTCAAGTAGACCTTCTGTAATAGGAAATTTTTCACCGCCAACTTTTATCCACTTTTTATCGAAGAAAACTCGTTCGCGTCCCAAGTATTGTTTATCATTTCTTATCGTTATACCAAATGTTCTATCCACGTTTTGTTTAATGAATGGATCAAAGTAGCGGTTAAGTAGTGAAATTATTTTGATGCTATCTCCATCTTCTTCGTCTGAAGTAGCAGTGGATTCAGAATCGTTATATTTTCCTTTTCTTTTTCGATTTTCTTTATTTTGAGTCGACGTATTAGCAATAGCTACAAGTTGATTTAATGAACTTGTTACTGGTTTAAAGTTAGTCTCTATATCTAATTCTTTTCGTCTAACATCATCTTGAAGTGAAAGATACTTGTCTTTAACATCTTTTTTTAAGCGAGAAAGTTTATCCTTTACACGACTTTCAGCTTTAATCTTTGAGCTCTTCTCCATGACTAAACGGAAATTGTGGTTGTTTTACTTATTTATAGTATATTCAAAATCGATTTGAAGAGGAAGATCATCAGTTTTATGTTTTTTCGGGTCTCTAAGTCGAAACTGAATTTCATCTTGCTCTTCAACGACAATATCACTACCATCCAGTTCAATCTCTTGACGTATATTTAAAATTGCATACACAATTGGAGATCTTGGTGAAACAAAAATTGGTTTTAATACGCCTTTGTAGGGAAGTTGGTACTGTATGTTATGATTATGAAGCGTGTATACTGGTGAATGGATTGATGGTGTGTTGGAGAATTTCAGAATAAATTTCGATAAGTTCTTTTTCTTTACTTCATCTTTTAATATACCATATTCTTCTTTGGATGCAGTAAAACTTTCGAGTGGTTCTTTGTTAACCATTTGCTCAATTTTTCCCAGTTCAGTTTTTAACTTGTTATATTCTTCTTTGGATTCAGCAGCATAACTTTCAAGATCTTCTTTTTTAACAATATTGAGATTGTTAGCAACACCCTCAATACGAGTTTGTAAATTGCTTAAAATTTCTTTTAGTTGATTAACTTCAGTTCGTGACGCAGCATAGTGTTCTACAAACCGTTTATTTGTCACGTCTTGGTCGTTAACAGGGAACTCAACATTTGTTTGTTTTTGATGTTGTAGATTGTTTACAGTTTGTTTCAATTGATCAAATTCACGTTGGGAAGCGGCATATTGCTCAACAAACGTCTTATTTGCAACATCGTTATCGTATATGGGGTTGTTTACGTGAGTAATTCGTCCACTCATCATATTTAAAGTTCCACCATCGTCTACGTTTAAAACGTTTTGTTTATTAAATTTAGCGATTAAGTCTTCTAGATCTTTTCGAGAGGCAGCAAAGTTTTCTAAGTAATATTTGTTTATTGCATCTAACGAATCGATTGGTTGAGATATGTTTGTTATTCTTCTATTTAACATATCTACAGTTTCATCATCTCTGTTTATATTCAAAAGAGATTTTTTAATTTCATCGAGTTCATTTGTTACATGAGTTTTAAGAAAAGAATACGTTACCGCATCTTGATTTTGAATTGGATCTTTAACATTTCTTATTCTTTTGTTACCCAAGTCGAGAGTATCTTGATCATACGGAAAGTGATCTTCTGAAAATTCTCGCACTAAACCATGAATGAATTCTACTCGTTGTAACACTTCGGTTATTCGGGTCTCAAGATATTTTTTTATATTCGATGTATGTTGCTGCATTGCAATAAGGTTTACTGCATCATTTGCAGATGATGGTAAAGCTAAGCCCGCGAGACGTTTGTTTTGAAAGTCAAGTTCTTTTTTCTCTATTTTACAAATTGAAAAAATTAAACCTTTAAGCTCGTTAAAGTTTCGTTGTATGTCTTCTTTAGACTCGATTTTATTTAGCTCATTTAATAACTTCACTACATAACCTTTGTTGCATGCATCTTCAACATGTATTGGCATTCCAACATTTTTTAACCGTTTGCCGTTAATACTTAGATGTCCGTCGCTTGTTGTTGTTGTTAGTTGATTTTCATATTGCACTAGCTTATCATCAACATATGATTTAGTTGCAATATCATGTCGTGAAGTCGGTCGTCCGATAGACACATTATTGGTTTTGTTAAACGATGTCATAGTTAAGTTGTTAACCACGCAAAAGCTATAACACGAATGGCCATTTACCTCTTTTTGAAGTCATATTTATAACTGAAAATAAACATCAAAACCATTGCGATATCGACCATTTTGTAAATCGCTATCTTTATCGATAACCAAAAAACCAAACTTAGAGTTTTGCCAACAATACGAACAAATATCAAAGAACTGTTCATAGCTCATATCTGTATTTACATGATCGTTATATACGTGACGCAAGTTTGTTCCGTCTTGTTTAAAAAGAATTAAAAAAATTAGCGTTATCTCTAATTAGATGTTTAGGTATACAAGAATATGTTTGACAAAGATAAAATACGTCAACGTCGTGATGACGACCTCTACTGAAATAATCTTTCATGTGTTGTTGTTTATTGCTGGCTACATCATCAAAAACAAATATAGAGTTTTTTCTAGCCATTTCTGGAGGCATTACTTCATCATTATCGGAAAAAAAATCACTTTTTATTTCTTTTATGGAGTCCAAAAACTTTTTTAATTCAACATATTTACTTTGAGCAA
Source organism: Meconema thalassinum (assembly GCA_946902985.2). NCBI lineage: Eukaryota > Metazoa > Arthropoda > Insecta > Orthoptera > Tettigoniidae > Meconema > Meconema thalassinum. Next base: position 82,719,579 of record OX336400.1, on the reverse strand, counting down.
GTGATTTAGAATAAATATAAACGTTTTCAAAACGAACTCCATTTTTGTGGCATAATAAATTTAGCATTACGTTTGTTTTGCCACAGTTCGATGGACCGCAAATGATACATCGAATTGTGTTCGGTAGTAAAACACCATGCTTTCTTTTTTCACTTTTACTCTGGTTTTCAGCATTAGTAAATGAAATTACTGGTAGAGTGTTTGACTGCTTAACAAACTTCAACATGTCTACGTTTACGTCTGAGAATGCACACTGCACAAAAAATCACATCACATCAACATATATTGCATCCACATGTATCATAACTTGTATTATGTGGAATAATAGTAGGATTTTCAGGATTTAAATCAACGTTGCCGACGTAAAACCCTCTTATATATGGACAATATGGCGCCCATTTTTCATGATCATTTAAAGGATTATCGTTTTCCCTCCAATTTTCAATTTCAATCTTACAGAATATACATTTCACCTTATCACCATGTCCAGTATAATAAAACCCTGCTGGTGCTAAACAAAATTCGTTTGGACAGGGAAGAGGCCAATTTTGAAAAGTTTTAAGTCTTTCATATTCGCATTTCAATTCTATGCTAGGAGAAATATTGTTTACGTAGGGGCAAGAAAAAGCCCATTTCTTATGTTCTTCAAACGGATCATCATCTTCTTCCCAATAACTAAGTTGCAGATTACAGAAAGCACACCTAACCATATCCTTATATCCAAAATAGAAAAATCCTGCGGCTGCTAACCATGCAGTGTTCGTAAAACTGTCTGAAGACCAGGTCTTAAATGTTTTTAGCCGATCTCTTTCAGATTTTAAATTCATTTCTTTTTGACTCAATATCATTTGCATTAACTGTTTTTTGGAATACTTTACACAATTAAAATACTTCATGATGCTGGTTTACTTCACAAAGAAAAGATGTTCACCACACAAAGCTAAATGCGAACTGACATGAATCAACAAAACACGTTGGCTAATATGCACGTGTTGGGTTGGCCGAGCGGTCTAAGGCGTTAGACTTAAGATCTAATTTTCAGAAATTGAAAGCGAGGGTTCGAATCCCTCACCTGACAATATTATTATTATTATTATTATTATTATTATTATTATTATTATTTTATTTACATGTAGAGTGAGGAGGTAATTGATCATTAATAAGAACTTTCATATGAAATGGTACAAAAGACATTTTTTTTTTTTTCTTCTTTATTCATTTAGAATTACAATTAATACAATTTTATTTCTCTTGAAGTAATCTCATTCTTTTTTTAGTTGTCCAGATGAGTGTGGCTGTGTTGAGATGATCTTCTTCTTTTTAGTTGTCCAGATGATTATTTTCTGTAGACAAAAAAAAAAAAAGATACACTGTGTTAAAAAGCGAACTAAAAACAAAATATGTATAGCTGTCAACTACAGTAGTAGATCTAAATTATTCACCTTTTATAGATAGCGATTACAGTTGTCACATTTGCAGCGAAGATGAAACAGTTGAAATTTCCTCTTTAGATGATCTGGTAGATGTTCCCACTCTAGACGAATTCGTTGTGGTTCATATATAGTCAGCACGTTTATAGGAAAGTAGTTCCAATCAAACTTATTAAAACCTCGAAGTCCACTGTTTCGAAACTTGTTTATTATCGAACACACGATTTTCATGATGCCATCAGAAGAATTTAACCAATGTTGAACAGCATTGACGTTGAATTTAGCACAACTATTGCTTCCCATTGCTAGAGATGGTAAATGTTTTGGACAATCTGTAGGTAAACGATGGCTATGCCTCAACATTAGGTCTGACATTCCATCAATCGTATTAAGATCGAATAATGAGTCTGGGGAAAGTGCTTTTAGTGCAAACAAAGAAAATTCCTGTGGCAAATTATATACAACTAAATAATCATATTTATTCTTAATAGACTCAAAAAAAGAAGAAAGAGTTTTTTCACAATATGCTGCAACCCATGTGATCACGGGGCTGAATGAAGGTATATTGCCGTTATTTAACATACAGTAAGCAAGTTCCAAACTGCCGTTTGGTAGCTTGCGAATGTCTGCAACTATTGGTTGCTTCTTATTCCACGTGCCAGCATCAGTAGAAGGAGAGTTTGTTGTTGTCAATTCCATGATTGCAACTAAAGTGAGAATACTTGTTTACTTGCTTGCTTATAACTTAGCAAATATTGGTTTAGATAATTACTTCATTCGTTAATGGTCTGTAAGATATTTGACGATCATGAATAAGAACACAATAAAGAGTTGTATCTTCAGGTATATTCTCACTTGTCTCGATTTCAATTCGCACATCGACTGAAGATGTCTTCACTGCTTCCACTTGTTCGAGACAATTAATTACAATAATCGGACAAAGAGACTTAAATTCATCTCGTGAAACCAGAGTCTCTGAACGAACATCATCGATCTGATAATATACATTACGAAATTTAACAAACATGTCATACAACTCGCTGTAGTCATTTATGGCAATTTCAGAAGTTGGCATTTCATAGGGATAAAAAATTGAATTTAAAAAAACTCTTATAGATTTAATGTTACAATGGTCGAAATAGGAAGAGCATGTGTTTAGTAAATTTCTTCTAGTTTGAAAACCTAATAAAAATTGACGTGGTTTTTGAGTTTCAGAAGTTGTCATTACAGTCCAACTATATTTAGTTGTTCTAGGAAGAGAAGGCAAGACGTGAACATCCCACGATCGATAACCAACCTGAATGGGAATATTTTTCTGCATTAGTTTTAATCTTTTAATTTGTTCTTCGTCCGATAATAATAAAACGGGAATTTTTAGATAAACTTTAAATAACCTGACCTTAGAAAGATCGTTTTCGGTTGTCGATTGCAACGCACGTGCGTCACTTGACGATCGGAGAAGTATTACCTCATGCTTGCAGTTTAAAATCGGCTTTCTGTAATCCTCTGCTATTCCTAACAGGTTGCTTAAAGGAAGTATTATATGAAAACGTTTTGTGTTACTATCAACAATATTTGCTTCACTTGCTGGCGTTGTTAAAGAGGGAAAATAACCGGCATTTTGTAAAGCTGTATATTCGTTTTTTGAATATGATGCAAAGGTTTTTATAGAACTTGTTATACCTAGATGGCGTGTACGATCAATTTCTTTACCATTTAACGTGATGCGAATTTCGCTAAAAAGATTAGCCCCAAAATTTTGGTCAGGATGCGCTGTAGTAGAAGCAGCTGGATTTATGTTAGAAGTAATAATTTGACCTTCTAAGTGAAGAACACCTTCTGATAATAAAACTATGTTTTCTTCATTTTGAATCGGTATTCGAATTTCATCATTATTTTCGAATTTATTAGCTGAATAAGGTTGATAAACTCTTTCTTCTCGTCGCACAACTCTGTTGTCAACCTCTCTTTTATCTGTTATGTTAAACATGTTAACAGCTTCAACTATAGATAGAAACTAAATAAGATTAACAATTGCATATATATTTATATTGAAATTAAAGTACGCGATAGCCTAAAGACTGTAAGAATTGTTTGTTGTTACTCGATAACTGTTTCTTAGATTTCAAGGTGCGATGTCGTTGTTTGTTTTTTTTTTTACAAATTTTAGCTGATTGATTTATATTATTTTTTCGAATCAGAGTCGACTTCTTTTTTTTCAAACTTTGAGTATTATATAGTATAGCCATATTTGTGATTGTTTTCTAGTATGCTTACTCAAGTAGAATGAAAACATAACAGTATTTCATTACTTTATATAGCAAGATATCGTGCTGGACGAATAATTAATTCTACAGTTAAATCTTCATCTTGCAAATCAATGAGCTGTTGAAGATGATCTTCAAGTTGCACAGATACATGTTGAATAAGCTTGGTGTTCATGGGCAAAAAATTAATCGTTGTTGGTTGTACAACAATCGGGTAACCAGCAGGAACATGAGCTTTAAAATTATATAAAGAGTGTGTTGGTTTATGGTTCAAATAAGAACTCGTACCAAGCACAAGGTTGCAACATACTCGAATACTATTAACAGTGTTAATTTTAATCATATATTCAGAATGATGAGTTGTGTTTGCCTTGAACTTTCTATGAGAAAAGCCTAACAAATCTGCAATAGAATCTGCAACACCAAAATCTATAGCAAACACTTTCGAATGTAGTTTACAATGATAAAAGACTTTATCATAATTAATATATAATGATGGGAATTTGTCTTTGTCGCCTAATAAATGTTCAACTAATAAATCATCAATCTTTTCACTTAATTGTTTTAACGTATAGCTAGCATTGGGTATTATTAAAATCGCTCTATCCGCTTCGTTCAACTTTATAGCCAAAATGTTATTATTCTCGTTAATTGCAAACTTCATTATCGATTCTATTTTTCGATGAATTTCAATTTCTCTTTTATTCTCTTTAGGGTAAACTTTCTTTTCAATACCTAAAGGCCCTGCTACACTGTTGGCTACAGTGAAATCAATATTAAACGGGGAAGACAAAACGAGACGGTTGTCTCTTTTTCCATCTATATCCTCTTCCACATACAATTTTGTTTTTTCTAAATGTTCTGGTATAAGTTTCGACAATGAGTGATAACTAAGTAAATCATCAAAAGCCGAGGCTAGATCTTCAAATTCATAAATACCCGGTGGTACCACTAAATCAATTGATAAAAAATTAGTAAAATGAATGCGAAATTTATTATTTCTGTTGGTAACATTTCGAATAGAATTAGATGTATACAATCCTGCAAGTCCTATTTCAAAAAACTCTGCTCCTACAAGATGAATCGGGTTCTCCAATGTAACATCAATCTTCGAGCCTTTACCTTCAAGAGTTATCCGTCTTTCGAAAGCCATCTTTGAAATGTTTAAAGAAATGTTTCCCTTATTTATACAATACAAGAAGACTAAACATAAATGTCCACAAATCGAAGAAGTAATCGATTGATATGAATGAAAATTATATTGTAGATAGCAATTTTTAAGATATGTTAAAATTTCAAATGGTGGTCTTAAATTACCAATACTATCAAAATAATGCACATATTTACCATGTTTACTGAAAGCTACCCAATGTGAACCGGATTTATCCATCGGTTCAAGGTTGACAATACAGTTTTCATTTTTTCGAGGATATCTTGGTAACGTATCTCGCATAAAGACTCCTCTAAAATTTGGAATCTTTAATTGATGTGCGTATTTAGCTAAATCGAAATTACTTAATGCTTTATTTGGTATTTGGTTAATTATCTTTTGTATGCAGGAGGATTTAAATAAATGCCTTGACCTCCTTTTCCTCGCATTGCTTCTATCATTCGATTGTGTCTTTTCATTTCTTTTAGTTCTTCTTGAGCAGCTTTCGCCTTGTTTATAGCAGACGCCACCCCTGCTGCTCCGCCTGCTAGACCCCCCAAGCCCGACAAGGCTGCAAATATCGGAAGTAGGGGTAAAATACCACCTTGCTTTTTCGATGTTCTTCTTCTTCTTTTTTTTTAATCTTTTCTTGTTTTTTTTTTTTTATTATTTAAGTTTCGCTTACCTCCTCCAATCTTAGACTTAGCTTTCATGATGCCACCCACTGTTAGTGCAGCCGCTCTCTCTCCAAATGATGCGTCACGGGATTTTACACGAGACCAAGCTTTTGAAGCTAAAATTTCATCAGCCTCTCTTCTTTTGTTTGAATCTTTATGCTTTGCGTAAGCAATGTCGTGCTCTTTGCATGCTTTATCTAATATATTTATTCCTGGATCACCACGGCTCAATCGCTTTTCTAATTTTGTTCCTGGTCCGCAATATTCATATCCCGGGATGTGTAATTCCACGGGTAAATTATCAATAGTTTTATTAAGTACACGACTGATTAATGATCCACTTCCTGTTCGTTTATATTGAGTGGTAGAGTTGCTCCTCTTACAACGCACCATTACTAAATGATATGTAATATAAAGTAATTATACATATATATTTCTGGAAAATGGGAATGGTGGGGGAGGTGTTTTTTTTTTAAATAATACACACAAAATTTGGGGTTATTATTTATTCTTTTTTTTCATAAGCAAAGGAACACACAAAAAATTAGTATTATTATTAACAGCATAAAAGTGTGTGTGTGAAAGAAATAAAGTAAGTGAGATGAAGTGCTTTAATCTCAAATTTGTTTCTAATCATTTTTTCAGAGAAAAATGACCAAACGGTAAAGTATCAATTCCGTTTTCAGTTATGTGTCTTTTATCTTCGTTTGATGAAATTGCCAACTTATTTTGCCGAACAGTAAATACAGAATGAGATTTTGAAATTATACAAACTTGAACTTTGTTGACTTTTTCTCTGTTATAAAGACACTTTCGATACTCATCAATATTCATACTTTTACTCACACTCTTCTTAATGCCTTTAGCCTTACACAAGCTATTCATTTCATCACACAATTTTATTGCATACATTTTGGGTCGTAACCCCACAAATTCTTCAACAATCCTTCCAGCATTTTCATCTTTCATTAAACCAATTTCACCTTTATTTTGTCTCACAATGCCAAAAGGATTGTTTGTTTCATAGTTTCCAGTATCAAACAAATTTGAATGCTGTTTCATGAACTCATAAATATCATCATAGAATATATACATAAAACTATCGGTGTCTGTGTATAACAACCTCACATTTGATTCAGGATTTGCTAAAATAACATTGTAATGAAAGTCATTCATTTTACATTTAGACAAATCTAATATAGATGCACCAACATATACTGGTTGATTGTGAAAAATCTTTAGTCTACTCATCTCGATGACCATACATTGTTCATCGAATATAATTCTATGTTTAAAATTAGCCTTAGCTATTAAAGACCTAGCACCACAAGCTCCATGCCATTTGGTGACCCATTTGATGTCCCTTAACTTCCTCACATTCATCAGTGAACGACCAAAAATTGCATTATTCATCAATTTATAAAAATTCTTTTCAAAATCATTTTTGGCATGTTTTCGTTTCTCGGTGTTCACATCAATATATGGTTTTAGCCATTGGCTCTGATTGAATTCAATTATTCTGTGAATACGATCTAATTTCATTCCTAGTTGAATACATTGCTTTAACAATCTATAATGCAAAACATAACGTTCTTTATTATCTAGGGTAGCCATTAGCTTTGTCAACTTTTCGGGACATAGAGGGTAATCTGAATGTTTGTCATGTAACTCTTGAGGATAAGTCAAATCTACTTCCAAAATATATCCAATTTCTGAAGTATCATCAATAGTTAAAACATCAAAGCCTTCAACATTTGCAACCCATTTAAACCCGCCCGTTGGAAGATATTCCATCATCGCATATCCATATAAATTATTAACGTCAAAGTACATTATGTAGGACTCTTGCTTTTTCTCATCATAAGTTTTCATATACTTATTATTAGCAATCGCATGTCGTGTTATACACTGAACATTTCCTCCTCGAATAGATCGTTCAAAAAAGTGTAACATATCAATATCTTGAAGCAATTCAAGTTGAACGTTGGTTATCTTTTTCATAGCACACCAAGACATAGATGGAGCAGTGTAAAAATGAGCTGCATCAATGCCATAAGTTTCCATGACATTCGATCTAAAATTTTCAAAGACATCCGCCAAAAGAAGTGTGTCAACTTTTAAATACAAATCGGCGTATTCTCCTAATGTTTGACATGAAAACGTTTCCCACACCGATTGAGCAAACTCATACTCTTCATTCGATATTGTTTGATCATTAAGACTGCTATAAAACTTGGATATTTCAGGTAATTTAGTTTCGTTAAGTACATCCATACTCGTGACGTATTCATAGGGAAACACGCCTTTTCTCGCAGTAAGTCGAAACTGTGCATCATCATCATTAAAATAACGTCGAGTTATTTGCTTTGAATCTTCACTTAACGAAGATGAACATTGATCTAGTGAACAGGACAAGAAATTATATGTATCGAAAAATCTTAACTGAATGAATCCATTCTTAACCCGTACATACTTTGTAAACCCTTTATAACGTTCCATATTCACCGCCAACAAACTTATATTACCAGGATTATGTAACACCTCTCCATCACGTTTCTCACAAATTTCTTTAATTATAAAATGTCCATCATAGGCCGTTAGATTATGAAATGCTATAGGCAAAACCTTTGTTACTTTGTAATTTAAATTACAACTATTGTGTGCGCTTCCTCTATATTTTCCAGTTAAGTGACAATGATCGCGTACTTTGAGTTCATTAACTGCAATCGGTTTCTCGCAAATGTGACACATTTTACTTGACAAAAATAATCTTTCTTCATTTTCGGTCATCTTTAACATTGGCTTAACCGATAAGTAATATGTTTGAAGTTTATCCACAATACTATAAAGTTCCTTTACAAACAATTCAATGCAATTATTTCCCCTAAAGAGTTTGAAACTGCACAATTCACTATCGAAATTACAATGAAGGTATAAAGAAATGCTGTAAGGAATATGTTTATGTGTTAAAGTAGAGTTAGGAATGTCACTATTTGGAAAACAGGAGGAAATTGGAGACAAGACGCATTCAGTGTCTGCATATATTATAAATGGAACTGTATCTTTAACTCGGAATTCTGTAAAATTAACAAATCTTTGTTCATCAGTCGGCATTATGCTTTTTGCAACAGGAAACTGTTTACAGTCTGCAAAGTGAACATTTAACTCATCCTCAAGAAAATAATATGACAAACAACGTCTGCATATATAAATCCTTCTCTGAGTGCTAGTGACGCTTGAACGCACAAGGCGAGCAAGATTTCTAATTAAACAAAAGTGATAACTTTCACTGTTTCCAATCTGCAACATCAATAAGTCTACACTCCTTTCATATACTTTATCTGATACATACAAAGGTACAATAGTAAAAGTTTTTTTTCCTTTTACTTCGTTTGTTCCCATACATACCCAATTGTTTTCATCATATTGTGCTCCATACACATTTACAGAAATATTGTTTTGGTTTTCAAACTTGTTTAAATATTTCATTTCCATCGGAATTGGAATTCCATCTAAATTTAAAACATCTCTGTAATTAGGATAGGAAGAAAGATGATTCACGTTTCGAGTTTTTGGATACAAACCAGCAACCACACTCCACGCAAAACAAGCTTCCTTTGTATCATACAAATTTAGCACTGCATGTTTATTGACTATTACATCAGGCAATCTACTAGTATTGGACATTCCTACTCGAAATCCAACATATTTATTTATATTAATTCTCAAACTATGAATTTTTTCTAAAGCCCACCCGGAACCATTTACTTCAAATTCGCTCATTTTTGTCAATGTACCTTCAATGATATTCTTATTATAAAATTCATTTAAATCAGTATACTCGAAAACTACCTCATTTTTGATAGCAAAATATTTTGTTTCTGATATGTCGCGAAGCACGTATTGTGCACACAAAACTGAATTCACCTTTAAAGCTTGTACAGTTAACGCTTTCTTAACATACTTTGTAAACCAAATATTAGCATTCGCTAAAAATTCGCGAGGATCCAAAAACTCATTCTTAACATTTGATAATGCAAGTGTGTACACTCTAGAATTGAATGCCGTTTCAATTAACTCACAGCTCAAGAAAGATTCATCCTTTATTTGAATTGTAATTTCTTTGAAATTCACAGCTTGTTGCAATATGTGCTCACTAATAACTCTCCAACATTCAATCAACTCATCACTGTTCTCAATCAACTCGGTTTGAGTGTTTTCCCCGATTTGGTATGATACTGAAATAGCACCGTTTAGTTCACTTCGAAAATTAGAAACACTTTCAAATGCATTGTCCAATTGGTTTCTTATATTTTCACTGTTATTATGTAATACAATATCAACCTTTCTACGTTTGCTAGGAGGCGAGGTCATTGTTGCTGTTGTCTAAGCAAATGTCCAATTTGCACTAAAGTTAATACACCACCAACAGTTGGTGTACCATCACTGATGTCTAAGCATACGTCCAATTTGCACTATTGTTAATACACCACCAGCAGTTGCTGTAACATCGGTTTACCATAAACCTATAATCTTTTAAAGTATATTCAAGCCATTGTGATAAATTACTGCCTGTAATCTCCAATGAACAATGAACAGCCTCAAAAGGAAATTCATCCTGAAGTTTACCAAGCAAATTGTTTCTATACACATTCAATTTTGTTACATCGTAACACGTCATGGAAAATTCTATTTTGAAAACTTCATCAAATGTATTGTATCCGAAGAAACAAATAAAATGTTCATCTTCACATAATTCTTTCAATAGATATCTTAGAACTGTTTCTGTCACCTCTCGCTGACTATCCTCTGATTTGCTAACATTGGTAACGTAGACTGAAAATGTTGAAATTCCACTCGAAGATGTCCATTTGTTAAAACAAGCTTCTTTCTCATTACGACTCACCTCGTTATCATCTTCTTCCTCTTCTTCCGGTTGTTGAAAGCATACACGATGATACTCTATTAGCGGGTGCGATCGATGTTCAGTTCCACTCAGGAAATTAACAGTTTTCCACTTCATTATGCTGGTTGTTTTATTAGTTTATTTAGATAATCTGAAAAATTAAACAAATTAAGAAATAATTAGCAACTAAATATATCAATCGTTATATCAATCAATACATAATATATAATCCAATACTCACCAAAACATGTCGATGTGAGCGGTTCTTCAACCCAAAATACACCGTCATCAGTTTGCCCTCGAGTACTGTTTCAAAATGACTTGATGTGAGCGGTTCTTCACCCCCAAATACACCAGCATCAGTGTGCCTCCCATTGAGTTTAGTTCATCGATCTCTGATGCGCTTAATTTCGAAAATACTGCTGGTAGAAATACACTTGTTACTTCATCTTCAATGTTAATGTCCACCACTATTTTTCTTCCAAACCTCGTCTGTACGGGGCGAATAATTTGCACCACATATGGTAAATCAATGACTAGTTCTGCTAGTTTCTTATTAGAATACTCAGTACAAGATGATAAGTTATTGAACTTCGTTAGAGCTTCCATCACACAATTTGTTCCTCGTCGTTGACTTTCTTTATTTCTTTCACACACACACTCTTCGCGCAAAAGTAGAAGTTAAACTCTTCCATGCACTCGTCCATTTATATATCCTTCACCCCCACCCACACTCCAGAAACCATATGCTGCAAACATTTCTTTTTTTCCACTATTGCTTAAAGAAGTCAAAGATTACATTCTTAGCCAATGACGTTAAAGGTCAACTCTGTCTCACGCGAACACAGCAGACGAGATCAATCACACTGCTGCACATGGTCAAACTTGCACGGGTGTCAAATGACGGTTAGCATCCTAAGCAAAAACAATAACAGCTGCACACCACATGTGTGGATTGTTGATAGTGGCACACATGCTCACACTCGCATGAGTGTCAGATGACGGTTAACATCCTAATAAACAACCACATGACGTCAACACCCATTAACTTTTTATCACCATCACATAAACAAGCCAAAAGGTCAACCTCTTCCCACGCTAACACGTGCACTGCACATGCTCGCTCCTGGACCACGTGCTCGCTCTAAGGACCCATGACGTCATCCCATGACGTCATCAGGATTACGCAATATTCAAAGTCTAGCGAATTATACTACTTACCATGTTTCGACTTCCGGAAAATTTCGACATATCTTCGCGTTTCACATCCCCCAGACCCCAAAACCACCGTCAGTTCAAAAGTTTATATATAATTTATGTATGTATATGTATATATATATATATATATATATATATATATATGCATATCAGTTTCTTGTGGACACGATAACTGCCGTAAAATTGCACCAATCACTTTGAATATTTTACCGAATATGTATACCTATAAAATCTCGGTCGAGTTCGTTAATGGGCTAAATCGGTCGAAGGGGGTGAAAATGGGGGGCTTTTTTTTTTCGAAAAAGTGAAATATTGCTATAACTCTCTTAATATGTGAAATATCGAATCCGTTCAACGTTCATACTATGTTTCGGATAAAGCCCAAAAATTTATGTTTGACGAGTTTTTTTTATAGCACCAACCATTGACCAAATGGGTGGGAAAAAGTGGGTTTTTCGGGAAACATTAATCATATCTCTCTTAATAGGCACAATCTCAAAACCGTACATAATGGACAATATTCCCCTAATAATTACCTAAAATTTTGTCTTAAAGAATTTTTGATATGACCCACCATTATGCCAAGGGATGAGAAAAATGATTTCGGAATTATAAGAAAATGCCAAGAGCTATCAGTGCTTGCCATGGCAACTCTACTAAATTGATGAGGGATGAGCCATCAGACTTTGCCAAGATAACGCACTTGCACGAGATCATATTCAGAATTCCATCTGACTAAGTGTGAAGCGGCTTCGGTGACGTAACTGGTAGCAAGCATGCTGAATGTCTATGCCCAAGGTCGCGAGTTCAAAGCCGGCCGAAGTCGTCGGATTTTCTAAGAGCGCTAAAAATCCCTCAGTATGCTTTCCTTTGGAGGGGAAATTCCAACGTTCGTTGCGAGTTGCAGGCTGCGGTGGCATCTAGTAGCCAAGTTCACAGGTAGGTGTCGTTGACGGTAGTACCTGGCAGCAACATTAGGAACTACTGCTTGAAATTGACCGTCTGCAGTCCTTACCTGAATTACAGACTAATACAGCCATCCCTAAGTACACGGGGTTACATGACCGCGTTGTCGCAGCCCCTAAATTGAGGAACCAACCAAAATCTCTGCGGGAGATATAATTTTGCGTGAAGAAGTAACAGACCGTTACATAGTTACACATCAGTGTCGAAACCTTGCATAAGGACAGTGTGACCACAAGTATAAAAATGGACCCCAAATGACAAGAAGGTTACCGTTCCCATAAGACAATAAAATGTTTAAAATAAGCATAAAATGACGAAAAACCAAGTTAATTAAGCTCCAATTATAAAATACCTTCTCGCAATAAATGAGGTCTGATCCTTCTACGAAAACCTGCATACTGTGCCTATTTTCGCCTATCCCCAAGTTTGTCCGGTGAAATCTACCTCCGCCTTCCGGCGTGCCGGGAGTACTTTTTGAACAGAACTTATACACTGAGTAACCAAAAGTCACGGGACTGTATGCCTCTCACCAAGGCGGTCCGGGTTCGATTCCCGGTCAATGCACGTGAGATTTGTGAAGTGAAATTCCATGTCCTGTGGTTGGGATTCCACGTGAAAAGGAGGTCCTGTGGCTCATGATCTAGAGCTTAACGGTCACGTTAAACTACAAGCTTCAAAAGTCACGGGAAGGGTAGTCCCATGAGAAAATGTGCCGTGTTTGACTCCTGAGCGCTGCGGCGGAGCAGAGCAGTCTGTCACAGACACGAGTGTAGTGAAGTTGGCAACACGTCACGAGTTAACTGACTTTGAACGTGGGATGATCATCGGTGCGTGGGTCATAGCATTTCGGAGATTACACGCGAATTCAGGTTTCCGAGGTCAACAGTGTCGAGGGTGGATCTTCAACATCGCAGAGATAATGTCACCATTCGCATAAACCGCCACACGGTACGACCAGAGGTGTTTAACGAACGGACATCACGTCATCTCAGCGGAACCATACGGGGCGATGAAGGTCTACTGTGAGTCGGATCACCGCCCAGTAGAATGTTGGGAGTTAGAAACCTATTTCTAGCAGGCCTGTAAGGAATCACCTGCACCGCAATGGCTTCACTAGCCCACATTTCCTCATGGGACTATCCTTCCCGTGACTTTTGGCAACTCAGTGTAGCCTACATCGAACAATAAATTAAGCTGTAAGTTATCGATCATTTACCAACTACGACATAATATTTCATAAACGCCGATTACCATACGAAAATTATTCGTTGTTGTATCATCTTTTAGGATAGGCCTACTGCTCTTTCAGACACGCTGAATAAATACAAAAATAAAACAATAAGAACTAGGGGGGGGGGCGGCTTAGGTGGCGTAGTCGGTAGCATGCTGAGCATCTATGCCCAAGATCGCGGGTTCAAATCCGGCCGAAGTCGTCGGATTTTTTAAGAGCGTTAAAATCCCTCAGTATGCCTTCCTTCGGAGGGGAAGTAAATTCGGCGGTCCCATGTCATAGATTTATGGCATATTAAAGAACTTTCCACTAATTACACCTGTGTGAAGCTAAATTGTATAGGTTAAGAATGTAAACAACGCTCTTAGGTTCCTACGTTCATTGCCAAGAGTCGACTGCGGTGGCGTCTGGTAGCTAAGTTCTGAACTAGCAGTCGTTGACGGTGGTGTTTGGCAGCAAAAGTAGGAACTATTTGAAAAATGCAAAAGTCTGCAGTCCCTACTTGAATTAAAAAACAGATAATACACACTAATACAGTCATCACAATTAACACCGGTTATCAGACAGATTCTACACACACCCAAAGTACACGGGGCTAAATGAGCGCGTTGTCACAGCTCCTAAACTGAGGAACCAACCAAGAACTCAGGACTGGACATTTATGCACTAAAAATTATTAAAATATGCATGCAATTGTGCACTGAAAATGTAGAAAATATACATTAAAAATTGAAAAATATGCACTTAACAATAAGCCAATCTTATTCACTCACCTTTCCTCCTTTGCCGTAATATGTGCAGTAGTTTTTGCATTTTGTTCAAGTTGAAATTTCTTTTCACATTTCACTACCTTCGAGCATACTTGACAATAGACGACATCGCCATCAGTTGAATAATCACTATTACCAGACTACAGGGGCGGATCTAGGGGAGGGTGAGGAGGGCGACCGCCCAGGGCCCCGCGGTACGGGGGGCCCCGCACATATATATATTTTTTAAATTGAATTAAAATTTTCAAACTCTTTTCAGTGCAGAAATGACCTTCCGTGAGCGTTTAACAAGTTTAGATTTCAGTGAAATAATAGAAGACTTCAGCCGGGAAAAAAGTCGCTGAGGTTTTCTTTCATATTATTAAAAAATGTACTGCAGTGTATTCAAAATTTTGTAACTATTCTTTATTTTATTATTATTACCAAACTATTTTCCATTTTATTTAATATATTTTTTATTTCCTATTGTTGTGGGCCTCACCTTATCATATCGCCCAGAGCGCCGCAATGCCTGGATCCGCCACTAACCCGACACCCACTGATTTAATTAATACTTTCTGCTGCTCTTCTCTTTAGGCATTTTGACTTAAGTATATGCAGACTAGCCTCCGTGGCTTAGGCGGCAGCACGCCGGCCCCTCTCACCGCTGGGTCCGTGGTTCAAATCCCGGTCACTCCATGTGAGATCTGTGCTGGACAAAACGGAGGAAGACAGGTTTTTCTCCGGGTACTCCGGTTTTCCCTGTCAAAATTTCATTCCAGAAACACTCTCCACTATCATTTCATTTCATCTGTCATTCATTTAATCATTGCCCCAGAGGAGTGCGTCAGGCCTTGGCAGCCGGCACAGTTCATATCCTCACCGCTAGATGGGGGCTTCATTCATTCCATTCCTGACCCGGTCGGAGACTGGAAGCAGGCTGTAAATTTTCATTTTCAATATGCAGACTAAGAATAAAGTAACACATTTACGGAAGAAACTCCCCACAAAACTACCCCGGGCTACTGGCTGTCGAGATGATGAAAGGAATGTCCCACCCCATTCCCTTCTTCAAATAACTAGGCAGCTTGCTTGCGTAAAATATTAGTTATTAATCTGTTGCTCAGAAAGTTTCTTACAAGGGATGTCCAACACGCAGGTGAAACCTATTTTGGTCAAGATGTTTTAATTTATACTTAATTTCAACTGTATATGCTAAAATATGCTCTTATGGTCAGAATATGCAAAACATCCAATAAACCCTCAAAATATGCATTTGCATATGCATTTTCAATATATCCGCTCCCTAATAAGAACACTGAATGCCTGTGTTAGGTTCATTCTTGACGTTCGTAGAGAGGAGCATGTAACGCCATATTACATCAGCTACAGTGGCTTAAACTAAATGAAAGTATATTGCTGGCAATGGCATTATTGACCATAAATATTCTTCAACAGAAATCCCCATCATATCTTTACGACGGATTTTGCCGTATGGAAACGGTCCATGGCCCAAGCAACAGATTTACCAAGTTCACTCTGCACATACCTCACCATCGTACTTCTAAACACAATAAATTGTTTATTTGTAGTGCACCGCATGCGTGTATGAATTCATAAAGCTCAGTACTCGGGAGAAACGTTACCAATGTACACTTCGCACACCTAGAGTAATAGGGCCGTAACTCAAAAACAGCAATATTTCAGCAGAGCAATTTTACAGTTCAAACTACAATATAAAATCAGGTTTTCCACTCAAGGACTTTGATTTTTCGATATGTTCAACTTTATATTCTCTAAAAGAATGTTATATGTTTAATTATTGACTGCTGTATCATTATAGCCTTATAACAACATGGAATTAGGTCACAAACTGTCATCTTTCACCTAATCAACGTCACATTTAAGCTACTCTCACAAATAGCTGCTGAATGTGCTTCATCCATGTTCTGCGGTCCCAAACCAACGTAAAATGGATGATGAATTCTAGGAATTATGTTGGAATTACACGTGTCTAAAAGATCGTAGAACAGCCTGGGGAATTAAGTAAGCTTGTACCAGACATTTTCTCAAATTTGGGCGTCCACACTGACGAAATTTGCGTGTGTTTATCATTTTAGATTATTTTCTACATAGTCTGTGTCCTGTATAAAATAATGAATGGTTCACTTTTGCTAATTTTAGGTACCTTTATGTCCATCCATACTGCCTTTTTACCTACTTCATTCACAGTGAAGGTCGTACCAACTTTTCTACAGAATTCTATGAAATACCTAACATTTATATTTTAAAATTTATTATTTGGCCTTATTATTCTAGGGGTGCGATATGACGAAAACAGTTTTGAATATTGCCTTGGAGGACAATGAGGACGGATTTATTTATTAAGCAGTGTCCACGCCTGCTCTACACAATTGAGATCCGGAGCACAGGCAGGCCATTCCATTCTGTGAATACCATTCTCCTGAAGAATCAGATCTGTGCGGACGAGCGTTATCGTCCACGAAAGTGAAATTTGGGCCGAAATTGTTAGCATAGCCTTTCACTACAGGTGCCAGGATAGTATCCCTGTAGCATATGCCTGTCATACGCCCTGAGATATATACAAGAGGGGTTCGGCGACCATACATGATGCCACCCCAATACATTGCACCACCACCTCCCTGTTGGTATCGGTCTCGGATGTATTGGTCGTGTATAAGTACACCAGGTCGTCTCCACACCTGCACAGATCCATCCTCATTGACACAGGCGATTGCACACATCCGATATACATGCATGCAAGGACAACTATTGGATTTGAGAACTCTCCAACTCTTGGCCAGTAATATGCAAAACGTATTTTGAAGTGTGTGTTACTGGAAAGGTATTATTAATATTTTCAGATGGTTACGGGGTCTTTGCCAGCACATCACTGGATTTAATACTTAGTTTATTAGGTAATTACTGTATTTCAAATATTATATTTAGCGTATGGTACAAAACACATCACAATACATATTATAATATAAAGATAATTAAAACAGCACGAAACAGAAAGAAAATAACTATATACAAGGCTGAACTCAGATACGGGTCACAATGTCAGATTTGCATCCTTTATGTCGTCAATGCATTTTTTGTAGCCATCAGGAACTCAACAGAAGCCCCAGAGAAGGCAGTTAGTGGACAATCTTATGTGATATGCTGAATAGTTTGTCTATCAACACCGCAGGTACATTTCGGAGATGGAATTTTCCCCCACCTGTGAAGAGAGTCCTCGCATCTGCCACAATTTGTTCTTATTCTATTTAGGGTGAACCAAATTCTTCTAGGAAGCTCAAAACCTGGAGGCTTGGTTGTGATGCATGGCTTAGTTTGTTGTTTCGGTGAGGCAGAGATCAACCAGAACTGCTTCGAACGGGCAGTCACATTGAACTCACTTTCACGAGCCTTTGTGCAGTAGTCAGAGGAGGGTGGCGAGAGCGAAGTATGTTCCTACTAATATCAGGAAAATCATGGTGCACGGCAAGATGAGGATTTTTGCAGATGGCGCTGTACACCTTCATAAGTCCATGTTCTCGTCTCATACTTGGAGGTGGAATGTGACTTAGCACTGGCAGCCAATATGTTGGAGTACATCTAATTGTTCCCGAGATGATGCGCAACGTCCATAGGTTTCAACCTGAAATTAGGCTACCGTACACGTGTTCCCTGGGTGGTGCTAACTGAGCAACAATACTGGTAGCCAGATAATCCTTTGTATCTCTTGGCATATATCACTTCACACACAATGGATAATAATTATTTCAGGTGTTGTTATTTAATGTAAAAGAGCGGATTACATGCAACAAATGGGACTTCTCAGCTCTATACATACAATCCTAAAGTAAACAATCGATCAATCAATCTCTCTCTGCCCATCGACAATAAAGCAAAGATTGTCGTATGCCATAGCAATGTGCTTTCTTGCCTTGTTATAAGCTACAACTTCCCTTTGAAATGAGAACAACACACTAAACGTATGGCCTATTCGGAACGCCTCTCATAATGTGGAACAATCAGTGAATCTCCAAGATCGTTATGAAGAACTATCAACAGATTGCCAGAGATTACAGGAACCAAACAATACCGCTGCAGGCGATAAGATCCTTCAGGAACAAGGCATTGAGATGATTATTTCAGGAAGACATTATTATCTTAACCACATAATGTTTTAACGACAAACAAGCAAGCCATTAAGTACAGTATTGGATAATAGTCGACTTTCACTTCGCCAGTCTGATTATACAGTATGTTTGGCAAGGTGTGTTCTCTTAGCAACTGGATGCACTCATCTCGTGAGGCATACTATCTGCCGGAAGACCAATAACTGGACTACAGTAGGTGTTGGGTTAAATTCTTCCTTCTTCTAAGAAAGTACTCTCGCTCGTTTTCTTCCGTAAATAACTGGTCTTCCGTTCAGAAATAACCAGTGGGGAATAATTGTGGCCAACAGGTGTACCTTCTCGATTGAGGAAGCGTAAGAGGGAATGCTGACTTATTAATGTACTGCATTAGTGCAATCTGGTTGCATTTATTGAATGAATTGTCAATATATCTATTTATTTATGTATGTGTGAATGTATGTATGTATTTATTTATATTATTGATGATCGATTAATTGATTGATTAATTCATTGATTGATTGATTCATTGATTAATGTATTTATTGATGTATCGATTTGCTTAGTTATTTATATATTGATCTATTTATTTAGTCTATATATATAAAAATCAATCTTACGTGATAGTTTGTCTGTGGGTGTGTATGTCTCCTATGCATTCATATACCACTCAACCGATTGCGATGAAACTTGGGTGAGATGTTGAGTACACTCCAAGGAAGGTTTCTGACTTTGTAAATCCATTTTACAATAGGTAGCGCACGCGTAGATTCAACAAATGAGCGACGATGCGCGAAGGATTTCAACAAAGTCCCGTATGTGTTCATATACCATTCGTCCGATTGCGATGAAACTTGGGTGAGATGTTGAGTACACTCCAAGGATGGTTTCTGACTTAGTAAATCCATTTTACAATAGGTAGCGCACGCGTAGATTCAACAAATGAGCGATGATGCGCGAAGCATTTCAACAAAGTCCCGTATGTGTTCATATACCATTCGTCCGATAGCGATGAAACTTGGGTGAGATGTTGAGTACACTCCAAGGAAGGTTTCTGAATTAGTAAATCCATTTTACAATAGGTAGCGCACGCGTAGATTCAACAAATGAGCGACGATGCGCGAAGCATTTCAACAAAGTCCCGTATGTCTTCATATACCATTCGTCCGATTGCGATGAAACTTGGGTGAGATGTTGAGTACACTCCAAGGAAGGTTTCTGACTTAGTAAATCCATTTTACAATAGGTAGCGCACGCGTAGATTCAACAAATGAGCGACGATGCGCGAAGCATTTCAACAAAGTCCCGTATGTGTTCATATACCATTCGTCCGATTGCGATGAAACTTGGGTGAGATGTTGAGTACACTCCAAGGATGGTTTCTGACTTAGTAAATCCATTTTACAATAGGTATCGCACGCATAGATTCAACAAATGAGCGACGATGCGCGAAGCATTTCAACAAAGTCCCGTATGTGTTCATATACCATTCGTCCGATTGCGATGAAACTTGGGTGAGATGTTGAGTACACTCCAAGGAAGGTTTCTGACTTAGTAAATCCATTTTACAATAGGTAGCCCACGCGTAGATTCTACAAATGAGCGACGATGCGCGAAGCATTTCAACCAAGTCCCGTATGGATTGATATACTATTCGTCCGATAGCGATGAAACTTGGGTGAGATGTTGAGTACACTCCAAGGAAGGTTTCTGACTTAGTAAATCCATTTTACAATACGTAGCGCACGCGTAGATTCAACAAATGAGCGACGATGCGCGAAGCATTTCAACAAAGTCCCGAATGCATTCATATACCATTCGTCCGATAGCTATGAAACTTGCGTAAAATGTTGTGTGCACTGCAGGGAAATTTTCTGGCTTAGTACATCCACTTTACAATAGGCAGCGCACGATTAGATTCAACAAATGAGCTACGACGCGCGAAGCATTTCAACAAAGTCACGTTTGCGTTCATATACCATTCGTCCGATAGCGATGAAACTGGGCTGAGATTTTGTGTGCACTCCAGGGAAGGTTTCTAGCTTAGTAAATCCCTTTAAAAATAGGTAGAGCACGAGTAGAATCAACAAATGAGCAACGGCGCGCGAAGCGTTTCAACAAAGTCCCATTTAATTTCATATACCATTCATCCGATAGCGATGAAACTTGGGTGAGATGCTGTGTACACTCCAGGGAAGGTTTCTGGCTTAGTACATACATTTTACAATAGGTAGCGCACCAGTAGATTCAACAAATGAGCGATGACACGCGAAGCGTTTCAACAAAGTCCCGTATAAAGTCATATACCATTCGTCTGATAGTGATAAATGTTTGGTGAATTGTTGTGTACACTCCAGGAAAGGTTTCTGGCTAAGTAAATCCATTTTACAATACGAAGCGCACGTTTATGTTCAACAAATGAGTGACTACGCGCGAAGCGTTTCGACAACGTCCCGTATACGTTCACATACCATTCATCCGATTGCGATGAAACTTGGGTGAGATGTTGTGTACACTCCAGGGAAGGTTTCTGGCTGAGTACATCCATATTACAATATGTAGCGCAAGAGTAGAATCAACAAATGAGCGACGACACGCGAAGCGTTTCAACCAAGTCCCGTATGCATACATGTACCATTCGTCCGTACCTATGAAACTTGGGTGAGATGTTGTGTACACGTCATGGAAAATTTCTGGCTTAGTAAATCCCCTATACAATATGCAGCGCACAAGTTGATTCAACATATGAGGGACGACGCGCGAAGCGTTTCAACAAAGTCCCGTATAAGGTCATATACCATTCTGCCGTTAGCGGTGAAACTTGGGTGAAATATGGTTGACACTCCAAGGAAGGTTTCTGGCTTACTAAATACATTTCACAGTAGGTAGCACACGAGTAGATTCGACAAATGAACGACGATAGCGATGAAACTTGGGTGAGATGTTGTGGACACTTACGTGACGGTTTCTAACTTAGTAAATACATTTTACAGTAGGTAGCGCACGAGTAGATTCAACAAATGAGTGACGGAGTGCGAATCGTTTAAACAAAATCAGGTATGCGTTCATATAGTATTCATCCGATTGCGATGAAACATTGATCAGTTATTTTGTACCCGCCAGGGAAGGGGACTTAGTAAATCCATTTCACAATAAGTAGCGCAAGAGTAGATGCAACAAATGGGTGACGACGCGCGAAGCGTTTCAACAAAATTCCCTATTGCGTTCATATAACATTCTTCGATTGCGATGAAACCTTGATGAGTTATTGTGTACACGCCAGGGAAGGGCTTCGACTTAGTAATACATTTCTCAATAGGTAGCGCACGAGTAGATTCAACAAATGAGTGACAGCGCACGAATCGTTTAAACAAAAACCCCTATACGTGCATATACCATTCATCCGATTGCGATGAATCATTGATGAGTCATTGTGTACACGCCAGGAAAGGGTTTCGACTTAGTAAATCCATTTCACAATAGGTAGCGTACGATTAGATTCAACAAATGAGTGACAGCGATGAAACTTTTTGAAAGTTGTTGTGCACGCTCCCACGAATGGTTCTAAATTAGAAAATCCATTTTATGATAGCTTAGAGGCAGTTAACATGTTGTGTATCCAAAAGCACTTCAAGAAACAGAATTTCAACGCCAACACTTTCTTTGATTGGCATTGCAACGCATGCCGGGTACAGCTTGTAATGTATATATATTTATTTATCAGTTTATTAATTCATTGATTGATTTATGTATTTAATGATTGATTTAATTATTCGTATATTTAATAGTTTATTCATTCATTGAAAGATTTATGTGTTTATTGATTTATTGATCAATTGATTGATTGATTTATTCATTGGTTTATTTATTTATTGGTTTATTTATTTATTTGTTGGTTTATTTATTTATTGGATTATTTATTTATTGGTTTATTTATTTATTTATTTATTTATTGGTTTATTTATTTATTGGTTTATTTATTTATTGGTTTATTTATTTATTGGTTTATTTATTTATTTGTTTATTTAGCCTATTTATTGGTTTATTTATTGTTTTATTTATTTATTGGTTTATTTATTGGTTTATTTATTTATTGGTTTATTTATTTATTGGTTTATTTATTTATTTATTGTTTTATTTATTTATTGTTTATTTATTTATTGTTTATTTATTTATTTAATTATTGGTTTATTTATTTATTGGTTTATTTATTTATTTATTGGTTTATTTATTTATTGGTTTATTTATTTAATGGTTTATTAATTATTGGTTTATTTATTTATTGGTTTATTTAATTATTGGTTTATTTATTTATTTATTGGTTTATTTATTTATTGGTTTACTTATTTATTTATTGGTTTATTTATTTATTGGTTTATTTAATTATTGGTTTATTTATTTATTTATTGGTTTATTTATTTATTTATTGGTTTACTTATTTATTTATTGGTTTATTTATTTATTTATTTGTTTATTTAGCCTATTTATTGGTTTATTTATTGGTTTATTTATTTATTGGTTTATTTATTGGTTTATTTATTTATTGGTTCATTTATTTATTGTTTATTTATTTATTTAATTATTGGTTTATTTATGTATTGGTTTATTTATTTATTTATTGGTTTATTTATTTATTGGTTTATTTATTTATTTATTGGTTTATTTATTTATTGTTTATTTATTTATTTAATTATTGGTTTATTTATTTATTGGTTTATTTATTTATTTATTGGTTTATTTATTTATTGGTTTATTTATTTAATGGTTTATTAATTATTGGTTTTTTTATTTATTGGTTTATTTATTTATTTATTGGTTTATTTATTTATTGGTTTACTTATTTATTTATTGGTTTATTTATTTATTGGTTTATTTAATTATTGGTTTATTTATTTATTTATTGGTTTATTTATTTATTTATTGGTTTACTTATTTATTTATTGGTTTATTTATTTATTCATTGGTTTATTTATTTATTGGTTTATTTATTTATTTGTTTATTTATTGGTTTATTTATTTATTGGTTTATTTATTGGTTTATTTATTTATTGGTTTATTTATTTATTTATTGGTTTATTTATTTATTGTTTATTTATTTATTTAATTATTGGTTTATTTATTTATTGGTTTATTTATTTATTTATTGGTTTATTTATTTATTGGTTTACTTATTTATTTATTGGTTTATTTATTTATTGGTTTATTTATTTATTGGTTTATTTAATTATTGGTTTATTTATTTATTTATTGGTTTATTTATTTATTGGTTTACTTATTTATTTATTGGTTTATTTATTTATTGGTTTATTTATTTATTGGTTTATTTAATTATTGGTTTATTTATTTATTGGTTTATTTATTTATGTATTGGTTTACTTATTTATTTATTGGTTTATTTATTTATTTATTTATTTATTTATTTATTTACGTACCCGTATTTATCTATTTGAATGTACTCAGCGTTGACTCAGGATCGACTTTTAAAATATATCACGCATAATTCTACCGAAATAATGTCCGAAGTGTAGCCCTGTGTATTATTGATATCAGTTGATTTCGGAGACAACAATAAAGCTTGGCAACACAGCACAAGAACGATTAATCGACTAATCGACTGGCCGTTCATTTGATTAATTGACTTTTTGAATAATACACTAATCGGCTAAACGAAGAATCGATTAATATATTATTAGAAACGAGAAAAAAAAGTTTAAATGAGAGGCTTAAGTTGAGTTACGCTTATTTTCGGAATCCTTTTTTAGTTAAAAATAACCATTAAGAGTCAGTGACAGTGGAAGGACAAATATCAATCTAATTGGGAAGAAGGTATATTGGCTTTCACGGCCAGTGAATTAAAAGTCAGCAATTTTTACAGGTTTGTACCGTGTCTTGTGTGGGGTTTCACCTAGGACACCAAGCTGGCTCATCAGTGGGTTCTTGGTGTCCCCATCTGGAGCCCCACAGGAGTAGCGAACTGCGCGTTACCTCCATTTTTTATGAAGTGCACCTGCACCTCTTTACTGCGAGAACTAAAAGCTCAAGCAGCCATAACCTCCCTATCAAGGCTTCCAAAACGATGGTATATTGGCTTTCACGGCCAGTGAAGGCGAAACCGCACACAAGAAAAATTGCTGAGTTTTAAATTGGGAAGAGTTTCAAAAAATGAAAACAAAGAGTTTTTAGCAATGATTTTGAATTCTAATTCAATGTTTACAATTTCGGACAGAAACATTTTTGTTTTGCTTTGTTTTTTCCTAGTTTTCACAAAGAAGGCACATTATATAACAAGTTGTTCCATGAAGAACTATACAGCCTATTTCTTATATCCTACTTATGTTAATTGCCTCTATCAACATACAAAATTTCAGTTTGATTGCTGTAATAGATTCGTACATATTGAGAACCGACTAAATATTTCGGATGGTCGCCATGTTGGATTTTATTTATGTAGGTCCTAGAGTTATGTACTGTTGCATGAAGATTATTGTGTATGTGTAGCATTCAAACTTTAATCGCATGATTAGGACACAAGAAGTAACAAGGAGATTTTAAAATTTCCCACAGCTGCCATCTTGTGGTGAAAGAAACAATTGAAATAAATTAGATGTCAGTGGATTAACATTTGTATAACTACCAAGTTTCACTGCACTCGGATGATTAAATTAAGAGAAACGTCCATGTGAATTACTTCGCGTCGCCATGTTGAATTTGTGATCACCAGGTTATTGAATAGGTGAACTTATGTTCATATCCCCTTAAAAAATCAGTTTGATCGCTGTAATAGATTCGTAGATATTGAGCACCGTCTAAATATTTCGGATGGTCGCCATGTTGGATTGTTATATGTATAGGCCATAGAGTCATGTACCATTAAAGGAAAATTATTGTGTAGGTTCATTATTCAAACTTTCACTTCAATCGCATGATTACGACACAAGAGATAGAAAATTAATTTTAAAATTCGCACAGCCGCCATATTGAAGTTATATAAACAATTGAACTAAATTAGATACCAGTGCATTGCAATGTGTACAAACATTTCTTGTACCAAGTTTCATTGCGTTTGGATCATTAAATCGTGAGAAAGGTCTTTTTAAAACTTTCAAATTCGCTTGGCCGCCATGTTCGTTTTGTAGTTAACTGGTTTTTGAAAGTCTCATTGATGAACTTCCAGTAGTACCCTTTATCTCCGTACAAAATTTCAGGGTGATACCGGTAATAGTTTCAGAGATATAGATTGCCGGTGAAATATTTCGCACATCCGCCATCTTGAGGTTATGTAAACAATTGAACGAAGTTAGATGTCGGTGGATTACAATGTGTATAAACATATACTGTATCAAGTTGCATTGCGTTTGGTTGGTTAAATCGCGAGAAACGTCTATTTAAAAGTCGCAACTTCGCATGGCCGCCATGTTGGTTTTGTAGTTACCAGGTTTCCAAAAGTCACATAGTGAACTTCTATAAGGCATCCAACGTTTAGAATGAAGCACTGGTTAGATAGGGATATTCATCTCTCTTTCTGTTGCACGTGAGACATGTATGACGCTGTCATTTTCTAGCACTCCACTGTTGCCATATCATTCAAAAAATTTTCTTTGTCGAAAAAACAGCATATTCGGATAAAACTATGTTTTGCCGATCTTTTTTGTCCTATATTAGAACTACGTAAACTTGATAGAAATGGTAGAAAAATTAGATATCCATATTTTTTTTTAAACTATAAACTGAGTCCCCTTTTTTAGTAAAATCGATCTTATATCTTGTTGCATTGACTTTGTGATGCCTAGTTTTCACACACATGTAGCTAAATGTGCCGTCTTGATGATGGATTATTGAAATATTTTATACTGGCAATATTACAATTTTCATGTAGGTAAAACGTCTGAATAATCTCTCATAACCGCATAGCTGCATTGAAAAAGTTCGTATGCTGCCAACTTTTCTATTTTTCAAGATAACCATGTCATGTCAGTTTGAGGGTTGTAGATGAATGTTGGAAGAAGTTTTCTACCTGCTTACCCAGAGTGTAGGTTTAATTGTTTACACAGGCCGGCCTGTTCATTGACCGCGGATTATAAAAATGTGGTTTCGAAGGACAGCGGGGTGCAGCATGCTCCTCAGAGCTTTATTACTGTGGCCTTCGAGCTTGTATTTCAGTAGTTCGGCTGTTTCTATCTTGAGTGTGTGTGCAGCAGTTCTGTTAGATTGAACGTGTTGTGTTTTACGTATTTCACATACAACAATGGATAGTTTTGTGAAAAGAAAGCGTGGTCAAGTGCTCAGAAGGAGGGAAAAACAGGTCGTAATTAATGTGTTCAGTTATTTTAAGAATCTTAAACCCAAAGAAAGTATAAATCATGAAAGGTAAGCCAATGAGGAGTATTTTCTTTAATAACGTACTTCAACTTTAACTGCAGTCGAAACTTCACACAATTCCTTGTGTTTGTACTTTATTTATTTTATTTTGATTGTTTTCTTTATGTGACATTCAGCATACGTTATAGTTAATTTAATTTAATTTCGTTGTATGTGTTATGTTAACCTACAATTAGTATTATTATACAGTAATTAATTCGAGTCTTCGTCACTGCACAATCGCTGAATATGCGGAAAGTGTACGCGAAGCGCTTTGTACTGCCTCCTCTCATGGAGTGGCAACCCTGTCGTAACGCGCCATAAGACCAATGCTTCATTCTAAACGTTGGATGCGCTATAGTAGCTTCCTTTATCACCGTACAAAATTCCAGGGTGATATCGATGATAGTTTCGGAGGTATTGAATGCTGGTGAAATATTTCGCAAAGCCGCCATGTTGGATTGGTGAGACGTATTAAAACTTGAAGGGCACGGTCGGGGTCGTCCGGAAAAGTCTTATGAACTTACCAAGTTTCATTGACATCGTTCCAGCCATTTAGATTTTATTAGAGGGAGCCACACACACGAATCACACACGCCCCCACAGACAGACACACGGTCAAAAGGTGATCTCATAAGCCTATTTTTTTTCATCAATGAAAATAGGCTAAAATATATGATACAATATACGAGGGGTGTTCAAATGAAAAGGTACGATACAATTTATTCGTTATTCACAAGTAATCACTAGGGGGCGGATTTCTATGACCTAAAAATCTATGAAATATGTTTGCATTTATGACGTAAAAAAAACATAAAAATATGACCTATAAAATTCAAAATATGACTTAAACCTCACACAATTTACAGATTAATAACACTCCATCCGAACTGAATATGTTTCCACCGAACTCGCGAACAAAACTTCGTAACTTCCCACAAATTGAGACTTTCGTTTTAGGCATATTGAAATGAACTGAATGACTGAAGCTCGCTAATGAGTGACCAAGGTCATTCAGTGTCTTGACGGTGGAAGAGGGTAGGGAATTAGCCTACCTCTGCTTCCGTGTAAACAATAGCCCGGTTTCCAGGAATTGACCCAGCTAGCAAACAATAGCTCTTACCTGTTAGAAACATTCCATACACTAGTTTAGAATGGTTCTTCAGTAGTATATTCCAGTCTATCCTGATCAATAATTTCTAGAGCTTATTCTGATTTTTATAAAACGAAATTTGAATGAAAATTACCAAAATATGGCGTTTATAATGATATTTTGTTCAAAATATGCCATAAAACTTAAGAAAGCCTAAATATGCATTTATATGCCCAATAAAACCTGTTTAATTTTGATTATCATGCTTGGAAACGTGTTGAAAATACAAGACTATAAGATATAATGTTAAGGGGAAAAATATATCTTGTCATAGAAATCCCCCCTAGTAATCACCACAGGCCTGTGCACAGGTGTCCCATTGCTGCACTAGCCACAGGATTCCCTGTTCCCAGAAGTCTTGTGGTTGTGACAGGAGCCAATCCTATACGGTGTCCTTTAGTTCGTCGTCCGATTGTAAACGGTTTCCTTAGAGATGTTTTTTTTTTAACGGGCCGAACAGATGAAAGTCGCTGGGTGACAAGACCGGACTGTAGGGCGGATGCTCAAGTTGCTCCCACTTGAACGTGGCCAATACACCTTGTGTGACGTTAGAGACGTGTGGGCGAGCGTTATCATGGAGCAGAATCACTTCATTCGTGAGCAGTCCAGGCCGTTTGTTCTTCTTGATTGACTTGCTTAGGCTACGGAGTGTCGTACAATACACGTCACTGTTAATGGTTCGTCTCAAGGGAAAACGTTTCCAATCGGACGACGAACTAAAAGATACCGTACAGCAGGGGTGCCCAATCTTTTCTAACTAAGGGCCACATTGTAAATAGTTGGGGGAACTTGCGGGCCAATAAGACTCCGTAAGGTTATGAGGTTATGGAATTTTTTAAAAAATATAGGTGTAATATGGTGAGATTTGTGGCTGTCTGAGCTTAGTTTTGTTAGTATTGTTGCAGTTTTCTATATTTATATGTAGTGGGGACAAAATAAAACACTAAAAATAAATTTACATATTTTTAATAAATCCCTTTAAAATAGAAGTACGATGATATTCAATACACATACAGCATGAATGGCAAAAGAGATAGTATTTAGGTTCATTTGACACAATTGTTAATCAAATTATGAAATAAAGTTTATGATAATTTAGTTTAGTGTAACGACTGTAACTGCTTTGGGTAGGGATGCGCGCGCACTTTTTTTTCCAGATGGAGATGGCTTTAGTTGTTTCAAAGTTTCGGCGACACAGCGCGGACGCGGAGCGGCGGGCCGGTGAAATTAGTCTCACGGGCCATAGGTTGGGCAGTCCTGTCGTACAAGATTGGTTCCTGCCACAAACACCAGACTTCAAGGAACAGGGAATCCTGTGGCTAGTGAAGCAATGGGACACCTGTGCACAGGCCTGTGCTGATTACTTTTGAATAACGAATAAACTGTATCGTTTCGTACCTTTTCATTTGAACACCCCTTATATTTTAATTCAATAAAATAATGTCTGTTTTGCTTTCGTGAGAGCGTACAGAAAGGAGCGAAGTACATCAATTATTCGACCAACCAATTAATCAATTATTTATGTGCTTCGATAAATCGAACCTCTTAATAAGTGGGGACCAAGTTTATTTTTACATAATACGTGGCGGGCCGCAAGTTACCTTTCCACATAGGCACTTGCCAAACCCTACCGCTAAAGCTAATTTTACTATTATCTGAATAACCTACTTTACCAGCAGACAAAAAATGTATTTCAATAACATTTTTGTGTCCCCGAAATGGTTTAAATCCATTTTTGAAGTTTTTTAGCAATTTACGTTATTAAGTTATCAAATTCCTGATTCACAATCAACTTACTGTATGTATGTCTACACCTTATTATTCCCGTTTTTCAACGGGGTCGGGGATGAGATGCAATGAAAATCTATGTGGCAGATTTGTTTTTACAGCCGGATACCCTTCCTGACGCCAACCTCATGAGAAGAGTTAATGAGAGATGAAATGAATGAAGGCGAATGAAACTGGGCAAGGGTGTAGAAGGAAACAGCCGTGGCCTGTCCCAGCATTTGCCTGGAATTGAAAATGAGGAAACCACGGAAAACCATTTCAAGGACGGCCGACGGTGGGGCTCAAACCCACATCTACCGAGTCCACAGAGAGCTTGGCCCCATGGCCTAGCGCTGCGCATTAGCGAGCGTAGCTACTGCGATTTACAATCAACTTACTCCTAATTCGAAAAGATTAGTGGTATATAAAACAAAATAACACTATCACATGGTTGTAAAATGTTTATTTTTACAAAAAACAGAATTCTTAACATCAAAGTAGACTATATAGCCTATATTAACGAAACATTTTTGTAATTTTCTTATTTCAACTAGGGCATACAACAATGGGAAAAATCTCATCATTCACAATATATATACATACAGTGAACCCTCTCTAAAAGACCACCCCTATTAAAAGACCACCCATCTTAAAGACCGATTTTTCTTGGAACCGATTTAAAACCTCATAAGGTCAATGTATTTGTTACCTCTATTTAAGGACCACCCCTCTCCCCGACCAAAGACCAGGCATTTTCTCAGTCTGACCTCTTTCAAAAGACCACTTTCGTCGGCCTTCCCATTGGAGATGGTGATGAGGGTGAGATTATGTAAACAATAGTTATGTTGGCACAGAGCTGAATCAGCATAGAATGCCATTAGAAAAAGTGTTATGTAACGTATAAAATACAAAATACGGCTCCCCTAGAAGATTGTTCGAACCCAGAACAAATTAATGGAATTTCGAACTCACTCGGAGATATTCTAGAAAGTGAAATTGTAAAAAAAAGGATGTGCTAATCTGAAACAGAGATCAATTCGTGACTTTTTTAAATGACAGATTTCAGAAAATAACTAATTGTAATTAATTTGTACTAAATGTGAACCAATGCAGATAAATTGTAATCAAGTATGTGTTCCAACTGTACTTAATTAATAATGCTGTATAAAAATATTTTTAATACCTATCTCTATTAAGAGACCACCCGTCTAAAAGACAAGTTTTCCATGGAACCATCACTGGTCTCTTAATAGAGGTTTCACTATATTGATGTTTTCAATAGTATAAAATATTTTGTCCGCGGACCGCATAAACTGACTTTGAGGGCCGCAAGTGGCTCGCGGGCGTGGGGTGTGCAACCCTGCTCTACACGGTCAGGTACCACTGTATAAGTAGGAAGAAAGATGTCGGATCATCACTGCCAGCCATGTTTGAGGAGGATGGGAATACCAACAGGTTTGTGTACGGGGACAGCCACAGGATGCGGTACCGCCACGCCAAAAGGTTTGGGAATCGGTACGGCGTATGGTTGGAGTATGGGTACTGCATACGGCGCGTCAACAGGTACCGGTACTGGTCTATGGATGGGCACTGCTACGGGCTTGAGGACCCCCACAGGGTAGGGTCTGTCCACAGGCACAGAGTAGGGCTGTAGAACTCCCACTGGGACAAGCCGCTCTACGGGCACTGCATGGGGAACTGGGATCCCCACACCGTACGTGTTGGTGATGCTGATATCAGTGCTCGGCAGTGATAGGGCCCCTAGACCAGCATCTCCCAGGCCCAACACGCCACGCTTGGACTTCTCACTGCAGGCCATGGCAATCAGGGCCGCCAACAGCATCCCAATCTGGAAAATAGAAAGTAGAATGGTTTCTTAATTTGTTGAAATGTTTGGAGCCATTTATACAGGGTGTTCGCAGCAAGTCCTACTTTGTGCTGTAACTCGTTTGTTTTTCAAGACATTTTAATTTTGACACTTGTTTTGGAAAGTACTTTTCAAGCTCTAAAGCTTTTGTTTCGTTGGTTTTTGTGGGAAGTTCACGCATAACGCGCAAATCAACTTTTTATGGCACGGTTATGGCACTTTTTTGCCCAAATCGGTTTTTTGACAACACCTATCGAAATAACGACATCGAATTAGTCGAATTAGCCACCAAAATATCAGTTTTTGCCCAAATCTTTGCGAGTTTGTGTTTAGATTGGGTCGACCGAGCCGGGCTGAGGCAGGCCGCATGCTATAAGCGGAATAAAATCTAAACACAAACAGGCATGTTGCGAGTTTGATGTGGTCAGACACTGATATTTTGGTGGCTAATTCGACTAATTCCATGACACTCTTTTGACAGATGATGTCAACAAACCGATTTGGGAAAAAAAAAGTGCCAAAACCGTGCCATAAAAAGTTGATTTGCGCGTTATGCGCAAACGTCACACAAAAAGCAACGAAACAAAAGTTTTAGAGTTTGGAAAGTACTTTCCAAAACAAGTGTCAAAATTACAATATCTTGAAAAACAAACGAGTTAAAGCACAAAATAGGGCTTGCTGCGAACAACCTGTATATTGTAGTCTAGCAATCTATTGGTAGCGTTAAAAATCCCTCAGTATGCCTTCCTTCGGAGGAGAAGTAAAGCCGGCGGTTCCATGTCATAGATTTGGTTGGTTGGTTTCTCAGTTTAGGAGCTGCGACAACGCCATCAAGTAGCCCCGTGTACTTTGGGTGTGTGTAGAAACTGTCTGATAACCGGTGTTAATTGTGATGGCTGTATTAGTGTGGGTTATCTGTTTTTAATTCAAGAAAGGACTGCAGACATTCGATTCTCAAGTAGTTTCAACTTTTGCTACCAAACACCACAACCAACTAGTTCTGAACTTGGTTACTAGATGCCACCGCAGTCAGCTCCTGGCGATGAACGTTGGAACCTAAGAGCGTTAGTCAAATCTAACCTATAATTTAGCTTCACACAAGTGTAATTAGTGGAAGGTTCTTTAACATGCCATAAATCTATGACATGGGACCGTCGGCTGTACTTCCCCTCCGATGGAAGGCATACTGAGGGATTATAACGCTCTTAAATAATCCGACGACTTCGGCGTTTCATTTTTACCCGCGACCTTGGACATTCAGGAAATTTATCAGCACGCTAAAAAGATCACTGACACCTTCAGGAAAAGGCGAGTGAACTTCTACGGCTACATTCTAAGAATGAACAATGACAGGCTCACCAAAAGGATTCTCATTGAAAGTCAAGTACAACTGGCTTAGTGAAATAGAAAAAGACCTTCAAGAAGTTGACATTACAGAGGAAATTATACAATATCGATTCCAGTTCAGAACATTAATCAACAACCATCGTTTCTCTGAGAAAATGACTACCAGGACCAAGAAATCATGGACTGTAGAACGGAGGGAGATTTTCAGTGCCCAGATAAAGAGATTTTAGGAGTAAAAACTTTTTATTTTTACATTTTAGATTTTGGATTTTAATTTTAGATTTTAGATTTTTAGATTTTAGATTTTAAATTTTACATTTAAGCTTTTAGATTTTAGATTTTAGATTTTAGATTTTAGATTTTAGATTTTAGATTTTACATTTTACATTTTACATTTTACATTTTGGATTATAGATTTTAGATTTTTGGTTTTATATTTTACATTTTAGATTTTGCGAAAGGATGAAACTACAAGGTCACAGACCTAAGTTATTTTTACTTATTTTTTATTTTTTATTTATTTAATATTTAATTTATTATTAGCTAAATAGGTTCAATCGCACTCCACAGAAGGGCATAACGATGTAAAAAAGAATAATAATAATAATAAACAGGTTTAAGAATTTCTGTAGAAAAAAACAAATTTATGACACACATAAAAAATGCTCCAAAAATGCTAGTAACTGAAATTGGTCAAATAAAGAGGGTGAGGAAGTTCAAATAATTGGGGGAAATTATTCAAGAAAATGGTTTGGAAAAATCTGCTGTAGAAGAAAGAAAACGAAAGATGGAAAGAGCGTTTGGCATAACTAGGAATATCTACAACAAAAAGTGTTTGTCTAAAGATCTTAAAATACGGCACTACAACACCGTAGTCACGCCGGAATGCCTGTAGGCCTATGCGAGTGAATGACTCGTACTGAAATATAAATTGGATAAATTAGAAGTAGTGGAATGAAGAATTGTACGTAAAATACTCGGTCCTTTAAAAACTGCAGAATTCTGGAAATTAAGAAGCAATGATGAAATATATCGAAAAATAAACATATCAGAAGCAATACGGAAGAGGAGATTGCTATTTTTTGGACATATGTACAGGATGGATGACAGTAGGTTAACCTTCACATTCCTGTGGAACAAGAAGTCAACAACAACCTGAGTACAAGAAGTCAAAACGGATTTGGAAAGAAACAATATCAGAGAAGAAGATACACCACAGAGAGATTTTTCAGGCAAAAAATGCTAAAAATGGAAGGATTCCTAGGGTAGAAGGGAAAGAAAACCGGCTCGAAATGGTCCGAGGAAAGGAAGAGGAAACATAATGAGATGGTGAAGGAATACTGGAAGAAGAAGAAGAAGAAGAAGAAGAAGAAGAAGGAACAGCAAAGGACAAATCATGAAATTGGCTCGTGGTCCCTAGACGACCGAAACGAAAATAATAAGAATAATAATAATAATAAACACTATGTTTAATTGCTAATTACCGTGATAGTCTTCATATTGAATGTATCAGCACTGTCTTCGTTGATGTCAAGTCGGTATGCTTCCCGTAACCACCCTACAGGGCATATATAGTCTCGTAGCATCGCAAGAGATGGAAGTGGGGGACATAAGAAATATTTCAGGTTCATTGAGGACGGAGGAGGATCTTGTCTGACGTAACTCTTCTTCATGAAAATAAAAAATACCAGTAGAAAATGAAAGTTCTGATGTCCACTACTGCAATAACCGGAACTTTGACCACCGGATGTAGTGGACATCGACGCGAAAGTAGGAAGAAACAGAAGAAGAAAAACAAAAGCATTCATCAGATTAGCGTGTGGTTGAGATTCCTGACGTGTAAGACCACATAGCCTACGTGAGTTGATAGGTGCGTGGAAAGTTGGTGTCATTTGGGCTGCTAGGAAGCGATAAATACCAGACTGGAAATATGCAATCCAGTCACATGAGTTTGTCTGGGTACAGGTTTGGTAACAAGTTATATGGCCACTTTCATAGACCCTTCTGTTTCCCTGTGTACAGTGGTGGAAATATTTTTTTCAGCTTTCATTATTTTGTATTTGATAAAGCACTTCTTAAAACATAACTGTAGGTGGCTTCGGTGGCGTAGTTGGTAGCATGCCCAAAATCGCGGGTTCAAATCCAGCCGAAGTCGACAGATTTTTAAGAGCGTTAAAATCCCTCAGTAAGCATTCCTCAGTAAAGCGACAACGCGCTCATGTAGCCCCGTGTACTTTGGTTGTGTGAAGAACATGTCTGATAACCGGTGTTAATTGTGATGGCTGTGTTATTTGTAATTCAGGTAAGGAATGCAGACGATCAATTTCAAGTAGTTCCTACTTTTGCTACCAAATGCTACCGTCAACGACACCTAGCCGCGAATTTGGCTACTATATGCCACCGCAACCAGCACCTCACGGTGAACGTTGGAACTTTAATATAGCGTTAATCAATTCTAACCTACAAATTTACCTTCACACAATTTTAGTTGCCGGAAGGTTGTTTTATATGCCAGAGATCTATGACATGGGACCGCCGGCTTTACTTCCCCTCCGAAGGAATGCATACTGAGAGATTTTTAACGCTCTTTAAAAATCCGACGACTTCGGCCGGGTTTGAACCCGCGATCTTGGACATAGAAACTCAGCATGCTGCCAACTACTCCATATGTATAATAAGAATAATAATCACCAAAAGGACAGTGAAACATAGTAGGCCTGAGATAGTGATTTTCAACAAAAGATTGAAGGAAGTCACGGTGATTGATGTGGCTATTCCCAATATGCACAACCTGCAGCCTAAACATGCAGAAGAAAGTGTTCAAATATTTGGAGATATTGTGCCTATCAAGAAAAAATGGCAGGTCAAGAGAGTTCAAATTTTACCAAGAGTCATCTTAAGCGTGTCCTCCCATGAGTTCCGATTCCCAAGAGTTCCGATTCCCACCAGTTCCAAATTCTTTAGCGGATTAGCTATCTGCCAATGACACTACCTGAGCGAGATCCAGCTTAGTTTTCTACTGCAAAATTGAATTAATTTGTTTATTACTGAAACAAATAAGGTCCATTGTTAGCGCCAGCCGGTAGTGCGTGCCCTCTTTAATGAATTGGCTCCTCTAACAGAGGGGTAGTTCTTGACATTAGCGCGTTTTAACACACAAACAAACAAACAAAAACTCTTCAGCTTTTTATATTATTATAATTATAATTATATCAGTATAGATAATAATATAAAGTGGCTCAAAAGTCCAACAACCCTATGTTCATTTTCTGTATTTGGTTAATAAAATAGCTTGTAAAAAATAAATAAAGAGAAGAATAAGAAAGTTATATGAATCATCCTTACCTGTGAGACTGAAGTGTAATTCTCCTCGCGAGCTCTTTTCCTGGCCATGGAAGCTGCTTTAAACACTTCAACGCTGGCCACATCAGGAACCCAATCATGGTCCATTTCTTTAATCAATTCCCGATTTTTTTAATCACTTTTCTGACGCATGGTTTTGCAGCACAAATCCACACTTCACTTGATTTGTTGTCGCGTTTCTTATAAAAACGGTAACCATTGAATACTATTATTAGCCGGTCAAACCTCAGAACTGACAGCTCTTTTTTTTTTTTTTTTTTTTTTTTAGATATTCGGAACTAGTGGGAAACATTAGCTTATTTACTCAGGCGTTAATACGCGTTAGGAACTCATGGGACGTTTTTCCTAAGAATTTTATTTTCGGAACTCATAGGAATGGAACTCGTGGGACGGAACCATCTTAAGCACTGGTGTGGTTCCCAAACATCTTCAGCAAGGGCTAAAAGAGCTTATCATCATCATCATCATCATCATCATCATGATGATGAACCGGCTCCATTTTTCCGGGTGCGGTGGATGAGCGCTCTCCATTCATTTCTCTCTACGAATGTTTCCTCCTCCATAATTTGCTGTAAATCCAGACCTCTCCCTGCAAGATCATTTCTAACCTGGTCAATCCATCTCTTCCTTGGTCGACCTCTTGGTCTCTTGCCTTTCTGTTCTTTCTCAAAAATACTCTAGCTGTTTTGTGTGTCCATTCTCTAGAGATGACCGAACCATTTCAGCCTAGCTTCAACACAGATCTCAATATAGTACATTATGCAACGAGCCTATATTGGCTATAATTAAGACACGAGTATGTTTATAAAACGAGCGTAAGCGAGTTTTATAATTTTCATACGAGTGTCTTAATTACCATTATAGGCGAGTTGCATACGACTGTTTATGTTCGACGATAATTATAACTTTATTATATGTTTTAACATAAATATTCATAAATATCTGTCCAGTCACTAGAATTTTGTGATCGGGTGCTGCGTTGGGTAGGATATGTCTGTTTTCCAAGCTCTCTGGCCGACCGACGCATGCGCTCTGTGTGCTTCAATGCCATATGTGCAGATTTTGCACCAGTATTCAGTAAAACTGTCACCGAAGTCGTTTGAAAACAACGCGTTGTGTAGAAATTGGATTTGGGGATATTAAGGTACAGTGCTATTTCTTGTCTCATATTCACAAGTTTATTTACGCAAACATATGGTCGGTGTACTTTCGGTAATTTATATAGATATGTTGGATTTTGAGCGCATGCGCGAAGGTATCCTTATCTAATTGGTCAAACAACTGTTTCTTGAGCTGTGATTGGTGTGAGAAACTGTTTCATAATGAAAAAAAGTGTTATAATGACCATCATTATGATACAGTTTTCAGACATATAATAGTCAGGGTCGAACATAAAGAGATTATTCTAATTGGACAAGATAGCGTATCTTATCATTTTTTATCTTGTCCCTCCCTGTCTTCTGAATCAGAGTTCTTAAAAACTTCATCTCCACTGCTTGTAGCTTGCTGGTATTTCTCTTGGATTGGGTATAAATTAATACAGAAAGCAGTGACTAAATTAAGGTGATGATTATATGATCTACATAGTGCCTATGATCTGAGAATAATGGTGATATAATAATAATAATAATAATAATAATAATAATACCTAGAAAGCAAAATAACCAGTGATGGATGAAGCAAAGAAGATATAAAAACAAGTAGTTCCGCGACGAACTAAAGAGCCTACTTTTCTTAGAATTTATGAATTACTCTAAAATGTTACGATCTATTCTTGTGCAAATTTTGGATGAAATCCATTTGTTAGTATAGAAGTTACATGCATTTAAAAATTGGACTTATCAGAAGGATTAAATAATGTAGGCAGCACTAATGTACATTAGTTACCCCAAATTAATTTAGAATGTTAGGTACTATACGTATGCAACGTTTAGAGCGGTTGGCTTGCATATATTCTGATTAATAGATATTAGCGTAAAGAGATAGAGCATTTATTTACAGTTGGCAGCCCTAATGGCTCTTGAGAATACGCATATTCATATGAGTTATGGCACAGAAGTCACATACGAAATTTGGTTGAAATCCATTGGTTAGTTTAGTAGTTACATGCATTTAAAATTTGGACCTATCAACAAGCTTAGAATCATGTTGGCAGTACTGACGTATACTAGGTACTCTCAATTGATGTAGAAGGTCATGTACTGTACGTGTGCAAAGTTTCGATCTCTTGGTTAGCATACTTTCTGATATATTGGTTAGGATAAAATAAAAGAGAGAGCATTTATTAACAGTTGGCAGCCCTGGTTGCTCCTAAGAATACGCATAGTCATATTTGATACTGTTCACATAGTACATACGAAATTTGGTTGAAATCCAATTGATAGTGTACAAGTTACATGCATTTAAAAATTAGACTTATCAGCTGGCTTAGAATCATGTTGGTAACACTGTCATGTATGGCCTCCTGGAAATTAAACTGAAATGTTATCTATATATTTGCCAACTATGGAATAGCACCCATGCATACCTTCCAAGATATCCAACATTGAGCTCAAATTACAATTGCGCTTTATAAGCAGTTGGTAGCACTGGCATCATTTTCAAATATGGCCTTGAGATATTCCGGCATAGATCTTGACTCACACCAAATTTGGTTTCCATAGCTGCAGCCATTTAGGAGTTGATAGGGGGACACACACACACAGCCAGACAGACAGACAGACAGAAGGACAGACTGACGGACAGACAGACATACAGACACACATTTTCCCGGTTCGATCTCATAAGTCTACTTTTTCCTCATTTTTGCAAAATGACAAAAGTAGGCTAATTAGGTTGGCTCAGGCAAGGAAAGCATTTCTACAGGAAAAGGAATCTGTTGACATCAAATATAGATTTAGGTGCTCGGAAGTAATTTTTGAAAGATTTTGTCTGGAGGGTGGCGCTCTATGGAAGTGAAACTAGGCCAGTTGGCGCAGCAGAAAAGAGGAGAATAGATGCATTTGAAATGTGGTGTTACATGAGAAGGATGAATATCACATGGGTAACAAATCAATAGGTATTAAGACGATTGGGAGAGGAGAGATGATTCTGGTGACTGCTAATGAAGAGAAGAGATAGGTTGGTAGGAAACATGCTAAGGCACCCAGGAATAGCAAACTTAGTTAAGGATAGAAGGGTCGAGGATAAGAACTGTAGGGGTAGACCAAGGTTAGAATATGATAAACAGATTGCCTCGGATGTAAGGTGTAGAGTTGTAGAGATAAAACGATTAGCTCAGGAAAGGGAGGCCTGGAGAGCTGAACCAAACCAGTCAAAAGACTGAAGACTCGAACACACATAAGACGTGGTTGATAAAGTAAGTTTATGAAAGTCTCATAATGACGGCAGAGTGTGTTATTTGTACTTCACAGCATTTGTACGAATTAATCGATCGATATTTATTCGATATTTATTAATCGATATGTAAATGAAAGATTCAAGAAGAGTATAAAGGAGGGAGTAATGAAAAACCCTAAACAAACTTCATTTCCAGACGAATGGGCAATTTTGAAGAATGAAATAACAAAATCCGCAGAAAAAACATTGGTAGGAAGGAAAGAATAGGTAGAAAACCATGGATCACCCAGGATATACTAGAATTGTTGGATGAACGGCGGAAACACAACAATGTAAGAGACGAAAAGGGGAAAGCTGAATACAGACGTCTGAGAAATGAGGTTAACAAGAAGTGCAAGGAAGCGAAAGAAGAATGGTTGAAAGAGAAATGTGCAGGTATAGAAAATTGTCTGAAATTAGGAAAAGTAGATACAGCTTATCGAAGGATTAAGAATACTTTCGGGGAAAGGAAGTCTAAGTGCTGTAATATTAAGGACACAAATGGAAAGCCTCTAACAGATAGGGAAGAAAAGGTGGAGAGATGGAAAGCTTGCATAGAGTGTTTGTATAAGGGAAAGGATATTGAGAATCATGTAATGGAAAGGGAAGGGAAAATTGATGAAGATGCAAAGGAGATTTAATATTGAGATCAGAATTTGACAAAGCATTGGAAGACTTAAGAAGAAACAAAGCACCAGGCATAGGATGATATGCCGATTGAGTTGCTACGCTGCATAGGAGATGAACGTCTGATCAGGTTATATCACTTGGTGTGTAGGATTTATGAGACAGGTGAGGTATCCTCTGATTTCGAGAAGAATGTTATCATCCCTATACCGAAGAAAGTAGGAGCTGACAGATGTGAAGATTACCGTACAATCAGCTTGACTGCTCATGCTTCAAAGATCCTGTCTAGAATAATTTACAAGAGGCTGGAACGCCAGATAGAAACGGAGTTGGGTGTGAAGACCAGTTTGGTTTCAGGGTAAATGTAGGAACAAGGGAAGCTGTACTAAGTCTTCGGCTGATTTTGGAAGGTAGAATAATGAAAGATAAGAGAACGTCCAATGTCCATGGCATATGTAGACTAAGAAAAGGCTTTTGATAACGTTGGTTGGACTAAATTGTTTGACATTTTAAAAAGGATTGGAATAAAGTACAGTGATAGGAGGGTGATCTACAATCTATACAGAAACCAGCCAGCAGTCATTCGAGTTGAAGGACATGAGAGAGAATCTGGTATTCAGAAAGGTGTAAGGCGAGGCTGCAACTTATCACCCATACTTTTAAATCTTTACATTGAAGAAGCAATGAAGGAAATTGGAGGCAAAATTAAAGTGGGAGTGAAGATTAAAGGATAAATAATCTCAACTCTGAGATTTGCCGATGACATCGTCATCTTGGCCGACAAGCCTGAGGATTTGAATGAGTTTTTGAATGGTATGGACTCCGTCTTACGGAAAGAATTCATGATAAAAATTAATAAATGTAAAACAAAAATACTGGAATGCAGCCGAAATAAATCAGAAACCTCTATGGACATCAATTTGGCAGGTGAAAAACTAAAGGAAACAGGAGACTTCTGTTACTTAGGAAGCAAAATAACCAGTGATGGACGAAGCAAAGAGGATATAAAAAGTAGGTTAGCTCAGGCAAGGAAAGTATTTCTACAGAAAAAAAATCTGTTGACATCGAATATAAATTTAGGTATTAGGAAGTCATTTTTGAAGGCCTTTGTCTGGAGCGTGGCGCTCTATGGAAGTGAAACTTGGACTATTGGTGCAGAAGAAAAGAGGAGAATTGAAGCGTTTGAAATGTGGTGTTACAGGAGAATGATGAAGATCAGATGGGTAGATAGGATTACAAACTAAGAGGTATTAAGACTAGTGGGAGAGGAGAGATGTTTCTGGCGACTGCTAAAGAAGAGAAGAGATAGGTTGGTAGGACACATACTAAGACACCCCGGAATAGCAAGCTTAGTTATGGAAGGAAGGGTCAAGGACAAGAACTGTAGGGGTAGACCAAGGTTAGAATATGTTAAACAGATTGCCTCGGATGTAGGGTGTGGTAGCTATGTAGAGATGAAACGATTAGCTCAGGACAGGGAGGCATGGAAGGCTGCATCAAAACAGTCAAAATACTGAATACTCAAACAACAACCTTTAATTAACCTAAGACTAATTTAAGGTGAGAGAGCTTTTTATTTTTATATACAATCTATTACCAACATTGAAGTAATTAACCGCTTTGTTTGTGTGAAGTATTTTGTAGGAGCCGAATGCATGTGTTATTTTCCGCAATGAGTTGCAATTTCCTTATGTATTAAAATTTGTTTTGCGAGCAATATAGGTTAACGAGGTCGCTTTTAAACATTTTTACCATTTTATTTAATTTATAATAGTTTAAGATTAACTGGTCCTAGAAGTGTCTCCATTTGCATACTACTTAAACGATCCTCGTATATATTCGATTATCTTGTGACTTTCTTTACGTTGTTTATTTTAAGGTGATAATCCTATTAAACATTCATCACTATCGCTTTAAATGAAAATCCACAGCCTGCTTCCAGTCGTCCGACCGGGTCAGAAAATGGAATGAATGAAGCCCCCATCTAGCGGCGAGGATATGAACTGTGCCGGCTGCCGAAGTCTGTCGCACTCCCCTGGGGCAATGATTAAATGAATGACATATGAAATGAAATGATAGCGGAGAGTGTTGCTGGACTGAAATTGTGACAGGGAAACCCGGAGGACCCGGAGAAAAACCTGTCTGCCTCCACTTTGGCCAGCACAAATCTCACAAGGAGTGACCGGGATTTGAACCACGGGCCCAGCGGTGAGAGGCGGGCGTGTTGCCGCCTAAGCCACGGAGGCTCACTATTGCTTTAAATACTGTATATAAATCAGAACTCGGAGATTAACATCATATTGCCGTATATATTTCATATAATTGAAAAGAAAAGAAAAGAGACTGTAGACCAATCCATGGAACATAGTATAAACATTTAAGAGCGTGAATTATTACTTTTCTGGTTATATAAATACCATGGTTTTTGTGAACTTCATAGTATTAATTTGGAAGTGTCTCTTAAATCATCACCCATTAAAAATATGCGTGTCTGAAACCTCGCACTAGTGCCATGTATTAAATCCACTTTACGATTTA
This sequence comes from Meconema thalassinum, assembly GCA_946902985.2. Taxonomy (NCBI): domain Eukaryota; kingdom Metazoa; phylum Arthropoda; class Insecta; order Orthoptera; family Tettigoniidae; genus Meconema; species Meconema thalassinum. The sequence continues at coordinate 82,676,442 of OX336400.1, read as the reverse complement.
GAAATATGCTGCATGTTTTTTTCAGCGGAACTAGCCTTTGATTAATTTTTTACATGGATGTGTTTTGAGCTGGAGGTCGTTGGTTGGTTGGTTCCTCAGTTTAGGGGCTGCGACCGCGCCGTGTATTACCCTTTCACGAATTGATTGCCGGCGATCGAGATGGGAACTATTCTTTGTATACTTGTGTCACACGCCAGCCTGCTTCGTTGACTCAGCTCCAGTATTTTTTTCTTCGGGCGGGGTGGAGGTGCAGGCTGCACTCTGTCATCGCTGTGTCCTCCGCTTCGCCCTGCGGGGCTCATTCTGGCGCAGCCACGCTCAGCGGTAATCAGATATTGAATGGGTAATACTTTTGATGTGTGTAGAATCTGTCTGATAACCGGTGTTACTTGTGATGGCTGTGTGTTATCTGTTTTTCGGGTAAGGACTGCAGACGATCAATTTGAAGTAGTTCCTACTTTTGCTACCAAATGCTACCGTCAACGACACCAAGCTGCGAACTTGACTACTAGATGCCACCACAACCAGAACCTAATGGTGAACGTTGGAACTTTAATAGAGCGTTAATCACATCTAACCTGCAAATTTAGCTTCACACAATTGTAGTTGTCGCCTCCGTAGCGTAGCGGTCAGCATGGTTAGCTGCCGCCCCGGAGGTCCTGGGTTCGATTCCCGGCTCTGCCGCGATATTTGAAAAGTGGTATGAGGACTGGAACGGGGTCTACTCAGCCTTGGGTGGTCCAAATGAGTAGAGGGAGTTCGATTCCCCCCCTCAGCCATCCTCGAAGTGGTTTTCCGTGGTTTCCCACTTCGTCTTCGGGCAAAATGCCGGGATAGTACCTACTGTACGGCCACGGCCGCCTCCTTCTCTCTTCCTACCCTACCCATCTCAATCTTCCATCCCTTCCCATCCCTCATGAGGCCCCTGTTCGCTTTTCAGGTGAGGCCGCCTGGGCGAATTGCTGATCACACCTCCCCAGTTGTATCCATCCCGACCAGATGTTCCAAGCTCCACAGACACTGCCCATAGAGGCGGTAGTGGTGAGTTCCCTCGCTGAGTCCGTGGGAACCACCAACCTAGAGGGTAAATTGACTAAATAAAAAACAATTGTAGTTAGTGAAAGGTTCTTTAACATGCCATAAATCTATGACATGGGTCCTCCGGCTTACATAGTGATTCAAGGAACAACGAAATTCGACATGCAAGCTACCCTCTGGGTGTCAAATTACAAAGCTTGCACCCGGCACCCGAGGCCATACGATATTACCCATTGGGTGACCGTCTCGAAGCAGCTACAAAAAATGGCGATCCGATCATGTCCTCGGACACTCTCGGTACTAAAAGCCATACGCTAAAAAAACGATTCTTCTGTTAGTCGATTAACTTATTGTTCAGTTACGGTAGTCGTTTAATCGTACATCGCTTATTACCAAGCGGCTTCGGTGGCGTAGTTGGTAACATGCTGAGCTTGTAGGCCCAAGATCGCGGGTTCAAACCCGGCCGAAGTCATCGGATTTTTTTAAGAGCGTTAAAAATCCTTCGGTATCCCTTCCTCCGGAGGGGAAGTAAAGCCGGCGGTCCCATGACCTAGATTTATGGTATGTAAAAGGTCCTTCCACAGACTAAACTTGTGCGGAGCTAAATTTCTAGGTTAGATTTCATTGGAACGCTCCATCAAAGTTCCAACGTTCACCACTAGGTATCATTGACATCTGGTAGTGAAAGTTGGAACTACTTGAAATTGAATGGAACGTGTAGCTCACCCTCTGGGTGTCCGCTGGAAGCAGCTACAGACTCTGGCGAGCCGAACATGTCCCGGCACTAATAGCCAAACAATAAATAAATAAATGGAGGTACCCGCTAGATATATTCGCTCTCAGTTACACCGACAAGTACTGGCCTTCTAGGAGAGTCAGTTGCTAGCTGACCCAATGCCTAGTAACTGAGAGCGATCAAGGGAACTACTCGAGTGTGGCGGAGCTCTTTCCGGTCACAGAGGGAGTCCATCATTTTATGTAGGCTAAGGATAGGTCATACAAGATCCACCAACTCGTACCTGATGGTAGTTGTTCCCCAATCTTCTAAATGTGTTCCTGTCAGAAATTTCTCGGTCTAGAACACCAATATGCCTGAGATCTTTTTTCGCATTCCTCGAACCATGTCGGGCTTGGTTTATTATTATAATTATCAGATTCATTTAATTTCTTTCTTTTTCTGCCTTTTTCATATTTAGGCTTTCACCTCTAAATTTCTATCTTATCTAAATTTTATCAACTTATCTGCGTTAAAAGGGGCAGACGATCTCCATATTCCGCCTCATAAAGCCACATCAACCAATCACATACACTAACTGGGAATCGAACCCGGCCCACCTAGGCTAGAAGCAAGCAGCATGACTACTGTATCATCACACCCCATCCGCGCTGAACTAGTGTAGTTCATTTACAGTAGAACCCCGGTAATCCGAGCCCGGGTAGTCCGAGCCTCCGTTTAATCTGAGGTGGATGACAGTGAGACGCATAGCTTACCCAAGGCCTTTGGCGGAGATGCGCGCATGCGTTGTTTACAATTCTGCCCGCTATCGCCCTCCCGCCAACTAATAAATATTGTTCTGTACTTTAAGTAAACTAGTAGGCCTGTGCGAGCTTTCGCAACGTGAAGATAGGTTGTGCCATTTGTTGAGAGACTCCTCAGCTAGCAGTACGCCGCGCTCCCGCTAGATGCTGGTTACGGTGCTTTCATTGTAAATGTACATTTTTTAAGGTATTTATTTAATTGTGAGGCATTTAAAGAGGAAGTGAGTGTGTTTCGCGCACACATTGGGTTATGCTGAACCTGTAGGTACCCCATATGTGTAGGTAGGTGTTAATAGGACCTTATTTTCAGCACAAAACTGGAATGGGACCTTAGCAGAATGATATAGGGAGGAATATGTACATACTTGCATTTCTTTTGTAAAATATTGTTTTTATTTCTGAAACAAAGCCTAAATGCAAAACATTATACGATAACTGATGAAATAATGTCGTTTACTATAAGAATATATAAACACAAGGTTCTTGTACATCTAATTTTAAATTTAAGGCCTTTAAATTTCGTAACTTTTTGTAATCCGAGATTTCCCAAATTCGAGCTCCTTTGGTCCCAATTACCTCGGATTACCGAGGTTCTACTGTACTTACCATGTGTTGTGCTATTAATGATATTGCGATAAAAGGCATGCTGGATAACGTGCAACTCTCTGACACCTTCACAACCAATTATTCCCTGAATTATTGAATTTTTTATTTCAAATTCATTCCTCTAAAAAGCAATTAAGACCCACACAAAGGCAATGAGGATGGGTTCTGACAAGCAGCGGTCCAACCGGTTTTAGTGAGAGCTATCGTGTGGCTTCATCTACATCAATTTATGACCTGGAGGCACCTTTTCTCTGTCCATGCTAACAAAAAATATGACACAAAACATAGCCACTGTGTAAGCTATAACTTTCTGGAAATTATATTTGATGATATGCCAAGAAAGACACGAATGGTCGTTTCGTTGTTCAGCGATTAGGTGTGAGAACCATCTATTTATTTAGCGTATGGCTTTTAGTGCCGGGAGTGTCCGAGGACATGTTCGACTCGCCAGAGGTTATCGCTGCTTCTATGCTGACACCCATGGGGTGAGCTACAAGTACCGTCGCTTGTGGATGAGATGAAATGAATGAAGATAAATGAGCAAGTTCAATTTCAAGTAGTTCCAACTTTGGCTACCAGATCCTACTGACACCTAGCAACGAACGTTGGAACTTGATAGAGCGTTTCTAACGAAATATAACCTACAAATTTGGCTACACACTACCAAATTGTAGTGGTAGATTCTTTTTCATGCCTTAAATCTAAGACATGGGCCCGCCGGCTTACCTTCACTCTCCCCCAGGGGCTCCTCTAGTGGGACGTGGGTTGGCGACCACGGGACCCCAGCTCAGTCCGGTATTGCTTCCACCTACTTGTGCCGGGCTTCTCTCTGCCTTCTTTCCTGTCGACCTCCCTTGGTCAACTCTTGTTCTTTTCCGACCCCTACGGTATTAGGGTATCCGAGGCCTAGGGAGTCATTCACTTTCCTACCTTAATTAATTGGCCCTTTCTCTTTAAGATTCCCGCACTGTTTTTCTTGTCAATTGCTCCCCGTGTATCTAAATTCTATTTAGCTTTTTTTTTGCATCTACACTCGATTTTGTAGGTGTTTTCAATCTACGTTACATTTTTTAAGACTTTTCGATCTACAGTAAATTGCATTTTGCGAGTGTTTTCAACCTCAATTGCATTTTGCAAGGATTGACAATCTAAATTGCTTTTTAGTAAGTCTTTCAATATAGGAGATGGGACTTTTGCGAGTATTTTGAATTTCAATTGCATTTTGTATTTTCAACGTAAACCGCTTTTTGCAACTATTTTACTCTAAATTGCATTTTGTATGGTGGGCATTTTGCAAGTATTTTGATTCTCAATTGCATTTTGTGGGTATTTTGAATCTAAATTACATTTTGTTGGTATTTTAAATCTATATAAATTGCATTTTGTAAGTATTGTCCATCCAATTGAGTAGTTTGAATCTACCGTGCATTTTGTAAGCATTTTCAATTTCAATTGCATTTTGTAAGTATTTTGAACCTCAATTGCATTTTATACGTATTTTCAATCTCATTTGCTTTTTTGTAAGTATTTTGAATTTTATTTGCATTTTTAGCCTACTTTCGATTTTTGCAAAAAATGAAAGTAGACTTATAATATCACTACAGGGCGAAAAAAAGTGTGTCTGTGTGTGTGTGTGTGTGTGTGTGTGTATGTCTGTGTGTGAGTCTGTGTGTGTGTGTGTGTGTGTGTGTGTGTGAGTGTGTACTCTGAATGTCTGTCCCCTCCTATCAATTCGAACACGGTGAGCGCAAATTGAACGAAATTTGGTACAAAGGTAGCACTAGCAAAGGACACCTCAGTGTCATGTTTTATATCGCCGCCATCTTGACGGAAACGTAATGGCGGCCTCACATATGTTCAAAGCTTAAATCAAATTACGACTAACCTAATCATCCGATCTCTACCAAATTTTGCAACAACATACCTTTATGGGGGCAGCATCATTTGACCAAACTAATAGGTCATCAACCTAATAGTTTGCGGATGGCGGCCATCTTTGTGTGAAAATCGATTGCCCCTATTAATTCGAACACGGTGAAACCGAATGGAACGAAATTTGGTACAGAGGTAGTACTAGCAAAGGGCACCCCAGTGTCATGTTTTACATCGCCGCCGTCTTGACGGAAACGTAATGGCGGCCACACAAATATTCAAAGCTTAAATCAAATTACGATTAACCTAATCATCCGATCTCTACCAAATTTTGCATCAACATACCATTATGGAGGGAGCATCCTTTGACCAAACTAATAGGTCATCAGCCCAATAGTTTGCAGATGGTGGCCAAGTATGTGTGCAAATCGATTCCCCCTATCAATTCAAACACTGTGAAACCGAATTGAACGAAATTTGGTACAGAGGTAGCACTAGCAAAGGGCACCTCAGTGTCATGTTTTATATCGCCGCCATCTTGACGGAAACGGAATGACGGCCACCCAAATATTAAAAGCTTAAATCAAATTTCGACCATCCTAATAATTTGATCACTACCGGATTTTGCAACAACATGCCTTTTTGTGGAAAGCATCTTATGACTGACTACAAGGTCATCAGCCCAATAGTTCGCAAATAGCGGCCATGTATGTGTGCAAATCCATTCCCCAGATCAATTCAAACACGGTGAAACCGAATTGAATGATTTTTTTTACAGAGGTAGCACTAGCAAAGGGCACCTCATATTTATGTTTAATATCCCTATAGAACAAGCTACTACAACCAACATTCAATTATACTCCTTGAAAAGGACAAAGAGTTATAACAATACCCATGCATTTAGGAGAAAGTAGGCTATATGCTATATAAATAATTCATGTTTATTTCCATTGAAAAAGGAGGCAAGTTTTCTCCGAAACGTATGGTTCAAATTAAAAATACACACGTTATTAGCCCAAAAGCATGAATTATTTATATAATAATCCGGGCCGTGAAAGCCTTAATATGCAAATTAGGCTATATGTTCTTTACTGAACATCTTGTTAAGTAACGTATTTCGACTCTGCATTGAATTTTGTACGTATTTTAATCCTAACCTGCATTTTGTACGTATTTTGAACCTAACCTACATTTTGTGCGTATTTTTCAATCTATTCCTTTTGTATGTTCCTTCTCACTTAATTTTCGTTCTGGTTTACACTTCATTGTCATTTTCGCTATGACCCAGACCATTAGAGGCCGATAACCTAGGTGTTAGGCCCCTTAAAACAACAACTATCATCATCATCATCATCATCATTACTTTCACTCCGCAGGAAGGTCATACTGAAGGATGCTAACGCTCTTAACCCGCGAGGACTGGCGCAAGAGTATTTTTGACCCGAGCCTTAAACAATGCTTAATATTTTTGTTTTGGTCAGCCCTTATTTCCTGTCGCTTACTGTACCTTCCTTCATAACCTTGAATTTCACCCTGCAAAAGAAACATGTCCATAGCTTTTTGAACACTCAAGTTATTTCTATATTATTTACGGTCGGGTCAGATTTACCCATGGCGCCAGTCCTCGCGTGACAATTTTCGGCTTACGTTAATCTGGACAACGGGGGAAATCCACGTATTTTGGTGCAGTACAATCACATTGCTCCCGTTCCTGTTGATCCATATTTAGGGTCTAGGGCAGTGGTTCCCAACCTTTGTCAGCTGACGCCCCCCTTTTCAGATACGGGAGTTCATCGCCCCCCCCTCGTTCCTTCCTCCTCACCACTCATCGCTTCTATAACCAACAGTACATAATGATTGATGATGATGATGATGATGATGATGATGATAATTGTTGTTTTAAGGGGCCTAACAACTATTACATACTAACTTCATCTTAGCACAATACAAATAACACACTTTTACAACAAATCCTTAAATTAGTCAACAAATGTCAGTGAGAGGGTTGACACTGTTTTCTCTTGGTAAGATTCGGTATGTTTGGTTTGATATTTGACAGAGCACAGCGGAGATCACTTGCAACATCAAGCCGACAGCGCTGCATTGTTTCTATGACACTCAGTGTTGAAAATCCTGACTCGCATACATATGTCTGTTCAAAGCTTCAAAGAAAGCACAAAGATATGCCAACGAGACGATAAAATTGGCATAATTTTGCTCCTTAAAACACAGCAAATTCCTTATTTCACCTCCAAGCTCGCGGCTCCGCAAAGGTTTGTGCCGACAGTTGGCAATTACCAGTGTTTTGAACGATTGACTTGGCGCGACAATCACCTGGAGAGATTATAAAAATGTTTATTTTACAAAATTGTAATATTCAAGTTTAAAAAAACTTAATTCGGAAATCAATTCAGGCCCCCCTTGATTAAGCCCCACGCCCCCCTACGGGGGCTCGCCCCCCAGGATGGGAACCCCTGGTCTAGGGACACCATTTTGTTCAAAAGAAATGAGATGACTGCTTTGCCGCCACTATCAAGGCCTATTATACTGTCACGTGGCGTAGTTGAACTGCTGTGCCCAAGATAGCGGGTTCAAACCCGACCGAAATCGTCGGATTTTTAAGAGTGCTAAAAATCCTTCAGTATGCCTTCCTTCGGAGGGCAAGTAAAGCCGGCGGTCCCATGTCATAGATTTATGGCATGTAAAAGATCCTTTCACAGACTAAACTTGTGTAAAGCTAAATTTCTAGGTTAGATTTCGTTGGAACGCTCTATCAAAATTCCAACGTTCACCACTAGGTATCATTGATATCTGGTGGAGAAAGTTGGAACTACTTGAAATTAATCGGAACTTGTAGCTCACCCTAAGAGTGTCCGCTGGAAGTAGCTAGAGACTCAGGCGAGCCGAACATGTCCTCGGGCACTCCCGGCACTAAAAGCATACGATAAATAAATAAATAAATACTGTTACGTAAATTGTCATTTCTCTGCATGTTATATTTGAAAAATATAAAGTAACCTAATTTTATATTGGGAATAGTTCATAGTTCATTAAAATCAGTACGACTACGACAACAAAAAGCGAGTGATACATTATAGGTCAAAATGACCCGGGGCCAGTCCTCGTGTTATTCTGTTATATTTTTTTCACGCCAGTTCTCAAGGGTTAAAAATCCCGACGACTTCCGCCGGGTTTGAACTCGTGATCTTGATCTTGGGCATAGCAGTCCAGCATGCTACCGACTACGCCACCGAAGCCGCTAGCTATCTATTGTGGGGACTGAGATAAGCTAGGCTGACAACAGAATGTTTTTGTTTTTTGTTGTTGTTTTTTTTTTTGTCGTGTAGCCTCCTGAGAGGCCGAGTGCAGGTCTTTCTAGTCGACGCCCGTGGGCGACCTGCACGTCGAGATGAGAGATGGAATGGATGAAGATGAATGAAACTGGGCAAGGATGTGGAAGGAAGTGGCCGTGGCCTGTTAGAAGGTACCGTCCCAGCATTTGCCTGGTGTTGAAAATTGGGAAACCACGGAAAACCATTTCAAGGACGGCCGACGGTGGGGCTCGAACCCACGCGTCTACCGAGTCAGCAGAGAGCTTGGCCCCATGACCTAACGCTGCGCTTTAGCCAGCGTAGCCACTGCTGTCGGTAACAGAATGCTGATCGTCTCCTAAATGAAGTATATTCTATCATCATTTATTTGGACTTGTCTATTGGTGACCAATGGCATCAGAATGGATTCATTCCCAACTCGAGCACAAACAATGCAGTGGAAGATATTATTGTTAGACTTCAAGAGGCTCTAGGTTCAGGATTGCTTGCTTCAGGTTTATTTATAGATTTAAAAAAGGCTTTCGACACTGTGGATCACTCTCTACTTGTTCATAAATTAGAATCAGCTGGTGTGAGAGGAACTGCACTTCACTGGTTTGTAGATTACCTTAAGGACAGGGAACAATTTGTTAGTTGCATGAATGCTGAGAGTAGTTGCCAAGCAATTACTATTGGGGTGCCACAGGGATCTGTTTTAAGCCCAATATTATTTTTAATATTTATCAACGACATTGGTGGACTAAATTTAAACGGTAAGATATCCCTATTTGCTGATGATACCAATGTATTCTATGTTGGAAAGTCTGTCCATGAACTCGAACAGAAAATGCAGGAAGATGCACATCTGATTCTATCATGGATGCATGAAAACCGTCTAACAGTTATCTTAACTAAAACTAACTATATCGTCTTTCACAAGCCTTCCTACAACCTACCTTTAGACATGCGATTATACTTCCACGACCAATGTCTACCCCGAGTTAAATCTACCAAATTTTTGTGATTAGTCATTGATGAGCTACTCTCTTGGGATGATCATGTCAAAGCTATTGGTGGAGAAATAATTCCAGCTATAGGAGTTCTAAGCCGAGTAAAATACCAAGTTTCTCGAGCACTATTGAAGTCTATTGAACCCTTATTGATCTTCGATAAATAAGTATTCATATTTATTATTATTATTACTACGGCCCAGGCAGCACGTAAGGAAGTCGACTTGGATATTAGGGAGGCCAGCATTTCGTAACGATTGCAACAGAAGTTGAGCCAGTAGCTATTCCTGGGGGACGGCCAGAATTAGTCGAGTTCAAGGCTAAATTGTGCAACTACTGTACCAAAATTGGAGACATAAAGGAAGAATCACGAGGTCTTCTCAACGAACATACGATTGAATCAGCCAATCGCAAGAGACCAAGCCGTGACCACGAGGTGGACGGCGTCAGTAGTAAAAAGCCCGCGGAAGTGTGGATCTAAGGAACCGCCGAACGGATTAATTTCCGCTCGAGTAATTTGAGACGTTGGATTTATTTGGAGAAGAATGACACTAGCTACATCTTTGTGAGACAAAAACTCCGGAAGTTTTTATCCGACTTTGCCCCACTCCACCGCCCTTGTCAGTTTCTCATAAATAGCTTGGCCTGACGCCAATTAAAGTCTATTCTTTTGGAGCCTTCAGAGGCATACTCCACGTCAGTTCGAAGTGTGAATTTTAAAGTCTATTCTTTTGGAGCCTTCAGAGGCATACTCCACGCCAGTTCGAAGTGTGAATTTTAAAGTCTTACCTTGTGGAGCCTTGAGAGGCATACTCCACGTCAGTTTGGTTTGTGATTTTGACGCTCGAATTTATCTAAGTCATTATTCGGTGTAAAATATGATTTTTACGCTCTAAATCAGTGAAGCTAATTATTTTGTGAGCTTTGAGGAACTGAAGTCGCAGCGATCGCAGTATCAAATTTTAAAAAGCTATAATACATTTTATTGTAAAATCAACTTTGTTGTGTGATCTAAATATTTCACGGTAGCGCGTGATGAACAGTAACATTCATTTCAAGACGACGAGTTCAACTTTAAGAGGGAGGTATCGTATCACCCTAATTAGCGCTTACCAGAACCGAAGTCCATAGTACAGACGGAAATACCAGACGAGATAGCGACTGCCAGTGCAGCCAGGATTGTGGACTTGTTAACGAGCCAGTGGCGCGGACTCGACATGTATATTTTCTGTATAAATTGTGTGTATTTTATGTATGTTTTATAGTGCGTGTGTCTGATATAATTAGGGCCAGTCTTCGCTAGTAATCGCAATAGGACAATTGTGGGTGAACTGAGTAGCCTGCAAGCGATTATAGATAGGCAAATATTTAATATTGAACTTTTCTGCCAAGGAGTCCAGACCAAGATGAAGAGCACGTGGTTTGAAGTTGGGATGAGCTTCAAGAAATCAGCACAGACGACTACTATGGAGAGCTAAATTGTCCATAGGGCAATGGGTTGAGGAGGATGTCCTTGGTCTACATGCAGAAGCGGTGATGTACTAAAATTGGATTTATTTCAATTATGTAGTTAGATTTGGCCGGGGAACTTTGTATATAGTCATGTTTTTCTTTCTTGTTGTTTTAGAGTTTTTCTTGTACCGACACTATTTGTTTAAATGTCCGTTGGCGCGTGGCCAAAGTGTTTGTTGATATTTTGTTTCTTTCTTGAGTCAAGTGTAATGTACGCGGCGTGCGTGCGTGATTTTATCCTTGCAATTGCGGAACCCGTTACATTCGATAAATGGTGCTTTATTAACGTTAATATTTGAAATAGGAATGGGAGGAAATGAGTGTAAAACATTTTGCTGAACAGGTTATTATTCATGTTAGGGTAGCCGAGTGCACCAACTTAAAAGTAATTGTAGAACACCTTCGTTCTAATTTTGATAGATTTTCTTGAGTCCTTTTCAGGTGACTAGTCACGGCATAAAACGATGGCGCCAGCATGTGGATATTATTTGTGTATTTTATTTCAGGGTCTGTCAAAACCCATACGTGTGATTCAGTGTGTGTTGATGTGTCTAATGTGTGTTGATTCTACGTGAGGAGGGGGTAGTTGTCCTACCGCCCTTATATATTTTGCTGCTATTGTATTTTTAGATGGAAAGACAGAGTGCTCTTGGGAGACTGCTGATTCTTGTCCATATGGTTATTCTGACACACACATGTATTATTGTGCTTTGGGGCACATTTCTTCGAGGTTCGACCCCATGTTCTGGGAGGTCGAGGTATTTTGACACGTGGGTTGACAGACATGCAGTGTTCCACAAACCGCCCGTTTTGCCTGTGACTTATTTTGATAGGCAGTCCTTGTGTCCGACTGATCCCTGTAAGCTTTCATATAGCAAACCTGTTCATTGTGATGGTTAATTTTTAAGCCATAATTAATTGGGGAGTTCGCCATGTTTGTAACGGATTGTTGTACCTTGTATGGATAAAATATTGTGATTAACGTAAATGTTGGCTGTTTGCCTATTGCTTTGTTGATGACTCAATTCATGTAATTTTGTGTGTCACACCCGTGTGGTGTAGTGGTAGAGTATTTGTAAATTTTGACAGCGGTCATTTGAGTATTTTTCTATTGGTCACGTGTTAATGTACTTGTGTTGATTTGTGTGAGAAGACCTAAGTTTTTAGGCAGTAAATGTTGCTACGGCAATCTAAGTCCAATTTCACACGGAAATTTTGTGTTTGTTTATAGTAGATTTAGGAAGTGTCGGTTTAATTTAAGTAGTGTAGTTGTGTTCCCCCGTGTCGGTCTAGCTCTAGGAAATGCGGATTCGGTGTTTGAAGGGTCATTCCGGATGATAACGAATCACGCATTCAAAGTACACATCGTGATGCATGTAGAACGGCATACGCATTTATATGGTCACTTATATGGTCACTTTTGTATCTTTTATTTAAGGACACTTGGTCCAAGTAATTAATCTCTCCAGAGATATCGCCTAGTTTTGGCATTTTTATTAAATGGGAGTCAGTTGGGAGATTTTGTTGTTAATTGTTTATGTGTAAATATGGTGATTTGTTATTAAATTCAGTTGTTTTTTTTAACCCTGGCTTCACTCTTTCCTGCATGTCATTTTGTTATATGTTACCCTGCAAGTTAATGAAGCGCCCTGACAGCAACTTACGAATATGACCCGTTACCCCCCGAATCTGAGTCTCATATGCTTCTTTGCAAGGGTTCATAAAACAAAAATGGCTGCCCAAGTGGGGATTGTTGTTGTTGTTGCTTCGCTGATCTCATATTTATTTCGTTGAGAAATGATGCCAGGTCAAGCGGACATGTAAATTCAGTAAATGGAGGCGATGTTGTACCGCCATGTGCATTAGTAAAATCACTGAGTTCCTAAAGTTAGAAATATTGAACAAGGTTAGAATTTGATTTGGTATTTGTTATAAACTTGTTCTGGCGCCCACATTAAAATTAGAAATTTGCATTATTAATGAACTCAGTCAAGCAGGAAGATGTTGCCATATATTTGACATTTAATTGACTTCGGTTAATTGGTGTTTCGTAAATTCTGTTGGTTAGGAATTTAAAAGCAGATCACTAGGGGTTATTTTATTGTTTGGGAATAGGTGTCATTGTATTCAGTAAATTTTGTTACTGAAATTTTCATTAAATTAGAGCCAGTAATATTTAAATGTGTGACATGTATGTGCGTATAGGGCTGAAACCTTAGCCCATAACCCTGTTTTTCTCTGAATATATTTTTGTGTGTGATATGGCGCTTGTTGATGAGATAAAGGCATTGTTAGAACAGATGTCGATCCAAATGTCCGCGAAAACGGAAGAACAGTTAGTGCAGATGTCCGTAAAGACGGAAGAACAATTAGTGCAGATGTCCGTAAAGACGGAAGAACAATTAGATAAACAATTAAAGAACTGTGAAAAACAATTAGAACAGATGTCGATCCAAATGTCCGCGAAAACGGAAGAACAATTAAAAGAACAATTAGAAGCTCAGCGGGAGCGTAGTGAAAAACAATTACTTGATATGAGCGGTAACATTTCGGTCCAGTTAGAAGTCCAGAAATTAGACACTGACAAACAACTCAATGAACTTAACCACAAATTGTCACAACAGGCGGTAACACAAACCGAACAGTTAGGAAAAATCACAAATGATATTAACCAGAGCGTTCAAAAAGTAGAGAAATTGGCAGGCGAGGTTGCGGAAAACAACATCAGACAGTTAGGCGAAATGAAGAAATTGGAGGCAAAATTTGATAACAAATTAATGCAATTTGACGAGATGGTGGCGGATAAACTTAAGCAGATAGAGGCAGCATGTGTCAGTAACACCGCGGGAGTGAAGAAGACCCAAGAGAAACTACAACAGCAAATTAATTCGGTAGATAACAACGTGCTGGAATTAATAAAGGAAATAGATAAAGTCGAAGTTAAGGCTGAAACTGAGCGGATACACTTGCGGGAAAATTTAGAGGAGCAATTAGGCAGAACACAAGAGATCATAAGGAAAGAGATGGAAGGCCAGCTAACAAACACACAAGAGGTCATAAGACAAGAAGTAGGGGAGCAGCTCGTCAAAACTCAGGATAATTTGGAAGAACAACTAGTGAAAACGCAGGAACGGATACGTGAAGAGCTAGAGAAAAATCAGGAGAGGAACGAGGAGAAAATAAATAGCTTAAAAAGTAGGATCCGGCGAGATTGGGACCAGCAGGCTCAGGCGAATAAGGAAGACAGGCTGGCAGTTTTAAAGCGAATGCAGGCACTGGAGGAAAATATGAAGTCGAAATTGCAGGAACACTCAGAATTAATCATAAAAAACGAGATTAGATCGTTAGAGAATGCGACATTATTTTCAAATGAAAATATTCCGGAAAAGCAAACAAGTATTGGAAGTCCGGCAGGTTCGAAGTTGGCTGAGGACACGAGTCGAGGTCAAAGTCCCAGACTAACGACTAATGCATTCCAGCAGTACAGGGGGGAGACTTCAACTCCGCAACCGAACTTGGCACCAGCCCAAGTCATCCAAGTCATTCGGGGTAATGATTTTAAGCCCGATAAGTTCAAAGAAAATTCAGGAACCACTCCCAAAGCATTTCTACGGCAATTAACGGATTACTTTAATGACCAACACATCGGCCCGGAGAAACAATTAAGACTGGTGGAGAAATTTTTAGAAGGACCTAGCCTGACCTGGTTCTTAAGTTTCAAGTACACATTTACAGACATGGATCAATTCCGCGAGGCGTTTTTGAAGAAGTTTTGGAGTCCTTCGTTACAACAGGGGTTAAGAATGGACCTGTACACACGCAAATACCATAGTACCCATCCAACCCGTTTTTCAGAATTCTTTAGTCAGCAATTGGTAAAATTCAGGGATTTTGATGACCCGCCTAGCGAGCCGAATATGGTTCTAACCATCGGGAAACAACTCCCAATGCATATCCAACAATTGCTAGTCGCAGGAAACATTCAGACCGCAGTCCAAGCAGAAGAATTACTCAGACACTTAGATGAGACGAGTATGGTGAGCCCACAGACAGGAAGAAGGAATTTGGAATGTGTAAACACGGCAGAGGTAGTTCAGGGACCCCAAAATAACCACGGCCAGGGAAACCAAAGTAAGACACAGTCCACGGGAACACAGTTCACGCCAAGAAGACAAGATTTTGACGGCCGAAACCAGTTCCATCACAACAATCATAACTATCAGAATAACCGCGGGAGATATCATCAGAATAACCAGAATCAAAATAATCAGTGGACGTACCAGCGGGAGTACACAAATTGGAGGGGAAACCAGAGACAAGGTAGACCCTACCAAAGAAATGGAGATGGTAGATGGAGTAACGGCAGGGACTATCGCCAAGAAAACAGAGGAGAATATAGGAATAACTGGGACGAGCGATATATTGAATCCCGTAAATACCTGGATCAATTAAGTGAAGAAGCGGAGAAGGAAAAGTGGGGGCGTGCCATGGCGAACAGACAGAGCCCAGACAATCATCAAGGAGAGGGGGCAGAGAGTTTACTGAGGCAACAGGAGCGACAGAATGATAACCGGCGAAACACATCTAATGGGGCCCGGGATAAAAAAAAAAACAAATGAATTGAAAGGAGATAGGCTAGAAACGGAGATCGCCAGGGAGCAAGAAGAGATGATAGTGGCCAACATAGAAGAGTGGGTAGCATTCCCAGACGACTGCCTGGAGGAAGTGGTGAAGAACCGTGAAAACGTTATCAGACAGCTACCAATTATTTACGCGCATATTGGAGGTATGAGGGTGAGATGTTTGATTGATACAGGTAGCCAGGTGAGCTTGGTCACTGAAATTTTGATAAAAGAAATAGCAAGAAAACAGACTGTTCCTATTATGCCGGTACCGCTAATGAAAGTCAGAGGTGTCATTCCTGACAAAACTATGAATTGTAAGCAGCAAGCATTCCTAGATCTGGAAATATTGAACCATACTTTTTCACAAACATTCATTGTTATTCCAAAGATGAACTACAATATAATTTTAGGAGCCAACTTCATCTGCGATTTTCATGCTGTAATTGATTTACATAACAACACCGTAAGCTTCAAACAAGTAGAAGGATTGGATCATGTGGGTTTAAATATGGAAGAGAATCCGCTGGAGAGAGAGGCCAACACTTGGGTTGTTGAGGAATGCACTAATGAGGCCGGAGATAAGATCTTGAGGGGAGAGCAAGTCAACCAGACAGCAGTGCTAGAAATGGACAGCCGAGATATTTCGCAGGAACTTTGGGTGCATTTGGCGGAAGAAGAAATGGGCGGAACCAAATTCGAAATTTTACTTCAGGAGCGACTTAAGGAAGCCATCGTAGGGGAATCTGATAGAAGAAGATTGGAAGAAATTTTAAGACTACATAAAGAAGCTTTTGACACCGTACCTGGGAAAGTTTTGAATTTTCAATATGCTATGCAGGTGACAGATTGGACCCCATTTAAAAGTAAATTGTACCCGATCCCAGAGAAGCATTTTTCTCAGGTGAAGGACATTATTACTAACTTATTAGATTCTGGCATGATAAGGAAAGCTGCAACTCCTTACCTGAACGCAATATTGGCTGTGACCAAGCCAAACGGATCAATTAGGCTATGCCTAGACGCGCGAGTTTTAAATAGTAAACTGCTAGTTGAGCACGACCAAGCACCGAGGATCAAAGATGTTTTGAAAGGCTTCCGTGGGAAGAAGATATACTCAAGTGTTGATTTGACGAATAGTTTCCACCATCTTGAACTTGAAGAAAAATCTCAACTGTTGACGGGATTTTTATTCGACAATCAAAGTTATATCTGGTGTCGAATGCCCTTTGGCGTGAAAACCGCGGGATGTGCACTCATTAGAGCACTCGACAGAAATCTGACTGAGGAGGTCAAGAACTTCACCACGAGATATGTTGATGACATATTAATCGCTTCTGAGACAATGGAAGAACACTTGATAAATTTAAATAAACTGTTGGACAACCTGAGAACCATGAACTTCAAGATCAACTTAAAAAAGTCACACTTTTGCCAGAGCGAAATTTTATATTTGGGACATATAATTGATGTCGAGGGCGTGCGGCCTAATCCAGCCAAGATTGATGCTATTAAGAAATTTCCCACACCTACCAAAGTGAAACATGTTAGAGCATTTTTGGGAGTGACAGGTTTCTTCAAAGAAAATTGCCCTGGTTACACAGAAACAGTAGCGCCTATGCAGGAGATGTTGAAGAAAGCGAATCGATGGTCGTGGAACGAGGAGTGCGACAGGTCTTTTAAAGCAACGAAGGATTTATTGGAAAACTGTGTGAAACTTGGATATCCGGATTTTGAGAAACAATTTATCATTCAAGCAGATGCTTCGTTAATTGGGATTGGTGCTATGCTGTACCAAGAGGACGCTGAAGAACCCAAGAAGAAATCCTATTTGGCATTCACGAGTCGTAAATTACGGAAACATGAGAGAAACTACACAGTTACGGAACTTGAGCTACTAGCAATTCTATATTCTCTACAACAGTGGCGCAAGATGATCTATGGTTATTCCATCATTGTTAGAACCGACCACCATGCACTGACATTTTTATTTAAGACAACAATAGCAAGTGAGAGAGTAACGCGCTGGTCCATCTACATACAGCAGTTTGACATCACAATAGAGCACTGTCCTGGGAAATTGAACGTCATACCAGATGCCTTGAGTAGAAACCCTGAGGGCGGAAACGAAGTAACAGCGGAAGTTCACAATATTACCTTGACACCTAAGGCTCGTGAGTTTTTGGCAAGATTGAAGGATATTCGGAAGGAGCAAGAAGCTGACCCATGGATGATGATGATGATAAAATTCTATAGGAAGGAGTTACAACCAAATTCACCAGAGTACCGGGAAGCTAGTGCTAAACAAGCGAGATTTCACTACTTGAATAACTTGTTACATAAGTACGTGGATGAGCATCATACTAAACTGCGGATCTTAGTTCCAGCATCACTACAGAGGGGATTAACTTGGCATGTTCACGAGAGCCTAGCACATATCGGCACGGATAAGACTGAAGCTACGATAGGGGAGACCTTTACTTGGCCCAAGATGAGATTCACCATTGTTGAAGTAATTAGAACGTGTGACGCTTGTCAGCGCACAAAGCCGAACAACTTTATTCTGAAACAACCTCCAATACCACTATTACCGCAGAAACCATGCGAGATGCTCGCGATTGATTGCTTTGGTCCTTTAGTAAAAGGAAAGCGTGGATGCCGACACCTCCTGGTGTGTGTCGATGTATTTTCGAAGATGGTCGTGCTATGTCCTATTCAGAAGACGACATCGAGACAAATCCTCAGTAGAATTAAGAACAAAGTCATTCCGATGCTTGGGAAGCCGGAATCCATTCTATCAGATCACGGTACCTATTTCACAAGCAATGTTTTTAGGCAAGGTTTGGAGAGCCTAGGAATAAAACACATATTTTCAAGTATTCGTCATCCTTGTGGAAATCCGAGCGAAAGAACAATTCGCTGTGTCCATAAATACTACAGAGTAATGATTCCTAACGAACACAATAAATGGGTAGACAAAGTAGGGA
Source organism: Meconema thalassinum (assembly GCA_946902985.2). Lineage (NCBI taxonomy): Eukaryota > Metazoa > Arthropoda > Insecta > Orthoptera > Tettigoniidae > Meconema > Meconema thalassinum. The sequence goes on along the minus strand of OX336400.1, from coordinate 82,657,945 downwards.
AAATTGAGATGTGCATGAACACTACTAAGCACGAGTCGACGGGTCAAGTCCCACTGATTGTACACCACAACAGGTTGCCGGAAAGAACTTGGGATAAGATCATTCCTTGCCCAAGGGATCCATTATTAGCGCATGATTTGCGAATCCAGCGAACGAGGGAGCACATGAGGAACCAAGCGGACCGAAGGCTGAGACGGTACCGAGGAAAGAAGTTTCACCGAGAGTTACAAGAGCAAGAATTAGTGCTGGTTCGTAGACCACCGATCTCCGACCCTAAGAACAAAGTCTTCGCCAAGTTCTGTCCAAGGTTCATTGGTCCGTTCCGGGTAATTAAGAATCTGGGTAACAATGCCTACAGATTAGAAGAAGTGAGCACTGGTGCAAAATCTGTTTTTAATAGTGCCAATTTGAAACCGTACTACAGAAGGGAACCATTTGATGAGTAGGAAAGATGATATGTGCAGAATCTGTATTGCAAAATTTTATTTTTGAAAACAAACACTCAAATTCACGGGGAGCACCTGAGTACGCACTTTGTTTGTAAACAACGAGCAGCTGAGACGACGGGAGTGGCAACTACTTGAGGAGAAGGGGAAACCTAGTGAAAATATGAATGACATTCCAGCGAGAAGGGAGCACACTAATTGAGTCAGAGGGGCATACACTCGAGCAGCGGAGTGAGATTTAAAGAGATGTGTTGTTACTACAGTGGATTTTGTTTTTGAAATCCAAACCAATAAATTGTTTCGAATTTCAAAACCTTGCTGAGGACAAATGAACCCTTATTGATCTTCGATAAATAAGTATTCATATTTATTATTATTATTACTACGGCCCAGGCAGCACGTAAGGAAGTCGACTTGGATATTAGGGAGGCCAGCATTTCGTAACGATTGCAACAGAAGTTGAGCCAGTAGCTATTCCTGGGGGACGGCCAGAATTAGTCGAGTTCAAGGCTAAATTGTGCAACTACTGTACCAAAATTGGAGACATAAAGGAAGAATCACGAGGTCTTCTCAACGAACATACGATTGAATCAGCCAATCGCAAGAGACCAAGCCGTGACCACGAGGTGGACGGCGTCAGTAGTAAAAAGCCCGCGGAAGTGTGGATCTAAGGAACCGCCGAACGGATTAATTTCCGCTCGAGTAATTTGAGACGTTGGATTTATTTGGAGAAGAATGACACTAGCTACATCTTTGTGAGACAAAAACTCCGGAAGTTTTTATCCGACTTTGCCCCACTCCACCGCCCTTGTCAGTTTCTCATAAATAGCTTGGCCTGACGCCAATTAAAGTCTATTCTTTTGGAGCCTTCAGAGGCATACTCCACGTCAGTTCGAAGTGTGAATTTTAAAGTCTATTCTTTTGGAGCCTTCAGAGGCATACTCCACGCCAGTTCGAAGTGTGAATTTTAAAGTCTTACCTTGTGGAGCCTTGAGAGGCATACTCCACGTCAGTTTGGTTTGTGATTTTGACGCTCGAATTTATCTAAGTCATTATTCGGTGTAAAATATGATTTTTACGCTCTAAATCAGTGAAGCTAATTATTTTGTGAGCTTTGAGGAACTGAAGTCGCAGCGATCGCAGTATCAAATTTTAAAAAGCTATAATACATTTTATTGTAAAATCAACTTTGTTGTGTGATCTAAATATTTCACGGTAGCGCGTGATGAACAGTAACATTCATTTCAAGACGACGAGTTCAACTTTAAGAGGGAGGTATCGTATCACCCTAATTAGCGCTTACCAGAACCGAAGTCCATAGTACAGACGGAAATACCAGACGAGATAGCGACTGCCAGTGCAGCCAGGATTGTGGACTTGTTAACGAGCCAGTGGCGCGGACTCGACATGTATATTTTCTGTATAAATTGTGTGTATTTTATGTATGTTTTATAGTGCGTGTGTCTGATATAATTAGGGCCAGTCTTCGCTAGTAATCGCAATAGGACAATTGTGGGTGAACTGAGTAGCCTGCAAGCGATTATAGATAGGCAAATATTTAATATTGAACTTTTCTGCCAAGGAGTCCAGACCAAGATGAAGAGCACGTGGTTTGAAGTTGGGATGAGCTTCAAGAAATCAGCACAGATGACTACTATGGAGAGCTAAATTGTCCATAGGGCAATGGGTTGAGGAGGATGTCCTTGGTCTACATGCAGAAGCGGTGATGTACTAAAATTGGATTTATTTCAATTATGTAGTTAGATTTGGCCGGGGAACTTTGTATATAGTCATGTTTTTCTTTCTTGTTGTTTTAGAGTTTTTCTTGTACCGACACTATTTGTTTAAATGTCCGTTGGCGCGTGGCCAAAGTGTTTGTTGATATTTTGCTTCTTTCTTGAGTCAAGTGTAATGTACGCGGCGTGCGTGCGTGATTTTATCCTTGCAATTGCGGAACCCGTTACATTCGATAAATGGTGCTTTATTAACGTTAATATTTGAAATAGGAATGGGAGGAAATGAGTGTAAAACATTTTGCTGAACAGGTTATTATTCATGTTAGGGTAGCCGAGTGCACCAACTTAAAAGTAATTGTAGAACACCTTCGTTCTAATTTTGATAGATTTTCTTGAGTCCTTTTCAGGTGACTAGTCACGGCATAAAACGATGGCGCCAGCATGTGGATATTATTTGTGTATTTTATTTCAGGGTCTGTCAAAACCCATACGTGTGATTCAGTGTGTGTTGATGTGTCTAATGTGTGTTGATTCTACGTGAGGAGGGGGTAGTTGTCCTACCGCCCTTATATATTTTGCTGCTATTGTATTTTTAGATGGAAAGACAGAGTGCTCTTGGGAGACTGCTGATTCTTGTCCATATGGTTATTCTGACACACACATGTATTATTGTGCTTTGGGGCACATTTCTTCGAGGTTCGACCCCATGTTCTGGGAGGTCGAGGTATTTTGACACGTGGGTTGACAGACATGCAGTGTTCCACAAACCGCCCGTTTTGCCTGTGACTTATTTTGATAGGCAGTCCTTGTGTCCGACTGATCCCTGTAAGCTTTCATATAGCAAACCTGTTCATTGTGATGGTTAATTTTTAAGCCATAATTAATTGGGGAGTTCGCCATGTTTGTAACGGATTGTTGTACCTTGTATGGATAAAATATTGTGATTAACGTAAATGTTGGCTGTTTGCCTATTGCTTTGTTGATGACTCAATTCATGTAATTTTGTGTGTCACACCCGTGTGGTGTAGTGGTAGAGTATTTGTAAATTTTGACAGCGGTCATTTGAGTATTTTTCTATTGGTCACGTGTTAATGTACTTGTGTTGATTTGTGTGAGAAGACCTAAGTTTTTAGGCAGTAAATGTTGCTACGGCAATCTAAGTCCAATTTCACACGGAAATTTTGTGTTTGTTTATAGTAGATTTAGGAAGTGTCGGTTTAATTTAAGTAGTGTAGTTGTGTTCCCCCGTGTCGGTCTAGCTCTAGGAAATGCGGATTCGGTGTTTGAAGGGTCATTCCGGATGATAACGAATCACGCATTCAAAGTACACATCGTGATGCATGTAGAACGGCATACGCATTTATATGGTCACTTATATGGTCACTTTTGTATCTTTTATTTAAGGACACTTGGTCCAAGTAATTAATCTCTCCAGAGATATCGCCTAGTTTTGGCATTTTTATTAAATGGGAGTCAGTTGGGAGATTTTGTTGTTAATTGTTTATGTGTAAATATGGTGATTTGTTATTAAATTCAGTTGTTTTTTTTAACCCTGGCTTCACTCTTTCCTGCATGTCATTTTGTTATATGTTACCCTGCAAGTTAATGAAGCGCCCTGACAGCAACTTACGAATATGACCCGTTACGCCCCGAATCTGAGTCTCATATGCTTCTTTGCAAGGGTTCACTATATATCACGTACTTATTGAAAGTCACATTGCATACATGATTCACATTTGGGCTAGTTGCAGCAAAGGATTATTCAATAAAATTAATATATTACATAAAAGAGCTTTGAAAATACTTTTCAATCTTCCCATGTTAACACCTACAATTCAATTATACCAACAATGTAATGTCCTATAACTATATTGTCTCCGTCAAAGAGCCTCAGTAATAATGATATATAAAATTAAACATAAAATGACCAATTCAAATTTCATACTCACAACCAATTCAGATACTCACTCACACATCACCAGAAATGCAAGCAATATCCACTATCTTATATATAAAAGTGAAAGTATGTATGTATGTATGTATGTATGTATCTATGTATGTATGTATGTATGTATGTATGTATGTATGTATGTGGGTGGGTTGGTTCCGTATACAAATCCACACCGTTCCACCAATCTCAACCAAATTTTGCATACACATAGTTTAGGACCCAGAAGGAACCGCTGGCTACATGAATTTTCGATAGTCTTTCTCATTCTTCTGATTTCGGCCCTTTTGCACTAAAGCACAGGCTAATCAAATCATAAAATATACTCATGAAGGAATGGCAAGGCAGATAGTTTCCATGGCAACATAGCTCAAGTCGAGACACGGCCGACTGGATGCCAGTTGCGCTCTGCACTACCGGTATAGAAAATGAGGATCTTTACTTGAAATACCGTTAGTTACTCAACTACTCACACAGCACTGTCAACCGAGTTTAGCATAACAAAGACTGGACACTATCTTCTACTATATATTTTTCAAATACCACTCACTCACTGACTCATTCATTCATCACGAAATCTCAGAAACCACCGAACGGATTGGAATGAAATTTGGTATGCAGCTACCCTAAGGGCCGCAAATGCCCACTAAGAGAGGGTTTTTTGATATTCAGGTTCTAAAAGGGTGTTAAATGGGGTAGACCTGCATTTCATTGAATAGCAATATCTCCCGATTGGTTTCATTGGGGAATGTGATATTCGGCACATAAACTCATCATTAAAAATAAGAAGACACGAGTCTGAGGGTTTTTCGATGTGGTGTATATTACGGAGCGTGTATCTCTTAAACGACATAGGCGAGGAGTTTGAAACTCAGCGGGAAAAAATCAGCATAAAAATAAGTAAATATGTGTTTCACCGTTTTATTATAAATACAATTTGAGGGGCCCATGGGGAGGGGTGAAATTCTTGGGGTGGGGGAGAGAAACAGGAAAGAAAGTGTCCTAACTGATTGATTGACTGACTCACTCATCAAACTCAGGGGGATAAAACTGCTTTAAAGTAAGTAAATAGCTGTTCGACAGTTTTTTTTCATAAATCAAATTTAAGGGGTTCATGGGGAGGGGTGAAATTCTGAAAAAAGAAAATGTCCTGACTCACTCACTCACTCACTCACTCATCATCGCCCAGCCAAAATTATTGAAGTTAGAAACATGACAGTTTGGGAATATGTTCATTGTATGTCAAAACCGTCTACTAAGGGAGGATTTTCGGATATTCAGGTTATAAAGGGGTCTTAAGGGGGTTAAACCTGCATTTCATTGAATAACAATATCTCCCGATTGGTTTCATTGGGGAATGTGATACACGGCACATAAACTCATCATTAAAAAGTAAGAAGACACGTGTCTGAGGGTTTTTCGATGAGGTGTATATTATGAGGTGAAAGGGGTGAAAAGTAGGGATTGAAAGATTCCTAACGCAGCGTGTATCTCTTAAACGACATAGGCGAGAAGTTTGAAACTCCGCGGAAAAAAATCAGCATAAAAATAAGTAAATATGTGATTGACCGTTTTTTTTTCATAAATCCAATTTAAGGGGCCCATGGGGAGGGATGAAATTCTGGGGGGGGGGGAACAGGAAAGAAAGTGTCCTAACTGATTGACTGACTCACTCATCGAACTCAGGGGGAAAAAACTGCTTTAAAGTAAGTAATTAGCTGTTCGACAGTTTTTTTGATCAATCAAATTGAAGAGGTTCATCGGGAGGGGTGAAATTCTGAAGGAAAAAAATTAAAGAAAATGTCCTGACTCATTCACTCACTCATCATCGTCCAGCCAAAAATATTGAAGTTGGAAACATGGCATTTTGGGGATAATATGTTCGTTGTATATCAAAACCGTACACTAAGGGAGGATTTTTGGATATTCAGGCTCTAAAGGGGTCTTAAGGGGTTAAACCTGCATTTCATTGAATAACAATATCTCACGAGTGGTTTCATTGGGGAATGTGATACACGGCACATAAACTCATCATTAAAAAGTAAGAAGACACGTGTCTGAGAGTTTTTCGATGTGGTGTATATTATGAGGTGAAAGGGGTGAAAAGTAGGGATTGAAAGATTCCTAACGGAGCGTGTATCTCTTAAACGACATAGGCGAGAAATTTGAAACTGAGCAAAAAAAGAAATCAGCTAAAAAAATATGTAAATCGGTGTTCGACAGTTTTTTTTTTCAATAATTAATTTAAGGGGCCAATGGGGTGGGGTGAAATTCGGGGGGGGGGGGAAGGAGAGAAAGTGTCCTAACTGACTGACTAACTCACTCACTCACTCATCAAACTCAGGGGGAAAAGACAGCTGAAAAATAAGTTAATAGGTGTTCAAGCGTTTTTTCATCAATCCAATTTAAGGGGCCCATGGGGAGGGGTGAAATTCTGGTAAAAGTAATTGAAAGAAAATGTCCTGTCTGACTCACTCACTCATCACGCCCAGCGAAAACTATTAAAGTTGGAAACATGAAATTTTGGGAATATGTTCGCTGTATGTCGAAAACGTCAACTAAGGAATGATTTTTGTTTATTCGGGTTTTAAAGAGGTGTTAAGGGGGTAGACGTGCATTTCAATGAATAACGATAACTCATGCGTTGTTTCTTTGGGGATGTGATATTCGGTATATAAACTAATCATTAAAAATAATCAGACATATGTCTAAGGGTTTATCGATGTGGTGTATATTATGAGGTGAAAGGGGTGAAAATTGGGGGTTGAGGGATTCTTAACGGAGCGTGTATCTTTTAAACGACATAGGCGAGAAGTTTGAAATTCGGCGGGAAGAAACAGCTTAAAATAAAAGTAAATAGGTGTTCGACCGTTTTTTCATAAATCCAATTTAAGGGGCCCTTGGAGAGGGGTGAAATTCTGGGGGAAAAAACAGGAAAGAAAGTGTCCTAACTGATTGACTCACTTACTCACTCATCAAACTCAGGGGGAAAACAGCTTTAAATAAGTAAATAGGTGTTCGACCGTTTGTTTCATAAATCTAATTTAAGGGGTTCATGGGGAGCGGTGAAATTATCAAAAATAAATGAAAGAAAATGTCCTGACTGACTCACTCACTCACTCATCATCGTCCAGCCAAAATTACTGAAGTTAGAAACATGAAATTTTGGGGATATGTTCGTTTTATGTCGAAAACGTCCACTAAGGACAGAGTTTTGAATATTCAGGTTCTAAATAGGTGTTTAGGGGGAAAACGTGCATTTCATTGAATAACAATATCTCACGAGTGGTTTCATTTGGGGATGTGATACTTGGCATATATACTAATCATCAAAAATAAGCTGACACATGTCTAATGGTTGTTCGATATAGTTATAGTATGAGGTGAAAGGGATGAAAAGTGGGGGTTGAAAGATTCTTAACGGAGCGTGTATCTCTTAAACGACATAGGCGAGGAGTTTGAAACTCGGAGGAAATCAATCAGCTTATAAATAAATAAATAAATAAAATAAGTAGGTGTTCGACCGTTTTTTCATAAATCAAATTTAAGGGGCCTATGGGGAGGGGTGAAATTCTGGAAGAAAAACGTCCACTAAGGAAGGATTTTTGGATGTTCACTCTCATCGACCAACCAAAACTATTAAAGTTAGAAGAATGATATTTTGGGGATATGTTTGTTGTTTGTCGAAAACGTCTACTAAGGAGGGATTTTTGGATATTCAGGTTCTAAAGGGGTGTTAACGGGGTTAAACCTGCATTTCATTGAATAACAATATGACACGACTATGACGCGAGCGAAGCGAGGCTAAAAATGAGATGGTGTGTGTCTGTGTATTACTCAATCACGCAAGTACCACTGGTCCGATTTACATGAATTTTACATGGAAGTAGCTGATTTACCTGGTTAACATATAGGTTACTTTTGATTTCAATACTTTGCTCTATTTAAAGATGGCGACCATTTTAGTGACGTCACTACACCCTTTGGTTTAAAACTTTCATATTTCCATTTCAAATAAAAAAAGAACGCTAAGAAATAGCAAACATTTGATGGTATATACGAGGTTTAAAATTACATTTTCTATCCGAAAGGTATCTCCAACCGTTAGCGAGTAAAACCTAAATTTGTGCTGTTAACACGGTCAACGCCCTGCTGTGTAGTTGGACAAAATGTTCCATCCTTAATCTCCCTCTGCGCAGCACCTCGCCTATCCCCTGTTTTAACTGTCACCTTTTCATTTTAATTTATTTATGACGCGTAGCGAAGCACGGGTACTTCAGCTAGTAATGTAATAAATACCAGCAGGTTTGGAAATAATTCACTATGGCATTACTCATCATTTAAATATAATAGACTGCCTGATGGCCTGAAAAATATCTCCTCACTGAGAACTTTCAGGAAAGAACTGTTTATAAATTCTTAATGGATTCAACAATGTAACTTACATGTAATTACTAAAATACCATTGTTACCTTGATGTACTGCACTATCACGAGCCTCGGCTCAGGTGCCCCTTATGAGATAATAAATAAAAAATAAAAAATAGTAGCTTGAACAATTAATTGAGCATTCCACACCTTCAAGAATTCTACGTGCCACCCCCTAGTGGCACTTACGTTTTCTGGATTACGGTGGGCGAAAAGCACAAACACAATTGTTCCTTTAACGAAATATAATTTATTACAGGCCTACGAACATACACAGTGCACACACATACACACACACTGAGTCTAACTTCAGAAAACACTACTGGTCTCTATTAGTTTCCACATGTATGTTCTCTCTGTCCGTGAGGCGTTACAGTGTTTCAGCTTACACTCACACGTACAGTCTACACAGGTTCTCTACAGCCTTGTCCCTGCCACTACACTTACTTCCAGAGTCCTCTTGCTGCTCCTTGTGCGCTGTTGCTCGTCCCGTGTCGATCCCACGATCACGACTTCCACGAAGCACCGCGACACTTCCAAGCACTAACAGTCCTGACTCAAAGTTGCACCCTGGCAGACAGGCTTACACTCTGTTACCGTAGACGTCCAGTAATAATCACTGTACTGCTGCGCACTCACTCACTCGGCCACACTTCAATACACCCTAGCACTGACCAATACTGTCCAATACACCCAAATACACTGCAATACACACTCTGCCTCCTCGCCGCGGCTCGCTGGTTTATATGGGATCAGTCCCTGGCCTGGAAAGTTCCAAATGTCACAACCCATTGCCGCATTGAGTCTGTTCTGGCTGGTTCGACATCCAGAATTTTCGCGTATTCTCTGGCCGGCTCGCACTGACTCACGGGTGCTTTGTTAATGTATGGCCGTGGGAGGAACCGAGAGGGTGGGGGCACTCTCTCTCTCTCCCTGCGGGGTTCGTCCAAGGCCACTAGACTGTCACACTGCCTCTCCCCCCGGGAGCCTCCTGCTGGCCCGCGGCAACACGCAACACTATTTTCACGGCCTCTTTGATAATCCGAGGGGCTGACATCAGAGCCGTAGTTTCAATTATTATTATTATGGGTCATCCTCTTCGATGTATGGTTGCTGGTGTAGTCACGTCCTAGTTCGTGAACCATAGGCAACGGCTAAGTGGCCTAGTAGGCTTAAGTGGTCCTGATAGTCGGGATGCCAGTTACTTTTGAATAGGCGCGGGCATCTTGGCCATATTCTGAGTCGTGGCCCTCCTTATGCTCAGGTGATTAGGACTACCCAATTCACTTGTTTGTTCACTGAGGTGAAACTTAGGGGCCCTGTGTAAGTAAGGCTAGCGACCTGCTGCACTTGTACTTTCTCAACCTGTTAACAATGTATAAATGTGGCTTTGGACCTATGCGAGTGATGGAGTCCCATTCACATGTGACATATCAAATTGGTTGATTGGTTCCTTAGTTTAGGGGCTGTGACAACGCGGTCATGTAGTCCCGTATACTTTGGGTGTGTGTAGAATCTGTCTGATAACCAGTGTTAATTGTGATGACTGTATTAGTGTGTGCTATCTGCTTTTAATTCAAGTAAGGACGGCAGACTATAATTTCAAGTAGTTCCTACTTTTGCTACCAAATGCTAACGTCCACGACACCTAGCTTGTGGACTTGGCTACTAGATGTCATCGCAGTCAGCACCTGGTGGCGAACGTTGGAACTAATAGAGCGTTATCAATTCTAACCTACAATTTTTGGCTTCAGGCAAGTGTAGTTAGTGGAAGGTTCTTTTTCATGCTATAAATCTATGACATGGGACCGCCGGCTTTACGTCCCTCCGAAGGAGGGCATACTGATGGGTTTTTAACGCAATGAAAATTCTGACGGCTTCGGCCGGGTTTGAACCCGCGACCTTGGGCATTGAAACTCAGCATGCTACCAACTACGCCACTGAAGCCACCTGACAGATCAGGCACTTCTTGGAAACGAACAGGCAATCGAACTGGCATTCAATGAGGCGCTGTTAACATCGAAAGAGGTTATGGGACGAAGAAAGTAGAACTAGCTGAGTCAGCAAGTAGGATGGGATTGAATATTCTAGGCCTCTAGGGATAAGTGACGTTCAGATAAAGGGAGACAGAGAGTAGGGAGGTGTACCTGTCAGGTGTAAAACAAGGCAGGACAAAGTGAGGAGTAGGGCAGTATGCCAAGAGAACCTTAGAACGTAACATAGTTTCTGTGAGATACGTAAATGAACGATTAATGTGGATAGATTCGGAAATGTCAGGAACTCGTGCCAGGATTGTTTCAGTGTACGCTCCAAGTGCAGGGGCGGATTAGGACGAAGTAGACAGATCTTATGACACAACATAATAATAATGTTATTGGTTGTACGTCCCTTTTAACTACTCTGACTTTTAGAGACGCCAGGGTGCCGGAAGGGGATCTTTAACGTGCCAGTAAATCGACTGACACGGCTCCCTCGCATTTGCGCACCCTCAAATACCAAGGAAACAAAGAAGCGACTGGTATCAAGCTTTGGTATTTTCTATCGTCTATGGTCAAGGTAGCGGTTCGGAGCACGTCCCCTCAGCCGTTTTCCGTCAACTTTACCCTCAATGCCATCTCGCCAAATGACAGGGCCGAAAAGAATCAACATTTGCCTTTGGATGCTTAGGAGTAAGCGTGCTTTAGGAGCAATCCTTAGCTCCTTCAGAATAGATTCATTTGTACTGCTTGCTACCCACGATATTCGTAGCATTCTTCGATAACACGTCAACTTGAAGGCATTGATTCTCCTACGGAATGCTGCATTTATTGTCAAGGACTCAAAGCCAAACATGTGTAAATACAGGAAAAGCGCACACCCTGGTGACATGACATACTCAAGTCGGCAGTACCAAGGCCGGTCAGTTTGCAAGTGAACAAAGCAGTTCAACAACACATCTGCACATCATTTAAACAGTGAGGTGCTATCTCCAACATCTTCAAATCTGTGGTAGTTAAAGCAATAATAACAAGTTTTAAGCAAAGATCTTCCGTTCACCCATAGTCGCAAGGATTTTTATACACGATTTTAACAAGACACTTGTACAATGGGATGCTGAGTTTAAAATTTGGGATTTCAACGACGAAGCGCCTTAGACCTGAACTTCAAATACATAATCGAATTCTTTAAGTATTTTATGTCTATTTTAAACAATTTTGACGAATGTAAAAAAGAGCGTGGAATGTTAGAAGTCTGCTAGGAAATGGAAGGTTAGAAAACTTAGAAAGGGAAATGGATAGGTTGAGGTTGGATTTGGTTGGGATTAGTGAAATGCGCTGGCAGGAAGAACAGGACTTTTGGTCAGGAGATTATAGGGTCATTAGCACTAAATCAAACAATGGCCAAGCAGGGGTTGGCCTCATATTGAGTAGGCAACACTTGGACAGCGGGTGGAATATTATGAGCAATATAGTGAACGGATTATTGTAGCAAAAATAAATACTAAACCTACCTGCACCACAGTGGTACAAGTCTATATGCCTACCAGTCAAGCTGATGATGAGGATGTTGAAAAGGTCTACGAAGAAATAGACGAAATTCTGAGGTATATCAAGGGTGATGAAAATGTTATAGTAATGGGAGATTGGAATGCTGTGGTAGGAAAAGGGAGAGAAGGGAAGATAGTAGGAGATTTCGGATTAGGTGAAAGGAATGATCGAGGAAGCAGGCTGGTAGAATTCTGCACTGAGCATGAGTTGGTCATAGCTAACACCTTATTCAATAACCACAATAGAAGAATATACACATGGATGAGACCAGGAGATACAGGGCGTTACCAAATCGACTTCATTATGGTAAAGCAGAGGTTTCGAAACCAGATTTTGGATTGTAAAACATATCCTGGTGCTGACATAAACTCTGACCACAATCTGGTTATAATGAAATGCAGATTAAAGTTGAAGAAACTGAAGAAAAGTCAAAAGCCAAGAAGGTGGGCAATAGACAGACTGAAAGAGAAGGATGTAAACGAAAGATTCAAGAAGAGTATAAAGGAAGGACTAATGAAAAACCCTAAACAAACTTCAATTGCAGACGAATGGGCACTTTTGAATAATGAAATAACAAAATCCGCAGAAGAAAACATTGGTAGGAAAGAGAGAATAGGTAGAAAACCGTGGATCACTCAGGATATACTCGAATTGATGGATGAAAGGCGGAAGCACAAGAATGTAAGAGATGAAAAGGGGAAAGCAGAATACAGACGTCTGAGAAATGAGGTTAACAAGAAGTGCAAGGAAGCGAAAGAAGAATGGTTGAAAGAGAAATGTGCTGGTATAGAAAATTGTCTGAAATTAGGAAAAGTAGACACAGCTTATCGAAGGATTAAGAATACTTTTGGGGAAAAGAAGACTAAGTGCTGTAATATTAAGGACACAAATGGAAAGCCTCTAACAGATAGGGAAGAAAAGGTTGAGAGATGGAAAGATTACATAGAGAGTTTGTATAAGGGAAAGGAGATTGAGAATCATGTAATGGAAAGGGAGGAGGAAATTGATGAGGATGCGAAAGGAGATTTAATATTGAGATCAGAATTTGATAGAGCTTTGGAAGACTTAAGCAGGAACAAAGCACCAGGCATAGATGATATACCGATTGAGTTGCTACGCTGCATAGGAGATGAAGGTCTGATCAGGTTATTTCACTTGGTGTGTAGGATTTATGAGACAGGTGAGGTACCCCCTGATTTCAAGAAGAATGTAATCATCCCTATACCAAAGGAAGTGGGAGCTGACAGATGTGAAGATTACCGTACAATCAGCTTGATAACTCATGCTTCAAAGATCCTGTCTAGAATAATTTACAAAAGGATTGAGAGCCAGATAGAAACGGAGTTGGGTGAAGACCAGTTTGGTTTCAGGAGAAATGTAGGAACAAGGGAAGCTGTACTAAGTCTTAGGCTGATTTTGGAAGGTAGAATAAGGAAAGATAAGAGAACGTTCATGGCTTTTGTAGACTTAGAAAAGGCTTTTGATAACGTTGATTGGACTAAATTGTTTGACATTTTGAAATCGATTGGAATCAAGTACAGGGATAGGAGGGTGATATACAATCTATACAGAAACCAGACAGCAGTCATTCGAGTTGAAGGACATGAGAGAGAAGCTGGTATTCAGAAAGGTGTAAGGCAAGGCTGCAACTTATCACCCATACTTTTCAATCTTTACATTGAACAAGCAATGAAGGAAATTGGAGAAAAATTTAAAGTGGGAGTGAAGATTCAAGGAGAAACAATTTCAACTCTGAGATTTGCTGATGACATCGTCATCTTCGCCGACAAGCCTGAAGATTTGAATCAGTTTTTGAATGGTATGGACTCCGTCTTACGGAAAGAATTCATGATGAAAATTAATAAATGTAAAACAAAAATACTGGAATGCAGCCGAAATAAATCAGAAACCTCTATGGAGATCAAATTGGCAGGTGAAAAGCTGAAGGAAGTAGGAGACTTCTGTTACTTAGGAAGCAGAATAACCAGTGATGGACGAAGCAAAGAGGATATAAAAAGTAGGTTGGCTCAGGCAAGAAAAGCATTTCTACAAAAAAGGAACCTGCTGACATCGAATATAGATTTAGGTATTAGGAAGTCATTTTTGAAAGCCTTTGTCTGGAGCGTGGCGCTCTATGGAAGTGAAACTTGGACTATTGGTGCAGCAGAAAAGAGGAGAATTGAAGCATTTGAAATGTGGTGTTACAGGAGAATGATGAAGATCAGATGGGTAGATAGGGTTACAAACAAAGAGGTATTAAGACGAGTGGGAGAGGGGAGATGGTTCTGGCGACTGCTAATGAAGAGAAGAGATAGGTTGGTAGGACACATACTAAGACACCCAGGAATAGCAAGCTTAGTTATGGAAGGAAGGGTCGAGGACAAGAACTGTAGGGGTAGACCAAGGTTAGAATATGTTAAACAGATTGCCTCGGATGTAGGGTGTGGTAGCTATGTAGAGATGAAACGATTAGCTCAGGACAGGGAGGCATGGAGAGCTGCATCAAACCAGTCAAAAGACTGAAGACTCAAACAACAAGTGTAACAAGATTGTCATATGAGAATGTGTTTTGACTGTAGAAGGTTCACAAGTACCGAAACATGTATCAAAAAAGTTAAGGACATCATATAAAAACATTTTGTATTGCAAAGTGGATATTGTTGCTATATATCAAATCAATACGGGAAAATCTGGAAGAATGACAAAAGTCATATACATTCAAAGCAAAAAGAAAGCTTACCGAAAGTGGCTACAAACGAGGAATCCGACAGAGAGGTTAATGTAGTGGAAAGGAACAGAACAAAATAAAGAATACTATTCTTAACACAAATATATGCTGATTGCTAACTTGATAAAGTGAAAGTAAACTGTAATTAAATTAAGAAAATTACAGAAAACAATACGTTATGATTAGTAATGGATGAAAGCAACAAATTATTAAATGTATTAATACCTGGTGATTATCACTTGATACTATTGTGCAGATGGTCTAGATTTGACTAACAACAGGGTACATTCTACAGTTGCATAAAGTATGAAGCATAGATTTTGACATTTTATCAGACATTTTAAAAGATGTATTTGTGTTATTCATTTATGTAGGTACTGTACTGAATTAGTATTATTTTTAAACTGTTGCAAAGATAAAGTGAAATCAATCATTTCGAAATGCACACTGATGAGATTAGCTGTGCGGCATATTGTATGAAGTGGCGAGTTTTGTTGAGAGCACGTTCTCACATGCATGGACCGGGAATCGACCCAGTCCACCTTGGTGAGAGGTCAACAGCTTGACCACTGCGCCACTACGCCCCAATTATGGGAGGAATTTGGAAAATAAGAATTAATTAAAATGCTCCGCCAATCAATAATTAAGTTATATTCAAATTGGTACATGTTTCGGTCGAACATTGGCAGCTTCTTCAGCTAAGTACAATTAAACCTTAAGAAACAAATTTAATAAAACTGATGAGAAATGAAATTAAGTAAAATATATACAGGATGAAATAAAGAAACTGGAAAAACAATAAATAAGAATGATGAAAATATAAAATCTAATGGATAAATATTACCCATTTAAGATTTGATTGCCGCTGAGCATGGCTGCGCCACCGTTTGTTGATATTGTAGCAGGAGCCCCGCGGGGTAAAGAGGAGGACACAGTGCAGTCTGCACATAAGTCAAGCAGCATTGCGCGCGCTACCTGTCTTAGAAGCGCAGATAAGTGTCACAGGAGCTCATGTCACCACGGACAGTTACTAGAGCTGAGTCATATCCTACTCGCGCAACTGTACCTGTCAACGAAGCAGGCTGGCGTGTGACACAAATAAATAGAGAATAGTTCCCATCTCGATCGCCGGCAATCAATTTGTGAAAGGGTAATACAATGGATATCCTTACACATAATTTGGTTAAATAAAGGTTCTAAATTTTGAATATTTAAAACACTCTGGTTGGTTGGTTCCTCGGTTTAGGGACATTGGACCTATGGGAGTGATGGAGTCCCATTCACATCTGACAGATCAAGTTGGTTCGTTGGTTCCTTAGTTTAGGGGCTGCGATATCGCGGTCATGTAGCCCTGTGTACTTTGGGTGTGTGTAGAATCTGTCTGATAACTGGTGTTAATTGAATGAGTGTATTAGTGTGTGTTATCTGTTTTTTAATTCAAGTTAGGACGGCAGACTTTGAATTTTTCAAACGCCAAACGCCACCGTCAACGACTCCTAGTTCAGAACTTAGATACTCGACGCCACCACAGTCGGTTCTTGGCAACGAACGTAGGAACCTAAGAGCGTTGTTTACATTCTTAACCTATATAATTTAGCTTTACACAAGTGTAATTAGTGGAAGGTTCTTTAACATTCCATAAATCTATTACATTGGACCGCCGGCTTTACTTCCCCTCCGAAGGAACTGTAGTTAGTGGAAGGTTATTTTTCATGCAATAAATCTATGACGGGACCGCCGAAGGAAGGCATACTGAGGGATTTTTAACGCTCTTAAAAATCCGACGATTTCGGCCGGGTTTGAACCCGCGATCTTGGGCATATAAGTTCAGCATGGTACCAATTACGCCACCGAAGTCGCTAAAACACTCTAAAGATGCCTTTTCAAACTTGTTATTGGAGCCGTGATGGATGGTTGTGATGTTGAAACAGACAGATGGAATTTAGACTTCCAATCTCCACATATACCAAATTAAAATCATAAATGTCTGCTTATTCCCGCTGTAGTCGTTCATAAATTGGATATAAACCTAATTTTAACTATCTATTCCGAAGCCGTCGGATTTTTAAGAGCGTTAAAAATCCCTCAGTATGCCTTTCTTCGGAGGGGAAGTAAAGCCAGCCGTCCCATGTCATAGATTTATGGCATGTTAAAGAACCTTCCACTAATTACAACTATGAGAAGCTAAATTGGATAGGTTAAGAATGTAAACAACGATCTTAGGTTTCTACTTTCGTTGCCAAGAGCCGACTGTGGTGACGTCTAGTAGCTAAGTTCTGAACTAGGCCTAGTAGTCATTGACGGTGGCGTTTGGTGGCAAAAGTAGGAACTATTTGAAAAGTTCAAAGTTTCAGTCCTTACTTGAATATTTTTTGGACACTTCCGGCACTAAAAGCTATACGCTAAAAAAAAAGACCGATTCTACACACACCCTAAGTACACGGGGCTACATGACCGCGTTGTTGCAGCCCCTAAACTAAGGAACCAACCAACCAAGCAATTATCTATTAACCAACACGGCATTCTTCTCATATTTTCCTATAATGGTAAATGATTTTGCTTTTTTAAGAATATGTTTCACAGTTTGTCTGCCTTGAAGGTCTGTTCTTTGATGTCTTTCTCAGCTTCTGTCAGCCAAGTGGTACGGACCTTCGTGTTTCTCCAGAAGATGAACAGGCGGCTGGTCAGTCTGCTCGGAGGCAATCTTGCCATATGGCCATAAAATGCTATCCTTCTATCCTCGTTGCATTCGTTCATGCATTGCACATAAACCTCACACGGTTCCAATCACTCCATTCTGTTACGTGAATGAATCCCTATATTACAAGCTCTACTGTAATTAAAAACCAATGCTATGCTCTTATAACGTTAAGTAAGCCATACTTGAATCAGCTGATGTTGGCGATTGGTTTAGGAATTTGTAAATACATTAGAAACGTTAGGTCAGGCGACAGGAGAGCCTGATTCTGGTAAATTAGCAGGGATAGATGAATTTCAGCCAAAAACGGTAAATTTGCAAATTTGAAATACGGAAAGGCGCACATTGTGAAAATGGCCAATTATAGGCTCTATAAAATGAGTATATTTTACTCAAGTAAGCATGAAACATATTTATATGTATATATGAATAATCTACGATTTTAAACAAAGGAACAAAAGAGGCAAATGCTGACCTCCAATCATCGTCTGAAAAGAAACACGTTACGCTAGACCTTAAGCAGAAACTCGAAATTTTAGATAAGTAGAACTAGATTTCAGACATACTCAATAATTCGGCACTTCCGTTAATGCGACTACCATATGCGTAAGGAATGGCCGGATTAGCGAGAGTTTAGAATATTTCTTAAAACTCAGCAATTTTTCTAGATTTATGCCGTGTCTTGTGAGGGGTTTCGCCTAGGAGCACCAGGCTGGCTCATCAGCGGGCTCTTGGTGCTCCCTGCCCGGTCCCCCACAGGAGTAGCGAACTGTGCACTACCTCCCTCTTATAAGGGGCCGTGAAAGCCAATATACCATCTTTTTGGAAGCCTTTATAGGGAGGTAAAAGGCCACTTGAGCTTCAAGAGTCCGCTGATGAGCCAGCTTGATGTTCTTAGGCGAAACCCCACACAACACAAGACATGGCATATAACTAGAAAATTTGCTGAGTTTTAATTCATGGACCGTGAAAGCCAATATACGAGAATATTTCTTGTTTGCCAGCGTTTGATGCTGGATATACAAACAAAATCAGCTGTCAAGCAAATGTTTATAGACGTAAGGTTTCCAATAAAGCTGATTGGTCCGGTTTGCTTCCTGTTCTCAACTATGGGTGGAGTCGGAGGAACATCTATTACATCGTACCCCGCCCAGTCCAGCTGGGATAAATTGGCACTAATAAACAGTGGTGTTGATACAGGTTCAGGGCTAAGAATTCACTCTCACTACAATCAAGTTCCATGTTGTCAAAAGCTCACCATTATGTCATGTTAGTTTATGGGACGCGGAAATGATTCTTCTTGTTGTTTCGTAATCATTTATACTTGGGTGTATGTTGTATTTGTCTGATAACCTGTGTTACCGTGATGGCTGTATTAGAGTGTGTGTTTTATTGTCTCTGACGAGACTTTTCAAGTGAGTGCTATGTCAATATTGTTTACATCTTCCCCTCAGGGGCTCACATCTAGTGGGACGTGGGTTGGCGACCACGGGGCCCCAGCTGCGTCCGGCATTGCCTCCACTTACTTGTGCCGGGCTCCTCTCTGTCTTATTTCCTGTCGACCACACTTGGTCAACTCTTGTTCTTGTTCTCTCCCAACCCCAACGGTATTAGGGTAACCGAGGCATAGAGAGTCTCTTCATTTCCCGCCTTAATTGGCCCTTGTCTCATCTTTTCTGATTCCTTCCTTCTGCGAGGGGTCAGCCTTCTTTTTCTTTTCATGTTATCTCCTGCCTTCTGCACAAGGCCCTCAAGGAGGCAGGGTGTATGTAGCCCCACCACTTTTGGTGCACCCTAGATAATGCTACACCCTCCGGGGATCACGGCTGGTGAGTTCGGGATTTGGCGACCCAGAGGGAATCCTGAGCTGGGTCCGTTTTCCCCTTTTGTCCCTTACCTATGGGGCGGACCCTCTCCTCTTTCACTTTCCTATGCCTTCCATGGCTCTTCTTCCTTCCAAGTCCCTCAATCCGCATTCTTGCAGGGTTGAGGGCATTTCTTTTCCTCCTGTCCTTTATTTGCCTTATTCTCCTTTAGTTTTCCATTTCTTCTACTAGTATGTAGGTTAGTAGTTAGTTTTAGTTTTAAGTTTGAATTTCCTTTTCATCTTCATCTTTAGGATCTCCCAAACCATCAGGGGCCGATAACCTCGATGTGAAGGCCCTTAAAACAACATTTATCATCATCATTTTCATGTTTACATCTGTCTATCGGCAAATCAAGGCTAGTGAGGGGCAAGAGGGAAGGCATGTACTGCGTGCTGGTGCTAACAACAGTAATTCTACTGTGATAATACCCTGATCTTCAGTTAACCCTTTATAGGGTAAAACTATCTTTTTTTTAGACGTTTCGGCCATCAATGGACCACGATTTCTTCACTCATATGATCACTGTAATGCTTGTTTTTTTGTCTGCCAGTAGATCTTCATTCTTGACGAATGTTCTGCTCTCCTTTCTTCTGTCCACTTGCAGTGAGGGCGAGGCATCACAGATGTTAAAGGGTGTAGATTACTGGTTGATTTAACCGCCGTTCTGAACAGGTTCCTATCCCAAACCAGAGCTTGATTGATTCGAGCTTCTGTTAGGTCCTTTTTAACTTGCATCGACCATTTACAATAGGATTTTTTTAGATATTGATGAGTGGATTCGATATGAAAGGCGATGATGCTCCATCCGTTCCAAATGTCCAAAGAAAGACATTCTCCTTTTTCTCATCACACTCACCAAATCTTCTGTACTCGTATGTTCAAATAATTCATTGTTATGTCTTCTTCTGTAAGTACCATTGTCATTAACAGGTCCTAATATTTTCTTTAGAATTTTCCGATGCTTAAGTTCTAATTTTCTCATTGGGCCTTTGTTTGTCATCTGTAAGCATTCTGCAGCATACAGTGCTGACGGCCTAATTACTGTGTTATAATGACAAAATTTGACATTCCGGGACAAGCTTTTACTTTTGTAAATGTTTTTGCAGGTTTGAAAGGCACCTTCCAATTTGTTACATCTGCTCTCAATGGCAGCTATTTCTGAATTATTAGGGGTAATCCATTCCCCTAGGTATTTAAATTTTCGGACTTTTTTGATTTTTTGCGGATCAATCGTGATGAATTTTGAGGCATCTTTGACATTTGTGATAAAATTAGTTTTATGGAAGGCCACTTTTAAGTCCAGTTTTAGCAGCTGTGGTTTGTAGTTTATTAAGTTGGTCAGTGGCCTCTTCCATTGTATTAGCGAACAAAGCCATGTAATCTGCAAAAGCGAGACAGTTTATGTGTTTCTACATATTAATTTATTTTAATTATTCGAATTATAAATAATGTTATTTTTTGTTTCTCTAATTTTAATGTTTATATATGTATTTTCAATTTTCAATGTATGTTCTTATAGAGCCAATATTGAATTAATTAATTAATTAACTAATTTCGAATTGATTTTTACAATTATTTTCATAATATTTTGATTATAGTTATGTTTATTATTTTATGATCGACGATGTCGAAATGTAAACATTATGTGTCGGAAAACTGTTTCATAATGAGGCTCATTATAACACTATTTTTCGCCTATATTCAATTTTGAAAAAATAGGCTTATGAGATCACCTTTTGTCCGTGTGTGTGTGCGTGTGTGTGTGTGATTCGTGTGTGTGTGCCCCCCCCCCCCCCCTTATAAAATCTAAACGGCAGAAGCGATTTTAATGAAACTCGGAAAGTTCATAGCACTATTCCCGGCGACCTCGACCGTGCCCTTCAAATTTTGTTACGACTAACCAATCCAACATGGCGGCTGTGCGAAATATTTCACCAGCATTCAATATCTCCGAAACTATTACCGATATTACCATGACATTTTTTATGGTGATAGAAGGAACTACTATAAGTTCACTTATGTGACTTTTGAAAACCTGGTAACTACAAAACTAGCATGGCGGCCAAGCGAATTTGCGACTTTTAAATAGACGTTTCTCGCGATTTGACCAATCAAACGCAATGAAACTTGGTACAGTATATGTTTACATACATTGTAATGCACCGACATCAAACTTTGTTCAATTGTTTACATAATCACAAGATGGCGGATGTGCGAAATATTTCACCGGCATTCTATATCTCTGAAACTATTAGCGGTATCTCCCTAAAATTTTGTACGGAGATAAAGGGCACTACTGGAAGTCCATCTATAAGATTTTCAAAAACCGGTTAACTACAAAACGAACATGGCGGCCAAGCGAATTTGAACATTTTAAATAGACCTTTCTCGCGATTTAATGTTCCAAGCGCACTGAAACCTGGTACAGGAAATATTTATACACATTGTAATCCACTGGTATCTAATTTAGTTCTATTGTTTACATAACCTCAAGATGGCGGCAGTGCGAATTTTAAAATTAAGTTTTTATTTCTTGTGATGTAGTCATGCGATCGAAGTGTAAGTTTGAATAATGAACCTTCGCAATAATTTTCCTTTAATGGTACATGACTCTATGGCCTATACATTTAACAATTCAACATGGCGACCATCCGAAATATTTAGACGATACTGAATATCTACGAATCTATTTTAGCAATCAAACTGCATTTTTTAATGTTCATAGGGGCTATGAACTTAAGTTCACCTATAGGACTTTAAATGATCTGGTGATCACAAATCCAACATGGCGGTGACACGAATTATAAATATTCACATGGACGTTTCTCGCAATTTAACCATCCGCGTGCAGTGAAACTTGGTACAGTAAATCTTTATCCGAATGTTAATCCACTGGCATCTAATTTATTTCAATTGTTTCCATAACCTCAAGATGGCAGCTGTGAATTTTTTTTAAATCTCCTTGTTTTTTTTGTGTCCTAATTATGCGATTGAAGTTTGAATACTACACGTTCACAATAATCTGCATGTAACAGTACATAACTCTAGGACCTATATATATAAAATCCAACATGGCGACCACCCGACATATTTAGTCGGTTCTTAATATCTACGAATCTATTACAGCAATCAAACTGAAATTGTGTATGTTGATAGTGGCAATTAACATAAGTAGGATATACGAAAATAGGCTGTATAGTTCTTCACGGAACTACTTGTTCATTATGAAACAGTTTCTCCCACCAATCAGAGCTCAAGAAACAGTTGTTTGACCAATTAGATAAGGATACCTTCGCGCATGCGCTCAAAATCCAACATGTCTATATAAATTACCGAAAGTGCACCGTCCATATGTTCGCGTAAATAAACTGGCAAATATGAGACAAGAAATAGCACTGTACCTTAATATCCGCAAATCCAATTTCTACACAGCACATTGCTTTCAAACGAGTTCGGTGACAGTTTTACTGAATACTGTTGCACAATCTACACATATGGCATTGAAGCACACAGAGTGCATGCGTCGATCGGTCAGAGAGCTTGGAAAACAGAGATATCCTACCCAGCGCTGCACTCCGATCACAAAATTCGAGTGACTGAATCTCAACAGATATGTATGAATATTTATGTTGAAACATATAATAAAGTTATAATTATCGTCGAACATAAACAGTCGCTTACACTCGTTTTATAAACATACTCGTGTCTTTATTATTGCCATTATAGGCTCGTTGCATAATGTACTATTATGTTCAACCCTGACTATTATATATCAGAAAACTGTACTATAATGAGGCCCATTATAACACTATTTTTCATTATGAAACACTTTCTCCGACAAATCAGAGCTCAAGAATCAGTTGTTTGACCAATTAGATAAGGATAGCATCGCATCTGCGTTGAGTTTCACGGCCTACTAATTTAAATTTCACTGCGTGGCCTAGTGTCATAGTAGGGTAATCAAGGAGGCCATGGTCAAATAAAAGCATTCTCTGCGTCTCATGCGCTCTGTTCAGTACATAAAACTGGCGAACTCTCGACAGATATTTATGAATATTTATCTTCGAATATAAAATAGTTATAATAACTATCATCGAACATAAACAGTCGTATGAAACTCGCCTATAATGGTAATTAAGACACTCGTATGGAAATCATAAAACGAGCGTACATACTCGTGTCTTAATTATTGCCATTATAGGCTCGTTGCATAATGTACTATTATGTTCAACTCTGACTATTATATATCAGAAAACTGTACTATAATGAGGCTCATTATAACACTATTTTTCATTATGAAACACTTTCTCCCACAAATCAGAGCTCAATAATCAGTTGTTTGACCAATTAGATAAGGATAGCATCGCATCTGCGTTGAGTTCCACGGCCTTCTAATTTAAATTTCACTGCGTGGCCTAGTGTCATAGTAGGGTAATCAAGGAGGCCATGGTCAAATAAAAGCATTCTCTGCGTCTCATGCGCTCTGTTCAGTACATAAAACTGGCGAACTCTCGACAAATATTTATGAATATTTATCTTCGAATATAAAATAGTTATAATAATTATCATCGAACATAAACAGTCGTATGAAACTCGCCTATAATTGTAATTAAGACACTCGTATGGAAATCATAAAACGAGCGTACATACTCGTGTCTTAATTACTGCCATTATAGGCTCGTTGCATAATGTACTAATTAATATTTATTGTTATTTTATTATTGTAATTTAATTTTTATGATTTTTATTTCTATATTTATAGCCTCCGTGGCTTAGGCGGCAGCACGCCGGCCTCTCACCGCTGGGTCCGTGGTTCAAATCCCGGTCACTCCATGTGAGATCTGTGCTGGACAAAACGGAGGCAGACAGGTTTTTCTCCGTGTACTCCGGTTTTCCCTGTCAACATTTCATTCCAGCAACACTCTCCACTATCATTTCATTTCATCTGTCATTCATTTAATCATTGCCCCAGAGGAGTGCGACAGGTTTCGGCAGCCGACACAGTTCATATCCTCGCCGCTAGATGGGGGCTTCATTCATTCCATTCCTGACCCGGTCGGAGACTGGAAGCAGGCTGTGGATTTTCATTTTCATTTCTATATTTATATTCTATTTTTACACTTAAATTGTTAAATATTTTTAGTTTTTATTTTAATTTTATCCAACACATTACGTCAAGTAGATACGTATATAATATTTGATTTTTAGAAATACTAGCTCTTCGGTATGAATTTTATGAAAATTTGCCAGAGAGATTCAACTAAGTTTGAAAGCTTAAACTGTCCTGATGACAGGTGGTTAATGATAGAACGTACAAGGCACTGCCAGCAGGACGTTAGGTCCTCATTTGAGTACGTAATTCAATTGCTTATATGAGGACGAAGCGTCCTGCTGGCAAGACCGTTCGTTTTTCCATTATAAAGAGGTAAATGTAACGAATCAGCGCATGCAAGTCTGAAGTTGGTAGCTCTGACCGTTCAGTAATGGCGGCGATTATACGTAAGGGTGACCGTGTTTATGTTTTTGCTACCTATTTCGATGCTCCACACAGCGGAAATGCATGGAGTCACTCGTTATTTGCTCGTAATTATGATACCACTAAATACATTTGGCGTTCCACCATAACCAAGACCTGGAGAAGCTTTGTTGGCCGATGAAGTGAATTTACCTGTAGAGGTAACCTCACACGTCCTTGTGAATCTTTCTAAAGAAGTCCAGCGGCTGCGCGTTCAGAGAAAATGTCTGATTTGCTCGAGAGTGCATAGAAAACAAATGAAGCAAGCTACTTTTGCAAGAAATATGGGCCTACAGCTGTTATGTGTAGCCCACACACTGGCAGAGATTATTTCAAATACCACATAAGAAGCGGTTTACCCATACGTCGTACCCTTACGTAGATGTGTACTGAAATTACTACAGTCGAGAAGCAAGATATCGAACATTTTTTCATTTATATATTTTAGATGTTAATTTTAGATATATTAGATATTACTTCTTTGAAATGGCTAAAGTTGTAGGGAAATAAATCCCATTTTTATACATTTTTATATAGCCTATTTTAGATCTTAACATTTTTACAACTTTTTTATACTTCTCATACTGTAAGAAAACACGTTTATATGTTATACGTTTTATAGTCAATAAGTGATTACGAGACAGTTATTGTATTAGTCAATATGAGTCATATTACACTGTTTTAGAATATTTACAGACTTTTATTGTTTGCCCAGTACCAGATCTTCAGTATTATTACGCTTCGATAACCCCAAGTACTGCCGGAAGGACGCGTCCTGCTGGAAGGCCAGTTCAAACATTTGCCATAAGGGTCCTAAGTCCTGCTGGAAGGACGCGCCGCTGTGTACAAAAGTACTTCCGGAAGGTCCTTCTAGCAGGACGAGTGACTGTACGCTCTATCATTAATGTAGAGACCACTATCCCATATAGGGTTAGAACGATTCCCATAACACAAATTTGAAATACCCAACTGACCAATCGCAATGCTCGTACTAAAATGTTCTATTGACATCATACAAAGCAGACTGTACCTAACTTATGTCTCCGGGATTACACCGCTTGTCACACTGCTGACAGTTTGTTGTTCACACATCAATCAACCACCGGCAAGGATTCGTCAGATAGATGATAGTCGTATAACTAGGGCTCGGATTTTTAGGTGCTTAAAATCGGGAAAATATTTAATTTTTATGTATTAAAGATACCTGAAATATGTGACAAAAAAGTAAAAATATTTAATTATAATTTAGTTTTTCAATGTGAATATAAACAATATGCAGTACTCACGAATGCAATTTATGCTATTTCTCACTGACTGATGAAGCATTACAATACACAACGAGATACATCTTCAGGTTGTCCATTACAAATGACCGACGATTATCGTGAAACGCTTCTTCTGAAGGCGTGAAACTGCTGCAATATGTTTCTTGCCCTTGAGGTGTTGTGTAACTTGAGATCGCTGTTCAGCCTTGATTGCTTTCCCACATGGTAGAACATAACGCCCCCATCAGAAGTAAAATTGTCTTTAAATTCTGCAACATACTGCTGCAGACGATGACTCGTAGTTGTTTTTACTTCAGGCATCGTAGAACTGCATTACACTTCACAGTGACAGATATGTACTGCATGTGAGTGACACTGGTTCCAGGTAGCTGGGGGAGGGGAGGTCTAGCACTTGGTGCAATATGGCTATGGACAAGGAAATCACCGGCTTCTACAGTGAGTGGCACGGGGCGACAAGTTAAGAATAACACAGTTGCAAGCTGACATACACTCTGCATGAAGATTAGATAGCTCACAGGTTCTTCCCCGTTGAAGTAACACAAAACAAAATGCTATAAACTGATAGATCCAGCATACGGATTTTAAAAGATGCAAATATTATGTCTTGTATGTGCTAATACGTGAAAAAGAGGAATTTATGTGTTTATAGAAAAATGCTTAAAATATGTATTTACATAAAAATATATGTATTTACCTAAAAATCCGAGCCCTACTTATAACTGGGGCTAGGATAAGAAAGGAGGCGGCCGCGGCCCAAATGTAGGTACCATACCGGCATTTGCCTGGAGAAAAAGTGGGGAAACCACGGAAATCCACCTGTAGGATGACAGGTGGGTTATAGACAGAGGAGGAGAAAACATCGATTACCACATCATATCCACAATTTACACAAGGTATTTCGGCTACAAAGTCTCCGTGGCTTAGGTGGAAGCACGCCGGCCTCTCACCGCTGGCTCCGTGGTTCAAATCCCGGTCACTCCATGTGAGATCTGTGCTGGACAAAATGGAGGCAGACAGGTTTTTCTCCTGGTACTCCGGTTTTCCTGTCAAAATTTCATTCCAGCAACACTCTCCATTATCATTTCATTTCATCTGTAATTCATTTAAGCATTGCCACAGATGAGTGCGACAGGCTTCGGCAACCGGCACAGTTCTTATACTCGCCGCTAGATGGGGGCTTCATTCATTCCATCCCTGACCCAGTCGGTCGACTGGAGGCAGGCTGAGGATTTTCATTCACACAAGGTATTTCGGCTAACTCAAGTAGTTTTGTACGTTCATCACTTCCGAAGCGTTACGCACAATAACACGGGTTATCAGACAATGTACACACGCGCCCAAGTACACGGGGCTACGTGGTCTCGATTTCGAAACTTCCTAAATGAATCAATATCAACTTACTGATCTGTATGTATTTGTTACGCTCTATATATGGAAGTTCAAGATGAAATCAAGAGCATCAGCTTTAACAGACAGCCTTTCTTAAATGAAGTCACAACAGAACCTCACCTAAAAAGCAATATTGGATTTTTGTCTCTCTAATCTGATGGCCTCTATTCGGAGGATTTATTGCAATCCATTAGGAAAGTCCCAACTGGCCAGTGCGGTGGTCTGGTCAATGATGTCAATGAAAGTGCGGTACATGTGTCAATTTATTGCTTGGCATTCACTAATGCGTCCGTCCTACATTCGTAGCATAGGCCACGTCACCTTAAATTATACGTAACCTTACCATTTGTCCCCCATCACTACAAACATGGTGTTTTATAGTCCGCGTCACCTTAAATAAGTTACTAACAATGTAACATTACCATTTGTCCCCCATCACTATAAACATGGTTTTATATAGTCCGCGTCACCTTACATGAGTTACTAACAATGTAACCTTACCATTTGTCCCCCATCACTACAAACATGGTGTTATATAGTCCGCGTCACCTTACATGAGTTACTAACAATGTAACCTTACCATTTGTCCCCCATCACTACAAACATGGTGTTATATAGTCCGCGTCACCTTACATGAGTTACTAACAATGTAACATTACCATTTGTTCCCATCACTATAAACATGGTGTTATATAGTCCGCGTCACCTTACATGAGTTACTAACAATGTAACATTACCATTTGTCCCTCATCACTATAAACATGGTTTTATATAGTCCGCGTCACCTTACATGAGTTACTAACAATGTAACCTTACCATTTGTCCCCCATCACTACAAACATGGTGTTATATAGTCCGCGTCACCTTACATGAGTTACTAACAATGTAACATTACCATTTGTTCCCATAACTATAAACATGGTGTTATATAGTCCGCGTCACCTTACATGAGTTACTAACAATGTAACATTACCATTTGTCCCCCATCACTATAAACATGGTGTTATATAGTCCGCGTCACCTTAAATAAGTTACTAACAATGCAACCTTACCATTTGTTCCCATCATTACAAACATGGTGTTATATAGTCCGCGTCACCTTACATGAGTTACTAACAATGTAACATTACCATTTGTCCCCCATCACTATAAACATGGTGTTATATAGTCCACGTCACCTTACATGAGTTACTAACAATGCAACCTTACCATTTGTTCCCATCATTACAAACATGGTGTTATATAGTCCGCGTCACCTTAAATAAGTTACTAACAATGCAACCTTACCATTTGTTCCCATCATTACAAACATGGTGTTATATAGTCCGCGTCACCTTACATGAGTTACTAACAATGTAACATTACCATTTGTTCCCATCATTACAAACATGGTGTTATATAGTCCGCGTCACCTTACATGAGTTACTAACAATGTAACATTACCATTTGTCCCCCATCACTACAAACATGGTGTTATATAGTCCGCGTCACCTTAAATAAGTTACTAACAATGCAACCTTACCATTTGTTCCCATCATTACAAACATGGTGTTATATAGTCCGCGTCACCTTACATGAGTTACTAACAATGTAACATTACCATTTGACCCCCATCACTATAAACATAAAGCGCAGCGAAGGTCATGGGGCCAAGCAAGCAAGCTCTCTGCTGACTCGGTAGACGCGTGGGTTCGAGCCCCACCATCGGCCGTCCTTGAAATGGTATTCTGTAGTTTCCCATTTTCAACACCAACTTCCCCTCCTCCTGGTTCAAACGGTTCAGCTCATCTGCTCTGCTTTTCTCCACCTTCCTCATGAAGTTGCTTATTTCGTTTTGACAGTAAAATGTTAAAAAATAAAGTTGTTTCGAAGCCATGAAAAAGTGGCGTGCGGGGAGTTTCTAAGCTGAGGTATTTATATAAAGGCTTAAGAGACTTCATAAAAATTGTAGCAGCTAGATGGACTTTTTAAAGACAACATAGCCTATGTTAGTTTATTCTATAGTTTGGTCGGTATGTGGTGAAGCCTCAAAGTTAAACTGATGGGTCTGGGTGGTCGGGGAACAGTAACCACAGTCAATGAATTTAATCGTCTTGAGCTCGACGCAGCACCGTGAGGGGTATCTCCTCCAGCACTATAGCTACCCACCACTCATCTTTCACTGTGACCTTGAGGCGTCACAACATACCACCCAAGCTATATACTGCAAAAGGAAAGAGATAAGATGGTTCATCATATTCATAACAAGAAGTTCCGTGACGAACTAAAGAGCCTACCTTTCTTAAAATTCAAGATTCATGCCAATGATTAATCTATATGGATCTATCTAGATTAATGACGAAATTAAGTTGGTAATATAGAAATTTCTAATTAGTTCGAAATACTGTATACCTGGCATAATGTAGCTTAATAGAGAACTACAGTTGGCAGCCCTGGTGACTGAATATATTCTTAGTTCCATCTCTTAAGGTACAGAATACAAAATTTGGTTGAAGTCCAATGGATAGCATGGACGTTACATGCAGTTAAACATTGGATCTAACAGCGCGTGTAAAATCATGTTGGCAACAATGACATACATGTATTGGTCAGAAATAATCTGAAATAATATGATCTATTGTTGTGTCAATTTTGAATGAAATCCATTAGTTAGTATAGAAAGTACATGCATTTTAAAATTGGACCTATCAGCAGGCTTAGAATCATGTTGGCAGCACTGGCGTAGGCTTATATTATTTAATCCAAATTAATCTAGAATGCCAGGTACTATACGTGTGCAACGTTTAGAGCTATTGGCTTGCATACTTTCTGATATATTGATATTAGGGTAACAAAAATAGAGACAGTATTTATTAACAGTTGGCAGTCCTGGTTACTCTTAAAGATCGGCATAGTCATATCTGTTATGGTACACATAGCACACACGAAATTTGGTTGAAATCCCAATGATAGTATAGAAGTTACATGTATTTAAAGTTGGAACTCTCAGCAGGCTTAGAATCATGTTGGTAGCACTGACGTATATAAGTTACTCCAAATTAATATAGAATGTCAGGTACTATACGTGTGCATAGTTTAAAGCTGTCGGCTTGCATACTTTCTGATATATGGGTATTTGGATAAAAAATAGAGCATTTATTAACAGTTGGCACCCATGGCGGCTCTTAAGAATACGCTCAGTCGTATCTGTTTATGTACACATAGCACATACGAAATTTGGTTGAAATCCAATTGATAGTGTAGAAGTTATATGCATTTAAAATTTGGACCTATCAGCAGGCTTATAATCATTTTGGCAACACTGCCATGTATGGCCTCCTGGAAGTTCAACTGGAATATTATTATCTATACGTGTGCCAATTTTGAAATAGCTCCCATTCATACCTTCCAGGATATCCGACATGGAGGTCAAATTTCAATTGCGATTTTTCAGCAGTTGGTAGCACTGACATCATTTTCAAATATGGCCGTGAGATATTCAGATATAGATCTTTACTCCTACCAAATTTTGTTTCGATTGCTGCAGCCGTTTAGGAGTTGATAGGGGGGGAAACACACACTGCCAGACAGACAGACAGACAGACAGAAGGCAAGCAAGCAAGCAAGCTTGTAGTTTAACGTGACCGTTAATCGCGAGATCATGAGCCACGGGACCTCCTTTTTACGTGGAATCCGAACCACAGGACATGGCATTTCACTTCGAAAATCTCACATGCATTGACCGAGAATCGAACCCGGACCGCCTTGGTGAGAGGCATACAGCTAGACCGCTGAGCCACCACAGAAGGACAGACAGACAGACAGACAGAATGACAGACAGACAGACACACATTTGCCCGATCTCATAAGTCTACTTTTTCCTCATTTTTGCAAAATGTGAAAAGTAGGCTAACAATTCAGTTATGGGTGACCTTACGGACACCGGGAAGTGTTCGTTGATGAAAATGACCTTAATCGTATACCGGTATGTTTTCTTTTTAGCCCCCCCCCCCCCCCCCCCCACACATTTAGAAGATAGCTCAATGACATTTCATAATCAGAACTGGGGAACCTTAACAAACTGATACCATACAGGTATGGGCCTTATTGACATGATTTTATATTTTGGGTTTTCCCAAAAATTCTTTCTTTATTTAGGTGCACTTTCCTCAAAACCTATTACTGATACAGGTCTATTTTTGTCTGGTTATCAACGGGCTTGTGTACATTACAGCCGGTGAAATATATAATGATCATATTCATAACAGTGTCCAGAAAAAAAATCAAAAGTTTCTAAACATTTTCTCAAGAATTTCATTTGTGATAATTTTATTTTATAAATCCAAAGAGAAGAATTGTACCTTAATATTTCACTGACTATACCAAGCAGGGTCTTGGAGTCTTACATACGATCTTATTTCTGGAATCTGACCTCAAGTTTGGAGAAAAGTGTACCTAATCGGTACAGTAGACAAAATACTTCCAGATCTTTCTCGTAATGAATTGAAAAAAAAGTATGTTTCCTGAAGGGATTTAACCCTCCCTTTATGGGTCAGAATATTATTAAAGACATTTTATTTGTATTTATATAAACTTAATTTTAATTATTTTCACCTAATTTTAATTATGATTAATTTTAATTTTTGTTTAGTTTAACATATGTTCCTCTTTATTATTATCATTTTAATTTTTATAAGCTTTTTATTTTTATTATTTTTAATGTTACTAGCATATTTATTTTACATAATAATTGTTATTATATTTTATTTTATTATATTTTAATTAATATTGTTTTTTTTTAAATTTAATCAGGCACCATAGTTCAAGGATATAAAGAAATAATATTTGATTCTCAGATATTACAAAAGAAAATTCGTTGAATGCTGAACGATTTAACCATCTGCACCTTTGACAATAATTGTCCTTATACAATTCGGTACAATCGTGTTGACCTACTGAAAAACATAAAACTTCAATTTCTATAGTTATAATCCTGAAATTTCATTGAGAAATGTTGTAATAGGAACGACAAAGTGGAATTTAATGCAAACGTAATTTACTGTCATATTCACCAGCGAACACTTCTCGGTGTCATTAATAATGTTCATATTCACGTATAATTCCTCATTGACAGTGTCCTACTTGGCGGCCACATGAGCGGGAATGTCAATGAATTCCGTCTCCACTGTGATCTATGCCAGCAGGAAGGTCCATCACGTACGCTAGATGGGAGATGACGTATACAGCTGTGATCGGCACGCGTGTACAACACCCAGCCTTGCCAATGATCTTGTCTACTGCCACCGGTTAACGTGTACTACAAATTCCAATGAATCCCCAGGGTTGTCAACTTAACAGAAAGTACGCTGACTTTTGGTGGATTTGAAAGCCACGAGTAGAACAAAATAATAACGTGTACAAATTATCTTATCTACCCTTAGTCGTTTGTTTTTATTGTATTCATTTCTCGGTACAAACTGTTATTTAACAAACTAGCTTTCAGTCGGTCGACAAAATATCAAATTACTGGAATATGTGAATAATAACCTGAAATAAATGTCATGTGTTTAAGATATATCTCTACTTAGTATAAAACAAAGTCCCCGATTCTTGGATGTTACGGGTAAACTCGAGAACCACTGGATGGATTTTGATGCGGTTTTCACCATTTTGGTTGGTTGGTTCTTAAGTTTAGGGGATGCGACAACGCTGTCATGTAGCCCCGTGTACTTTGGGTGTGTGTAGAATCTGTCTGATAACCGGTTTTCAACATTCTGTAAAGGCTATATCAAGGATGATTTCTGTAGAAAACAATTTATTTATGATCAAAGGAAGTCTAGCAGTAACGATTTCAGTGGAAAAGTCGAAAAGAAACTTGCGTCCGAGCACTTTGTAAGCATGCGCTAGGCAAACCGTTAAAAATATCTAAATACTATGAGTGTAAGAATTGTTCAGCATGAAAAGTTCTACAAAAAAAATCCGCGAGAGCATATGTCTATCTTCAATATATCGCCCACTATAAGTGTTTTTACCTTTTAATTTATTTCAACCATGTCCATTCAAGTACTGAGGCGACAGTTTACGGGCTAGCTAAGGGCGAGTCTATAACCCCAGTTACAGCTTAGCTAGCGGACGAGCTTATTGCCCCAGATACAACCAGCAGCAAACTGTCGAGTCGTGATGAGATAAAAGCTTTAGAGAAGAGTGGCTGTGTTTGGAGATTCCCTGGAAGTGCAACTCGGCTTTTCTTCATTTCGCCTGTGAACTTTTCGTTCCGCAAAATTCACAGTCAAGTTAAGATTGGACGGAAGGAGGATTTGTGTTTCATGCACCTCGCCATTCTTAAATAACGTATGACAAGAATTTGTTGCACATGCATCTCCATGATAATATAATGAATAGTCCAGTCTGTGATTTTAGCCCATCATGCCGAGACGTAAAACGGATATTGGTCGTTGTTAATTGACATTGAAAAAAAAAGCACTTATCACGTAATGCATTCATAACTGTTCCCGGGGCTAACGAAGTAACCCGAATGCTCACGAATATAACAGATCAGCCAACCTCTTCCAGACAGACCAAGCGGGGCATGATCCTCGGGCAGCCATTTTTCTTTCGTTTATCGACGGGCTATTTGTTCTGTGAATAATCGCTTTATGTGTTGTTCTGTGCGATTATTCTGTCTCAGGCACTCACTGGACAACTAAAATAAACTAAAGTCCAGCCGCAGAGTCTCCGGCAGGGGTGTCCATCCCCTCATCTCCACTAATATCTTCCCTGGCCCTTTCTCAACAGCTTATGAATTGCTTGGAAAATCCGTTTCATGTACCCGAGTTTCTAGTGAACAAATATAATTCACTTAATAATATTTTTCTTTTACAGTAAGAGACAGAATATGTAATTTTAAATAAATCAAGTAAAGTTATGTTAAAAATTGTAATTTTGATCAAATATGTAAAATAAAAACTCAGAATATCAATTGTAAAGTAAAAATATATAAAACAAATGGTGGTTGGTTCTTAAGTTTAGGGGCTGCGACAACGCGGTCATGTAGCCCCGTGTACTTTGGGTGTGTGTAGAATCTGTGTGATAACCGGTGTTAATTGTGATGACTGTATTAGTGTGTGTATCTGTTTTTTAATTTAAGTACTGCAACTTAGATTTTTTCAAATAGTTTCTACTTTTGCCGCCAAGCGCCACCGTCAACGACTACTAGGCCAAGTTCAGAACTTAGCTACTAGACGCCACCGCAGTCGTCTCTTGGCAACGAACGTAGAAACCTAAGAGCGTTGTTTACATTCTTAACCTATCCAATTTAGCTTTACACAGGTGCAATTAGTGGAAGGTTCTTTAACATGCCATAAATCTATGACGGCTTTACTTCCCCTCCGAAGGAAGGCATATAGAGGGATTTTTAACGCTCTTAAAAAATCCGACGGCTTCGGCTAAAACAAATGTCATTATAATAAAATATGTAAAATATGTAGACTAACAATAAAATGTAATTAATTATACGATAGCTGAGGTTCTAATTCATGGACATTTGTCATTTTTAGTTATGTACTAGCAGAAGTACCCGTTCTTCGAACGGTGTTCGGTGTTAACACCAGACATGAAATGAAAATCCACAGCCTGCTTCCAGTCTCCGACCGGGTCAGGAATGGAATGAATGAAGCCCCCAACTAGCGGCGAGGATATGAACTGTGCCGGCTGCCGAGGCCTGACGCACTCCTCTGGGACAATTTTTAAATGAATGACAGAAGAAATGAAATGATAGTGGAGAGTGTTGCTGGAATGAAATGTTGACAGGGAAAACCGGAGTACCCGGAGAAAAACCTGTCTGCCTCCGTTTTGTCCAGCACAGATCTCACATGGAGTGACTGGGATTTGAACCACGGACCCAGTGGTGAGAGGCCAGCGTTCTGCCGCCTGAGCCACGGAGGCATTTAACACCAGACATAATAATAATAATGTCATTGGTGTTACGTCCCTTTTAAGTACTGTTGCTTTTAGAGACGCACCAGACATTATCAATTGAGCTACTATTGCAATGGTTAGCGGCTTATAATTACTTCATAAGTTTATCAGAACGAAGTTAGTTTTCTGGGAATATCACACACACTGTTAATTTAAGGGCCTTATAATGTGGTTTTCGGAGACCCTTTAAAGACTCGCGAATTTTTTGTCTCACATTGAGAAGTGCAACATATGCTTAGGTCGTCCTTCTAGGATAATTTTTATATTTCGCCTATTTTAGCATGTATTTTGAGAAGTTTTTCCCTATATCCACCCTTCTACTGTATGAAAAGTACGGTGAAGAGTTTTATAAATGATTGGTATATTGACTCATGTTTACCATACCTAATTTTACGATGCACCAAGCATCCGAACATGAGTTATAGGCGTACATAAGGATACACAGAAAGACAGACAGACAATTCTATTGTCTACAACATATCACCCAGAAATCCAAATATAGGTATATCTACCACACAGTATCAAAGAAAATCATCCTTACGATGAACCCGTATGTCGACAAAAAAAAAAGAAAAGAAAAAAGATTAGTTGAATTGTGCTCTCAAACTAAATTCACCTAACGTGTACTTCCTGACATGAAATAGAATTGAAAGCCTTGTAGATGAAACGCAATACCCGTCACATAAAAACTGACCCTCTACTGTACGTCGTGTTGGGTCCCCATACACAGGAAGACCTCTATCAAAAATTATAAAAGCTTGTGGTGCATGAAAATTCAGGTTCTTTAGTCTCAAATGGCCCAAATTCCTAAAAGCCGCAAAAAATGCTGATTCAATTCAGGAATTTTTGAAAATAATGTTGTTGTTTGGAGATATGATAGACCTTCTGTACTATATGTCGCACGTGAAAATTGCATGAAAAAATCCTAGGTTACCCCTAGACCCCCTTAATTGCATTGATGAATTATACAGTCTACGTTGGTTCCGGGATAACCTTATATTTGCATTTCACAGAAATGTAATAAATGTAATAAATTGCTTCTTACTGAAATAGATGGAAAGTTGAATGCCACCCCTTGAGATAATGTTGTCATGGTTACCGATTTGCATTCCTTCATTAGTTTGTTAAATTAAATTTAATTAGTTTCCTGGGAATGTTTCAGAAACTGTTGGTTTTAGAGCCTTATAATGTAGTTTTCGAGGACCCTCGAGTTTTATTTCCGGCACCGAGGGGCTTTGTCTCGTAGTTGTACGCCATAATATAATAGTCAACAACCCCTGGCACTATCCAGCCCATGACGGGCTAAGGCCGACCAAGCGACCGCTGCCCAGCCATTTGGCCTGCAGATATTGGGGTGACGCGTGATCAGCACGTCGGGTCCCCTCGGCCGTTAATCTTGGTATTCGTGATCGGGGCGCTGTCTCACTGTCAGACAGCTACTCAATTGTCCTCACGAGGCTGAGTGCACCCCGTTCCAACCCTCACGTCAGTTTTAAAATCCCTGACGGAGCCGGGGATCGAACCCGGGGCCTCCGGGTGAGAGGTAGGCGCGCTACTCCACCACCACGGGGCCGGCTCCATAATATAATACAACTAATAATAATATAATATAGGGATAGGAATATAATAGACCTGCCGTACCACACCCGCAGGTGAAAATCGCGTGAAAAAATTCTAGACTACCCCTTGACCCCCTTAAGCGCATTTTACGTATTGATGAAATTTACAGCTTAATTTGGTTCCATAATAACCATCTAGCCGTTTGCAAACTTTCACACTACCGTAATGTATGTATGTATGTCTACCCCTTATTATTCCCGTTTTCCAACGGGGTCGGGGATGAGATGCGATGGAAGTCTTTGTGGCGATGATTTTTACGGCCGGATGCCCTTCCTGACGCCAACCTCATGAGAGGAGTTAATGAGAGATGAAATGAATGATGGTGAATGAACTGGGCAAGGATGTGGAATGAAGCGGCCGTGGCCTGTCTGAAGGTACCGTCCCAGCATTTGCCCGGTGTTGAAAATGGGGGAAACCACGGAAAACCATTTCAAGGACAGCCGACGGTGGGGCTCGAACCCATGCGTCTACCGAGTCAGCAGAGAGTTGGCCCCATGACCTAATGCTGCGCGTTAGCCGGCGTAGCCACTACTGTCGGTCACACTACCGTAATGTAATTAATGGAATTGCATTGCGTCTTACAGCAATAGATGGACCTCTGAGAATCTGTTGCCATGGGTATCGGCTTGCATTCGTTCATTAGTTTATTAAATTATATTAGTTTTCTGGGAATATCTCAAAAACGGTTGGACGTAGGACCTTAAAATGTGTTTTTAGGGCCCCCGAGTTTTGTCTCTCACATTGAGGGGCTGAAAATGAGCTTTGTCTCGACCTTCTACTCCTATTTCAGCATGTATTTTAAGGGGGTATGCCCCCTTTTATGATAGATACAGAGAAGAGTTACATCAATGATTAGTGTCGTGCCTCTGATGGATATCTGTACCAAATTTTACGTTGATACACCCAGCCGTTCTCGATTTATAAGGGAACAAAGTTGTCCACAGACAAACAAACAGACAGACAGACAAAAAATATTTTCGCGCGCATACGTCATAAAACAGTATGAAACGCGTAAATAACTCAAATTTCCGTACAATTCAGAAAAAACAGACAAACTTTCATTTTTATATATGTAGAGATATACTGCACCGCTCGGTGTTGACAAGTGTTTTATTGCACAACTTTAGGTTTTACTCGCTAACCGTTGGAGATACACGAAAAGTGATAAGGACCTTTTGGATAGAAAATTGAATGTTAAAGTTCATGTATGCCATCAAAAGGTTGCTATTTCTTAGCGTTCCCTTTTTATTTGAAATGGAAATATCAAATTTTGAAACCAAAGGGTGTAGTGACGTCATAAATGTGGGTTTTACTCGCTAACCGTTGGAGATAAACGAAAAGTGAAGCTCGTATGTACCGTCAAAAGTTTGCTATTTCTTAGCGTTCTCTTTTTATTTGATAAGGAAATATGAAGTTTTGATTAAAGTGTGTAGTGACGTCACTAAAATGGTTGCCATTTTTTAATAGAGCAAAATATCGAAATAAAATGTATCCTATATGTAAACCTGGTAAATCAGCTACATCCATGCAAAATTTCATTTAAATCGAACCAGTGGTTCTTGCGTTATTGAGTAGCTTACAGACAGACAGAAAGACAGTCACACACCATCTCATTTTTATATATTAGTATAGCAGAAGTACCCGTCCTTCGAACGGTGTTATAATTAACACCAGACATTATCAATTGAGCTACTGTTGCAATGGTTAGCGGTTTTTCATTCCTTCATAAGTTTATCAGAACGAAGTTAGTTTTCTGGGAATATCACACACACTGTCAATTTAAGGGCCTTAAAATGTGGTTTTCGGAGACCCCTTATAGACTCGCGTATTTTGTGTCTCACATTGAGAAGCGCAACGTATGTTTTGATCGTCCTTCTACGAAAATTTTTATATTTCGCCTATTTTAGCATGTATTTTGAGAAGTTTTTCCCTATATCCACCCTTCTACTGTATGAAAAGTACGGTGAGGAGTTTTATAAATGATTGGTGTATTGACTCATGTTTACCATACCTAATTTTACGATGCACCAAGCATCCGAACACGATTTATAGGCGTACATAAAGATACACAGAAAGACAGACAGACAATTCTATGGTCGACAACATATCACCCAGATATCCAAATATGGGTATATCTACCATACAGTATCAAACAAAATCATCCTTACGATGAACCCGTATGTCGACAAAAAAAAGCCTTCACCTAACGTGTACTTCTTGACGTGAAATAGAATTGAAAGCCTTGTAGACAAAACGCAATACACCTCACCTAAAAAATGACCCTCTACGTTGTGTTAGGTCCCCATACACAGGAAGACCTCTTTCATAAATTATAATGGCTTGTGGTGCATGAAAATTCAGGTTCTTTAGTCTCAAATGGCCCAAATTCCTAAAAGCCGCAAAAAATGCTGATTCAATTCAGGATTTTTTGAAAATAATGTTGCTGTTTGGAGATATAAAGGAAGATTGTAGTTTTACGTGGCCATTAATCGCGAGATCATAAGCCATGGGACCTCCATTTTACGTGGAATCTGAACCACAGGGCATGGCATTTCACTTTGAAAATGTTTGGAGATATAATAGACCTTCTGTACTATATGTCGCACGTGAAAATTGCATGAAAAAAATCTAGGTTACCCCTTGACCCCCCTTAATTGCATAGATGAATTATACAGTCTGCGTTGGTTCCGTGGTAACCGTTTAACCATTTGCAAACTTTCACAGAAATGTAATAAATAGAGTGACATTACTTCTTACAGAAATAGATGGAAAGTTGGATGCCACCCCTTGAGATAATGTTGTCATGGTTACCGATTTCCATTCCTTCATTAGTTTGTTAAATTAAATTAAATTAGTTTTCTGGGAATATTTCAGATACTTTTGGTTTTAGGGCCTTATAATGTAGTTTTCGAGGACCCTTTAGGGCCCCCAAGTTTTGTTTCTGGCACCGAGAAACAATTATACTAATAATATAATATAGGGATAGGAATATAATAGACCTGCCGTACCACACCCGGAGGTGTAAATCGCGTGAAAAAATTCTAGTGTACCCCTTGGCCCCCTTAAGCGCATTATACGTATTGATGAATTTTACAGCTTAATTTGGTTCCGTGATAACTTTCTAGCCGTTTGCAAACTTTCACACCAATGTAATTAATGGAATTGCATTGCGTCTTACAGCAATAGATGGACCTCTGAGAATCTGTTGCCATGGATACCGGCTTGTATTCGTTCATTAGTTCAATAAATGAAATTAGTTTTCTGGGAATATCTCAAAAACGGTTGGTTTTAGGGCCTTAAAATGTGGATTTCGGGGATTATTTAGGGCCCCCGAGTTTTGTCTCTCACATCGAGGGGCTGAAAATGATCTTTGTCTCGTCCTTCTACTCCTATTTCAGCATGCATTTTAAGGGGGTAGGCCCCCTTTTATGAGAGGTACGGAGAAGGGTTACATCAATGATTAGTGTCGTGCCTCTGATGGATAACTGTACCAAATTTTACGTTGATACACCCAGCCGTTCTCGAGTTATAAGGGAACAAAATTGTCCACTGACAATCAAACAGACAGACAGACAGACAGACCAAAACATTATTTTCGCGCGCATCTATCATAAAACAGTCTGAAACGTGTAAATAACTCAAATTTCCGTAGAAATTCAGAAAAAAAGGAGACAAATTTTCTTTTTTAGCCTATTTTCAATTTTGAAAAAATAGGCTTATGAGATCACCTTTTGTCCGTGTGTGCGTGTGTGTGTGTGTGTGTGTGTGTGTGTGTGTGTGAGGTGTGTGTGTGTGACCCCCTATTAAAATCTAAACGGCTGGAGCGATTTCAGTGAAACTCGGTAAGTTCATAGCACTATTCCCGGCAACCTCGACCGTGACCTTCAAATCTTGTTACGTCTCACCAATCCAACATGGCGGCTGTGCCCTGAAATTGTGTACGGGGATAAAGGGCACTACTAGAAGTTCACCTATGAGACTTTCAAAAACCTGGTGACTACAAAACCAACATGGCGGCAAAGCGAAGTTGAGACTTTTAAATAGACTCTTCTCGCGATTTAAATATCCAACCGTAATGAAACTTGGTACAGCAAATATTTATACACATTGCAATGCACTGGAGTCTAATTTAGTTCAATTGTTTAAATAACCTCAAAATGGCGACTGTGCGAAATATTTCACTGACATTCTATATCTCCGAAACTATTACAGATATCACCCTACAATTTTGTACGGTAATAAAGGGTACTGATACAAGTTTACCTATGTATATTTCATAAACCTGTCAAGTACAAAACGAACATGGCGACCAAGCGAATTTGAAATATTTTAATAGACTTTTCTCGTGAGTTAACTCTCTGAGCGCAGTGAAATGTGGTACAGTAAATGATTTTGCAGATTGTAATGCACTGCCATCTAATTTAATTCAATTGTTTACATAACCTCAAGATGGCGGCTGTGCGAAATTTTAAAATTAAGTTTTTATTTCTTGTGTCGTAATCATGCGATCGAAGTGAAAGTTTGAATAATGAACCTAGGCAATAATTGTCCTTGAATGGTACATAACTCTATGGCCTATACATATAACAATCCTAATTGGCGAGGTTCCGAAATATTTAGACGGTTCTCAATATCTATGAATGTTTTACAGCAACCAAACTGAAATGTTTTATGTTCATAGAGACTATGAACATATGTTCACCTATAGGACTTTCAGTAACCTGGTGAGCACAATTCCAACATGGCGGCGACGCGAAGTATAAATATTTAAAGGGACGTTTCTCGCGAATTAACTATCCGAGTGCCATGAAACGTTGCACGTTAAATGCTTATACAAATGTTGATCCACTGGCATCTAATTTATTTCGATTGTTTGCATAATCACAAGATGGCTGCTGTGCGTAATTTTAAAATCTCGTTTTGACTTCTTGTGTTCTAATCATGCGATTGAAGTTTGAATACCACACGTACACAATAATCTTAATGTAATAGCACAAAAATAAAAATCCAACCTGGCGACCGTGTGAAATATTTAGACGGTTCTCAATATCTACGAATCTGTTACAGCAATTAAACTGAAATTTTGTATGTTGATAGAGGCAATTAACATGAGCAGGATATATGAAAATAGGCTGTATAGTTCTTCACGGAACTACTTGTTATATGTAGAGATATACTGCACCGCTCGGTGTTGACCGTGTTTAATTGCACGAATTTAGGTTTCACTCGCTAACCGTCGGAGATACACGAAAAGTAATAAGGACCTTTTGGATAGAAAATTAAATGCTAAAGCTCGTGTATACCTTCAAAAGTTTGCTATTTCTTAGCGTTCTCTTTTTATTTGAAATGGAATTATGAAATTTTGAAACCAAAGGGTGTAGTGACGTCACAAAAGTAGGTTTTACTCGCTAACCGTTGGAGATACACGAAAGGTGATAAGGACCCTTCGGATAGGAAATTAAATTTCAAAGCTCGTATGTGCCATCAAACGTTTGCTATTTCCTACCGTTCTCTTTTTATTTGATATGGAAATTTGAAATTTTGAAACCAAAGGGTGTAGTGACGTCACAAAAATTATTGCCATTTCTTAATAGTGCAAAATATCGAAATTAAAACTACTCTATATGTAAACCTGGTATTTCAGCTACATCCATGCAAAATTTCATTTAAATCGGACCAGTGGTTCTTGCGTTATTAGGTAACACACAGACAGACAGACAGACAGACAGACAGAAAGAAAGACAGACACACACCATCACATTTTTATATATTACTAGCAGAAGTACCCGTTCTTCGAACGGTGTTATATATTAACACCAGACATTATCAATTGAGCTTCTGTTGCAATGGTTAGCGGTTTGTCATTCCTCCATAAGTTTATCAGAACGAAGTTAGTTTTCTGGGAATATCACACACACTGTTAATTTAAGGGCCTTAAAATGTGATTTTCGGAGACCCCTTATAGACTCGCGAGTTTTGTGTCTCACAATGAGAAGCGCAACATATTCTTTGATCATCCTTCTAGGATAATTTTTATATTTCGCCTATTTTAGCATGTATTTTGAGAAGTTTTTCCCTATATCCACCCTTGTACTGTATGTAAAGTACGGTGAGGAGTTTTATAAATGACTGGTGTATTGACTCATGTTTACCATACCTAATTTTACGATGCACCAAGCATCCGAAGACGATTTATAGGCGTACATAAATATACACAGAAAGGCAGACAGACAATTCTATTGTCTACAACATATCACCCAGATATCCAAATATGGGTATATCTACCATACAGTATCAAACAAAATCATCCTTACGATGAACCCATATGTCAACAACAACAACAACAACAAAAAAGATTAGTTAAAATGTGCTCTCAAACTAAATTCACCTAACGTGTACTTCCTGACGTGAAATAGATTTGAAAGCTTTGTAGACGAAACGCAATACACCTTACATAAAAAATTACCCTCTACATTGTGTTAGGTCCCCATACACAGGAAGACCTCCTTCATAAATTATAAAGGCTTGTGGTGCATGAAAATCCAGGTTCTTTAGCCTCAAATGGCCCAAATTCCTAAAAGCCGCAAAAAATGCTGATTCAATTCAGGATTTTTTGAAAATAATGTAGCTGTTTGGAGATATAATAGACTTTCTGTACTATATGTCGCACGTGAAATTGCATGAAAAAAATCTAGGTTACCCCTTGACCCCCTTAATTGCATTGACGAATTATACAGTCTACGTTGGTTCCGTGATAACCTTATAGCCATTTGCAAACTTGCACAGTAATGTAATAAATGGAGTAGCCTAATAATAATAATATCATATGGCCTCGAGTGCCGGGTGCAAGCTTCGTAATTCGACTCCCAGAGGGTAGCTTGCATGTCGAAATTTCGTTGTTCCTTGAATCACTATGAAAATCAAGGAGGGTAGATATCTAAGCTCCTTGAACACTATAGCACTTTCTAGTAGAGAAATGAGGAACTTTGTTGGCGGAAACTGCTGAGATTAATTTTGCCATTATGAACACGGCCTACTGAATTCAAATGGGTTCTTTGACATGCCAACATCGTATGACATGCGAGTCGTATTTGTGCCGCCTTTCAAAAATCACTTACCACGGCCAGGAGTGAACCTGCAATCTTGGGGTTAGTAGACCGACACGCTATCCACTCACCCACCGTGGCAAGGTATAAATGGAGTGACATTGCTTCTTACAGAAATAGATGGAAAGTTGGATGCCACCCCTTGAGATAATGTTATCATGGTTACCGATTTCCATTCCTTCATTAGTTTGTTAAATTAAATTAAATTAGTTTTCTGGGAATATTTCAGATACTGTTGGTTTTAGAGCCTTATAATGTAGTTTTCGAGGCCCCCAAGTTTTGTTTCTGGCACCGAGGGGCTTTGTCTCCCCGTTGTACGCCATAATATAATACTAATACTAATAATATAATACAGGGATAGGAATATAATAGACCTGCCGTACCACACCCGCAGGTGTAAATCACGTGAAAAAATTCTAGTGTTCCCCTTGACCCCCTTAAGCGCATTATACGTATTGATGAATTTCACAGCTAAATTTCTTTCCGTGATAACCTTCTAGCCGTTTGCAAACTTTCACACCAATGTAATTAATGGAATTGCATTGCGTCTTACAGCAATAGATGGACCTCTGAGAATCTGGTGCCATGGTTACCGGGAGTGAATTCGTTCATTAGTTTATTAAATGAAATTAGTTTTCTGGGAATATCTCAAAAACGGTTGGTTTTAGGGCCTTAAAATGTGGATTTCGGGGACCCTTTGGGGCCCCCGAGTTTTGTCTCTCACATTGAGGGGCTGAAA
This sequence comes from Meconema thalassinum, assembly GCA_946902985.2. Lineage (NCBI taxonomy): Eukaryota > Metazoa > Arthropoda > Insecta > Orthoptera > Tettigoniidae > Meconema > Meconema thalassinum. The sequence continues at coordinate 82,612,956 of OX336400.1, read as the reverse complement.
ATGATCTTTGTCTCGTCCATCTACTCCTATTTCTGCATGTTTTTTTAGGGGGTAGGCCCTTTTTTATGAAAGGTACGGAGAAGGGTTACATCAATGATTAGTGTCGTGCCCCTGATGGATATCTGTACCAAATTTTACGTCGATACACCCAGCCGTTCTCAAGTTATAAGGGAACAAAGTTGTCCACAGACAAACAAACAAACAAACAGACAGACAGACCAAAAAATTATTTTCGCGCGCATCCATAATAAAACAGTCTGAAACGCGTAAATAACTCAAATTTCCGTAGAAGTTGCGAAAAAAACATACAAACTTTAATTTTTATGTGTGTAGAGATATACTGCACCGCTCGGTGTTGATCGTGTTTTATTGCACAAATTTAGGTTTTACTCGCTAAACGTTGGAGATACACTAAAATTGATAAGGACCTTTTGGATAGCAAATTAAATGTTAAATCTTGTGTATGCATCAAAAGTTTGCTATTTCTTAGCGTTCTCTTTTTATTTGATATGGAAATGTGAAATTTTGAAACCAAATGGTGTAGTGACGTCACTAAAATGGTCGCCATTTTTAATAGTGCAAAATATCGAAATTAAATGTATCCTATATGTAAACATGGTAAATCAGCTACATCCATGCAAAATTTCATTTAAATCGGACCAGTGGTTCTTGCGTTATTAAGTAACACACCGACAGACAGATAGATAGACAGACACACACCATCTCATTTTTATATATTAGTATGATTATGTATAAGCAAAGGGAAGGAATATGTATTTATATAAATATCCAAGTCCTAATGATCGGTCTAGGTTGTGAGTTTCGGGTACGTTCGGTTTGCCCCGCTGCGCTGGTCTGTCTCGGTGCGTGTCAATAGATCGTGAAGGGGGATGGATGATCGGTTGCGGTCGTGAGTATTCGGGTCGCTTCGTTAGCCCCGCTGGGCTGTCTCTAAGCGCTAGTATCTCTTTCTTTCTTATTATAATTAATCGAACATTTAAATGATTCGACTTTCTCGTCGCTTCATTCGATTATTGATTGAATAGTCGAGTTATTTCACTAATGGGAATATTTCGAAATTCGAATTTTCAAACAAGTTGGAAATTCGAAGAATTCGAATAGTTGAACTATTCACATGTGCGAATGATATATTCGTAGTCAAAATTATTTAAAAAATTGGAATAATTCAATGTTTGAATATGTAGGCTACTGACTTAATGCTGAGGCGCTGTGGAGACGATATACATTGCGCGAGTTTCGAATTAGATAATGGTTTTTGTATGCAGTTAGTTTTCTCTTCTGACTTATTTGCCTGTTAGCATCTCTTTGTGGAGGCGGCTTCGTTGGCATAGTTGGTAGCATGCTGAGCATCTATGCCCAAGATCGTGAGTTCAAACCCGGCTGAAGTCGTCAGATATTTTTAAGAGCGTTAAAATCCTTCAGTATTCCTTCCTTAGGAGGGTAAGTAAAGCCACCGGTCCCATGTCATAGATTTTCGCTATTTTCGCTATCGTTTTACGCTCCAGGATCGGCTTTTCCCACGGACTAAGCGAGGGATCCCACATCTACCGCCACTGAGGCAGTGTCCTGGAGCTTGAGACTCTGAGTCAGGGATACAACTGGGGTGTGTGACCAGCACTACGCCCAGGCGGCCTCACCTGGAAAGCGAACAGGGGGCCTGATGAAGGGATGGGAAGAGTGGGACGGTTAGGCAAGGAAGAGGGCAGGAGGCGGCCGTGGCCTTACAGTAGGTACTGTCCCCGTTTACCTGGATAGTAGGCTGTCAGATATCCGCCCCCTCAATCGGATTGCCAATAATCAATCGCACCGGCACAGTTACATCAATGAAAATGGCACTGACAGATACTATCGAGATAAGAGCACAGAAATTCACTGGAAATCATTGTGGAACACACCAAAATAGACGGGGGTGCATACTTACCGTTGCTTACCTCTTAATTATCTCGGGGTTTGAGTTGACAACAGGATCACTAAAAGTCTGTTCACACAATAATCTCCGCCATGACATTTAAAAATGAACCAGAAACGAAGACGAGAACTTTGAACTGTACAAAAGCTTTATTTCTAATATAGGGTATGATTTTCCTGACACAACAAAATATACGTGGCTATCAATAGCCCAAGTCAATCTGACTACGTCCTCCAGTAGGACTTGCAAAATTATTATACAACATGATATAAACATTCTAGCTCCCAAGAGCTCCAAATACCGTAATATTCATAACACTATTGGATTGGAAAAGGACGTCAGGGTGTGACATATATAGAGCATGTGTTTCCTTTTAATAAACAAGAGAATGGTATTTATAGTCGCAAGGCCGGAGTGTACGACCTCACTCTCTGAAAACCATATGTTGACACAGCTGCGGGCTACCTTCCAGCCTGACGCATACTGGTCAAATGCACTCCCTTCTCACACGCTATGTTACGTAAGAATCCAGCCTGCACTCTCAAGCTTTTAAATGTCTTACAAGACAACTCACATTATATTTACGCAAATCTTTCAAGTACTTTGATCACATCCTAATGGATCATTACATAAATTTCTTAAACTTGTTAACTTCAATCCAAATGTTAATTAGCTCTTAAATGTTTATAACAAAATCACATAAATTATTTATAACAATTAGAAATTGTTTATAATATTTGTCAAAGACAATAAAAATATTCTAAGCACGCCTTTAACATCACTCTCGTTTCATATTATTTTCAAAATATTTACAACAATTATTTACAATATTAACATTTAAATTGTTTAAATTATTAATTTAATAAATACATTAGCCACATGTTCATTCGGTTGGTAATTTTATAATCCTGTTTAATATAATCGACCAATGAAGGTTAGTTATACATATTAATGTCACAATCTGTTTTAATAAAGTTTTTAATAATGATTTGTGACGGCAACCTTCATTCAACATCTTGTCTCAAATTCTTTCAAAACTCGTGTTAATTATAACAGTAAATCACTTGATTAATTTTCAACGAACTATAACAATCTTACTCCAGCGGAAAATCCTTCGCTAACAAGTTAATGCACAATCTGCATTAAAAATATGCCCAAAATCATCATATATTAATCTATATGGCATTTACAACTTTCACATCACTTACAAAACTTCCACAAATAATTCTTTAACATTTATTCCTGTGGGAACTTCCTTCATATTCAAGGGCATTATATTTCAGCGACTTTCAACACGCGCTGCACTAGCGATTATACATTCATAGTTCCACTTAAAAATTTTATAATCATTAATTGTTTCAAAACTGTTTTTCTATTTAACCTTCGTAGATTTCATTCATGAACTGAAATGAAGTCAAAACTTGCCAATCACAAACAAATTTAATAGTGAATACGCTTATATACGCCTATCTGGTCTATCAAAATTTAAGATTAACATCTTAAAAGAAATTGTAGTATGAAAATACTATCTTCAAATAAAGTGCGACTAAACTGCAAAGTAGTCGAATAGAATCCAATTAGACTGGTGAATGCAAACATCGTTATATAATTCTCTAATTGAGAAAAACTCCTAACAAAATACTTGACTTTAATGCATTCAATAATTCATTATTAACATTACTCTTTCACAAAATTGTCTATAATGCAATGTTCATTCATAACTGACGATAAATGTCTGTGTTGCAATCAATACAAATAACGACTAGTATTTCCAAGATCGTCGATAACGTAAGATTTTAACGCTCTAAAATCATTTAACTGTTCTTCCTTCTTGATGATGACAGAAAATTGTTCAAAGTAATTAAACTGGGGTAGAATTACTTTAATAAAGTGACACGCTGTCTGAATTTAAATCTGCCATAAAAATCATTAACTTACAGTCAAATCGTGACTACAAAAATATTAATTACTGAAAAATCTAAATATCAGTCTCGACTGATTCAAAATCGTTAACTATGCCCATGACATAACAATGTCTTAATAAATCGTCGAAGAATGCACAATTCATCAAGGTGTACTGAGAATAAGAATCTCAACAAGAAAATAAGGCAAAATACATGAGGATAAAAATATGGGAAAAATGGTTGCTCAAACATTACTAGGTTACTCAAATACAATAAACGTTCACGACTACCTTATCTGCCGATTGACGTTCCAGAGGAAAAATTCCCCAAAGAAGACTGCTGATGGATCCATTTCACCACGTTAAAGCTGAGCTCCATCCTCGAAATAGGAAATAGCACCATCGGAGAATCGAACTGCTTCCTTCTCCGTGAATCGCTCTGCTCCTCGAATACGAATAGACATCCTTCCGGCAATAATCTTCTTTGTGAGTCGGGACTACCCTGACCTCTCTTGAAAAATTCCCTGAAGTTCCAGTAGACAATCATCATGACGTTTTGTAGAAATTTCCGAAGAAATTATTCATATTCAGAGTATGAAATTGTTTCTATGGCTGTTCGATGGTATTCAGCCTTTAATTACGAAACATGGGTGTAGATGGTATTCACCGCATGTTCGCTTATGTGGAATAGCAATTAGCGAAGTTCCATGTCGCTATCTTACTCCATTGAAGTATGTCCCAATTGCAATAAGCCTTCTTAGCCTTCCATCTGCTCTTCAGTTGTAGTGTCAGAAGAACAAACTGCCGTATTCAAATGCTCCATTATACTGTATCGTTCTGTAAGCAAGCAATCCGAAGTCTTTCTACTCCACTCGCAGCGTTAGCCTTGCGTTGTTTCTGGCTTATACAAAAGTGTTTCTCTAGTGGCGAGATAATCACTTTTGCCAATCGTATAAAATAGCTAATATCTTTTGAAGTACTCGGTCGAAACTGTTCAGCTTTTCTCTATAATTGCATGTAGTACTGCACAATACAATTATGTTATCGTAGACCGCTAACTGTTTGAAGCTAAACTTATATAAGCTTTCTAAGGTCCGTTTCAACTTCACCTAGTTTGACCTGTATCTCGTTAACATAGTGGCCTCGCCACGCGTTATAAAAACGATTCTTTTCACTTGCTGTTCACTTTGATGTCTCACTATATTGAATGTATAAGAAAATGACTTTCACAAATACTTCGATGATCTGAGCATTAGATCTCAGAATGATCAGCGAACGAAAGAGAAGAGAAGAGAAGAGGCTCCTTTCTTCTGCGCAAGCCCTTTTATTACCTTCACGAGGGGCGTTACCATCCCTTCCAAAGCGTGACACTGCGTCATCGCTAGAACTTCCAACTTCGTTAATACATGACGGATTTTCAAAATTCAAAAACTGAAAATAAATTTCACCAAAATTCCAAATCAATGCTTTTACTGCAAATGGATTTCCACACTTCTGCATTCAAAAAGTCATAAAAATACCATAGTTTCAGCAATCTCCGTCTTCCTTTAAACTATCGTTGATTGGTTCATGCCTCTCCTCCAATAGCATAGTTTCTTCCTAAGCAGAATTCCTCGTTTCCTGCGACTGCGTCGTACATCTTGGAACATTCTGGACTAAAATGCTGACGTCACTGAGAATCTCAGCTCAAGTAGCTTGCTGGCATAACATTTACGTCATCCGTGCTTACGTCATGACTACCCACGTCATAACTATGACAGCCATAACTCTAATCATAATTTCAAATATAGCCACCGTGGTCTCTCCATAATTCAATTACGGGGGCAGTACCATCCCGGCATTTGCCCGAAGACGAAGTGGGAAACCACGGAAAACCACTTTGAGGATGGCTGAGGTGGGAATTGAACCCCCTCTACTCATTTGGGTTACCCGAGGCTGAGTAGACCCCGTTCCAGTCCTCATACCACTTTTCAAATTTCCTGACAGAGCCGGGTATCGAACCCAGGACCTCCGGGGCGGCAGCTAACCATATTGACCGCTACGCTACGGAGGCGACCTCGTCATAGATTTATGGCATATAAAAGAACATTCCACTATTTAAACTTGTGTGAAACTAAATTTGCAGGTTAGATATCGTTGAAACGCTCTATCAAAGTTCCAACGTTCACCACTAGATGTCGGTGACATCTGGTAGAGAAAGTTGGAACTACTTGAAATTGAACGGAACTTTCAGCTCATCCCATGGGTGTCCGCTTGAAGCAGCTACGGCCTTTGGCGAGCCGAACATGTCCATGGACACTCCCGGCACTAAAAGCCATACGCTAAATAAATATAATAATTTGCGCAAGTAAATCAAAGTAACATTGAAAATTATATTTAGCATTTTTATTGAAACAGCAAACAAATAATGAATTAAAAATATTAGTTTTTACTGTATTCAAAAAATAAGTTATAAATAGTTGAAAGTTATATTTTATTATTAACGTTTTTATTAAGTTATGTATACCTACATATTTCCCGTAAATTATTAAACGTTTTGAAAGTTTACTTTTTAACTTTTACACTGCTACACCCGAGATATATCTGGTGCGGTAGAACGTCACGTCCTTGCTGCGCCCAAGATATCTCGTCGGCAACTTCATCTGAATAATATACTTTTAAAAATGTATTCAGCATGGAGGGGTTTGATAGTCTCTCACAATATTAGCAGTTTAAGGGGGTACTAGTTTAGATAAATATGTATTAAGGGGTATGGGAGGAAAAACAGTATTGGGACCGCTAGGCTAGAGTAACACGTGGATTTCCCCTGATGTATCAGTCTTACTCTTGGGTATGATTATATTATGGAAGCTACTGAGGTACGGTGGTACTAAGTAATGACATTTTAAGGGCACAGCCAGGGCCAGGATATTGCGAAGGTTCTATTCATAAGGTTCTATTCCTTCACCGACTCAGTGAGGAAGTCGATGACAAATTGCCTTACTCTATGACTTTCCTAGAATGCCTTGTTATAGCGATGCCTTACAGCCTCAAATTTTTATGATCTGAGCTGCCTACTTAAAAGTTCAGCACTAACCAGCTGCGGGATATTATCATAAAGATATTCCTCTCGTAAGTGGAGATTCTGGGGGATTCTGGGGGTTTGTAGGGGCTTTGTAACATCATGGTCATATAATTTTGATTTCTTTTATAAAAAAAATATATAAACTATTCTTCTTGAAGGAAATCCTGGATAATCCACTGAAATAACCGATCTTGAATAAGAATGATTTTATGCTAAGCAGCCCAATACAATATTTATAGTGTCTGACAATATTCAGTCTGTCCACCTCGTTGCGTAGGGGCTATCATCCTTGGCTGTCACCGCGGAGGTCTGGGATCGATTCCTGACTCTGCCAAAAACTTTAGGGCTGGAGCGGGTCCACTCAGACTCGTGGAGCAAAACTGAGAAGAGGTTTGTTTGATTCCCATCTCAGCCAACTTGGAAGTGGTTTTCCGTAGTTTCCGACTTCAACTCCAGGAAAATGCTGGGATGGTTCCCATCTTAATGTCACGGCTGCCTCTTTCCCAATCCTCACCTGAATTACAACTACACACACTAATACAGCCATCACAATAGCTCAGGTTATCAGATAAAATTCTACCACCATCCAAGTACATGTGGCTGAATGAAGCCCCTCAACTGAAATAACAACAACGATATTCACTCAACAAATAGGGGCAGATGACCTCGTAGTTCCGCCCCTTAAAACCTCAATAACTAACTAACTCAACAAAGCAACTGTATTTAATGTTAGTTTCACATGATAACCATTTCGGAAGGAAGCTAGCAAGAGACGATCAGTACTATGAACATGTTTCATAAGATGATGGATGATAGATAAGACAGGACAGAACCACTAAAAGACGATCTGCAAGACAGAGAAAGCGGTAGGTAGGAGGGAGAAAGCAAGGAGGAAGTATATATAGTGAGGACAGTGCCGTGGACCATCACAGTTCGACAAGTGTCTCTCTTCTATCACTTTCTTCTCACACATACAACATGAGGAGTCTGATGGTAAGAACATTCACTTTTTAGAGGTGTGCGAATCTAAAGGAGGATTCGGGAAACAAAATACTTGCAAATTATGTACAGTATTTTTCTAAAAACTATTCATTTTAGTAAGATGCTGGCTACAAAAGTAGGGTGATATTTTGTTTCGTGTTTGTTTTTTATTTATTTATTTATTTGTTTATTTATTTATTTATTTTTCTTCTACTTAATTTGTTTCACCCAACATTGGGGTACATGAAATCAATCATTTTTTAAATTGTTTTGAGCTTTCCTCTTAGCCCAGTATTGCCTCATCCTTTGAGAGATCTTGCTTCCCTTTCTTCGGCAGGGATGTGGATCGTACGCTTTTGTTTGATTTTAACTTGGAACCGTTGTTTCTTATCCTTGGTGATGGTTTTGCCCGTTTTGCCCATGAGCATGGTGTCTGTAATTTGGAGTTTTTTTATACGAAAGTAATCGAAGATCGTTTTGGTTAGTCCATTTGAATTCATTCGGAGGATGTGCCCATAAAAATCAATTCTCCGTTTCTTTATTGTGCCCGAGAGTTTTTCAGTCTTTTGGTAAAGAGTTTCGTTCCTGATATGGATGCATTTGTTGTAATGAAATTTGGGGCTAAGATTTTGCGTATTATCTTTCTTTCCTTGAGCTCCAGCCTTTCAAGCGGTCCCTGGTTGGTGAGAGACAATGTTTCGGCTCCATATAAGACTCCTGTTTTTTAATTTAATTTGTTATTATGTTTTTATATTAGTTTTTATTTAGTTTTTATTTTATTTTTAAAAGCATTTATTTCAGAATTTTTCATTCATTTTAATACAGTATTTTATTTCATACCATCAAATGTAAATTTTATTTATTATTACTATTACTATCGTACATTCCCTTTAAGGGAGTGTGTGAACTTGAACAATTTTCATGACAACCCAGTATTGCGGCCACTTTCTTTCCAAATCCTCTTCATTCGTGCACTACATAATATATTATTTCTTCCGTTGGTCCGTCCACTTTTTTCCTGGCATCTTTGGTAGAAGTTCTATATCAATTTTTGTTTCATTATGGATTTCCTGAATTTAATCTGATGCTGGTGCATCGTGATTATTAGCTGCTTGAGGTCTTCTTCAGTTTCCTCTATCCATTTGGCTTGATTTTACTGTTGAGGGTGATGTTGAAAATTTGGTTTGTAATTCTGTGCTGGTCCATTCTGAATATTTGACCAAAACATTTAGCTCGTATCTTTCTGAAAGTGGGTGGTTGGTTCCTCAGTTTAGGGGCTGCAACAACGCAGTCATGTAGTCCCGTGTACTTTGGGTGTGTGTAGAATCGTTCTGATAAACGGTGTTAATTGTGATGGCTGTATTAGTGTGTGTTATCTGTTTTTAATTCAAGTAACGACTGCAGACATTCGATTTTCAAGTAGTTCCAACTGTTGTTACCAAACGCCACCGTCAACGACCAACTAGTTTTGAACTATGTTACTAGATGCCACCGCAGTCGTCTCCTGGCGACGAACGTTGGAACCTAAGAGCGTTAGTCAAAACTATCCTATAATTTAGCATCACATAAGTGGAAGGTTCCTTTACATGCCATTAATCTATGACATGGGACCACCGGTTTTTCTTCCCCTCCGAAGGAAGGCATACTGAGGGATTTTAACGCTCTCAAAAATGCGATGACTTCGGCCGGGTATGAATCCGTGACTTTGGGAATGGAAGCTCAGCAAGCTACCAACTACGCCACCGAAGCCGCCTGTTTGAAAAGCGTCGGTGATAGTCTCTATGGTTTTATAAATTTCTGATGGTGCTCTCTTGATCCATACTCCCTCTCTATTCACTGGTCCAAAAATGTGTGACCAATAATGATACATACGGTACTTATTATTGGCCACGAGTTGAGTGAACGGGAAGGGAGGGGGATGCGATCGACATTTTATAATAAATAGCCTTGGTGTGATTGATGTCTGTCGCAGTACTGCGGCGATGAAAACCTGTCCAAATGGTCCGAATTTCGAATTAGTGAAGCCCGAAATAGTGAGGGATTGCTGTATTTAATGTGAGACCCTGTTTCTGTCGATAGGTGAATTAGAACTGGACTTATTGATGTTTGAACCAGGGTTAAAAAACACAAATTAATCTTAATTGTTATTGAGTAAATTCAGTTTGTATGTGATTTTACATTTTAATTCATTTAATTATTATTATTATTATTATTATTATTATTATTATTATTATTATTATTATTATTATTATTATTATTAATGTTATTTTTTTGTTTCTCTAATTTTAATGTTTATATTTTTTTAATATTTAATTTATTTTCTTATTGATTTAATTCTGATATTCCTTATGGGAATAATTGGGAAGACACGGAGGGATAAAGTCAGAAATGTGGACATTAGGGAGAGAATTGGGTTCCAAAAAATGCAAGACAAGATAGAGACCAGTAAGCTGAAGTGATACGGTACGGACATATGATGAGAATGGAAGAATATAGAGTACCAAAAAGAATATTTATGGAGAAAATACCAGGAAGAAGACCACGAGGAAGGCCCAGAAAGAGGTGGATAGATACGGTGAAGGAAAGCATAGAGAAGAGAGGAGTAAAAGAAAAAGAAGTATTGAAAGAAGGAAATGAATGGAGGAGGGATTGACAACTGTGGTGGTCCTTGATTCGCAACCTGACCCAGGGAAATGAAGAGGAAGAAGAAGATTTTTAAATTTATTTAATTAATTAATTGTGAATTGATTTTTACAATTATTTTAATATTTGTTATGGTTATTTTAACTATTTTCATTCTTATATTTCTTTTATTATTGTAATTTTATTTTTATGATTTTTATTTCTATTTTCATATTTATTTACGCTTTTTTTTACACGCGAATTGACCACTTAGGATCACGCAACAACTTTATTTCTTTTTCTTATTCTTTGCCTGGAGTTTCCTCTGTCTCCAATATTCCTTCATGCGTTCACTGGCATTTTTTCTTTGGTCTTCTGTCCAAGTTCGTCCACTTCTCTTAGGTCTTCCTTCATCTTGAAACCCTTCCAGATTGTTCACTTTGCTCTTAAATACATTTCTTTCTAGCATTTGAGATTCTGTGATGTTTAACTTTTCTAAATCTTTCCTAACTTCCTTAATCCATGTTGTGGTGGTCTTTTTCTTCCAGAGATAGTCGAATATTTGTTTAGTTAATCTATGGTCGTTCATTCTATAGAGATGTCCGAGGAATGTCAGCCTTCTCTTCCGCATAGACGCGGAGATTCTTTCCACGTTCTGGTAGACTTCTCCGTTGCTTCTCAGTCTCCATCCATCTTCAGTCTGAACTGCACCCATTTACGCTTTAATTATAGTTTTTATTTAATTTATCCAGCACATTACATCGAGTAGATACGTAGCCTATATAATATTTGATTTTTAGAAATACTAGCACTTCGGCATGAATATTCTCCGAAATTTGGCTTAAAGATTTAACTATTATCATCTTTGAAAGCATAAACTGTCCTTATGATAGGTGGTTAATATAGAGACCACTATCCCATAACGGGTTAAAGTTTTGCATTGTGCTTAGACACGTGCACCTTGGTCTATTTTAATTACTTTTCTGAGCATATTTATCCATGGAACATGAAGAAATAAACTTTCATCTGGAAACAAACAAAAATGAACATTTCAACCAAATACACCATTTTCATCCGTAAATGAATACCGTAATTTAAACTGGTTAACATTCTGAAGTTAGCTATTCTCAGTATATGAAAAAAATTGTTCTTCAATTATAACAAGCATTTTATAGAACAATCGAAATTTGCTGTTTTTCGGCCGGTGAACACGATTGAAAATGTTGTACATTTTGAGTTCTAGTTAATAATAAAATCAAAGTGAGTGAAGAAATAAATAGGAGGATTATTAATAGAAACAGAGCCTATTTTGCCAATCTGAAACTCATTATTAAGTCGCAATTGTTGTCGCATAAAACAAAACTCAAAATGTACAAGACCTTGATCAGACCAGTGTTAACTTATGGCTCAGAAACATGGAATATGTCGGCTCAGGATTGCAATAAACTTAGGGTGTTTGAGAGAAATGTAATACGGAGAATTTATGGTGCTGTATTGGATAGAGGAGAATGGAAGATACGAACTAATAGGGAAATAGATGAAATCCTCAAAAGCGAAGACATTGTTCGGTATATAAAATCACAAAGACTACGATGGCTGGGCCACATTGAAAGGATGGAAGACAAAAGAACACCAAAGATTATATATAAAGCCAAAATGAAAAGTAGACGACGCCCTGGTAGACCAAGGAATCGATGGAAAGATAAAGTGGAGGTGGACTTGCAAACAATGAATGTACGACCCTGGAAAGCAGCTGTCCAAGATCGAGATCGATGGAAATCTGTGGTTAGCGAGGCCGAAGCTCACACCGGGCTGTAGTGCCAGATAAAGAAGAAGAACCTGATTGTACCCGATTGTGATGGGCTGTTCCCTAACCCTAAAAAAATGAGTTTTTCAAGATTAGGCAACAACCCATCACAATTGGGTACAATCGTGTTGACCGACTGAAAAACATTAAATTTCGATTACTTTGGCAACACTGAAAAATGGCTTTAAACACGATAATTTTACAGAACACAGGCTGTACCCGGCATGCAATGCGTTGCAATGCCAATCACAGAAAATGTTGGCATTGTAATTTTGTTTGCTGAAGTGCTTTTGGATACACAATATTTTTTTTTCTTTTTCCGTTAGCTGGCTCTAAACTATAGTAAAATGGACTTACTAATTCAGAAACATTCATGGGTGCGTGCGCAACAACTCACCAAAGTTTCATCGCAATCGGATGAATGGTATATGAACGCGTATGGGATTTTGTTGAAACGATTCACGCGCCGTCACTCATTAGTTGAATCTACTCGTGCGCTACCTATTGTAAAATGGATTTATAAAGTCAGAAACCTTCCCTGGAGTGTACACAACAACTCACCAAAGTTTCATCACAATCGGATCAATGGTATAGGAACGCAGATGGGACTTTCTTGAAACGATTCGCGCGCCGTCACTCATTTGTTGAATCTACTCGTGCGCTACCTATTGTAAAATGGATTTAGTAAGTCAGAAACCTTGCCTGGAGTGTACACAACAACTCACCAAACTTTCATCCCAATCGGATGAATGGTATATGAACGCATAAATGACAGACATACAGACTATCACGTACATTCATTCTTATATAGGACTAGCTGAAGTACCCGTGTTTGGCTACGGGTCATAAATAAATTAAAGTGTGAAGGTGGCAGTTAAAACAGGAGATAGGTGAGCTGCTGCGTGGAGGGAGAGTAAGGATAGAACATTTTGTCCAACTACACCGCTCGGCATTAACCGTTTTTTAGAGCAAAAATTTAGTTTCTACTCTCTAATCGTCGGAGCTAGACGAAAAGTGATAAGGACCTTTCGGATAGAAAATTAAACTTTAAATCTCGTATATGCCATCAAAAGTTTGCTATTTCTTAGCGTTCTCTTTTTATTTGAAATGGAAATATGAATGTTTGAAACCAAAGGGTGTAGTGACGTCAGTAAAATGGTCACCATTTTTAAAGTGCAAAGTATCGAAATCAAAAGTAGCCCATCTGTTAACCAGGTAAATCAGCTACTTCCTTGTAAAATGTCATGTAAATCGGACCAGTGTGTCTTGCGTGATTGAGTAATACACAGACACCATCTCATTGGTATAGATAGAGATTTGGTTGAAAAACAGCAACTGAATTAAGTGTTACTTTTTTCTGAATTTTCTTTTGTTCGACCTCAAAATATCAACATATGGTTATCATTCAGTTCAGAATAAGTTACGTATTGCACGTTACAAGCATCTTAGCCATGGTTTTACCACACATCGAGAACATGCTTAGTGCAATGATGTCTGATGATTTAGCCTACATAACTCACTTGCTCAAGATTAAACACTATCCTTATACTCGGTGTCCTGCCGGAAGTAGTTATGATCGATTCTCCTCTATGCTGTTTTATATTTACATTCCGACGAAAGTTGTTGTTGATTCTTCTAGGAGCTTTGTGACATCATGGTCATGTAGCCCCGTGTACTTGGGTGTGTGTAGAATTTTGTTTGATAACTTTGTAACTGTTTCGTCTGTACTGGTGTGTGTATTTGCAATTGAGGTAGGATTTGGGTAGGAAGCGGCCGTGGCCTTAAGTATGTTTCCTACCAACCTATCATTTCTCTTCATTATCAGTCGCCATAAGACAGCCTCCGTGGCTTAGGCGGCAGCACGCCGGCCTCTCACCGCTGAGTCCGTGGTTCAAATCCCGGTCGCTCCATGTGAGATCTGTGCTGGACAAAACGGAGGCAGACAGGTTTTTCTCCGGGTACTCCGGTTTTCCCTGTCAAAATTTCATTCCAGCAACACTCTCCACTATCATTTCATTTCATCTGTCATTCATTTAATCATTGCCCCAGAGGAGTGCGTCAGGCCTCGGCAGCCGGCACAGTCCATATCCTCGCCGCTAGATGGGGGCTTCATTCATTCCATTCCTGACCCGGTCGGAGACTGGAAGCAGGCTGTGGATTTTCATTTTCATCAGTCGCCATAATCATCTCTCCTCTCCCACTCGTCTTAATGCCTCTTCGTTTGTAACCCTATCTACCCATCTGGTCTTCATAATTCTCCTGTTACACCACATTTCAAACTCTTCTTTACTCCTCTTTTCTGCTGCGCCAACAGCCCAAGTTTCACTTCCATATTGCACCACGCTCCAGACAAAGGCTTTGAAAAATTACTTCCTATTACCTAAATCTATATTTGATGGCAACTGATTTCATTTCTGTAGAAATGCCTTCCTTGCCTGAGCCAATCTACTTTTTTATAATCTTTGCTTCGTCCATCACTGGTTATTTTGCCTCCTAAGTAAGAGAAGTGCTCTATTTCCTTCAGCGTTTCACCTGCTAATTTGACGTCCATAGAAGTTTCTGATCTATTTCGGCTGCATTCCATTATTTATGTTTTACATTTGTTGATTTTCAACTTGTGTTCTTTCCTCAAGACGGAGTCCATGCCATTTAAAAACGCATTCAAATCCTTTGGTGAATTGGTTAAGATAACAAATGAATGTATAAAATAAGTTATAGAAATAAGTAAATAAATGGTGTGATTAGGGAAATGTTTATAAATACTAGCACGAACTTTCTGTGGCGCTCGTAAGGTCCATAATATATTAGCACAAATTTACGCCCTCCCTACCTCTTCTCTTTCAGATAGTTCTAGCCGTGACCGTGGCCATTGCAGGTAGCAGCACTATCCCTGACAAGAAACAGAGCAAGCGTGGTCTCCTCGGACTTGGGTATGGAGGTTTCGGACTAAGCTCCTCAGACCTGGCTCTCAGTTCGGCTTCACTCGGACTCGGTTCGTCTGCAGTCGGATTCGGTTTGGCTGGACTCGGAAGTTACGGATTTAATGGAGGGATTGCATCAGCTCCATCATCTTCAGTAACAACAATAAACCAGGCTGTACCTTACGCGGTACCTCAACCCTATCCTGTAAATGTTGACAGACATGTAGCAGTTCCCGTTCCTCATCCCGTTCCTGTATCTGTTCCACGACCTGTTCCTGTTTCTGTACCCCACGCAGTTCCCGTTGATGTTCCCAGGCCTTACCCCGTATCTGTTCCTAGACCCGTTCCAGTAAACGTTCCTCATGCCGTTCCTGTCTCCGTTCCGCAAGCTGTTCCAATTTCCGTTCCACATCCCGTTCCCGTCACCATTCACCGGCCGGTAGCAGTTCCAGTTGCTCAACCAGTCGCCATCTCTTCATTTCCGGCTATATCATTTGGATCCACTGGATATGGTATTGGACCCGGAGCCATTCTTGAAGGCCTGAATATTGGGGGAATTTCCTCATTATCACTCTCCAACTCCATTGGCGGATATGGCCACAAGGGATGGCAACATTGAAGAAAGAAAATTTCATCACTACCTCATGAATTCATTCCAGTCATAACATAAGTGCATATGTATATACAAACACATTCTTGT
Source organism: Meconema thalassinum (assembly GCA_946902985.2). Classification (NCBI taxonomy): domain Eukaryota; kingdom Metazoa; phylum Arthropoda; class Insecta; order Orthoptera; family Tettigoniidae; genus Meconema; species Meconema thalassinum. The sequence goes on along the minus strand of OX336400.1, from coordinate 82,597,028 downwards.
TGTAAAGTTACTCACATTGTTAAACATTATATGAACTTCATAATGCTTTTGTAAATAAAATTTCGTCTATAAACAAAATTGGTATTTTTTAGCCTACTTTCGATTTTTGCAAAAAATGAAAGTAGACTTATGAGATCACTACAGGGCGAAAAAAAGTGTGTCTGTCTGTGTGTATGTGTGTGTCTGTGTGTGTGTGTGTGTGTGTGAGTGTGTGGTACTCTGAATGTCTGTCCCCCCCCCTATCAATTCGAACACGGTGAAACCGAATGGAATGAAATTTGGTGCAAAGGTAGCACTAGCAAAGGACACCTCAGTGTCATGTTTTATATCGCCGCCATCTTGACGGAAACGTAATGGCGGCCACACAAATGTTCCAAGCTTAAATCAAATTACAACTAACCTAATCATCCGATATCTACCAAATTTTGCAACAGCATACCTTTATGGGGGCAGCATCCTTTGACCAAACTAATAGGTCATCAGCCTAATAGTTTGCGGATGGCGGCCATCTTTGTGTCAAAATCGATTACCCCTATTAATTCGAACACGGTTAAACCGAATTGAACAAAGTTTGGTACAGAGGTAGCACTAGTAAAGGACACCTCAGTGTCATGTTTTATATCGCCGCCATCTTGACGGAAACGTAATGGCGGCCACACAAATGTTCCAAGCTTAAATCAAATTACGACTAACCTAATCATCCGATATCTACCAAATTTTTCAACAACATACCTTTATGAAGGGAGCATCCTTTGACAAATCTAATAGGTCATTAGCCTAATAGTTTGCGGATGGCGGCCATCTTTGTGTCAAAATCGATTACCCCTATTAATTCGAACACGGTGAAACCGAATGGAACGAAATTTGGTACAGAGGTAGCACTAGAAAAGGCCACCTCAGTGTCATGTTTTATATCACCGCCTTCTTGACGGAAACGTAATCGCGGCCACCCAAATGTTAAAGGCTAAAATGTAATTACGACCAACCTAATAATCTAGTCTCTACCAAATTTTGCAACAACAAATCTTTATGTGGGAAGCATATTCTGACCAAACTGCTAGATCATCAGCCCAATAGTTTGCAGATGGTGGCCAAGTATGTGTGCAAATCGATTTCCCCTATCAATTCAAACACGGTGAAACCGAATTGAACGAAATTTGGTACAGAGCTAGCACTAGCAAAAGGCACCTCAGTGTCATGTTTTATATCGCCGCCATCTTGACGGAAACGGAATGACGGCCACCCAAATGTTAAAAGCTTAAATCAAATTTCGACCATCCTAATAATTTGATCTCTACCGGATTTTGCAACAACATGCCTTTTTGTGGAAAGCATCTTATGACTGACTACAAGGTCATCAGCCCAATAGTTTGCAAATAGCGACCATGTATGTGTGCAAATCCATTCCCCAGATCAATTCAATCACGGTGAAACCGAATTGAATGATTTTTTTTTACAGAGGTAGCACTAGCAAAGGGCACCTCATATTCATGTTTAATATCCCTATAGCACGTTGTATTTCAACAAGCTACTACAACCAACATTCAATTATACTCCTTTAAAAGGACAAAGAGTTATAACAATACCCATGCATTTAGGAGAAAGTAGGCTATATGTTCTTTACTGAACATCTTCTTTAAAACCCAGATATCATCACAAATGTTCAGTTCATGGTGTAGCGATTAACATTCTTGGCTGTCGGGTAGGTCCGGGTTCAGCTCCCAGCTCTTCAAAGTAATTTTAATTCTGGTCTGAGGGCTGGAACGGGGTACAAAACTGAGAAGAGGAGGGTTAGATTCCCATCTCAGCCATCTTGAAAGTGCTTTCTCGTTCTTTCCCACTTATACTCCATGTAAATACCCGAATCCTTCCTAACTTAAGGCCACGGTCACATCCTTCTCATTCCACATCTGAATTACAAATATACATGCTAATACAGACATCACAATAGCACAGGTTATACACACACATGACCATGATGTCACAAAGCCCCTAAATCCATCAACAACAACAACAACAATAAATGTTCAGATGAATATGAACTCGTTTCCTCCCGAAAATTGCTGAGAAAGTGTGTTGTATTGTAGTGGATAGCATTCTTGGCTGTCTCCCCGGAGGCCCGGGTTCGATTCCCGGCTCTGCCAAGAAATTTAATTTTGTCTGGAGAGCTGCAACAAGGTACACTCAGCCTCGTGGGGCAGCACTGAAAAGAGGTAGGTTCGTTTCCTGGAAGTGGGCTTTCGTGGTTTCCCACTTCTACTCCAAGGAAATACCGGGGAAGGTAGACCTACCTAACAAAACGTCGGTCATCTCCCTCAATACCCTAGCCTCAATTACAAATTCATACACTACTACAGACCCCATAATAACACAGGTTATCAGACAGATTACCCACTCAAGTACACGATGTCACAAAGCCCCTAACTGAATCAACAACAACAACAACAACATTAAGTCACCTATGAGTGTAAGCTCATTTCTACATCCAATCATTTTCATTTGAGGGTGTACTACAACTGTCCGGCAAAGAAAACCGATCACTTGAAAAATTCAACATTACTTTCACTTAAATCATAAATATGAACGCCTTGAGCCTAGTTCATAAGTTACTGTTTATACTTTATAGCATGGAAGTAAGGTTAATTGTTTTCCTGGATGTATTACCATTCTTCATGGCATTATTTCACTTAACAATACCGATTCATTGACATGATGCTGTTTCTCGCGGAAAGATGTGCGCGCCACCATTTTCGATCAGAGCCTCTGCCCTGGCAACATCTTCAGGCCTCAAGCGCATATTCGTTTCTGAATTGCACAAGAACAACAGAGGATATGGCTGTATTGATCTTTTCCTATGTCAACAAGTGGCAAAAGAAAAATGAATAAAACATTGCATTGTTGACGATAGCGATGGCGCGCACATGTTTCCGCGGGCAACAGATTCATGCCAAAGAATCGCTATTGTTAAGTGAAACAATAGTTTTAACAACAAATTGTATATCCGCCTTAGTCAATACATAAACGAAAATAAAATTATAATTACACTTGCTCCTGGTACATGTTTCAGGGATTAATTGCTTTTATCCCCTTCATCAGCCAAGACAAATATCCGAAGAAAGATATACGGTAAGATAGCGTAGCACTCAAAAAAAATGGCTATTTAACTTAATATGGTGCACCATATAAGTAGGTCACAGAAAAATGTTGAGCAAAACTAAAAAAATATATGTAACAGCGATGATATTCAGCCATCAAAACACAGAGAATCAGTGGACAGTTAATTCGTGATCCGCTACAAAACACTGGTCGAAGCTTGAATTGGCAAAAATCACAATACTTCACCATATGAACACAACCAATGAAGAAGCCTTATGCTCAACAGGTCCATAAGTCAAATCAAATGCCTGCATACAAACTAGACGAGCGTGGAAGGAACAACTTCAAATGGCAATGAGGTTAGCTCAATGCATAACCTGAAAGAAGCAAAGGAAAAACAAAAAAAAACATAACAAAAGGGACCAAGGGGAAATTTATAGACTGAAATAATTATGAAAAACTATAAAAATTAATTTATAATGATATAGAACGAATGTAAACTTGATAATATTTGAAAAACTTACTTCAGGTTAAATCAAGGTATCAATTACGCGGCTTCGGTGGCGTAGTTGGTAGCATGCTGAGCTTCTATGCCCAAGATAGCGGGTTCAAACCTGGCCGAAGCCGTCGGATTTTTTAAGAGCGTTAAATATCCCTCAGTATGCCTTCCTTCGGAGGGGAAGTAAAGCCGGCGGTCCCATGTCATAGATTTATGGCATGTTAAAGAACTTTCCACTAATTACACCTGTGTGAAACTAAATTGTGTAGGTTAAGAATGTAAACAACGCTCTTAGGTTGCTACGTTCGTTGCCAAGAGCCGACTGCGGTGGCGTCTAGTAGCTAAGTTCTAAACTAGGCCTAGTAGTCGTTGACGGCGGCGTTTGGCGGCAAAAGTAGGAACTACTTGAAATTAAAAGTCTGCATTCCTCACTTGAATTGAAAACAGATAACACACACTAATACAGTCATCACAATTAACACCGGTTATCAGACAGATTCTACACACAGCCAAAGTACACGGGGCTACATGACCGCGTTGTCGGAGCCCCTAAACTAAGGAACCAACCAACCACCAAGGTATCAATTATGAAGAGATTGTCTTATGTTTGAAAATTATTGTAAATAGTTTATGGGTGTAGCCAATTCCAACACTCATATATATGGTAGCAATAGATGAGAAATATTGCCATAGCTAGTTCTGTAAGAGGACGTATGTATGAGTATATTATCAAGTTTACATTCGTTCTATATCATTATAAATTAACTTTAATAGTTTTTCATAATTATTTCAGTCTATAAATTTCCCCTTGGTCCCTTTATTATGTTTTTTTGTTTTTCCTTTGCTTCTTTCAGGTTATGCATCGAGCTAACATCATTGCCATTTGAAGTTGTTCCTTCCACGCTCGTCTAGTTTGTATGCAGGCATTTGATTTGACTTATGGACCTGTTGAGCATAAGGCTTCTTCATTGGTTGTGTTCATATGGTGAAGTATTGTGATTTTTGCCAATTCAAGCTTCGACCAGTGTTTTGGAGCGGATCACGAATTAACTGTCCACTGATTCTCTGTGTTTTGATGGCTGAATATCATCGCTGTTACATACATTTCTTTTAGTTTTGCTCAACATTTTTCTGTGATCTACTTATATGGTGCACCATATTAAGTTAAATAGCCATTTGATTTTTTTGAGTGCTACGCTATCTTATATCTTTCTTCGGATATTTGTCTTGGCTGATGAAGGGGATAAAAGCAATTAATCCCTGAAACATGTACCAGGAGCAAGTGTAATTATAATTTTATTTTCGTTTATGTATTGACAAAGGCGGATATACAATTTGTTGTTAAAACTATTTAGTACGTCAAAACGTAACCATCATGGAAACTAGTTTAAATAATAGAAGTGAAACAATGCCATGAAGAATGGTAATGCATCCAGGAAACCAATTAACCTTACTTCCATGCTATAACTACAGTATGTACTATACTAGGCCTCGAGCGTGTTAAGCCTACTTTTCGCATTTTGTAAAAATGAGGAAAAAGTAGACTTATGAGATCGATCCGGGAAAATGTGTGTCTGTCTGTCTGTCCTGTCTGTCTGTCCTTCTGTCTGTCTGTCTGTCTGTCTGTCTGTCTGTCTGGCTGGCTGTGTGTGTGTCCCTCCCTATCAACTCCTAAACAGCTGTAGCGATCGAACCAAAATTTGGTATGAGTAAAGATCACTATCTGAATATCTCAATGCCGTATTTGAAAATGATATCAGTGCTACCAACTGTTGAAAAATCGCAATTGAAATTTCAGCTCCATGTTGTATATCTTGGAAGGTATGCATGGGAGCTATACCAAAATTGGCACACATATAGATTATAATATTGCAGTTTAATTTCCAGGAGTCCATACATGGCAGTGTTGCCAAAATGATTATAAGCCTGCTGATAGGTCCAATTTTTAAATGCATATAACTTCTACACTATCAATTGGATTTCAACCAAATTTCGTATGTACTATGTGTAGGTAGACAGATATGACTGAGCGTAATCTTAAGGGACACCAGGGCTGCCAACTGTTAATAAATGCACTCTCTATTGTTTTTATTCAAATACCAATATATCAGAAAGTATGCAATCCGACAGCTTTAAATTATGCACACGTATGGTACCTGACATTCTAGATTAATTTGGAGTAACTAATGGACCTCAGTACCACCAACATGATTCTAAGCCTGCTGATAGGTCCAATTGTAAATACTTGTAACTTCTATACTATCAATTGGATTTCAACCAAATTTCGTATGTGCTATGTGTACTATAACAGATATGACTATGCGTATTCTTAAGAGCAACCAGGGCTGCCAACTGTTAATAAATGCTGTCTCTATTTATTTATTTTTACCCTAATATCAATATATCAGAAAGTATTCAAGCCAACAGCTCTTAACTTTGCACACGTATAGTACCTGGCATTCTAGATTAATTTGGAGTAACTAATATACGTCAGTGCTTCCAACATGATTCTAAGCCTGCTGATTGGTCCAATTTTAAAATACATGTTACGTCTATACTAACGAATCGATTTCATCCAAAATTGGCACAACAATACATCATAATATTTGAAATTATTTCTGACCAACACTTGCATGACATTGTTGCCAACATGATTTTACACGCGTTGATTGGTCCAATGTCTAACTGCACCTAACGTCCATGCTATCCATTGGACTTCAACCAAATTTTGTATTGTGTACCTTAAGAGATGGAACTAAGATTATATTCAGTCACCAGGGCTGCCAACTGTAGTGCTCTATTAGGCTACATTATGCCAGTTATATTTCGAACTAGCTATAAATTTCGATATTACCAACTCAATTTCGTCATTATTGTAATTAGGTCCATATCGATTAATCATTGGAATGAATCTTACATTTCGACAAAAGTAGGCTCTTTAGTACGTCATGGAACTTCTTATTATTTATGATTTGAATGAAAGTAATGTTGAATTTTTCAAGTGATCGGCTTTTTTGCCGGTCAGTGTACCTTTCAACGTCTAAGTCTACGTAGTCTGCAAGCTTCTGTGTGCGAACGAGCCTCCCCAATTAGCAGTTAGTACCGTGGCCTCATCTGTTTCTACACCCGTGACCTTGAAATCATTCTGAATCTAACCAACACCTTATTGCTTAAGTGTATCACAGACCCAAACTTTATTTTTTTCTCTTTTGCTTTCCTTCATAACTTAAACAGTTTTTGAGATATTTTGATGAAATTTTGTATTCGCATGTATCTATTGTGTCTTAAAAATGTGAACTAGAACCATTGCTGTTACATTTGTTTTTGTATTTTCTGAGTGAACATACCTCACTAAAATGTCTAAAGAAATCTAGTCTTATAAAAAAAGGGAGAAATATTATTTTAAAAGATAGGCAAAAGATGTTAGTTTACATTGTTAACACAAGTATTATGAACATTCTAATAATCTTCCTTAAATGTGAAGTTTTGTAGAAATTAACAAGGAAAAGCATGATTAATGTATAAATTAGTCCAAATTTTTGAATTTTTCAATTAATAACTGGAGAAAGTCAATTGTAAATATTCAAGTTGAAAAATAAAGATAAAGGACAGTTTTAGGAGTTTGCAAAATTTCATATCAATAGAACAAAGGATTCCGAGGAAAACTATTTTAAATATCTGTGGTTTCTTTACACTTTTATGTGTACCTCCCCCATAAGTGTGTATCACAGCAGTAGTAGCTACACCTTCATAGATTAGCTGGGGGAGGACGACTGTTTTAGCCTATTTCCATTTATGACAAAATAGGCTTGTGAGATCACCTTTTGTCCTTGTGTGTGTGCGTATGTGTGTGTGTGTGTCTATGTCCCCCTCTCCCCGCCCCTACTACTATAAGTTCACCTACGTGACTTTCAAAAACCTGTTAGGTAAAAAATCAACATGGCGACCTAGTTGAAACATATAAATATACTTTTCTTATGATTTAACCATCCAAGCGCAGTGAAACTTTGTAGGCCTACAACAATAGTTGATATTGTAATGCATTGACATCTAATTCAGTTCAATTGTTACATAACCTCAAGATGGCGGCTGTGTGATATTTTTATTTTTTTTTAAATTTCTTGTGTCCTAATCAAGCAATCGAAGTAAATGTTTGAATGAGTAATCTACGCAATAATCTTCACCTAATGGTACATAGCTCTATGGCCTACACATTTAACAATCCAACATGGCGACCATCCGAAATATGTAGACGGTTCTCAATATCTACGAATCTATTACAGCAATCAAACTGAAATTTTGTATGTTGATAAAGGTTTTTGATAACGTTGGTTGGACTAAATTGTTTGGCATTTTGAAAACGATTGTAATAAAGTACAGGGATAGGAGGGTGATCTACAATCTATACAGAAACCAGACAGAAGGCATTCGAGCTGAAGGACATGTGAGAGAAGCTGGTATTCAGAAAGATGTAAGGCAAGGCTGCAACTTATCACCCATACTTTTCAATATTTACATTGAACAAGCAATGAAGGAAATTAGAGAAAATTTTAATGTGGGGGTGAAGATTCAAGGAGAAATAATTTCAACTCTGAGATTTGCCGATGACATCGTCATCTTGGCCGACACGCCTGAGGATTTCAAAGAGTTTTTGAATGGTATGGACTCCGTCTTGAGGAAAGACTTCATGATGAAAATTCATCAATGTAAAACAAAAATATTGGAATGCAGCCGCAATAAATCAGAAACCTCTATGGCCATCAAATTGGCAGGTGAAGAACTAAAGGAAGTAGGAGACTTCTGTTACTTAGGAAGCAAAATAACCAGTGATGGACGAAGCAAAGAGGATATAAAAAGTAGGTTAGCTCAGGGAAGGAAAGAATTTCTACAGAAGAGGAATCTGTTGACATCGAATATAGATTTAGGAATAAGGAAGTCATTTTTGAAGGTCTTTGTCTGGAGCGTGGCACTCTATAGAAGTGAAACTTGGACTATTGGTGCAGCAGAAAATAAGAGAATTGAAGCATTTGAAATGTGGTGTTACAGAAGAATGATGAAGATCAGATGGGTGGATAGAGTTACAAACGAAGAGGTATTAAGACTAGTGGGAGAGGAGAGATGTGTCTGGCGACTGCTAATGAAGAGAAGAGACAGGTTGGTAGGACACATACTAAGACACCCAGGAATAGCAAGCTTAGTTATGGAAGGAAGGGTCGAGGGCAAGAACTGTAGGGGCAGACCAAAGTTAGAATATGTTAAACAGATTGCCTCAGATGTAGGGTGTGGTAGATATGTAGAGATGAAACGATTAGTTCAGGACAGGGAGGCGTGGAGTGCTGCATCAAACCAGTCAAAAGACTGATGACTCAAGCAACAACAACAACAACAACAACAACAACAACAACAACAACAACAACAACAACAAAGGCTACTAACATAAGTTCACCTATGGATCATTCAATAACCTGGTGGCACAAAACCAAAATAGCGGCGACGCAAAATTTATGCAACGAGTCTACAATGGCAATAATTAAAACATGAGTATGTTTATAAAACGAGCGTAACCGAGTTTAATCATTTCCATTTGAGTGTCTTAATTACCATCATAGGCGAGTTGCATATGACTGTTTATGTTCGACGATAATTATAACGTTATTACATGTTTCAACATAAATATTCATAAATATCTGTTAGTGAACAGGGCGCGCTGGCTCTGCTGACTGAACAGAGCGCATCCGTGGGTCAAGGCACTTCGAAAGCAGAGACCATTCGCTTTGCTTGCCAACACAGGACACCTATTGTTTACAGCCTGTCGTCCAGCTCTATAGCATTCACTAATATTGTCACCGAAGTCGTTTGAAAGCAATGTGCTGTGTAGAAATTGGAGGTGAGGATATTAAGGTACAGTGCTATTTCTTGTCTCATATTTGCCAGTTTATTTAGGCGAATTTATATAGACATGTTGGATTTTGAGCATATGCGCGAAGGTTTACTTACCTAATTGGTCACACAACTGTTTCTTGAGCTCTGATTGGTGGGAGAAACTGTTTCAAAATGAACAAGAAGTTCCATTAAGAACTATACAGCCTACTTTTCATGCCAATGATTATTCTACAGTATATGAACCTATCTAGAATAATGACGAAATTAAGTTGGTAATATCGAAATATCTAATTAGTTCAAAATATACCTGGTATGATGTAGCCTAATAGAGCACTACAGTTGGCAGCCCTGGTGACTGAATATATTCTTTGTTCCATCTCTTTAGGTACAGAATACAAAATTTGGTTGAAGTCCAATGGACGTTACATGCAGTTAGACACTGGATCTATCAGCACGCGTAAAAGCATGTTGCCAACAATACCATACGTGTGCTGGTCAGAAATAATCTGAAATATTATGATATCTTGTTGTGCCAATTTTGGATAAAATCCATTTGTTAGTATAGAAGTTACATGTATTTTAAAATTGGATATATCAGCAGGCATAGAATCATGTTGGCAGCACTGCCTTGTATTAATTACTCCAAATTAATCTAGAATGTCAGGTACTATACGTGTGCAAAGTATAGAGCTGTTGACTTGCATACTTTCTGATATATTGATATTAGGGTTAAAAAAATATAGACAGCATTTATTAACAGTTGGCAGCCCTGATTGCTCTTAACAATACTTATAGTCATATCTGTTATGGTACACATAGCACATACGAAATTTGGTTGAAATCCAACTGATAGTATAGAAGTTACATGTATTTAAAAATTGGTACTATCAGCAGGCTTATAATCATGTTGGTAGGACTGACGTATATAAGTTACTCCAAATTAATCTAAAATGTCAGAATATACGTGTGCATAGTTTAAAGCTGTTGGCTTACATACTTTCTGATATATTGGTATTTGGATAAAAAAAATAGAGAGAGCAATTATTAACAGTTGGCAGCCCTGGTGGCTCGTAAGAATACGCCTAATCATATCCGTTTATGTACAGATATTACATACAAAATTTGGTTGAAATCCAATTGATAGTGTAAAAGTTATATGCATTTAAACATTGGACCTATCAGGAGGCTTAAAATTATTTTGGTAACACTGTCATGGTTGGCCTCCTGGAAATTAAACTGAAATAGTATTATCTACATGTGTGCCAATTTTGGAATAGCTCCCATGTATACCTTGCAAGATATCCAACATGGAGCTCAAATTTCTAGTGCGTTTTTTCAGCAGTTGGTAGCACTGACATCATTTTCAAATATGGACGTGAGATATTCCGGTGCACATCTTTACTCATACTAAATTTGGTTTTGATTGCTGCAGCCGTTTAGGAATTGATAGGGGGGGACACACACACAGCCAGACAGACAGACAGAAGGACAGACAGACAGACAGACAGACATTTGCCCGATCTCATAAGACTACTTTTTCCTCATTTTTGCAAAATGTGAAAAGTAGGCTAAAAATAGTGTTATAATGAGCCTCATTATGATACAGTTTTCTGACACATAAAGTTTACATTTCGACAACATCGTCGAACATAAAATATTTAAATGGACTTTTGTCGCGACTTTTCATCCGAGTGCTGTTAAACGTGGCACGGTATTATCTTCATACACGCCTTAATATACTGGCGTCTAATTTAATAAGAGAACATAAATATTTCAACTATGGATTTTTTGAATTCTCGTGTTCTAAGTAACACCAGTAGGATATATGAAAATAGGCTATTTAGTTCTGGAATCCTGTGTGACAAGAGACTAGGCATAAAAGTGAAAGGAAAAGCCTTCTAGACGGCAGTAAGGCCAGCCATGTTATACGGAGCAGAGACGTGTGTTACAACAAAGTCACAATTACTAGACGAACTCAAATCGATTTGAATACAATCCTGTTTCCAGTATGATGCCCGTTTACATGAGCAGTTTCAGTTCGTATTGAAATCGATTTCAATACTGTATGTAATTTATGGTGGCAGTTATGTTGGCTAACTCGTATTAAATTGCAAAACGTGTAAAACCCGTATTATCACCCGACGTTGTTTTTTTTTTACATGAAAAATGGTTGCGCGGAAGATTTTGATGTTGTTTGTTCTTAACAAGTTTATGTTCAGTTTAATAATGATAAAATGTTATTGGTTTTACGTCCCTTTTAATTACTGAAGCGTTTAGAGACGCCGGGCTGCCGGAATGTTGCCCCGATTGAAATCTGTAACGTACCAGTAAATCTACTGACACGGCTCCCTCGCATTTAGGCCTAAGCACCCTGACTGCGCCAGGATTCGATCCTGCCACCTTGGGAAAAAGCGGGCGAGAAAATTACCGCTGCGCCACTCAGCCAGTCTGTGTTCAATTTATTCAATCTAGTGGACAAATGGGAAAAGGAACGGATTAAGCGGCAAAGTAAGACGGTGTATTTTCACTTTTTCTGTTGACCACATTTTACGTACGGATACACCAGACATTAAAAGTAAAGCAGACAAAAATACATTAACGCTAAAGACACGTGCAAACTAACTACGCTTATCAATCACGACAGGAACACAGACAGTTGTAACGAAGGATATGGCAGTAAAGCAAGCGATTCGCGAGTCAGGCGCAGAGGCCGTGAACGTCTAAGCCTAAAACTTTACAAAATGAACACTAGATGGCAGTACACTCATACCAACTGCTCTGCCATCTAACGGTTTATTTCTAAAGCTCTTTCGAGCGCACCTTATTAAATTATAATTATTTCTAAAGCTTAGCATAATCAATGTTGACAAATGTTCGCGCTGCGTTATGTAATGAGTTCGACAGACTTCGGTTGTGTCTGTAACCAGTAGCTGTTACTGTTTAGTCGAAGCCGCAATACACCGTCAGGGTTTAAAATCAGCGATCTCACAATGACCAGAGAGCAATCCTTTTGTACCTAAGTTGCCCTTAAACTCTCGTAATGAATTAATGTTAACGTCCTTTGACGAAAAAAATTATTTTGATGCGTACACTGCAAACTAGAGCAACAAGTATTCAGAACATTAGATGCATCATTGCATTGAATAAGAACACTCATACATTGCTGATGCATGCGGTAATATAAGTATACAAAATTTTGTTACAACTCAGGCGGTCAACTCTTATGTACCCGGGTGAGTTTGGTTGTGCGCTAATCTCATTTGAGTGATTTCCACTTCCCCTACCAGCCCTTCGGAGGGCCGTCTCCAGTACTGAAAGAAGAAATGCAGAACCGAGAAGGTGCCGGAAGTGGAAGTCACTCAAAAGAGATTAAGGTATTACCCAACTCTTTTGGGTACATTCGTGTTGACCGACTGAAGACCACCAAACTTTTGTTTACTAAAGTAACACTGAAAAATGGTTCCTAACCCCATAAAGTTTACGAAGCTTGTTGGCAATTTCTGAAGGCCGGGGGCGTGCTTTGGGTATCTGAGTACAGCCTTGGTTAATGATGATATAAATTTTGTCTGTTAATCGCTGAAAGAACCCTTTCACACCTCGATCACATGCCACAGACTCGATCAAGGAAGTACTCCAAAATCCTCTTTGATCCAGACCATTTGCAACATTATCACCTTTATTATGCAGGATTACTTTTTAATAAAACTACGGAAATAACGGGGAGGTTCCCAATTGCATGGCGTCTCACGATTGGTATTCTAACCAGCGGACTTGTAACAAATTAGATGGGACGTCCGTAATACAGGTGTCGCAAAATTACGTTGACAAACGGAAACCAGAGGTTCCGGCACTTATCTGAAGCAACTTGTGATAGGCCACTTATGGCCGGAAACGAACCGTCATTTCTAAGTTTTGCAACATTAAAATAAATAGGGTACCAGTAGTTCTTCTTTCGGGTGCTTAATGATTTAATATTTATCAGTACCGTAATAATAATTACCACATCCATGGAGTTACGGGCCGATAACCTAGATGTTAGGCCACTTTAAACAACAATTATCATCAACATTCATGGAGCAAACATGCATGTATATGCTCCATAAAACATTGAATCTGTATAGTCTTATGTCTTAGCGTGTCGGAGCCGATAAACAAGCAGTTCTTAAATCTGACGCCAGACTTCTGCACTCTACTACATGAAATGATGAGTAGTTCGAAGCATTGCTAACAGAGCTCAGTACGAGATGTATCCGCTTCCTTCTTTAGTCTTCCTTCACGCCGCCAGGAAGCTCAGTCATCGTCTTATGCTAGAGACATCTGTGAACGAAATGAGTAACCAGAATGCTACTGAGTTACCAATTGCATGGTGGCTCACGATTGGTATTCTAACCAGCGGACTTGTAACTAATTAGATGGGACGTCCGTAATACAGAATGTCGCAAAATTACGTCGACAAAATGAAACCAGAGGTTCCGGCACTTTTCTGAAGCAACTTGTGATAGGCCACTTATGGCCGGAAGCGAACCGTCATTTCTATGATTTGCAACATTAAAATAAATAGTGTACCGGTAGTTCTTCTTTCGGGTGCTTAATGATTTAATATTTATCAGTACCGTAATAATAATTACCACACTTACTAAGTTTTCTGAGCCTCCATGGCTAACGCGGCAGCACGCCGGCCTCTCACCGCTGGGTCAGTGGTTCAAATCCCGATCACTCGATGTGAGATCTGTGCTGGACAAAACGGAAGCAGACAGGTTTTTCTCCGTGTACTCCGGTTTTCCCTGTCAAAATGTAATTCCAGCAACACTCTCCACTATCATTTCATTTCATCTGTCATTCATTTAATCATTTCCCCAGAGGAGTGTGACAGGCTTCGGCAGCCGGCACAGTTCATATCCTCGCCGCTAGATAGGGGCTTCATTCATTCCATTTCCTGACCCAGTCGGTCGACTGGAAGCAGGCTGTGGATTTTCATTTCGCTAATTTTTATGACGGGTTTTCTTGTATTTTGTTTTTTGTAGGGCAGAGACTATCTGTGGGTGTCACTGGTATGTTTGGAAGTGTTTTGTAGAGATATTTGTCTTTCAAATTTGAATCTGATGATGCTCGTTTGACGAGTGAAACATGTCAACCCTTAGTTTTCTACTTCTTTTTCTTCTGCTTCAATTTTTCGTAACAATATATATAAATCACGTGTAGTATATTTCAGGTTATTTTTTCACATATTCCAGTAATTGGAATATTTTTGTGTTGACCTTCTGAAAGCCACAATATTAATTGTCACCAACCTGGAGGGTAAACGACTAAAAAATAAAAAATAAAAAAAAATAAGGCAACACTGAAAAATGGCTGAAGACTATCTTTACGAGTTCAATAACTTCCTAGGTCTTATTTAGGTTATTGTATGCACGGTCATGTATATATTTCTTTTGGCAGTTAGCTGCACTTATTAAAATTAATTAAATTATAAAATTAATTTATTTTATTTAGTCAATTTACCCTCTAGGTTGGTGGTTCCCACGGACGCAGCGAGGGAACTCACCACTACCGCCTCTATGGGCAGTGTCCTGGAGCTGGGAACATCTGGTCGGGATGGATACAACTGGGGAGATGTGACCAGCACTTCGCCCAGGCGGCCTCACCTGCAAAGCGAACAGGGGCCCCATGAGGGAGGGGAGAGGTTGGAAGATTGGGATGGATAGGCTAGGAAGAGGGAAGGAGCCGTGGCCTTACAGTAGGTACCATCCCGGCATTTTCCCGAAGACGAAGTGGGAAACCACGGAAAACCACTTCGAGGATGGCAGAGGTGGGAATCGAACCCCCTCTACTCATTTGGGCCACCCGAGGCTGAGCAGACCCCGTTCCAGTCCTCATACCACTTTTCAAATTTCGTGGCAGAGCCTTGAATCGAACCCTGGACTAACTAACTAATGTAAGTTATTTCATTACCACGGCCGCGCGGAGCGCGGCAGTGGTCGGGCCGTCGGCTAAACGGGTAGCCCTTAGGCCATAGAGAAGGAAAAAGTAAGATGAATAAGGAGATAAATTATTTGAGAGGTATGTGTCGTACATACATAATAGTAAAATTGAATGATGAACTGGCGCAGAGGAAAGCCGGACCAACGGCGGAGCCCCAGAGGAGACCCCCACATCCCACCCCCAAGGGAAGAGCCCCCCAATCACCCCCATTTATTGACATAAGACAAGATACAGAAGATATACAGTAACAGGTAAACACAATGTGGGCAAAAAAAGACAGACACACACAGAAATAAGAGTAGACATTGCACGAGTAAGCCGTCTGGCGAATGTAGAAGGATGAGTAGAAGTGGAGAGTGGGAATTACGATATGGGGAAACATAGTAGACAGCTGAGCGAAAGGGAGAAAGGAGAATCGGAGGCGGGAAGGCAGAAATCGATTGAAGAAGGAAGGGCGCCAAAGTGGCGAGCTGGAGATAGGATAGTGTATGAGAAGTATGAACATGTGCAATTAAAACCATATAAATCAATAAAAGTTCAGAGTCGAACCCTGGACCTCCGGGGCGGCTACTAACCATGCTGACCGCTACGCTACGGAGGCGACGTTACAAAATTAACCATATCTGAAACAAAAAAGACACAACACTAAATTCATACATTTTGTCATTAAATATTAGATATAAATCAGTTGATCTAGAGATATGTCACTAAAGTCCGCAACCCTGCCTCCCGCACGCGGTTTATAAAAGGGGTAAGAACCAGAGAGCTTTCGCTTGAACGTCTCAAGCAGGCTCCATGTCTAAACCTAGCGACAATATCCGTAACTCAGTAGCATTCTGGTTTCTCATTTGGCTCACAGATGTCTCTAGCAAATCACGATGACTGAACTCCCTGGCGGCGTGAAGGAAGACTAAAGAAGGAGTTGGATACATCTTGTACTGAACTCTGTTAGCAATGCTTGGAACTACTCATAATTTGTTGTAGTATAGTTGAGTAGAGTGCAGAAGTCTGGCGTCAGAATTAAGAACTGCTTGTTTATCGGCTCCGACCAATGCACAGATTACCTACCAATGGTTCCGACAAGCGACGATCCAGATTCAATAATGTTTTATAGAGCATAGCAATGCATGTTTGCTCCATGGATGTGATTTTATCTGAGTATAGTAATAATTACTAGCGACCCGTCCCGGCTTCGGCCGGGAACAGTTATGAATGTGCAAGGAATTCTTGTCAGACGTAATTTAAGAATGGCGAGGTGCTTAAATCACAAATCCCCCTTCCGTCCGAACTAAGAATACTTATAGTGGGCGATGTATTGAAGATATGTTCTCGCGGACTTTTTTGTTGAACTTTTCATGCTGAACAATTCTTACACTCATAGTATATTGATATTTATAACGGTTTGCCCAGCGTAAGCTTAAAAAGCGCACGGACACCAGGTTCTTTTTTCGACTTTCTCACTGAAATCGTTGCTGCTTGGCTTCCTTGGATCATAAATACATTATTTTCTACAGAAACCTTCCTCGAGATATCCTTTACAGAATGGTGAACCGAATCAAAATCCATCGAGTGGTTCTCGAGATTACCCGTGATAACCAAGAATCGGGGACTTTGTTTTATACTAAGTAGAGATTATTGTGTAGGGTAATTTTAGGTTGAAACCTACGGACATTGAGCAACGTTGTTCCCCATTAAAAACTGTAATTAAGCAGGAATTCAATATTTCATAGAGCATATAAATGCATGTTTGGGCCATTTTCTTAGTTATTGTCATATTTCACCAATATTAATGTTTTAAGGTCATATTTGGTAATATTTTAGTGGTAGGTGGTGGACTGTATCCACTGGCCGCTGCAAGGTTTCTGGGCGTTAGTGGCACTAACAATTTAAAAACTTGCCAATTGTTGCAGACTATCAGAAAATATTTAACTGTATCTGAACTTGGTATAATTTTTAACTTAGGGCATTTACTTTCTCTTTTACAGGAAATGTGATTTGTGTCGCAGTTTTTAACGCGAGAAAATATGCTGCTTTCCGCGAGTCTCTTGAAACATACTGCGACCAAAATTTGAGGAAAACATTCTATTCATGAAATCAGCGTAGATTTTAACAATTTTTTAGGTTTGAATGTAGAATTAATAACAAAAAGAATATTTCACTACATTATCAACACTTGTTTTTAGAAAGCATGCAAACATATAAGGCAATATTGTACCTTTGTTTTGGATCATATTTCAGTATTCTTTTAGGGCATATTAGCCTGCATATTTCACGTTTCTTTAGGTCCTAAAAATTCGAACCTTAATAATCACACTGAAAGCGGACGGAAACTTCGGAGCAACAACTAAGTTTACCAGAAAGTGGAAAGAATCTCGGAGACCATGAAAATTAGGAGACTTGAGTTTTTTGGACATCTGTACAGAATGAACGGCAATAGACTAATCAAACAGGTATTAGGTTACTGCTGGAGAAAAAAAAGACCACTACAGCATGGATTACGGAAACAACAAAACAATTACGAGCCTTACAGTAGTTGCATATGATGTGTAACATCTGACATGTTACCCTACTATGAAATTGAGAGAAATATATGTGAAGTCAATTTTTTCCGGCTGTACTCCTCCATTTTTAGCCTACTTTCGATTTTTGCAAAAAATGAAAGTAGACTTATGAGATCAACACAGGGCGAAAAATTGTGTGTCTGTCTGTGTGTCTGTGTGTGAGTGTGTGTACTCTGAATGTCTGTCTCCCCCCCCCCCCCCCTATCAATTCGAACACGGTGAAACCGAATTGAACGAAATTTGGTACAGAGGTAGCACTAGCAAAGGGCACCTCAGTGTCATGTTTTATATCGCCGCCATCTTGACGGAAACGTAATGGCGGCCATCCAAATGGTCAAAGCTTAAATCAAATTACGATTAATCTAATCATTCGATCTCTACCAAATTTTGCAACATCATACCTTTATGTGAGAAACATCCTTTGACCAAATTACAAGGTCATCAGCCCAAAGGTTTGTGAATGGCGGCCATGTTTGTGTGAAAATCGATTCCCCCTATTCATTCAAACACGGTGAAACCGAATGAACAAAATTTGGTACAGAGGTAGCACTAGCAACGGGCACCTCAGTGTCATGTTTTATATTGCCACCATCTTGATGGAAACGTAATTGCGGCCACCCAAATGTTCAAAGCTTAAATCAAATTACGACTAACCTAATCATCTGATCTCTACCAAATTTTGCAACAACATACCTTTATGTGGGGAGCATCCTTTGATCAAACTACAAGGATATCAGCCCAATAGTTTGCGGATGGCCGCCATGTTTGTGTGAAAATCAATTCCCCCTATTAATTCAAACACGGTGAAACCGAACGAAACGAAATTTGGTACAGAGGTAGCACTAGCAAAGGGCACCTCAGTGTCAGCTTTTATATCGCGGCCATCTTGACGAAAACGTAATGGTGGCCACCCAAATGTTAAAATCTTAAATCAAATTACGACCAACCTAATCATCTGATCTCAACCGGTTATTGCAACAGTATACCTTTATGTATGTAGAATTCTTTGACCAAACTAAATGGTCATCAGCCCTATAATTTGCGGATGTCGGCCATGTTTGTGTGCTAATCGATTCCCCCTACCTATTCATACACGGTGAACCCGAATTGAACGAAATTTGGTACAGATGTAACACTAGCAGAGGGCACCTCATTGTCATGTTTTATATCGCCGCCATCTTGACGGAAACGTAATGGTGGCCACCCAAATGTTAATAGCTTAAATGAAATTAAGACCAACCTTATCATCTGATCTCTACCAAATTTTGCAACAACATACCTTTATGTGGAAAGCGATCTTTGACCAAGCTACGATGTCGTCAGTCCAATAGTTTGCATATGGCGGCCTTATATGTATGCAAATCGATTCCCCCTATCAATTCATATACGGTAAAACCGAATTGAACGAAATTTGGTACGTAGGTAGTACTAGTAAGGGGCACCTCAGGGTAATGTCTTATATTGTCGCCACCTTGACGGAAACGGAATGGCGGCCACCCAAATGTTTAAAGTTTAAATCAAATTACGACCAACCTAATTATTTGATCTCTACCAAATTTTGCAATAACATACCTTTTTGTGGGAAGCATCTTTTGACTGAACTACAAGGTCATTAGCCCAATAGTTTGCAGATAGCGGCCATGTACGTGTGCAAATCGATTCATCATATCAATTTAAACACGGTGAAACCGAAGTGAATGCAATTTTGTACAGATGTAGCACTAGCAAAGGGCACCTCATATTCATTTTTAATATCCATATAACACGTTGTATTTCTACAAGCTACTACAACCAACATTCAATTATACTCCTTGAAAAGGACAAAGAGTTATAACAATACCCATGGATTTAGGAGAAAGTAGGCTATATGTTCTTTACTGAACATCTTGTTTAAATTTTTCTCACGTATCTTTTGTCGATATTTTCGCATATATTCTGCTCTGGATCTCTGCAAATCACAAAATTATGAAAACAAAGGGGCAACACCCCGAGTCCTACAACACCTAATACAGCATTATTGGTTCGCGAAATATTAAAAAGTCGATGACCCTTTAGTTTTGGGTTCTTTTGTTAAATTAAGAGGGGGATAGAAAAACGGGGGCGTCACCCCGACTCATAGGACACCTCATACAAGTCCCTAGCATTATTGGTTCGCGAGATATTTTGGGTCTTTTGGTTACATTAAGGGGCCTATAGGAAAACGGGGGGTGTCACCCCAAGTCCTAGGACACCTCAGACAAGTCCCTACCATTATTGATTCACGATATATTAAAAAGCCGATGACCTATTTGTTTTGCCGGGAGAGCAAATCCCTTGTTAACAGTGAAGGAAGGAAGATTGTAGTTTAACGTGACAGTGAATCTTGTGATTATGAGCAACGGGACCTCCTTTTTACGTGGAATCCGAACCACATGACATGGCATTTCACTTTCGAAAATCTCACATGCATTGACCGGGAATCGAACCCAGTCCATCTTGGTGAGAGGCCAACAGCTTTGCCGCTGCGCCACCACGCCCCTTTGTTAACAGTAAACTCTTTTGGTCATTGAAATAACTACTTGTAAAACTCCAGTGCCAAATCCTGAATATCTTTAATAGGGCCTCCAAACCTTGAAATAAACCGTATGCGATATACATTCCATAGCAAAAGTATGAAGATTTAATTAATAAATCATGATTGTTTTCAGCAAATATGATATAATGAATATTTTCACACCAAAGAACGACAACTTGAAGATGATTTATTTTAGGAATATCTTAAATGGGGCCTCACACACCTTGAAGCAAACCGTATGCGATGTTTCCTCTTACAAATTTCCGTCCCATTTCCGTCCCATTTCCGTCCCATTTCCGTGGCCGACAGTACCTCGAATTCTTACATTAAAGAATACAGCAAAAGTATGAAGATTTAATAAATCATAATTGTTTTCAGCAAATATGATATAATGAATATTTTCACACCAAAGAATGACAACTTGAAGATGATTTATTGTAGGAATATCTTTAATGGGCCTATAAACTGTGCCCTTTTCCAAAATCACTCCCACAAAAAAACCAGCATCCGAGTGGAAAGATGTTACACATCAAAAAGTATATGGAAAGATTCAACATCTCAGAGGTGGAATTGTTTGATTGAAATACATTTAGGAACAAAGTGAAAAATTTGGAAGGGTTCCAGCTGCAGAAAGAACCAAGAAGACCGGAAGAGCCTGGACAGATGAAAACAACGGAAGCAGGCCAGTGAAAGCATAAAGGAGTATGTTACTGGACACAGAGAAAAGACCGCACGAGGAAAAAGAAATACAGTTGTGGCGTGATCCTAAAAGGTCAATTTGCTTGAATAATAATAATAATAATAATAATAATATAACAATACGCTTAACAAGAAAACCAAGGCGGAGTGGTTCACCGATGTAGAAAAAGACCTGCGTGTAGTGGGAATAACCCAGGAGGATATCCAGAAACGTGTTCCACTAAAGTCGAAAAAAAGAACCTGTTTACCTTTCTGTTTAATAAATTGACAAATATTTAATGCTTGTCATTCATACTCCATAGGCCATAATAGAAAATTCATTACGTATAAAATTTTCTTTTGTGTTGTGTTGTATTTTACAACAATTTTGGTATTGCCACTAATTGTAGGCTATATAAACTTAGAATTTTACAATTGACTCTTATCTAAAATAATTACACAAAGTTGTATGCTCTAAGATATTGGTTGGTATTTCTGGGTATTTTGCGATGACAATCCCCTGAGAATACTCACAATCTTCCAGGATAGTCATCCCCCGCCGAAAAAAATTGTATATAAATCTAAGATGGCGGCTATGGCTAGTAATGTTTGTTCTCCGTGCGGGAAAAAAGTGAAAAATAGCGAGGAATTCGTTAGTTGTGAAGGGGATTGTGGGCGTAATTTCCACAAGGAATGCACAAGACTTTCTAAGAAGGCTTACGAGTCTATAAAAAGTGATCCGCAGAAGGTGTGGAAATGCAATCGCGACGATTGTCACCCACCACTCAATTTCAGTGATTGTGACTTGGTGAAGGAGGTTACAGAAAAGATACAGTTGTCTGTAAATGAACTAAGGAGCACTTTCATGCAGGACTTAAAAATAATTAAGCAAGCCACGGAATTCATTAACGAGCAGTTTGAAGATTTCAAAAACCTCACAAATGAGATAAAGAAAAGAACACTGGAAATGGAAAAATCGTTGGCAAGTATAAACAATGACACGAAGCAAGCGTTAGATGGGTCAGAAGACCTTAAGCAGTACACGCGTAGGAAATTTGATATTAAGTGGAATGCCAGAAATGCCGAGGGAAAATGTGTACGACCTAGTGATCCAAGCTTCCAGGGCATTGGGTGTTGAGTTGGGACTCCGCGACATCGATGTCGCTCATCGTTTGCCGGCGAGAGGCGGGGACGTGGGGCGAATCGTAGTGAAATTCACTAACAGGTGGAAGAAGGATGAAATAGTGAATGCGAGAATTCAGAAGAGAGTTATAACAACCCAGGACATTGGACTGAATTGCCCTACACGCAATATTTTTATAAATGACCACCTATCACCCAGGAACGACTACATTGCAAGAAGATGCCGGATCCTGAAGCAGAATGGGAAGATATTCGGAACCTGGACAAGAGACTGCAAGATTTATGTCCGGGAAGCTCGAGATGGCCCAAGCACACTCATCTGCAGTGAAGCGAAGATCGCCCACCTCGAGAAAAAATACGGACAATAAGTACAGCAGGTATCACACATCCAAAGTTGCATTTTATAGTTTTAATGTACGTAGACGATTATAAACACAACGAAACATTAAGCTCTGTTGAAATTCATTGTGATTTTATAGAAAACTATAATTTACAGACTAAAAATCAGATTTTGAATTCAAAATTTAAATGTATCTACATCAATGCACGAAGTGTTCGGAATAAGTTCGAGGATATTATGCTCCTTATTGACGAGATTTTAGAAATAGATTTAATAGTCATAACAGAAAATTGGTTGTCAGACAAAGAAACACACTATTATAACATTCCAAGCTTTGAATCACACCATGTAACACGAGACGGGACTGGAGGAGGTCTGTCAATTTATGTATCTAGAAAATGGGCCACCAAGGTTATTAACACCATTAATAGTTATCACAGTATACTTCAAATTGAAATATTTCAGAAACACAGAAGATACAGTGTAATTTCTTACTATAACCCAAGGGAGACTAATGCAAACGAATTTATGCTTGACCTTGAACGCATACTTTGCAATACTAACCCAAACACACTACTCATCGGAGACGATAATAGATTTTCTAAAAGACAGCATTATTCACAGGGCCTATTCGTCTTTACTGAATTGCTTTAGTTTTTATCCATGCAATACAAGACTGCCAACAAGAATAACGCCTACTTCTTCAACTTTAATTGACCATATACATTCTAACTTTGCCAATGATAACTTCTATTTGTATAATGTTATGAGTGACCTTAGTGATCATAATATTTTAATTCTAGAAATTACATCACAACCAGAAGTGAGTACGCAATTCAATAATCGTTCAAATATACAAACATTTACGAAAATAAGTTATGCCAAACTGAACAATTTCTTTTCAAAAATAAATTGCCAAATCTATCTACTGACGTCAACGAAGCATATAATCAGCTTTGTGATTTCATTAGTAATGGACTTAGGACAGCTAGTATAAATATTAAGCAAAAACCTCAGGTAAAAGGCACACATAATCCATGGGTAACACATGAGTTTCTGGAAGCGGTAAAAAGAAAAAATAATGTGTATGCAAAAACTAAAACTAAAAAACCTTCAACTGAAACCATTAAAGAGTACACACAATGTAGTAGGGATGTGACTAGAATGAAAAGAGCACTGAAAAAGTTATACTACAACAATGTAATTAGGGAAGGGAATACGATGAAAGGAATGTGGAAGGCAGTAAATCAAATACTTGGCAAACCTCATAATACACGAAACATTGTAGAAATTGAATATGAAAACGTACGATACACCTCTGGCCAAGATATATGTAGAGCATTTAACATGTATTTCATAAATGTTGTAGAAAACTTGGTTAAAGATCTTACTCCAAAGAACCCAATTTTGCCTTCGAACCAAACGATCTGTAACTCACTATACATAAAACCAACAAATGTGACGGAGATTAAACAAATCATTCAAAACCTTGCGAACAAAAATAATTACACAGACGATGGAATAAATAACATACCGTACTCCTTAAGAGATGTGCCAATCATCTGGCTCCATTGCTTGCTGATATAATTAACTTGTCACTGCAAACAGGAGTAATACCAGATAAATGTAAATTAGCAAGAGTGGTGCCAGTATTTAAAAAAGGTGATGTATCTAATCCCAGTAATTACAGACCGTTGTGTATATTATCCTCACTTGTAAAAGTACTGGAAATAGTAATCAAAAAACAAGTCCTGAATTTCCTAACAAAAAACAATTTCTTCTTCAAATATCAGTATGGCTTCCTTCCCAAACATAGCACTGATTCAGTAGCATTTGACGTAGTGTCACTTATACATAAAGCATTAGACAACAATAAAATAGCAGCAGGACTATTTATAGATCTTGCTAAAGCATTTGACACAGTTAACCATATCTTGTTGCTAAGTAAATTATCAAATGCTGGAATTAGAGGAATAGCCTTTGAGTGGTTTAAAAGCTACCTGTCTAACAGGAAGCAGTATGTTAATATTAATAAAACTAAAGGGTCCATCTCTGATGTTAAATGCGGTGTCCCACAAGGGTCAGTGCTTGGACCATTGCTGTTCCTGATATTTATTAATGATATAGGTTATTTAGAGTTTACTGGTAAAATATTTCTATTTGCAGATGATATATTTCTACTTTACGAGAGCGCATGTGAACAAAGGATTATGGAGAATATGCAAAAGGATCTAAATATACTAACAACATGGCTTTCAAAAAATAATTTAATCATAAGCACCTCAAAAACAAAATACATGCTATTTCATAAACCAGCTTACAGTTCAAACACTTCCAACATAGTTAAATTGGCAATGCGCCCATCGAACGGGTTAAACAATACACATATTTAGGCCTAACTTTGGACAATAACCTAAGTTGGAATGATCATGTCACAAATGTGAAAAAGAAAATTACGAATGTAATTGGTGTTCTAAAAAGGTTAAGGGATTATGGAATAAGCAATCAACATTTAAGGAGCATATATGCCTCTCTTATTCATTCTCACCTTATGCACATGAACATAATACGGAGTAAATGCACACAGGAATCAATAAATGAGCTCGAAGTACTCCAAAAAAGAGCAATTAAAATCATGTATGGTTACGATTTTAGGAAACCAACTGTACAAGTATTTCAGGAGACAAACATATTGCCATTACGAAGCCAGCTCAACTACTCTGAAGCTTTATTTATGTTCAGATATAAACATGGTCTTATTAGTCTTAATACTGAACTTCAATGCAGGAAAGACATTCATACCCATAACACAAGATCAGCAAACCAGTTATACATGGAGTCAACAAACACAACTAGATATGGTATTAAAAGTATTTCCTATTCAGCCAGCACAACTTATAATAACTTACCTTCTAAACTGAGACAAATTGTAAACTTAAACAAATTCAAAAAGGAAGCACGCAGGTAGCCTACTTCCTGAAACTATGTGTTGAAGAATATAGATGAACTCATAAGCACTGAATAAATGTTCCTACTACCTTAGTATATTCTAGTATTAAGTTAGTTACTAAGCCATATTTGTAAAGGGCGGTCCCCCCTTGAGCTATCAGCTCACTGGGACTTTCTGTACCCTATAAATAAATAAATAAACGCCCCTGCCCCGTATCCCCCATCCCAGCCCTCAGACCAGAATTATAATTTCCTGACAGAGCCGGGAATCGAACCGACGGACCTCTGGGGCGATAACCAAGAATGTTATCCGCTATACCACGAGGTGGTATCTCCTTTTAGTATATAGTTTCCATTTCGAATTCTTTTCACTATCATCCAAACCATTGGGAGGCCTATAACCTAGGTGTTATTATGCCCCTTAAAACAAGAAATATCACCATCACCATGATTGTCCGGCTCCGTGGCTAAATGGTTAGCGTGCTAGGCTTTGACCCGAAGTGCCCCGGGTTCGATTCCCGGCCGAGCCATCAGAGTTTTTAGCCTATTTTCATTTATGGAAAAAAAATAGGCTTATGAGATCACCTTTTGTCCGTGTGTCTGTCTGTGTGTGCGTGTGTATGTGTGAGGATGTTTGCGTGTCCTCCTCCTAATAACTTCTAAACGGCTGGAATGATTTCAATGAAACTCGGTAAGTTCGTAGCACTATTCCGGGCGACCTCGACCGTGCCCTTCAAATTTTGTCACGTCTCACCAATCCAGCCTTCAATATCTATGAAACTATTACCGATATCACCATGAAATTTTGTATGGAGATAAAGGGCACTACTGGAAGTTCATCTTTGAGATTTTCAAAATCCGGTTAACTACAAAACGATCATGGCGGCCAAGCGAAGTTGAAAGTTTTAAATAGACTGTTCTCGCGATTTAATGATCCAAACGCAATGAACCTTCGTACAGCAAATATTTATAAGCATTGTAATGCACTGGTATCTAATTTAGTTCAATTGTTTACGTAACCTCAAGATGGCGGCTGTGCGAATTTCGAAAATTAAGTTTTTATTTCTTGTGTTCTAATCATGCGATCGAAATCAACATTTGCAAAATGAACGTACACAATAATCATAATCTAATAGTACATAACTCTATGGCCTACATATATTAAAATCCAACATGGCGACCATCCGAAATATTTAGACGGTTCTCAATATCTACAGCAATCAAACTGAAACTTTGTAAGTATATAGAGGCTATAAGCATAAGTTCACATATGGAACGTTCAATAACCTGGCGAGCACAAATCCATCATAGCAGCGACGCGAAATTTAAATATTCAAATGGACGTTTGTTGCGTTTTAACCATCCGAGCGCAGTGAAACTTGATTCGTTATATGCTTGAACAAATTTTAATCGACTGGCATCTAATTCATTTAAATTATTTTCATAACCACAAGATGGCGGCTGAGCGAAAATTTAAAATCCCGCTTTTATTTCTTGTGTCCTAATCAGGCGATTGAAGTTTGAATAAAACACCTACACAATAATCTTCATGTAATAGTACATCAATCTAAGGCCTGTTATATAAAATCCAACATGGTGACCATCCAAATTAATTAGAAGGTTCTCAATATCTACGAATCTATTACAGCAATCAAACTGACAATTTGAATGTTGATAGAGGCAATTAATACTAGTAGGATATATGAAAATAGGCTGTTAAGTTCTTCACGGAACTGCTTGTTAATCTTCTGGGGTTAATTCCCGGGGCTCGGGGACTGGGTGTATGTGACGTCTTCATCCTCACTTCATCCTCATTACGAGGCGCAGGTCGCCCACGGGCGTCAACTAGAAAGAGCTGCACTCGGCCTCTCCGGAGGCCACACGATAAAAAAAATCACCTTGATTGAGTAAATATAGCTTTGAATCCATTTTTCAGTATTGCCTTAGTAAACAAAAGTTTGGTGCTTTTCAGTCGGTCAACACGAATGTACCCAAAAAGAGTTGGGTAATGCCCTAATCATGAAAAAAATAACATTACATGAGATTAATAAATACACTAGGATGACCAGTTTCGATCGTCAAGCGATCATCATCAGATCCATTTCACTTAGGCTATAAAATCTATGTCAGAAGATACGGGTGAAAATATTTACAATATGTACACTTGGGCGGCTTCGGTGGAATAGTTGGTAGCATGCTGAGCTTCTATGCCCAAGATTGCGGGTTCAAACCCGGCCGAAGTCGTCGGATGTTTTAAGAGCGTTAAAAATCCCTCAGTATGTCTTCCTTCGGAGAGGAAGTAAAGCCGGCGGTCCCATGTCATAGATTTATGGTATGTTAAAGAACCTTCCACAAATTACACCTGTATGAAGCTAAAATAGGTTAAACATGTTAACGACGCTCTTCTAGTAGCCAAGTTCTGAACTAGTAGTCGTAGACGGTGGCGTTTGGCGGCGAAAGTATGAACTACTTGAAAACTTCAAAGTCTGCAATCCTTGTTTAGTTGCAGTATTGGTAATGCAACTTGTCGTGTATGTTAGTTGTAATCTATATGATGTTTGGTGAAATGCTTAAAGTGGTGATAGAACTCCGGAATTTGACGGTTTGGAGTTTACATATTGTAAATATTTTCACCCGTATCTTCTAACATAGATTTTATAGCCTAAGTGAAATGGATCTGATGATGATCGCTTGACGATCGAAACTGGTCATCCTAGTATATTTATTAATCTCGTGTAATTTTAGGTAGATTTCATTAGAAAGCTAACTATTGCAATGGGTCCCATGTTTCGACTTCCGGAAAATTTCGACATATCTTCGCGTTTCACATCCCCCAGACCCCAAAACCACCATCAGTTCAAAAGTTTACATATAATTTATATATATATATGTATATCAGTTTCTTGTGGACACGATAACTGTCGTAATTTTGCACCAATCACTTTGAATTTTTTACATAATATGTCATCATCATCATCATCATCATCTTCATTTCCCGTTTCCAGCTTCCTGGGTCGGGTTGTGAATTAAGGACCACCAACGTTTCCTGTCTCTCCACCACTCCTCTCCTGTTTTTAGTACTTCTTCAGGTTTTCCTCCTCTCTTCTATACACACTCCCACACTGTATCTGCCCATCTCTTTCGGGGCCTTCCACGTGGTCTCTTCCCTGTCATCTTTTCACAGAAAGTTTTCTTTGATACTCTCTCCTCTCCCATTCTCTTCATATGTCCATACCACTTTAACTTTGTTGTTTCTATCCTGTCCTGCAGCTTCAAAATTCCTGTCCTTTTTCTAATCTCTTCGTTTCTTACTCTATCTCTTCTGGTCTTGCCCTCTATACCTCTTAGGAATTTCACCTCCGCGGCTTGTATTCTACTCTCCTCTCTTTTTGTAGTAGTCCACGCTCCAGCTGCATATGTTAGTATGGGTCTGTAGTAGGTTGAATATAATACATTTTTACATTTCTTTGGGACATCTCGGTTCCACAGAATACCCCTTATGCTCTGGTAAAAACTGTTCGCTTGTTGTATTCTCTTTCCAATTTCCTCAGTAATCCTTCCATCTTCTGTGATCACACTTCCCAAGTACTTGAAACTTTTAACCACTTCTAGAATTTTCCCATTCAATTCTATCTTTCCTCTTCCTTCCTTCCTTCCTCTTGACATTACCATTGTCTTGCTCTTCTCTGTGCTTACTTTCATCCCATATTTCTCAATTTCTTGATTCCATACATCTAGTTGTTTTTGTACTTCCTTTTCATCCTCGCCCCATATCACTATATCATCTGCAAACAGCATGGCCTTTGTTGCCTCTTGTCCCAATCTCTGTTTAACATTCTTGTGAATTTCATCCATGACTATGATGAATAGTAAGGGGGACAATACACTTCCCTGTCGGAGACCTGTTTCCACTTTAAACCATTCTGTTTCTCCTATACTGGTCTTCACGCTACTCACACAATATTTGTACATAGCTTTTAACATTTGGACATCAGCTCCGTTAACTCTCCTTTTCCTTAATACATTCCAAACCACCTGTCGAGGCACACTGTCATACGCTTTCTCAATATCAATAAATGTCATCACCATGTCTTTTCCAAATTCCCATCTTTTCTCCATCATTTGCCTTAATGCAAAGATTAGGTCAAATGTTGATCTGTCTTTCCTAAAACCATACTGTTCTTCTTCCATCTCTCCTTCTATCTTCTTCCTCAGTCTGCCTTCCAGAACTCTCTCAAAGATCTTAGCTACATGAGCGATAAGAGTGATCCCTCTGTAGTTATTGCATTCCTTTTTGTCACCTTTCTTAAAAATCGGGATAATTAATCCCTTTCCCCATTCTTCTGGAATCTCTTTCTTCTTCCAAATTATTCTAAATAATCTATACAACCACTGTACACCTATTGGTCCCGCTGCTTTTATCATTTCCGCGGACACCTCATCCTCTCCTGCTGCTTTACCGCTCTTCATCTTCTGTATGGCTTCCTCTATTTCTAGCATAGTGATCTCCTTTTCTTGTTCTTCTTCTTCTTCCATTGTTTCTTCTTGTTCTTTTTCATCTTCCAGTTCAATGTATTTAACATTTAGTAGCTTTGAAAAGTATTCTTCCCATCTTTTTAATATATCATCTCTTTGATACAATATCTGTCCTGCTTCAGTTTTTACAAATTTTGTGTTTTCCCTACCTTTTACACTGTTTTTCACCAATCCATATAGAACCTTTTTACTTCCTTGGATATCCTCCTTCAAAGTTTCCGTGAAACCTTCCCAACTTTTCCTTTTTTCTTCTTGTACAATTTTTTGGCATGCCTTCTTTGCTTCTCTATATTTTTGCCATTTCTCTGCATTCTTATTGCCTATCCACTTCCTCCATGCCATTTGTTTTTCTTTAACAGCTTCCTTTACCCTGTTGTTCCACCAAGGAGTCTCCCTTTCCTTTTTCTTCCCTGATAGTCTTCCACAAGTGTTTACTGCACACTTCGCAAAACAATTTCTAAAACACGTCCATTCCTGTTCGACACTTTTTGCTTCGTCTTTGGGAATTTCCTTTTTCAAGTCTTCTCGGAACTTTTCCATTGCCTCTCTCTCTTTTAGCTTCCACACCTTTATTTTTCTTTCCCTTTTCTCCGCAAGCTTTGTGATTTTCCCAAGCCTTAATTTGGCTATCACCACTTTATGGTCTCCTTCAAAATCTCCTCTTGGCATAGCTGTCACATCTACCAGTTGTCTACGTTTATCCTTTTCCACTAGGATAAGATCGATCATTGTTTTTGTCTTTCTGTCTCCCCATCCATACCTAGTTATTTTTTGGGAGTTCTTTTTCCTAAACCATGTATTTCCAACAATTAATCCATTCCTTCTACAGAAATCTATTAACATTTCTCCTTCTTCATCCTGATTTCCATAGCTAAATGGGCCAATTATCTCTTCTTTTCCCTGCCTATCTGTTCCCACATGTGCATTCATATCACCCATTATTATAACCTCTTTGTCTTCTATACACTTTTCCAGTTCTTCTAAGAAATCCTCTAAACATTCATCTACCTTCCCTGTCTGGGGTGCGTAAATCTGTATAAAATCCTTTGTTCCACTCTCAAGTCCTAGTCTAATTTTCATCATTCTGTCATTAATTTGGTCTACTTTCTCAACATACTGCACTAAGTCTTCTCTCAATATTATTGCAACACCATTCATTGCCTTATTTCCTCCACTCCAATATATTCTATATCCCTTCCCTTTCTTGACTTCTTTCTCACCTTTTCCTTTCCATTTCGCTTCACTGACTCCCATCATTGCTATTTCCTTCTTTTCCATATAGTCCACCAATTCTTCTGTCTTACCATTTAGGCTCATCACGTTTATGAAGGCGATGTTTGTGGTGTCTGGTAGCCTACTTCTTACAGTTCCCCCAGACCCCTGGGAACTGCGCGTCGCCTGCAGGGGACGCCATAGCACTTTCCGAGGCCTCAATTCACACTCACTCATTTTATAGGCTATTAGTACGATGAGTTCGCCACACTCAAAGGCATTTTATGACCTACTGCCAGGTATTGTTCTAGGCCGATCCACTGGATAACAGACGCCTTTTGTAGCCGCTCCTCTGGAGTACAGACGCTACAGAATTCCCTCTTCCGCCATCGACGCCGTACCGAAGTCCATCCTCTCCGCCGCCGATACCGTTGGGGCTTCGCCCATAACCCTGGGCTTGGGCCCTCCATATTTATGACCCCTGGAGAGAGGGTGTCCCAGCATTTTAAAGCCCCCAGGAACTGGACTGCCTGTTGGTCCGCGGGTTCATTTTCCGAGGTATTTGAACCAGCCCACATTTCTGTGAGCCCCCTATCCGCCACCTGGGGACGCGCCCTCTAGGGGTTAACAGGCTCCCCTTAAAATCTCGGTCGAGTTCGTTAATGGGCAAAATCGGTCAAAGGGGGTGAAAATGGGAGGCTTTTTTCGAAAAAGTGAAATATCGCTATAACTCTCTTAATATCTGAAATATTGAATCCATTCAAAGTTCATACTATGTGTCGGACAAGGCCCTAAAATTTATGTTTGAAAAGTTTTTTGATAGCACCAACCATTGACCAAAGGGGTGGGAAAAAGTGGGTTTTGCGGGAAACATTAATCATATCTCTGTTAATAGGCACAATATGAAAACCGTACAAAATGGACAATATTCCTCCAATAATTACCTAAAACTTTTGTCTGAAAGAATTTTTGATATGACCCACCATTACGCCACGGGGTGAGCAAAATTATTTAAATTATAAGAAAATGCCAAGTGCCAAGAGAGGTTGCCATGACAACTTTACTTTTAATTGATAAGGGATGAGCCATCAGCAGTTGCTATGACAACGCCACTGCACGAGATAACATTCAGTTTTCCATCTGTCTGTGGGAAGCGACTTCGGTATCGGAACTGGTAGCATGCTGAACTTCTATGCCCAAGGTCGCGGGTTCAAACCCGGCTGAAGTCGTCGGATTTACTAAGAGCGCTAAAAAAAACTGAGTTTGCTTTCCTTCGGAGGAGAAGTTCCAACGTTCGTTGCGAGTTGATGGTTCCGGTGGCATCTAGTAGCCAAGTTCACAGATAGGTGTCGTTGATGGTAGTATTTTAGGTAGATTTCATTAGAAAGCTAACTATTGCAATGGGTACCATGTTTCGATTTCCGGAAAATTTTGACATATCTTCGCGTTTCACATCCCCCAGACCCCAAAACCACCGTCAGTTCAAAAGTTTATATAGGCCTATAATTTATATATAGGCCTGTATATATATATGTATATCAGTTTCTTGTGGACACGATAACTGCCGTAATTTTTCACCAATCACTTAGAATTTTTTACCGAATATGTATACACATAAAATCTCGGTCGAGTTCGTTACTGGGCTAAATCGGTCGAAGAGGATGAAAATGGGGGACTTTTTTCGAAAAAATGAAATATTGCTATAACTCTCTTAATATGTGAAATATCGAATCCGTTCGAAGTTCATACTATGTGCCGGATAAAGCTCAAAAATTTATGTTTGAAGAGTTTTTTTTATAGCACCAACCATTGACCAAAGGGGTGGGAAAAAAGTGGGTTTTTCGGGAAACATTAATCATATCTCTCTTAATAGGCACAATATCAAAACCGTACAAAATGGACAATATTCCCTTAATAATTACCTAAAACTTTTGTCTGAAAGAATTTTTGATATGACCCACCATTACGCCAAGGGATGAGAAAAATGATTTCGGAATTATAAGAAAATGCCAAGAGCTATCAGTGGTTGCCATGGCAACACTACTAAATTGACGAGGGATGAGCCATCAGACGTTGCCATGACAACGCACTTCCACGAGATCAGATTCAGATTTCCATCTGACTAAGTGTGAAGCGGGTTCGGTGACGTAACTGGTAGCATGCCCAAGGTCGCGGGTTCAAAGCCGGCCAAAGTCGTCGGATTTTCTAAGAGCGCTAAAAATCCCTCAGTATGCTTTCCTTTGGAGGGGAGGTTCC
The DNA here is from genome assembly GCA_946902985.2 of Meconema thalassinum. Classification (NCBI taxonomy): domain Eukaryota; kingdom Metazoa; phylum Arthropoda; class Insecta; order Orthoptera; family Tettigoniidae; genus Meconema; species Meconema thalassinum. Next base: position 82,563,339 of record OX336400.1, on the reverse strand, counting down.
AACGTTCGTGGCGAGTTGCTGATTGTGGTGGCACCTAGTAGCCAAGTTCACAGCTAGGTGTCGTTGACGGTAGTATCTGGTAGCAACATTAGGAACTACTGCTTGAAATTGAGCGTCTGCATTCCTTACCTGAATTACAGACTAATACAGCCATCACAATTCACACCGTTTATCAGACAGATTCTACACTCACCCAAAGTACACGGGGTTACATGACCGCGTTGTCGCAGCCCCTAAACTGAGGAACCAACCAACATCTCTGCGGGAGATATAATTTTGCGTGAAGAAGTAACAGACCGTTACATAGTTACACATCAGTGTCGAAACCTTGCATAAGGACAGTGTGATCACAAGTATAAAAATGGAGTCCAAATGACAAGAAGGTTACCGTCATCATAAGACAATAAAATGTTTAAAATATGCATAAAATGACGAAAAACAAAGTTAATTAATCTCCAATTATAAAATACTTTCACGCAATAAATGAGGTCTGATCCTTCTACGAAAACCTGCATATTCTGCCTATATTCGCCTATCCCCAAGTTTGTCCGGTGAAATCTACCTCCGCCCTCCGGCGTGCCGAGAGGACTTTTTTTTTCAGGATTCGGGCATTACCCAACTCTTTTGGGTACATTCATGTTGACCGACTGAAAAGAACCAAACGTTTGTTGTTGTTGTTGTAGCTATCAGTGGGTCGACACAAAATAATTCCAATTACTGGAATTTCAGGTTATTTTTCAAATATTCCAGGAATTGGAATTATTTTGTTACAATATTAATTATTAATCCTACCAACTTATAGTCGGATTATAAATACTCATTTATAACCTATCTTGCATAATAAGGGATTAATAATTGCTTATCTTCTTCCTGGACAGTGACATAATGAGTAATGCTTGATTATATTTTAAGTTAATGGGATAAGAGATGGTATTTAGTTTTGAAAAGCAGTGGCATAGAACCCTCTTGGCTTGCAATTATTCCGCAAATACATAGCCTAAAAGAAATTAGTAATATCATAGCCAAATGTGACTATATTCAAAATAACCAAGAGTACTCTGTACAGATACATAAAATTGCGCGTAATGTATTAGAGAAAAAATATTTTTATTCAAGTAATATGGTCTCGTTATTATTATTCTTTCAGATAAGGCCTGCTATGGCCCACGCGCCAATTTCAATTCTTCACTGTTGATTTCTCTTCCGTCCTTCCCAATATCTTTCTGTCCTCAGACCACTTCACCCCAGGTTTCCTTTCTACTCTTCCCTGGAATCCTTCCATACTTAACACCTTCTTTCGAAAAATCTCTCTGTCCACAATGTCTCCATCACTTCAGTTATATTATTTCTTTCCAAATCTTTCCTTACCTCTTGAATCCAGCTAGTCGTGGACATTTTCTGCAAAAGGTACTTGAATATCCTTTTTGTTAATCTGGAATCATCCATTCTGTCATTATTATTATTATTATTATTATCATCATTATTATTATTATTAGTCTATTATTACCGGCATTGTGCCCGTTTAGACCGGAGTCCGCACGACCACATATGCATTTTACCAATAATCAGTCAGCACGAGAGTCAAAATATCCCGGGGCGCCAGATGGGTTAAAGCAAATCGCAAAAACGACATCAAATGAAAAAAATGCTTTACTGATTTTTGGCCCAATGCAACAATAAGGATAGAAGGAGATTTAATTTGGGTATAACACATCTGGTAAAATTATCTCAGTTTATTTTGAAGTTTAAATCTGACTGCAAAGATGCTCAAAGCAGCATCATCCACGTGTGGCGATCCACACTCTTATTTACACAATATACAGAAATTTTCCAAACACATTTGACAATCTTTTTTTGGAAACACAAGTCCGATTAATAGTCCTGTAGACTGTGTTCCAAAATTATTAATAATTAATTCCAGTTCAAAGTTAATTGTCTATACTGGAAATATCGTAGATCACTGTTTGAATTATTTACATGATATTAACACTCGTAGAATAAATGTTCACAGAATTTTAAACTTTCACTTATTTTTCCAGTTTCAAAAATATATTGTCGAAAATATTATTATCATTGAATCAACACACATTATTTACACATATTAATAACATCTGAAAAGTATTTGACCTTGAGCATAGCATCGAAGAACTGTGCGAAGCACAACAACAATTAATTGTTCTTCTGACATTAAACATTCGAGAAGTGACTCGATTATGAACTTCAAGTTCCTAACAAAATACATGATTTTTAAATCATCAACTTGATCAATAAATTGTCGAACCATTCAACTATTCAATTATCCACTTGGAATCATTATGAAAAAAAAATATTTATATTCATGGCCATTTTTGTAATTTTCACAACTTGCAATTCTTCGACAGAATGCGGAAATAAGAATTGTAGCTTCATAATAAATTCATTCAGTTCATGGCACTAGGATTGAAAATATCCTTCAAATTATTCGTGGTTAAAGAATTATTTTTAATTGGCAGTGGCCCATTCTACTATTTGTGTAAGAACACAATATTACAACAACAACGGCAAAGGTCTTCCTCTGTAGAAGAATAAACTACTATCATGACAAATCCGGGTTCTAGCAAAATCAAAGTCTAAATGGAATTCGTAAACAAGGTTGAAATAAGAACTGATGGTTTCAAGAAATAACCTTCGGGTCATTCATCCGACGAAATGTGCAGTTCCAATACTCCTACTATAAACCTGAGCCATCGAACCTGCTATTTGATTGATGCTCGAAAAAACCTCTTCATTCCTGCGACTTAAACATGCGCACCTGGGAATGGCATTTCAACTACTCCACACATATAAATTTTCTTCCCAAAATTTATACAATAAATCAAGCCTCTGCTTGTTATCAACACTGGAAGATTAATAAACTTACAAGTTTATTTTATTTTACCATTCAGTTCAACCCGTGAATTTACCATACTTATGAAATTCTTTATTTCACTTTCGAAGTGTATTTACGTCATGATTTTATATAAATACAAAAATATCCTATTTGATACAAATATCATTTGCTTCCCGTTTCATGCCTCTCCGTGTTATCTGAAAAATATACTTTGCTCATTGCAAATATCAACTGTTCAACCAGAACTGAAATGTTGGTTGAATGCGGGCTTGCGCTAACCACTCTCCTTCGGAAAATCTCCTGTTCCAGACTAGAAATGATTAAACTACTTCATAGGCTCTTTCTCAATACATATGATTATTATAAAATATAATATCCAAGAATTATTTAGAAAAATTATGAAAATTATTATTATTATTATTAGTGGATTATTATTATTATTATTAATTATATCATTTTAAATATGTTTAATTATCATCTCATTATGTGAGAATCCACATGTTCGAATCTTCGAATATGGAAAAAATATCCATTCCTCAACAAAAATAATTTAACTCAACCTTTACATCGACGGTTCTCCGTGGTTTCCCTAAAATATGAAATATTCAAATAAATCTTCGAAATGCTCGGTCATCGATCCTAAACTGTTCTGAGTGTTGAAAATGCTCAGAATAACTCTAATAAGTCTTGCGTAAATCATTGCAAGATTTAAATACGAAGAAAAATAATGTGTTGGTCATCTGCAGAAAAAATAGTTTGTTCCAATTAGCTAGGCATAATATAATTCAAATGTGGCTTACATTTCTTGATGGTCTTGAAGCGCAGTAAACCTGGTCTGTACCAGATTTATCCATAGACATGCCCTATTGGACAAGCACGTACAATCCTTGTATCCGCCGCCATTATATACCCTCAATTCGTCTAGTCAGACATAGTGGTAGTATCTTTTGACGTTTGAATTAACTGTTGTTCCATTTTAATATGGGCTTCTATCAAAGCCATAACAGTTTGTTTAAATAGGGTCAGATCTAAGTGATCTATTCTTAGATATGTCAGTTGTAACATAACTCACGGTAATCTTATCAGTACAAGAAAAACACTGACAGTCTAACCAATCAACGGCTGTTCTGAAGATCGTTCCCTGGGCATGGTTTATTATATCACCATCTACCATGCGCTAAGCAACTTGTAGTTTCCCCTTGCGTAGACTAATGAACGCCACCGTTATAGACTAGTCTTCAGTGTACTGACAGATCGAAGTGGTTAACTAGTTACAAAATATGAAAACTGACTGAAATGGATTTAAACATCCAAGTATTAAGTTATTACTGGACTGTGACAAAATACTAATTTCTAGACAAAGTCTAGCATATGTTCATGTAGAAATATAAATATTTCCACCAATGTCTGTAGAAAAATCAATCACCTCAGTGATTCTCCTCGCCGTAAACTTACTAAGTTCCAACTCGTAGCGCAGCACTTTTCGTGACTATCACGACTTTGAAAAGAACTTCTGCGTAGATCCGGCAACCATGTGCCTTGGCTCAGCGTCGTAGCAACTTGCTAGGCAACTGCTTGTGTTAGAATGAGCTCTCGATGCTTCGGCCAGCTGGCTTTTATTCAAAACTTTCAGGGTCACGCCGCATCAGTTGATATCTGGAAATCCTCATATCTCTTGAATCCCTGGTCCGATTTACTTGATACTAATTGCATTCTCTTTCATTTGGCCGTGCCAGAAATCTGATCCCAGTCTCAAGTCTCTACTCCATGGTTAACTATTTAATCAATAAATAGCCTCCACCTCTGCTATTACTCGCTACGTCACTTGACATCCAAGTATCGGTAAATTCTTTCCAATTGCTTCGAGAAGCAATGTAGCGCGATATTCAAATATCTCAACTTTCAAAAGCGGCTACAGCCTTTCCCTTGATATCTAGGTGTCTGAATCTTGGAATACCCATTCCTAGAGTTGGGCACAGTATTATTATTATTTTTAGCCAGTTTACCCTCCAGGGTTGTCTTTTCCCTCGGATTCAGCGAAGGATCCCACCTTTACTGCCTCCAGGGTAGTGTCCTGGAGCTTAAAACATCGGGACGGGAGATACAACTGGGGATGTGGGACGAGCACTTCGCCCATGTGGCCTCACTGGCAAAGCGAACAGGGGCCTTATGAGGGATGGGAAGATTTGGGAGGGATAGGCAAGGAAGAGGGAAGGAGGTGGCCGTGACCTTACATTAGGTACCATCCCGGCATTTGCCTGGAGTGGGAAACCACGGAAAACCACTTCGAGGATGGATGAGGTGGGAATCAAATCCTCTCTACTCATTTGGACCACCCGAGGCTGAGTAGACCCCGTTCCAGTCCTCTTACCACTTTTCAAATGTTGTGGCAGAGCCGGGAATCGAACCTCCGGGGTGGCAGCTAAGCACGCTGACCACGACACCACGGAGGCGACTTATGATTATATTCTTCTTCTTCTTGTTGTCGTTTCGGCCATCTACGGACCACGCTATTTCAACTGCCCTTGTCCATGTCTTTACGCCTGGGCCTTAACGTTCGCCCAGTATTCCCGCATTCGTTTCCTATGCTGTTCCTTTCTCGCTTCAGTCCATGTCTTGCCAGTTTTTAGGTTTGGCTTTTCTTGGAATCCAGGATGTTCTTTCTTACAAATTAATTTATTTCTCAAATGTACCGTACTGGGGAATTCCTAGTTTTGTCTCACAAGGCTGAGTGTACCCCGTTCCAGCCTTCAGACCAGAATTAAAATTTCTTGGCAGAGCCAAGAATGCTAGAACACTATACCACAAGGTAGTCTAATTTCAATTTTAATATTGTTTATAACTTATCCAATAAGTTAAGATCAGGGTACAACCAAATTAACAATTATTTTTGCTTTTATCAAAACAAGACTTTCTTAATATTTATTGTTTTTTCGGGCGGGGGGTGGGGCTGGTGCCCCATCAGCTCCCTCCATATATACGCCCCTGATACGGGGTACAGTCAGTCTCGTGAGACAGAATTGAGAAGAGGTGGGTTCGATGGATTCGATTCCCATCTCAGCCACGTTGGAAGTGGTTTTACGTGGTTTTCCCACTTCAAAGCCAGGCATATACTGAGATGGTTCCTAACTTCCACCTCCTTCCCAATCCTCATCTGAATTACAAATACACACACTAATACAGTCATCACAATAACACAAGTAATCAGACAAATTCCCCCAACCCCCCGGCCCCCAGACACGCACCCAAGTACACGGGACTGCATGACCATTATTTCGCAAAGCCCCTAAATCATTCAACAACAACTACTACTAAAAAATTACAGTCAGTCTGAAAGACTAGACGTTATATCATTTCAAATGACGCATGCTACAAATGCTACACATGTTAGAAAGGCTCAGAAGGGCTTCTCGCTGCGCTCGAACTCCCACGACTCTTTCAACAGACTCCATTACCCATTAACTTAGGCTTCCCGCGCGGGCAACTCTTTAAGGGCCACCCTGTATTTGAGTCTGACATCTTTTACCCTGTATTCTTGTCTGATATCTTGTGCATCTCTTTAGGAGTCACCCTGTATTCTTCTCTGACATCTTGTACACCTCTTTAAGAGTCACCTCGTATTCTTATCTGGCATCTTGTATATCTCTTTAGGAGTCACCCTGTATTCTTATCTGGCATCTTGTACTGTATTTTGCTTTGACATCCTGCACACCTTGTATTCTTGTGTGACATCTTGTACACCTCTTTAGGAGTCACCCTGTATTCTTGTCTGACATCTTGTGCAGCTCTTTAGGAGTCACCTGTATTCTTATCTGGCGTCTTGTACACCTCTTTAGGAGTCACCCTGTATTCTTTTCGCTTCGCTCGACGCCCCAGGACTCTTTAACAGACTCCATTAACCATTAACTTCGGCTTCCCGCGTGGCTGCATGACGTCACGCGCTCGCCATCCTTTACCCTTTAACTTAGGCTTCCCGCGCGGCTGCATGACGTCACTTCCATCTGACGTCACTTCCGTCTCCGTCCCGCATAACTTACGACTCAAGCATAACGACGAAGTCGACAAGATCATTAGAAATGATAAAATGATAAAAAGGAGAAACAAGGAAAGAGAATGAAGGAAATCAATGGCAGGGAAAAGAAAGGCCCTCAACCCTCGAAGAATGAGAACTGAGTGACTTGGAAAGAAGTAGAGTGATGAAAGGCAGATAGGATATGGGAAGAGGAGAGGGTCCACCCCAAAGGCAGTGGTAAAAAGGGGCGAACTGACCCAGCTCAAAAATCCCTTAGGGTCGCCAACTCTCGAACACACCAGCCGTGAGCCCTTGGGATGTAGCACTATCCAGGGTGGGGCTACATACACCCTGCCTCATTTAGGGCCTTGAGCAGAAGGCAGGAGATACTGTGAGCCCTTGAGGGAGTAGCACTATCCAGGGTGGGGTACATACACCCTGTCTCATTCAGGGCCTTCAGCAGAAGGCAGGAGATACTGTGAGCCCTTGAGGGAGTAGCACTATCCAGGGTGGGGTACATACACCCTTCCTCATTTAGGGCCTTCAGCAGAAGGCAGGAGATACTGTGAGCCCTTGAGGGAGTAGCACTATCCAGGGTGGGGTACATACACCCTGTCTCATTCAGGGCCTTCATCAGAAGGCAGGAGATACTGTGAGCCCTTGAGGGAGTAGCACTATCCAGGGTGGGGTACATACACCCTGCCTCATTTAGGGCCTTGAGCAGAAGGCAGGAGATGCTGTGAGCCCTTGAGGGAGTAGCACTATCCAGGGTGGGGTACATACACCCTGTCTCATTCAGGGCCTTCAGCAGAAGGCAGGAGATACTGTGAGCCCTTGAGGGAGTAGCACTATCCAGGGTGGGGTACATACACCCTGTCTCATTCAGGGCCTTCAGCAGAAGGCAGGAGATACTGTGAGCCCTTGAGGGAGTAGCACTATCCAGGGTGGGGTAGATACACCCTGCCTCATTTAGGGCCTTGAGCAGAAGGCAGGAGATGCTGTGAGCCCTTGAGGGAGTAGCACTATCCAGGGTGGGGTACATACACCCTGTCTCATTCAGGGCCTTCAGCAGAAGGCAGGAGACACTGTGAGCCCTTGAGGGAGTAGCACTATCCAGGGTGGGGTACATACACCCTGTCTCATTCAGGGCCTTCAGCAGAAGGCAGGAGATACTGTGAGCCCTTGAGGGAGTAGCACTATCCAGGGTGGGGTACATACACCCTGCCTCATTTAACTCCTTGAGCAGAAGGCAGGAGATGTTGTGAGCCCTTGAGGGAGTAGCACTATCCAGAGTGCTCCTTGAGGGCAGAATTGCTCGTATTTTTCTCTTTTCTTTGTTGCTTTCCCTTAGCAACCATTTAGTCGTATTTCCGTTTATTCCTGATGAAGAAAGACAAGGTTTCTTTCGAAACGCGTCGGGTTTAAATACGTAAACACCCAGATAATTTCAACCGCGACACCGGCTACTATCTCAGTGAGTCCTGGCTACCTATTATCAGAACCCTCAGAAAGTAATACACGGTTGCTTTTCGTTGTCCCTAACATGGGTCTAAAATGGCGTCCATCTTAGGGCACCTTTTTTAGGCTTTTTGTTGCTTTGTTTCCGTGTATTCCTGATGAAGAAAGACATGGTTTCTTGCGAAATGCGTCGAGTTTGATTTAATAAAATACGGCATGAGCCCAAAATTCTACATTGTGGATAATTCCTATTTTGTCCACTAGAGCGCCTACACAACTCCCCCTCCAGTAACATAGTTACGATACTGTAAATTATACTACAATAAGACATTTGTTTTTTAAATAATATATGCACTAGAAAATTAAATATTTACAATATTGTCAGCGTAACAATGTTGTATACGCAGCCTAACGATCTGGAGATGCTCGGTCATTATTTTGTTTAAATGCAAAGATTAGCGGTTTGTGGTGTGAATTTTTTGTAGAAACAGTGGACAACATACCATTGTTATTGTTGCAGTAACGGTTACACCAACTCTCAAAGGTTTGTTCTACATCGATTTAGTACCATGTATTTGACAAAATGGCGGTCAGTGGTAAGGAGAAGGCATTTTGTACTCTCGAATTCCATCAACACCGGTCCGTTACCATAGTCCAACGCCATTTCCGTACGACTTACGGGAAAGACCCTCCCTTTGACAACTCTATTCACAGATGGTATGAGCAATTCGTGAATACCGGTTGCTTGTGTAAAGGGAAAAACATTGGCCGTCCCCGCGTGTCAGAAGCAGACGTGAATCGGATCAGGGACGTTTATCTCCGTAGCAGTGGCGGATCCAGAGGTTCACCTCGGCGGGGGCACTCTAGGATTTCATAGTAGTTAGAGAAAGTATGTAATAAAATTACTAAATTTGTATTTAATCTACACACACTACACATAACATTCAACCACCAGAATTTATAATTCTACAAGAAATTCATTATATTAAAATGGTTTATTGGTTTCAGTTTCAATAACACAAGTCATTATCATCATGTAAAAAAAAACTTTTTAATTCTACAGAATATGTACATTTCCACAGTTTAATGCACATTACACAGACTAATATGTATTAAAACATTTGCAATCATAGTGACTATCTGAAGAAATGTCTATTTAAATGTCGCAACTTCGCTTGGCCGCCATGTTTGTTTTGAGTTACCAGGTTTTCAAAAGTCACATAGGTGAACTTCTAGTAAGTCCCTTTATCCCCGTACAAAATTCCAGGGTTATATCGGTAATAGTTTCGGAGATATTGAATGCAGGTGGAAATATTTCGCACAGCTGCCATGTTGGATTGGTAAGACGTAACAAAATTTGACGGGCACGGTCGGGGTCGCCCGGGATAGTGCTATGAACTTACCGAGTTCCTTTGTAATCGCTCCATCCGTTTAGAAGTTATTAAGGGGGGACACACAAAAATCCATCACACACGCACACACAGACAGACACACGGACAAGAGGTGATCTCATGAGCCTATTTTTTCATAAATGAAAATAGGCTATAAATCCTTGCAAATGGTCGTTCAAATGAAAAGTATTTGTAATTTGCTGGTGTCATAGGCCTATATGATGTGTCAGCAATATCTAGTTTTAATTTGGTGTATTTGATTATGTAATGTTTATTTAATAGATATGTGTATTATTTATTACAACATTTAACAACCTTGATTAAAAAACGCAATGTTTTGGAACGTGTGTTCCGTTTTCCCATTCTTGAAATCTGGCGACCCTATTTAACAGGCAATGACAGAGTCCTACGCTGGAATTTTTGCATGGAACTGCAACAAAGTTTTGAAGTAGAAGTAGAAGAAGAAGAAGAAGACAACCGTCATTTTCGTGACAGGCTAGCTTTCAGTGACGAAGCCACTTTCCATCTGAGTGGTAAGGTGAATAAGCAAAACGTTCGAATTTGGGGGATAACTTACCTCCATTGTTATGTGGAACACGTGCGTGAGCGGGACTCCCCAAAAGTGAATGTGTTCTGTGCCGTTTCAAAGACGAAGGTCTACGGCCCCTTTTTCTTCCGTGAAAAGTTAGTGACAGGGCTGATTTACCTGTACATGCTCACTGAGTGAGTTACCCCAGTTGAGTGACGACAAGGCCGATGATGTTGATGATAATAATTGTTGTTTTAAGGGGCCTAACATCTAGGTTATCGGCCCCGACAAGGACGATTACGTGCTGCAACAGGATGGTGCACCGCATCATTTCCACGGGGAAGTTGGAGCATTTTTAAATCAAGAACTTCCAAGACGATGGATCGGTCGTGGAACGGAACATATCGAGCATTTTTAATGCATGTAAAGCAGGCAGTGCGTGTTACACTTCCGTTCGATCCACCACTGCCAGCTGGATCGTCCGAGCCACATCCGTCCCATTTTTTCAAAATCACTCCCACAAATATACAGCAACCGAGTGGAAAGATGTTACACATCAAAAACCATTTTGAGTTACAGTACACAGTAAAACACGATTCATCTTCCTAGCGCTACCATCTAGCGGCTCGAATAGACAACTACCGGTACTGGAACGAACTATTGAAGTATAATACAATAATTCGACTCCGAAAACCCAAAGAAATACATATTTTAAGTCCTTTGCGTACTTCTTGTAGCATAATATATGGAAAGGAGATGGATGTTAGTAGTGTGTTTTGATCGGTTCCGCAGCCACCTCCACCTCCCCACCTCACAAGATGGCGGCAGTCCGATAACTCCCGAACCCGTGGTCGGATTTTGACGAATGAGGTGTCATTGAACTCGGGCTAACACCCCCTTTCTAATGGACGCATATTTCAACCCCAAAAATAAAACCTACCCTACTAGGGGGTGAAATTGTAATTTTTTAGAGAATCTCTGTTTCCAATTGCAACATGTGAGAGTTTGAATGCCGATATGGAATGAAACGTTGTTCCACATAAAGTGCATATGTTCGGTGAATAGCCACTATGAATTAACATGCCCACTCATGGCTTTTGAAGAGGGTGGGAGGGAGCGGATCTCTGTGGACGGGTCCTTGTTGACAGGTCCTTGTTGACAAGTCATTGTTGATGGGTCCCTTTGGACTGGTCATTGTTGACGAGTCCTTGTGGACGAGTCCTTGTCCCTTTGGACTGATCCCTTTGGACCGGTCCCTTTGGCCAGGTCCCTATGGACTGGCTCATGAATTTATTTAAATTGTGTCAAAGGGTCTAACTACATTTTGTGTGTGTTGAACTGACGTTGTTCACCACTACTATAATGGAATAACGATATGAAAGGAAAGTGACGAAATACATGTGAACATACAAGGGATCTAACTTGGTGGATGGATGTGTTCTAACGAGTCATTTGTAGTTGAAAGAGAATAATACATGTTCTTAAGATGTTAAAACTGAGGAGATGGTACGTGCAGTAAGACGTCTTGTTACTTCCTGTGTCATATTACAGACATGACAGAGAGCGCGCAGATCTGTTGCTATGACTAACACTGCAGTAATTTGAAACCGCAAGTGTTCATTAAGACAATGGATGGTGATCATGCAAAGTTAGCAGTTATTGGATATTACACAGGTGTTCCTTCCGGTGTCATGTTGCTGACATACCAGAGAGCGCACACTGCTGTTGCTATGACTGACGCTGCAGTAATTTGAAACCGCATATGTTGATTAAGACAATAGGTGATGATCATGCAAAGTCAGCAGTCATTGGATACCACACAGGTGTTCCTAGTGTACTTTGGACTCTCAACTGAATTGGGAAAGGAATTGCAATGATCTGCAAAAAACTGCTGACACGAGCGATGAGAGTTTATATAAGAGGGGTGTCATATATCTCCCTACTGTCAGTCTTTATTACTCGCTTTGAGTGAACAGTGCTCTATTACTGCTCAAGATTTGGTAGAAAATCATTAAATTATTTTGCAAGGTAAGTACTTATTATTAATGGATTGTAGTCTTTTATTACTAATTGATGTTGAAGTTATTGATTGGAATGTATTTATTGATTGATTAATTGATTGATTGATTTGTTTACAGATAATTGGGTACCTGTAGGATACCAGATTCCTACAATCTGTTCATTCAGTGACAGCAGTTGATCAATTATAAAAAGGTAAGTGCCCCTCTAATAACTTTTAAACAGCTAGAGTATTATTTTCCAATGTTCACCACTACATGTCAGTGAAAATGGTATATTTAGCAGTAAAAAGTTGGAACTACTTGACCATGATGTGTAAAGCTAAATTTGTAGGTTAGATTTTGATTACCACTCTATTAAGTTCGAATGTTCATTGCTAGGTGTCGGTGACATAGGGAATATTTAAAGACTTAACCTCAGTTCACTTAACTTTACCTAACTTAACCTTATCATGTGACATGTTTTACAAGTTTAAACTTGTTCTAAGACTGACTATGACGTCATACTTAGGTCACTTAACTGGCGATCGCTGGTTTCTATCACGTGACATGTTCTACAAGTTTAGACTTGTTTTAAGATTGGCTATGACGTCACACTTAGCTCACTTAACTGGTGATCGCTGGTTTCTATCACGTGACATGTTCTACAAGTTTAGACTTGTTTTAAGATTGGTTATGACGTCACACTTAGCTCACTTAACTGACGATCGCTGGTTTCTATCACTCTATCATGTTCCAATGTTCACCGCTAGGTGTCAGTGACAGTGGTATATAGTAACCCCCAGTTAGAACTACATGAAGTTAGACTTGCTAGGAGTTCACAGATGATCGATTTAAATACCCTGCTATAACCATTGACTGGAATATAATTAAACTATTTATATTGTACTTTGTTTTATTTTTTACTAGCAGAAATACCCGTTCTTCGAACAGTGTTCGTTGTTAACCTCTTCAGGCCGTAGGTATCATATATGATACTCCGGGTCTTTATTTTTTTACAGCGCTCTGCTGCGCTCATGACTCGCGCGACCTAAGGTATCATATTCCGCAGCGTGTGCGACGCGCGTTATTCACTTGTTTCGGCTTCATGCATTACTCGCTAGGTAGATACAGGAGGATATAAACAGAGGGAAGTCTGCTCATCAGCATGGCTGGAATAAACAAAGGTAAGTAGCGGAATATTTTTATTTATTGGATGTTAGCTCTTGTTAAATATGTTACATAACCCTTCTGGATTAATATAGCGATATAAGTTTAGTTTAAAATGTTAATTTCTAGTGATGGTGACAAGTTTTATCCGTGGTATCACACATGATACCTACGGACTAAATAATGATTTTTCTGGAATTCTCATATTTTGGAATAAAATGTATCTCACGGAGTTAATACTCTGTCCGGGCAAATAATACATTAACGTAGTGTTTTCACGATATTTTCTCCATGATTTTAGTTGCAGTAAGCACAGTAAGTGCTACGTATATGTTTCTTCTTTAGTAGTTTTTAATATTTTTATTATTTTAACCCTTTTAGGGCTGACTCAAGAACAGATTGAAGAATTGGTTACAATTGATCCAAATGATTCTGAAGTAGAGATGGATCTGCAGGATGATGATAGTGATGATGAGGATGACAATGTTATTGCTCCACTACAACCCCAGTTTGCTGATGAATCTGATGCAGGTGACAGTGAAGAGGAGCTTGCGCCCACTCAGGCATGTCGTAAGAGGAATGATGGTTGGCGCCACAAAAATGAGTAAGTTACTCCCTCCAAATAGGTATTAATGTAGAGACTTGCAGCCATTCATTAGGTGTTGCTTGTACAAAATTTTCATTTGTAAATCTTCAGTCGGTCAACCCGATTTTGACCATTGAATGGGCGGGGTACAAAATATAAATACAAAATTATAAAAATACTCCTGAAAATAATTACATGCATTAGTTAATTATCATTCTTAATTGCCCCATTTAACAGTGAGCAAAATCGTGTTGACCAACTGAAGAGCTACAAATGACAAATATCATGAACAGTTTCGGTGTAGGTGGATTCTTCGTGCTAGCAATAGGCTATCTCATTTTGATTTATCATTCTTCCAGTTTTCATCTCTTCCGGGCTGCCTCGGTGAATGATGCTTCACCCATTGATCAACATCCTCCTGTGCATCCTCCTTTCGAGTACTTCAGTCGCTACATCCAGCCATCATTCCTTCAAGATATGAGTTTGAACATGAATATCAGGCATGTTTTAATTACAGGAAGGTCATTAGATTGCACTGCAGATGAGATAAGAAAATTCTGGGGAGCTAGTCTTGTTTCTTCTCTGTTAGGCTTTCCAAGGTTGAGAATGTCCTGGGAAAGGAAAACTAGATATCCATTAATTGCCGATGCTATATCTAGGGACAGGTTTTACTTCCTAAGAAGTAACCTTGATAATTCCGTTTCAGAGGAGCAAAAGCAGGATAGCTTTTGGAAAGTTAGGCCAATATTAAATCAAATAAGGAATGCTTGCTTGGAAAATCCCAGGCCCAAAGATGTTTGCATTGACGAACAGATGATTCCCTTCACTGGCAAGGTTCGAATGAGACAATATGTTAGAGGGAAACCCCACCCAGTAGGTCTGAAAAACTTCGTTGTGGCAACTCAAGAAGGATTGCCCTCAGATTTGTTATTGTACGAGGGCAAAGGAAGGGAAATAATTTCAGAAAAGGTTCCCTTACCAGACAAACTCGACATAGGTGGCCGAGTAGTGTTAAAGTTGGCAGATACATTACCATCTGGTTGCTCAATCTTCATGGATAGGTATTTCACTTCAATAGGATTGTTAGACAGCTTGTTGGGTCACAGAAGTATTCTGGCTTGTGGCACAATAATGGTTAGTCGTCTGCCTCGTTCTATTGAATTCAAGAGAGACGTGAACATGAGGAAGGAGCCCAGAGGCTCCCATGATCAGGTTGTGAGAAAGGACGATAAGATCACAGTGGTTAAATGGTTCGACAACAAAGCTGTCTTCATGGCATCAACAGAATTTGGTGTGGAACCAATTGAACAATGTCGACGTTGGTCAAAGAAGCATGGTCAGTTCATTAGTGTTCCAAGACCACACTTAGTGAAAATGTACAACCTTAAAATGGGTGGGGTTGACTTACTGAACAGGGTTATTGCAAAGTATGGCATGAAGTCCCGAACAAAGAAATGAACTGTAAAGGTAATCCACTATTTCTTCGATGTTGCTATTGCTGCATCATGGTTAGAGTATCGACAGGCTGCAATAGAACAAGGTTGGAAGAGAAAGGATATCCTGACATCCTACCTATTCAAGCTGGACATTGCAGAAAATTTGATCTTCTTTCAACAGGAAGAGAATGACAATGAAGAAATTGATCCTGAAAATGAAGAAGAATGTGAAGAATCTCCCCAAAGGAAGAGGCCAAGGACCCCAACAGTCTTGCCTTCCCCTAAGATGAGAGTGTACAAAGCACAACATTTATCCCAGATGATGGACCAGATTCAGAAAAACAGGTCCAAATGTAGGAACCCAGGATGTAAAAGTTTGACTTTTGTGCAGTGCGAAACATGTAAAGTGTTTCTGTGCTTCACAACTGCACGTAATTGTTTCATGGATTTCCACAAAAAATAAGTTGTAATGTGTTGTAAGATCAGTCGATTTTCAAGAGTTTTCTATCATAGTAGCACTGTACTAATGAAATGTTGTGTTCAATTTGTACACTGTACTTGATGTTTTCATCACATCTTCAACTAGTAATTTGTCCCTTGTTTTGTATGATTTATTTTCTTCTTATAACTAATGTAAATATATTGTCACCTTGTTGACTGCCTGTTCAGAATTTTTGTTTGAGCTCTACTGTGTGTTGTACTGATGATATAACATTATGTTCGAAACTAAAAATTGCAGCTAATTGTTGATAATTTTGTCGGGTATATCTATTTTTTATACTTAGCCAAAATTTGTGTCTTTACTATTTTACTTTGATTTGATAATTAAATATCTTGTATAATGCTATTTAGTTAGTCGGTTCAATATTTAGTGTTTAGGATACAATTTATACCTAAATTGTAATTTTCTGGTTATTACCAAATTAACCGAGTTGAGTCCTGAAGTATCACATATGATACCTACTATAGAAGCTATAGTAATATGGTAATAATTTTTCCGAACCAATTTCTCCTTACTTTTGGTCCTTAACCTGCCTAGAAACCTAATCTTTTAAAAAGAAATTCAAAAAATGCATTTCAGGACTGAAGAGGTTAACACCAGACATTATCAATTGAGCTACTGTTGCAATGGTTAGCGGTTTGTCATTCCTTCAAGTTTACCAGAACGAAGTTACTTTTCTGGGAATATGACACACACAGTTAATTTAAGGCCCTTAAAATGTAGTTTTCGGAGACCCTTTATAGATTCCCGAATTTAGTGTCTCACATTGAGAAGCGCAACATATGCTTTGGTCGTCCTTCTAGGATAATTTTTATATTTCGCCTATTTTAGCATGTATTGAGAAGTTTTTCTCTATATCCACCCTTCTACTGTATGAAAAGTACGGTGAAGAGTTTTATGAATGATTGGTGCATTGACTCTCATGGTTACCATACCTAATTTTACGATGCACCAAGCATCCGAACACGAGGTATAGGCGTACATACAGATACACAGAAAGACAGACAGACAATTCTATTGTCTACAACATATTACCCAGATATCCAAATATGGGTATATCTACCTCACAGTATCAAACAAAATCATCCTTACGATGAACCCGTTTGTCGACAACAACAAAAAGTTAAAATGTGCTCTCAGACTAAACTCACCTAACGTGTACTTCCTGACGTGAAATAGAATTGAAAGCCTTGTAGACGAAACGCAATACACGTCATATAAAAACTGACCCTCTACGTTGTGCTAGGTGCCCATACACAGGAAGACCCCTTTCATAAATTATAAAGGCTTGTGGTGCATGGAAATTCAGGTTCTTTAGCCTCAAATTGCCGAAATTCCTAAAAGCCGCAAAAAATGCTGGTTCAATTCAGGTATTTTTGAAAATAATGTTGCTGTTTGGAGATATAATAGACCTTCTGTACTATATGTCGAACGTGAAAATTGCATGAAAGGGTTCTAGGTTACCCCTTGACCCCCTTAATTGCATTGATGAATTATACAGTCTACGTTAGTTCCGTGATAACCTCATAGCCATTTGCAAACTTTCACAGAAATGTAATAAATGGAGTGACATTGCTTCTTACAGAAATAGAAGGAAAGTTGTATGCCACCCCTTGAGATAATGTTCTCATGGTTACCGATTTGCATTCCTTCATTAGTTTGTTAAATTAAATTAAATTAGTTTTCTGGGAATATTTCAGGAACTGTTGGATTTAGAGCCTTATAATGTAGTTTTCGAGGAACCTTTAGGGCCCCCGAGGTTTGTTTCTGGCACCGAGGGGATTTGTCTCGTCGTTGTACGCCATAATATAATACTAATAATAATGTAATATAGGGAGAAATTATGACACCTATTTATTTTATTATTAATGCAGCCAATGGCCAAGTACTTTTCTTTTCAGGACGGGTCAGGGAAGGGATATTATCAGAGAAAGAAGCATTCACATCACGCATGAGCAAAATGGAAATGGCCTACCATTTAACTAAGGACATATATAAGAAAAGGTCAATATCCTTCAACGCAAAACTAAAACATTTGCAGTGTCATCCGTCCGGAGGTCTTGCATGCTTCTGAATGCCTCACGATGAATAAAAAAGGCTTGGTCGAGAAACTGGAGGCCAAAGAAAGGAAAATTTTGTGAAAGATATTGGGTTCCATCAAAGACAATGGGGAATACAGAAGACGGCATAACCATGAACTATATACTCATGTGGGGAAGATAAGTAACGTCATCCGGAAGAGAAGGATACCATTTTTGGGCATGTGAAACGAATGAGCCCAGCGAGACTGACCAACCGCAACATAACTTACTTTCAGGAGAGGAAAACAAAATGGGCCTGGTTCATAGAACTGGATAAAGATATGAAAGAAGTGGGGATTACACCAACAGACATTCAGGAGCGCGCCCCACTCAAAAGGAAACTTCAGGCTTGCAAAGGTTTCCAAGAAAAACCGAAGCTGAAAACGGGAATGATTTGGACCCAGGAACGGAAGGAAGTCCACCAAGAACGAATGCGGGCGTACCGGGCAAACATCAAAGCCAGTAGGAGACAGTTGGAATTACGCGATCCATAGATGGCCTATACGAAATGAATGAATGAATGAATGAATAATATGGGGATAGGAATATAATAGACCTGCCGTACCACACCCGCAGGTGTAAATCGCGTGAAACAAGTATTTCCGTGAAGAACTATACAGCCTATTTTCATATATCCTGCTCATGTTAATTGTCTCTATCAACATACAAAATTTCAGTTTAATTGCTGTAACAGATTCGTAGATATTGAGAACCGTCTAAATATTTCAGATGGTCGCCAGGTTGGATTTTTATTTTTGTACTATTACATTAAGATTATTGTGTACGTGTGGTATTCAAACTTCAATCGCATGATTAGACAACAAGAAGTAAAAACGAGATTTTAAAATTACGCACAGCAGCCATCTTGTGATAATGCAAAACATTGAAATAAATTAGATGCCAGTGGATCAACATTTGTATAAGCATTTAACGTGCAACGTTTCACGGCACTCGGATAGTTAAATCGCGAGAAACGTCCATTTAAATATTTATACTTCGCGTCGCCGCCATGTTGGATTTGTGCTCACCAGGTTCCTGAAAGTCCTATAGGTGAACATATGTTCATAGTCTCTATGAACATAAACAAATTCAGTTTGGTTGCTGTAAAAGATTCATAGATATTGAGAACCGTCTAAATATTTCGGCAGCTCACCATTTAGGAGTGTTATGTGTATAGGCCATAGAGTTATGTACCATTCAAGGACAATTATTGCCTAGGTTCATTATTCAAACTTTCACTTCGATCGCATGATTACGACACAAGAAATTAAAACTTAATTTTAAAATTTCGCACAGCCGCCATCTTGAGGTTATGTAAGCATTTGAATTAAATTAGATGGCAGTGCATTACAATCTGCAAAATCAATTACTGTACCACATTTCACTGCGCTCAGAGAGTTAAATCACGAGAAAAGTCTATTAAAATATTTTGAATTCGCTTGGTCGCCATGTTCGTTTCGTACTTTACAGGTTTATGAAATATACATAGGTATACCTGTATCAGTACCCTTTATCACCGTACAAAATTGCAGGGTGATATCTGTAATAGTTTCGGAGATATAGAATGTCAGTGAAATATTTCGCACAGCCGCCATTTTGAGGTTATGTAAACAATTGAACTAAATTAGATTCCAGTGCATTACAATGTGTAAAAACATTTGCTGTACCAAGTTTCATTACATTTAGATAGTTAAATCGCGAGAAAAGTCTATTTAAATGTATCAACTTCGCCTGGCCTCCATGTTGGTTTTGTAGTCACCGGGTTTTTGAAAGTCTCATAGGTGAACTTCTAGTAGTGCCCTTTATCACCGTACACAATTTCAGGGCGATATCGGTAATAGTTTCGGAGAAATTGAATGCTAGTGAAGTATTTCGCACAGCCGCCATGTTGGATTGGAGAGACGTAACAAAATTTGAAGGGCACGGTCAAGGTCGCCGGGAATAGTGCTATGAACTTCCCGAGTTTCATTGAAATCGCTCCAGCCGTTTCGATTTTATTAGGGGGGGGACACACACACGAATCACACACACACGCACACACACACACACACACACGCACACACACACACGGACAAAAGGTGATCTCATAAGCCTATTTTTTTTAAATTGAAAATAGGCTAAAAATTCTAGAGTACCCCTTGATCCCTTTAAGCGCATTATACGTATTGATGAATTTTACGGCTTAATTTGGTTCCGTGATAACCTTCTAGCCGTTTGCAAACTTTCACACTAATGTAATTAATGGAATTGCATTGCGTCTTACAGCAATAGATGGACCTCTGAGAATCTGTTGCCATGGTTACTGGCTTGTATTCGTTCATTAGTTTATTAAATGAAATTAGTTTTCTGGGAATATCTCAAAAACGGTTGGTCTTCGGTCCTTAAAATGTGGTTTTCGGGGACCCGAGTCTTATCTCTCACATTGAGGGGCTGAAAATGAGCTTTGTCTAGTCCTTCTACGCCTATTTCTGCATGTATTTTAAGGGGGTAGGCCCCCTTTTATGAGAGGTACGGAGAAGGGTTACATCAATGATAAGTGTCGTGCCTCTGATGGATATCTGTACCAAATGTTACGTTGGTACACCCAGCCGTTCTCGAGTTATAAGGGAACAAAGTTGTCCACAGAAAAAGAAACAAACAAACAGACAGACATACAGACAGACAAAAAAATATTTTCGCGCGCATCCATCATAAAACAGTCTGAAACGCGTAAACAACTCAAATTTCCGTAGAAATTCAGAGAAAAACAGACAAACTTTCATTTATATAGAGAGAGATATACTGCACCGCTCGGTGTTGACCGTGTTTTAAGGCACAAATTTAGGTTTTACTCGCTAACCGTTGGAAATATACGAAAAGTGATAAGGACCTTTCGGATAGAAAATTAAATGTTAAAGGTCGTGTTTGCCATTAAAAGTTTGCTATTTATTAGCGTTCTCTTTTTATTTCAAATAGAAATATGAAATTTTGAAACCAAAGGGTGTAGTGACGTCACAAATGTCACTTTTACTCGCTAACCGTTGCAGATACACGAAAAGTGATAAGGACCTTTCGGATAGGAAATTACATTTCAAAGCTCTCATGTGCCATCAAAAGTTTGCTATTTCCTACCGTTCTCTTTTTATTTGATATGGAAATATGAAATTTTGAAACCAAAGGGTGTAGTGACCTCACTAAAATGGTCGCCATTTTTTAACAATACAAAATTTCGAAATCAAAAGTACCCTATATGTAAACCTGGTAAATCAGCTACATCCATGAAAAATTTCATTTAAATCGGACCAGTGGTTCTTGCGTTATTGAGTAACAGACAGACAGACAGACAGAAAGACAGACACACACCATCTCATTTTTATTATTATATATTAGTATGATTAACATTTATGATTTCTTTCTTTTATAGATAACTTGGAAAGTAATCATTATGTTCAAGTGTGGTGACTGTAAGAAACAGTTCTCGAGACCTGACAGCCTTCAACGACACGCAAATGTTAAACATGACATTAAAATGTTTGTATGCAGTCATTGTGCCACATTTAACAGACAAGATAATCTTGCACGTCATGTAAATTTAATGCATGTTAGTTCAGCACCATTTTCATGTTCAGTTTGTGAACTTGGTTTTTCTGCTGTAAAGCGATATCAATCCCACATGGTTGAAGTGCATGGTGAACAACAAGAATTAAAAACTGTAAAACCAACAACTAGCACGGAACCTTTAAATGAATGTAATGCTCAAAAGCGTAAACGTTCTCAAGATTGTGAAAATAGTTGTGCATCAAAAAGAAAGAAGAATGGTGAACCTTCAATAACACATTGTGATGTATGTAATATTGATATACCTTCTTCAATCATTCATGGACATCTACGCAGTATTCAACATAAAAATAACACTTGCCATGAAAGAAATTCTGGAAATGTTCAACAAATTGGTAGTGCATTTAAAAGTCGAATTGCTAGTTATAGACTTCATAGTGAAGAAAAAACTCAAAGTATTGAATCATTTTTAAAAAATGTTCAACCTAGTGTGTTTGACTTGGTAGTGTCCCCGTTTACCTGGATAGTAGGCTGTCAGATATCCGCCCCCTCAATCGGATTGCCAATTATCAATCGCACCGGCACAGTTACATCAATGAAAATGGCACTGACAGATACTATCGAGATAAGAGCACAGAAGTTCACAGGAAATCATTGTGGAACACACCAAAATAGACGGGGGTTCCTACTTACCGTTACTTACCACTTAATTATCTCGGGGTTTGAGTTGACAACAGGATCACTAAAAGTCTGTTCACACAATAACCTCCACCATGACATTTAAAAATGAACCAGAACGAAGACGAGAACTTTGAACTGTACAAAAGCTTTATTTCTAATAAAGGGTATGATTTTACTAACACAACAAAAACAACGTGGCTATCAGTAGCCCAAGTCAATCTGACTACGTCCTCCAGTAGGACTTGCAAAATTATCATACAACATGATGTAAAACATTTTAGCTCCCAAGAGCTCCAAATAACGTAATATTCATAACACTATTGGATTGGAAAAGGACGTCAGGGTGTGACATATATAGAGCATTTGGTTTCCTTTAATCAACATGAGAATGGTATTTATAGTCGCAAGGCCAGAGTGTGTACGACCTCACTCTCTGAGAACCATATGTTGGCACAGCTGCGGGCTACCTTCCAGCCTGTTGCATACTGGTCAAATGCACACCCTTCTCACGTGCTAAGTTACGTAAGAGTACAGCTTGCTCTCTCAAACTTTTAAATGTCTTACAAGACAACTCACATTATATTTACGCAAATCTTTCAAGTACTTTGCTCACATCCTATTGGATCATTATGTTAATTTCTTAAACTTGTTAACTTCAATCCAAATGTTTAATTAGCTCTTAAATGTTTATAACAAAATCACAAAATTATTTA
Organism: Meconema thalassinum; assembly: GCA_946902985.2. Lineage (NCBI taxonomy): Eukaryota > Metazoa > Arthropoda > Insecta > Orthoptera > Tettigoniidae > Meconema > Meconema thalassinum. The sequence continues at coordinate 82,540,377 of OX336400.1, read as the reverse complement.
TAACAATTAGAAATTGTTTATAATATTTGTCAAAGACAATAAAAATATTATAAGCACGCCTTTAACATCACTCTCGTTCCATATTATTTTCAAAAATATTTACAACAATTATTTACAATATTAACATTTAAATTGTTTAAATTATTAATTTAATAAATACATTAACCACATGTTCATTCGGTTGGTAATTTTATAATCCTGTTTAATATAATCGACCAATGAAGGTTAGTTATACATGTTAATGTCACTATCTGGTTTAATAAAGGTTTTAATAATGATTTGTGACGGCAACCTTCATTCAAAATCTTATTTCAAATTCTTTCAAAACTCGTGTTAATTATAACAGTAAATCACTTGATTAATTTTCAACGAACTATGACAATCTTACTCCAGCGGAAAATCCTTCGCTAACAAGTTAATGCACAATCTGCATTAAAAATATGCCCAAAATCATCATATATTAATCTATATGGCATTAAAAACTTCTACATAACTTACAAAACTTCCACAAATAATTCTTTAACATTTATTCCTGTGGGAACCTCCTTCATATTCAAGGGCATTATACCTCAGCGACTTTCAACACGCGCTGCACTAGCGATTATACATTCATAGTTCCACTTAAAAATTTTTATAATCATAAATTGTTTCAAAACTGTTTTTCTATAACCTTCGTGGATTTAATTCATGAACCGAAATGAAGTCAAAACTTGCCAATCACAAACAAATTTAATAGTGAATACGCTTATATACGCCTGTCTGGTCTATCAAAATTTAAGATTAACATCTTAAAAGAAATTGTAGTATAAAAATACTATCTTCAAATAAAGTGCGACTAAAATGCAAAGTAGTCGAATAGAATCCAATTAGACTGGGGAATGCAAACATCGTTATATAATTCTCTAATTGAGAAAAACTCCTAACAAAAGTACTTGACTTTAATGCATTCAATAATTCATTATTAAAGTTACTCTTTCACAAAAGTGTCTATAATGCAATGTTCATTCATAACTGACGATAAATGTCTGTGTTGCAATCAATTCAAATAACGACTAGTATTTCCAAGATCGTCGACAACGTAAGAGATTTTAACGCTCTAAAATCATTTAAATGTTCTTCCTTCTTGATGATGACAGAAAATTGTTCAAAGTAATTAAACTGGGGTAGAATTACTTTAATAAAGTGACACGCTGTCTGAATTTAAATCTGCCATAAAAATCATTAACTTACAGTCAAATCGTGACTACAAAAAAAATATTAATTACTGAAAAATCTAAATATCAGTCTCAACTGATTCAAAATCGTTAACTATGCCCATGACATAACAATGTCTTAATAAATCGTCGAAAAATGCAAAACTCAACAAGGTGTACTGAGAATAAGAATCTCAACAAGAAAATAGGGCAAAATACATGAGGATAAAAATATGGGAAAAATGGTTGCTCAAACATTATTAGTAAACTCAAATACAATAAACGTTCACGACTACCTTATCTGCCGATTGACGTTCCAGAGGAAAATTCCCCAAAGAAGACTGCTGATGGATCCATTTCACCACGTTAAAGTTGAGCTCCATCCTCGAAATAGGAAATAGCACCCTCGGAGAATCGAACTGCTTCCTTCTCCGGAAATCGCTCTGCTCCTCGAAGACGAATAGACATCCTTCCGGCAATAATCTTCTTTGTGAGTCGGGATATCCCTGACCTCTCTTGAAAAATTCCCTGAAGTTCCAGTAGACAGTCGTCATGAAGTTTTGTAGAAATTTCCGAAGAAATTATTCATATTCAGAGTATGAAATAGTTTCTATGGCTGTTCGATGGTATTCAGCCTTTAATTACGAAACATGGGTGTAGATGGTATTCACCGCATGTTCGCTCTTGTGTGGAATAGCAATTAGCGAAGTTCCATGTCGCTATCTTACTCCAATGAAGTATGTCCCAATTGCAATAAGCCCTTTTAGCCTTCCATCTGCTCTTCGGTTGTAGTGTCAGAAGAACAAACTGCCGTATTCAATTGCTCCATTATACTGTATCGTTCTGTAACCAAGCAATCTGAAGTCTTTCTAATTCACTCGCAGCGTCAGCCGTTGCGTTGATTCTGGCTAAACAAAAGTGCTTCTCTAGTGGCGAGATAATCACTTTTGTCAGTCGTATAAAACTGCTAATATCTTTTAAATTAATCGGTCGAAATTGTTCAGCTTTTCTCTATAACTGCATGTAGCACTGCACAATACAATTAGCTTATCGGTGACCGCTAACTGTTCGAAGCTAAACTTGTAGAAGCTTTCTAAGGTCCGTTTCAACTTCACCTAGTTTGACCTGGATCTCGTTAATATAGTGGCCTCGCCACGCGTTATAAAAACGATTCTTTTCACTGCTGTTCACTTCGACGTCTCACTATATTGAATGTATAAGAAAAGAACTTTCACAAATATACTTCGATGATCTGAGAATGAGATCTCAGAATAATCGGAGAACGAAAGAGACTCCTCTCTTCTGCGCAAGCCCTTTTATTAACTTCCCGAGGGGCGTTACCATCCCTTCCATAGCGTGATACTGCGTCATCGCTAGAACTTCCTACTTCGTTAATACATGACGGATTTTCAAAATTCAAAAACTGAAAATAAATTTCACCAAAATTCCAAATCAATGCTTTTATTGCAAATGGATTTCCACAATTCTGCATTCCAAAAGTGATAAAAATACCATAGTTTCAGCAATCTCCGTCTTCCTTTAAACTATCGTTCATTGGTTCATGCCTCTCCTCCAATAGCATAGTTTCTTCCTCAGCAGAATTCCTCGTTTCCTGCGACTGCGTCGTAAATCTTGGAACATTCTGGACTAAATGCTGACGTCACTGAGAATCTCAGCTCAAGTAGCCTGCTGGCATAACATTTACGTCATCCGTGCTTACGTCATGACTACCCACGTCATAACTATGACAGCCATAATTCTTCTTATAATTTCAAATATAGCCACCGTGGTCTCTACATAATTCAATTACGGGGGCATTCTCCTCTCACCACGTTTTAAAAACAGTTGCAAATTGTTTTTAAATTCAATGTTACAAGTATCTCAACTCTCTTGAACACGAAATTGAATTATTACTGGCTTACTCTAGTATGATATTTCCTCTATGTTCCTTAATCATAAATTTCTTCTACTCTGGGTTGTGTGTGTGGTTAATGTATTCTTTCCTCTCTACTTTCTCTTCTGACCAGTATTTCTATTTTCTAAGTTCTGCTGGCTCGTAGAAGGACCAGGATCGATTACAACATCCTGCCTTTTCTTTTGATTGTCAGCTTCTTTATCCCTTAATTCTTTTAAGTATTGCTGGCTTTCCTTCTCTCTTTGCTGATATTGATCAGGTGTCATAACCTGACCTTGAGTATTCTGGTTTCTATTTTGGTTTTGGTTATTCCTATTATAGTTACGGTTATACCCATTATTGTTGTAATATCTGCCTCTTCCATTGTAGTTTCCTCGGTTGTAGTTCCAACCTCTTCTCTGTTGATACGGTCGGTAACCTTGTGATCTGTAATTTCTAAACTGATTATTCCTGTGAGGACCTACATTATCAGTTTTCTCCTGCTCTGGCTTGTCAGTTTGTTGGACTTGGTCCATATATACCGTATTGATTTCTTTAAATTCCTGCCTTTGACCTTTCTGGACTACGTTAGGCATTGGACTTGTGTAGTCTAACCTTCTCAGTAATTCATCCATGCTGGATAAATCCCTGATGTTGGACGAAATTATAAGTCTCCTCACCTCAACTGGCAGCATACGAGAAATCGCATCTATAAGTTGCTCCGTGGACAATGGGGGTTGAAAAAATCTCAAGCGGGACAACTGACTCGTAAAGAAATCAGCGTACCTCGTTGGAAGAGTACCTGAGTATTTTCTTGAATACACCTCCGCTCTTAACGAATTCTGCGCTTCTATGGACCAAAATCGTTTGATTAATGCCTCTGCAAACTCGTCAAAGTTACTGAATGTGTATCTAAATGCGCGAAACCATTCAAGGGGTCCTCCAATCAGATATCTCTCTACTATCTTCATCTCTCTCTCTCTGGGAATGTGAGCTTCGATGAAATAATCTTTGAGATTCCTTACATACTCTATAGGTGTCAAACTATCAGTGTTACTGAATTTTTGTGGTTTGTCCTCGAAATTCCTGATGACCGTCACGTTCCTCGGATATGAATCCGGATAGTTTTTCCCACTATCTCGATAGTTCCACTCAGGTTCCATATTCCTCTCGTCATCCTCCTCTCTGAATCTGGATACACGTTCTTCAGGAGTCATGTCTCTTTCTTCTGGCTCTAGGTGACATCTTCTGGTATACTTCCTATTCAATTCGCAAGCTAAGCCTTCTGTATCCTTGTCGGTGATTTCTGTTAAGACTTTCTTGACTATCTCTTCTTTGTAGTTCTCCATTAAACTAGCCTCTCCTAATTTCAAATTTTTCAGTATACTCGTCGTTTCATTTACATCCGAGACAACTTTATGAATTTGATCCTCTAATGTAGATTTTAAAGTTTGCATATCCTGATCTAGTTGTGTTCTATCGTCAACTTGTTTTTCGGATAGCGAATTTATCCTGACGCTTATATCTTTCCTAATCTGTATTACTTCATTGTTAATTTCTATCTGCGTACTGGCAAGTTTTCTTTCAATCCTTTTCTGAATTTGGGTTACATGTTCCCCACTTGACTTATTCCACTCGTCTTTCCATACCGCTACGTTTGCTGTTAACATTTCGGCTATGTCTACTTCGATATCCTCTTTTAATACTCTATTGTGGTCTAATACCTGTGTTCTCATGACCTCTACATCATACTTCAACTCTGCTAAAGACGTTGTTGTTCTAACCGATTCATCGACTAACCTAGTCGCTAATGCAGTTATATTACGCGTACAAAGAGTTTTTGAGTTTTCGATTTCTTCCCTGACTTTATTTACATCAGTTTGGACTTTAGTGACATCTACGAAAACTGTGTTGACCTCTACCTGAATCTTAGTTATGTCACTTTGCACCTCAGTTATATCCGCATGAATGTTATTAATGTCTACCTGAACATTGGATACATCAGTTCTAGCTTATTGAATTTCTTTTTGGACTTCCTCGACCTTGTCTTGGACAGTCGCTACATCGTTTTTGACAACAACTACTTCGGCTCTAGCACAAGAAATATCCCCTCGGACATTAGCTACATCTAGATTTAACATTGTAAGGTCTTTCTGTACCTTAGACACATCAAATTTAACATCATCAACACTTTTATGCACAATAGACACATCTTTATGGACATTAGACACCTCTGTGCGCATGTCCGTTACAGTATTCTCAATTTCTAGGGTATTAATCTGTAAACGCGACATATTCTCTTCTAAATTAGCAGCGCTAGTTTGGATACCCTTCAAATTAGCAGACATATTACTAGCATTCTCCTCCATTCTTGCATTCAAATTACTAGCATTCTCCTCCATTCGACTAGTATTCCTAGCTTCCATCTCCTTTATGCTTTCATTCAGCATCTGCTTCATACTACTAGTCATGCTTGCCGACATCTCCTCTAACATTTTCTTCAAACTTTCATCTGCCATTACAATATTATTCAAAAATGGATTGATGTAGGGACATACATCAAAAGAGCAAAATAACAACATTTGAGCAACACTTTTCACCATATATAAATTTGATCAAATTTCTGTCTTAAATCTAACTTATAACTACCTTATAATTAACCTTCGACGATACTTCATGTTGAAACAAACTCAAGCACATGTTCAAATTTCTCTGGCACATTTTAAAATATCCTACCACAAATAATTTACATTTACAATCCAAATAATTAATTTTATCCTTAATATGACTAAAATGTCATAAGCCGGTCAAATAAAATAAGATTCCAGATTATAGGCGATTTTTCTAAGTTTCCAGCCTATTTAACCTTTCTCAAGTTGTATAAGATCTGATCTTTTCTGAGTGTAATTTTCCTAACACAATACAACATTTAATTCCTATATAATCACACTCTTAAATACTACAATTGGCCTAGACATCTAACAAAGAATCAATCTCTTTATTTGAGTCTAATCGAACCCTACGTTTTAGGTGCGAATCTTTCTATTGTTCAACCTGGTGATCCAGTTTTGTCGAATTCGCGCCCCAACGTTTTAGGTGCGTCAATCTTTCTGTTGACTCAGCCCCACGTTCTTGGGTCGCCAATCTTTCTGTCCCCGTTTACCTGGATAGTAGGCTGTCAGATATCCGCCCCCTCAATCGGATTGCCAATTATCAATCGCACCGGCACAGTTACATCAATGAAAATGGCACTGACAGATACTATCGAGATAAGAGCACAGAAGTTCACAGGAAATCATTGTGGAACACACCAAAATAGACGGGGGTTCATACTTACCGTTACTTACCTCTTAATTATCTCGGGGTTTGAGTTGACAACAGGATCACTAAAAGTCTGTTCACACAATAACCTCCACCATGACATTTAAAAATGAACCAGAACGAAGACGAGAACTTTGAACTGTACAAAAGCTTTATTTCTAATAAAGGGTATGATTTTACTAACACAACAAAAACAACGTGGCTATCAGTAGCCCAAGTCAATCTGACTACGTCCTCCAGTAGGACTTGCAAAATTATCATACAACATGATGTAAAACATTTTAGCTCCCAAGAGCTCCAAATAACGTAATATTCATAACACTATTGGATTGGAAAAGGACGTCAGGGTGTGACATATATAGAGCATTTGGTTTCCTTTAATCAACATGAGAATGGTATTTATAGTCGCAAGGCCAGAGTGTGTACGACCTCACTCTCTGAGAACCATATGTTGGCACAGCTGCGGGCTACCTTCCAGCCTGTTGCATACTGGTCAAATGCACACCCTTCTCACGTGCTAAGTTACGTAAGAGTACAGCTTGCTCTCTCAAACTTTTAAATGTCTTACAAGACAACTCACATTATATTTACGCAAATCTTTCAAGTACTTTGCTCACATCCTATTGGATCATTATGTTAATTTCTTAAACTTGTTAACTTCAATCCAAATGTTTAATTAGCTCTTAAATGTTTATAACAAAATCACAAAATTATTTATAACAATTAGAAATTGTTTATAATATTTGTCAAAGACAATAAAAATATTATAAGCACGCCTTTAACATCACTCTCGTTCCATATTATTTTCAAAAATATTTACAACAATTATTTACAATATTAACATTTAAATTGTTTAAATTATTAATTTAATAAATACATTAACCACATGTTCATTCGGTTGGTAATTTTATAATCCTGTTTAATATAATCGACCAATGAAGGTTAGTTATACATGTTAATGTCACAATCTGGTTTAATAAAGGTTTTAATAATGATTTGTGACGGCAACCTTCATTCAAAATCTTATCTCAAATTCTTTCAAAACTCGTGTTAATTATAACAGTAAATCACTTGATTAATTTTCAACGAACTATGACAATCTTACTCCAGCGGAAAATCCTTCGCTAACAAGTTAATGCACAATCTGCATTAAACATATGCCCAAAATCATCATATATTAATATAAGGCATTAAAAACTTCTACATAACTTACAAAACTTCCACAAATAATTCTTTAACATTTATTCCTGTGGGAACCTCCTTCATATTCAAGGGCATTATACCTCAGCGACTTTCAACACGCGCTGCACTAGCGATTATACATTCATAGTTCCACTTAAACATTTTTATAATCATAAATTGTTTCAAAACTGTTTTTCTATAACCTTCGTGGATTTAATTCATGAACCGAAATGAAGTCAAAACTTGCCAATCACAAACAAATTTAATAGTGAATACGCTTATATACGCCTGTCTGGTCTATCAAAATTTAAGATTAACATCTTAAAAGAAATTGTAGTATAAAAATACTATCTTCAAATAAAGTGCGACTAAAATGCAAAGTAGTCGAATAGAATCCAATTAGACTGGGGAATGCAAACATCGTTATATAATTCTCTAATTGAGAAAAACTCCTAACAAAAGTACTTGACTTTAATGCATTCAATAATTCATTATTAAAGTTACTCTTTCACAAAAGTGTCTATAATGCAATGTTCATTCATAACTGACGATAAATGTCTGTGTTGCAATCAATTCAAATAACGACTAGTATTTCCAAGATCGTCGGCAACGTAAGAGATTTTAACGCTCTAAAATCATTTAAATGTTCTTCCTTCTTGATGATGACAGAAAATTGTTCAAAGTAATTAAACTGGGGTAGAATTACTTTAATAAAGTGACACGCTGTCTGAATTTAAATCTGCCATAAAAATCATTAACTTACAGTCAAATCGTGACTACAAAAAAAATATTAATTACTGAAAAATCTAAATATCAGTCTCAACTGATTCAAAATCGTTAACTATGCCCATGACATAACAATGTCTTAATAAATCGTCGAAAAATGCAAAACTCAACAAGGTGTACTGAGAATAAGAATCTCAACAAGAAAATAGGGCAAAATACATGAGGATAAAAATATGGGAAAAATGGTTGCTCAAACATTATTAGTAAACTCAAATACAATAAACGTTCACGACTACCTTATCTGCCGATTGACGTTCCAGAGGAAAATTCCCCAAAGAAGACTGCTGATGGATCCATTTCACCACGTTAAAGTTGAGCTCCATCCTCGAAATAGGAAATAGCACCCTCGGAGAATCGAACTGCTTCCTTCTCCGGAAATCGCTCTGCTCCTCGAAGACGAATAGACATCCTTCCGGCAATAATCTTCTTTGTGAGTCGGGATATCCCTGACCTCTCTTGAAAAATTCCCTGAAGTTCCAGTAGACAGTCGTCATGAAGTTTTGTAGAAATTTCCGAAGAAATTATTCATATTCAGAGTATGAAATAGTTTCTATGGCTGTTCGATGGTATTCAGCCTTTAATTACGAAACATGGGTGTAGATGGTATTCACCGCATGTTCGCTCTTGTGTGGAATAGCAATTAGCGAAGTTCCATGTCGCTATCTTACTCCAATGAAGTATGTCCCAATTGCAATAAGCCCTTTTAGCCTTCCATCTGCTCTTCGGTTGTAGTGTCAGAAGAACAAACTGCCGTATTCAATTGCTCCATTATACTGTATCGTTCTGTAACCAAGCAATCTGAAGTCTTTCTACTTCACTCGCAGCGTCAGCCGTTGCGTTGATTCTGGCTAAACAAAAGTGCTTCTCTAGTGGCGAGATAATCACTTTTGTCAGTCGTATAAAACTGCTAATATCTTTTAAATTAATCGGTCGAAATTGTTCAGCTTTTCTCTATAACTGCATGTAGCACTGCACAATACAATTAGCTTATCGGTGACCGCTAACTGTTCGAAGCTAAACTTGTAGAAGCTTTCTAAGGTCCGTTTCAACTTCACCTAGTTTGACCTGGATCTCGTTAATATAGTGGCCTCGCCACGCGTTATAAAAACGATTCTTTTCACTGCTGTTCACTTCGACGTCTCACTATATTGAATGTATAAGAAAAGAACTTTCACAAATATACTTCGATGATCTGAGAATGAGATCTCAGAATAATCGGAGAACGAAAGAGACTCCTCTCTTCTGCGCAAGCCCTTTTATTAACTTCCCGAGGGGCGTTACCATCCCTTCCATAGCGTGATACTGCGTCATCGCTAGAACTTCCAACTTCGTTAATACATGACGGATTTTCAAAATTCAAAAACTGAAAATAAATTTCACCAAAATTCCAAATCAATGCTTTTATTGCAAATGGATTTCCACAATTCTGCATTCCAAAAGTGATAAAAATACCATAGTTTCAGCAATCTCCGTCTTCCTTTAAACTATCGTTCATTGGTTCATGCCTCTCCTCCAATAGCATAGTTTCTTCCTCAGCAGAATTCCTCGTTTCCTGCGACTGCGTCGTAAATCTTGGAACATTCTGGACTAAATGCTGACGTCACTGAGAATCTCAGCTCAAGTAGCCTGCTGGCATAACATTTACGTCATCCGTGCTTACGTCATGACTACCCACGTCATAACTATGACAGCCATAATTCTTCTTATAATTTCAAATATAGCCACCGTGGTCTCTACATAATTCAATTACGGGGGCAGTAGGTAATGTTTTATTAGAGCATAAAGCATTTAAAATGAATTTTGAACTTTTTGGCCTCTATGTAAAAACTGGGAGCGAAGGTGAAATTACGGATATCAAATCTTTTAATACAAAAAACATAATTGTTAGTGAATCAACTAATATTAGTGATATATATCAAAATATTTCAAGTGCTATCATTGTGAAGAGTGAAGAGTTCCAGGAAAGGGAGTCGGGCTGGGCATTGGTTGAAGTACTTTATTTAGAAACCAACATGAATAAATATAATCCCCTTCGAGCATCATCATACATTGATTTACCTGCATGGATTAAACGTAAGAATGCTTGTGTAAACGTTATGAATAATGATGACGCATGCTTTGCATGGGCTGTAACCTCAGCTCTCCATCCAGCAGCGATGAATGAAAAGAGAACGTCATCATATCCTCACTATTCTTCAGTGTTAGATTTAAAAGAAATAGAATTTACTATGGCGATAAAAGACGTTCAACGTTTTGAAGAGCTGAACAATGTAAGTATTAATGTTTATGGAATTGAAAATAAGAGTATAGTTGGTCCTCTATATTATACTCAGGAAAAAAAGGATGCTCATGTAAATTTACTATACATAACCGAAGATGAAAATGCTCACTATTGTTGGATAAAACATTTCAGTAGACTTGTTGGTAGTCAGCTATCAAAAGGTGAATCTAAGAAGTGGTTGTGTGATGGCTGTTTGCTATATTTCAGAAAAGAGGACCAACTCAACATCAAAAATGGGGGTGTAATCATGTTCGTACGGTATTACCGACTCCTAAAAATAACATTCTAAAATTTAAGGATTATGAGAAACAGCTTCGAGTACCATTTGTTATATATGCTGACTTCGAGGCTTTGCTAAAGCCATTTAATACATGTTCATCAAATCCAGCCCAACCTTTCACCAACACAACTCACGTTCATGAACCTTTTAGCTTTGCATATTATATTAAATGTAGTTATGATGACTCTTTAAATAAGTTTGAGCTCTATAGAGGACCTGATGCACCTAAAGTTTTTATGGAAAGGCTTGAGAAAGATGCCATTCGTATATCCTCTATTTTAAATACGATCATTCCAATGGAGTCACTAACGTCCTCAGAGCAAATGAATTTTGAAACTGAAACTAATTGTTTTATATGTGGTGAATGTTTATATTCAGACAGGGTTCGCGATCATGACCATTTAACAGGAAAATATCGTGGTGCTGCTCACCAAGAATGTAATTTAAATTATAGAGTAAGTAAATTCATTCCGGTCATTCTACACAACGGTAGCAAATACGATAACCACTTTATCGTTAAAGAATTTGGAGCTTCAGATGTGAAAATTGATGTGATTGCGAATAATAAGGAACAATACATATCGTTCACAAAATACATCAAAACTAGCAATAAAAAACCATTAAACTGCGATTTTTAGATTCATTCCGCTTTATGCCGGGTAGTCTTGATAAGCTGGCAAGTAATTTAAAATCAGATCAGTTTCATGAAATTCATCGTGTCTTTCCCAAAGAAGATGATTTTAATTTGATTCGTCAAAAGGGTATATTCCCTTATGAATATATTAACTGTGTGGAACGTCTTGAGGAGTGTTGTTTACCACCGAAAGATGCATTTTACAGTTCCTTAAACACAAGTCATATCAGTGATCAGGAATATTTACATGCACAACGTGTATGGACACAGTTTCACATTCAAACTTTAGGAGAATTTTCAGACATATATTTGAAGACAGATGTGTTATTATTAGCAGATGTTTTTGAAAATTTTCGAAATGTTTGTATGAAAACTTATGACCTTGATCCTTGTCAGTATTTCACTGCTCCTGGGTTAAGTTTCAGTTCAATGTTGAAAAAAAACGAAAGTAAATTTAGAATTAATGACTGATATAGACATGATCAATTTTATAAAATCATCAATTCGAGGTGGATTAAGCCAATGTAGTGGACGGTACTCTAAAGCGAATAATAAATACATGCCTAGCTACAACCCTTGTGAAGAGTCAAAGTATATTGTCTACCTCGATGCAAATAACCAATATGGTTGGGCTATGAGTCAATATCTACCACTGAAAGATTTTCGCTGGCTGACACAACCTGAAATTGATGTCTTACATGTTGACACTCTTAATGATAACGATGATAAAGGATATATTTTAGAGGTAAATCTTGAGTACCCTAAAGAGTTACATGATGATCATAATGATTTACCATTTTGTCCTGAGAATATGAAATCTCCATACATCTCATCACGAACAAAAATGTTAATCGCTAATGTAAATGATAAATGTAAATATGTAATACATTATCAAAACTTGATACAGTGTCTACAGCATGGATTAAAATTAACTAAAATTCATCGCGTATTGCAATTTCATCAGTCAGCATGGCTCAAACCGTTTATTGATCTAAACAATAATTTAAGAACACAGTCAACAAACGCGTTTGAAAAGGATTTTTATAAACTCATGAATAATAGTGTTTTTGGAAAGACTATGGAGAATGTTGATAAACGAGTTGATGTAAAGCTGATAACAAAGTGGAAGAATGATGGTAAAAGGTATGGTGCGAGCAACTTAATAAGCAAGCCTAACTTTCATAGCTGTTCAATTATTCATGAGGATTTAGTTGTAATACAAATGAATCGTCTTAAAGTAACTTACAACAAACCCATATATGTGGGTTACACCATTCTGGAATTGTCAAAAACACTTATGTATGAATTTCACTATGATTATGTAAAGAAAAACTATCTTGATAATGCTAAATTACTATACACAGACACAGATTCTTTTATTTATGAGTTTAAAACTGATGATTTTTATGATGATATCAAAACTGAGCTAAATAGATTTGATACAAGTGACTATCCAGAGGATAATATTTACCATTTACCTCTAGTAAACAAAAAGGTTCTTGGGAAATTTAAGGATGAATGTGCTGGTGTTATTATAGACACCTTTGTAGGCACAAAATCTAAATCATACAGCTATATGACAATTGATGATGTAGTAGTAAAAAAATTAAAAGGAGTGAAAAAGAATGTTGTTAGTAAAGAGTTAGAAATAAGTGATTATAAGAACTGTATAGTTAGTAACCCACCTGTATTATATAAGAAAATGTGTGTATTTAGAAGTAAAAATCATCAGCTACATACCAATTTGTTGAACAAAGTTGCTTTAAGTAATGAAGAAAAAGGAAGCTTGTAGTTTAACGTGACCGTTAATCTCGCGATCATAAGCCACGGGACCTCCGTTTTACGTGGAATCCGAACCACAGGACATGGCATTTCACATCGAAAATCTCACATGCAGTGACCGGGAATCAAGTAATGAAGACAACAAACGATTCATTATACCCAACTCATTTAATACTCTTGCTTGGGGAAACAGTCGTATTGACGACTATTACTTTACTTAAGTCTAATGATCACTATATTGTAATATTTGTAGTGTGTTTTATATTGTATTTTTTTATTTTTTTTGTAAAAACTGTAAGTAGAATGTATAATGTTAGTCTACAGTAGTTTAGTAAAAATAAGATAAGTAATACATTTTAGTGTAAAATGTTTGCTTTTGTATATTACGAAAAAGATTTTAAAAAATTAACTGAATGTGTGAACTAAACAAGGGGAATGTAAAAATGTAAAGTGGAAATTGTAAATATCCATGTGTGAAAAAGTGAAATGGCTATCACCAATTTAAAATTAAAAAGACATTGTAATCTGGTAAACTTTGTTTTTTATTTCACAACAACAAAAATGTATAGAATGTGTAAACTAAGCAAGGGGAATGTAAAAAAAATGAAAAGTGGAAATTGAAAATATTCATGTGTGAAAAAATGAAAATAAAGAAATGGCTATCACCATTTTAAAATTAAAAGACATAGTGATTTAGTGAACCTTATTTATATTTCACAAAAAAAAATGTACAGAATGTGTGAACTAAACAAGGGGAATGTAAAAAATGTAAAGTGGAAATTGTAAATATTCATGTGTGTGAAAAAAAATGAAAATGAAGAAATGACTATCACCATTTTTAGAATTAAAAGACATTGTGATCTGGTAAACCTTGTTTTATTTCACAACAACAAAAATGTATAGAATGTTTAAACTAAACAAGGGGAATGTAAAAAAAAATGTAAAGTAGAAATTGTAAATATTCATGTGTGAAAAAATGAAATGGCTATCACCATTTTTTTAAATAAAAGACATTGTGATCCTGCAAACCTTGTTTTTATTTCACAACAAATTGAGCTTTACAAAAATAGAATACAAAGAAATACCCATTCCTCAATCCTTTTCAATGTCCATGTCCACTCATTATTAACTTTCCTTTTATAACACTAATCACAATGACGACTGCCAACCTCTCTCCCACTGAGACATCACAGAATGTCAAAAGTTGTTTAGCTTTTCAATTATACTTTATCCGCTACACGTCTTAATGCAGAATGACTGTGGTGATAAGAAAGGTGCATGCTTGATCCAAAGGATTAATAGGTATATCACTATGCTGCAAAGGTTCTTCAAGACAAGTTCCAGGACTACACAAATAAAAAAACAGGTAGGTAGATTTCGAAAGTTAAGTATTGAATTACTTTGTCAATGACGCCATTGCCATTAGAGGTCTGGCATGTCCTTTTCCATCGATGGTAAAAAGGTTTGATCTTCCTCCTCCTCTGTGGATGATGTTTGTTGTTGCTGCTTTTTTTCTTCATTACACCCGTGGTATGAGGAAACAAAGTCTTTACACTGACTTTTATGACCATGATAAAGTTTGACTAGTTGACAAGTAGCACACTGTCGCATAGAGGGTATTTTTGCCATAGCCACTTGCTTATGGTGATCATAATCCGTACATGGTTGCAATTTACTTAACACAGGGTCTTGAGTCCATGATTTTGGTACATGTTGCCAGATTTCTTTCACTGCATTTGCTGCGACATAATAAATGAATGATTTTGGAAGAGCCAATAATTCTTCTTTAGTAAAACTGTCTAGTTTCTTTTTACACACAAAGAACTTTCCAATTGCTTTATCGGTAGCACCCCCTTTCTCCATGGTATCACGTTGATGTTTACACGTCGCTTGTAGAAATCTCACTGGTGTCATTCACAGGTAAACCTTTAGTTTTAATTTTATTTAACAACTCCCAGCAGGCATTGGTGGATAGCCAATTAAACAATTGCCACACCTGTGCCAAGGCTTTATGGGTAATATTGTCACAGGGGCAGCGATCCATGAGTGTTTGCAGCGATGGACAGCCCATGTCCATTAAATCGATACATTGACAGTAAGACGCTAAAAATGGTTGTAGCCATTGACGTTTTTCACTACCTTTCACAAATATTACATGGGCAGAAGACAAGTGGGCTTTCATGACCATGTCCAGGTGCTTATATGAAATGGTTCCTTGCTTCCAGTCTAGTTGCATATGAGTTTCAATCCACTGGGTTTGTTTACGGTCTTTATCACACAACAAATCAAACGCATAAGGTGGTTTAAACACCAAATGAGTAGCTTGTGATATCCAAAAAGTGGAACAATCGATGATGGCCACTTCTTTAAATATAAATTTGTTATCTCCAATTTTAAACCCTTGACAGTCGACAATCAGTGTACGCAACATGTTCACTCTTGTCTGGATCAAGTCCAACTGACCACAGACTGACAATTGTTCAGTAAGGTGTACCCATGTCATTTACTTACATTCCATTCTAGTAAAAGAAAAGAAAAACATCGAGTAGTCACTATAGAGGTTAGGATATGACAGGGGGGGGGGGGCATAAGAAATAATAATATAACAACAACAACCAATTTTTTTTATTTCATTATTTTATTAGCATAGCAAGTTTTACATTCTTTTTTCATTCTAGGATAGAGGCGGTACCACCTCATACAACAAAAAAGTCTTTTGTGTTTATAGTGTCCATAACACCGATGATATCCCAATGTCTCTAAACTGGATGTTTTTGACTGTGAGCTGCTCACTGAAGCACTGCCGGCACCATAAAGTCCACACGTATCATAACTTTTTTCATCACTCAGAGGCATGAGTGAGGGGTAACTTGAATGACAAGGTATATTACCCACCTCCATTCTGCATAGGTAGGGACAGGCAGGTGACCAGCGCTGATGTTCCTGCATGGGTTCATCGCTCTCTTGCCATTGGTCTAAGATGATGGGACAAAACACACATTTCACTTCACCTCTTCTTTTTAAATAGTAGAATCCAGCGGCTGCTAAGGCTTGAGGGTTTATAAAAGGCACCGGCCACGTCGCAAAGGTCTTGAAACGTTGTTCCTCAGATTTTAAATTCAAGGATGTAACTTCTCTTGAGGCTTGAAAGCAAGACATGACTGAGTGGTTTGATGTGTGTTGACCTGCTATTTATACACTTGTCACTTGGTTGGATAGTGGATAATAGTTGACTTGTTTGTGATGAATAATCAAACAGTAGGCCGTGGTATTGGCTGGAACATTGTCATGCGTTTCAAAATCTAGTCGAATGTCAATATTGGATGGTTTGACAGACTCTTCCAAGTAGGAACAGTCAAAGACAATCAGTGGCGCCCTTGTCTTAAAAGCTTGGGGTGATAACATTGGACAATTCTCTTTTTGATAATACGACCATCTAAATTTAGAAAACAAGTCGTACAGGGAGGCAAACTTATTTTTTGAAAAATCTAAATCCAGCCCTTCATAGGGAAACACAGCACCGTTGAGGAAAAGACGTGCATTTCTCAATTGCAGGTGATCAAATTGCGTGGCATCTTTGGTTTGTTGATACTTGCGATTTGTTTGAAAACCCACAATCATGTAGAGAGGTCTCTCTGTATAGCGGGCTGTTTTTATGACCAACTGTGTGGGTTGGTGGTGGGCAATAACGGGTACTCATGGAGTGCCCAGCTTCTAAATTCCATGGGTAGAGGTATATCTCTCTTTACCATTTTAAGTATGTCCAGTTTTTTGCTATCGTTAAGGGTCACATGAGGTACTTTCCATAGCAAGCGTTGTAGTTGAATTTTTGAATCAATGGGGGCATTGTCGACTCCCTTGAGTGCATTATTATCACTCCTGTCTCTCACCAGATAAAGCCCTTGCCTTGCGTTGACCACAATGCGCTGGTGATCTTCAGCAAAGCCTAAAATCAGTTTGAGAGGTAAATATCCAGTAAAGGTGCCATCGGTGTGTACCATCCAGTCATTGGTCGAGTTAGGGCACCAACCCGCCATGCAAAGTGTTTTAGCTTCTTCCTCACTATAAGAGGGATATAGTTTCATGACACTGGAAATACCCACATTTCGAGTGCTATCCGCCACGATATCGTTAATGACATATCGTACTTCAGAAAACAGGAAGGCGAAAGCAAGGTTGGCTAACTTGGATGTAGTGGGTGTAGAACCATCGGCTTTGGTGAGCCGACCTTCAATCTGAATAACACTTTCATGCGGTAGAGTGTAAATATCTTGGTTGTTGATAACAAATTGAATTTCATCATTGTTATTGAGTCCAGGTGTTTGAGCTTGATAAGAATGCAGATCAATTCTTACCACTCCTGGTTGCTCCTCGATGTGGTTCGCTATCTCTAGAATAGAATTCATCACGGGGGTTAATGTGGTAACCCAAATGCTGTAAAATCTGCTTGTTCTGAGATGTTAACGTGTATTCACGTGGTAAACAACTAACACCATTCCTAGACGGTGCTGTTGCTTTATATACAAACTTCATAGTGGTTTTAGCACCAACTTGTAAGTCACTGGTGTGGTAGCATCTAGATCAATGAGTTGTTGCTCTCTATTGATCAGTCTTAATGTTATATTACTAATACCATCGACAGCCACAGAATGAAAAAGCACCACTGGAGGGTTTTCACGAATAATATAGCCATTGGGCGATGTTACAATAAAGTCATAAAGCGAATGCGACGGTTCTTGATTGGTGTACACTTGACTAATAATATTACACGTCACCGACACATGATGGTCCTCAATGAATTTCACTTCATGGTCTGATTCATGTTTTTTGTTGGGCTCTAACACACGTGGTTTAAATCCTAGTAATGGACCAATGGAATCGGGGTGAGTTTTAAAGTCAATTTTGAATGTAGAAAAAATACTGCAGCGATGAGTGTTGGTATTTCCTACAAGTTCAAACTTGCGCGTTCCATCGAGAAATGACTTTAAACCATATTCATTGATCAACACCACATAAATGTGTTCATAAATGTCATCTATCGTGTATCCACCAGAGTTCAGGGTGAGCACAGAATCATCATAGTCAAACTTGTTGTTCACATTTTCACGTATGTTGTATATTCGATTGTATGTTTCAAGAGAAACAAGTCCTAAACCATAAGGTTTTTCACTCAATTCGATAGGTGGGTAAAAGTCTAGGCTCACTTCAGGTCCACGCCCATGCAGTGTAAACGTCTTACTTTCCACCGACATACTGTTGACGTTTTTGCTTATGTTGCGTTTTATATTAAAAAAAAAACATAAACGTCCACACTGTTGGCTGTTAAACGTTTGCTCACGTTTCACATTATAATATATCTTGATCCTGTTTCCAAAATAGGCCACTAGTTCCATGGGCGGGGGCAAATTCCCAAAACTGTCAAAGTACCATACAGTAGATCCCTCTTTGACATAAGCTACATAATGTGTTCCAGGTCCTCAGTGATCATCCAAATTGACAACAGCACATTCATGTTTCCAGGGTCGTGAGGGTAATTGGTTTCGCTTAAACACACCTCGAAAATGAGAAAGCTTCAGTTGTTTAGCATAGCTTTCCACTTGCTGATGCGTCAGGGCATGTCTTGCTATGGCTGAGGTTAAAGATGTTTTATTTTATTTCGAAAAGGTGAAATTCCAAATCCTTGTTGATAAAAGGCTGGCTTCAAATTGACATTTCTAGCCCCCATAGCAATGGCCTCCATTGTTTCATTGTGTCGCTGCCTTTCATTGAGTTGTTGCTTGCCCTGTTGCAGGGCATTAATGGTTTTTGCCACTGCACTGGCACCGCCTAAAAGTGAACCTAGAGCAGCCAGACCGGCGAATAATGCAGGTAAAAATCCCGCTCGTTTGGGGACGGGGATCACTCGCCCTTGTTTTGAACCCTGTCGCTGACGTTTTGGAATAACATGTCTCTGTGCTACTCGAAGAGCTTTCCTTATGGTCAACACATCATTTTTTCTTTTTTTCTTTCGCAAGGGCTTGTCCACGAATGTCATAAGCCCAGGCTTTGCCAAGGACAGGCTCATATTTTTAGTCTTTCTCACCACATATCTTTGTTTCACCATGATGATGATGACCAACAACCTTTCACAAGAAAGTTTAAGTCACAACTAACATCAGATTGTTATTTCATGGCTGTATATTCCAATTCTACATAAAGTGGGAAATCATTTATGGTTTTTCCAGCTTGCTTTTCATTCCATGTCAACAGGAGATGAAAGGATAATTCGTCTCCTGCATTAACCATTTCATGGTTATGGACCAACATCCTATGACCATTTATCTCTATTTGTAAATGGTTCTCATCAGGTATGGCATATTTGATGTGAATGGTTCCATTATAGTGTAGTCGATAGTGGCTTAAACCCGAAGCTAGCACATAGGTCAAGTGCTGGTCATGAACTAGCGGTATATGGTTTCTCTCATTCACAGGTTTTACATTTGTCAGATTTACTAAAAATACAGATGGGATAAATTTATAAAGACTTTTCATTTCATAGGTCACGTATCGCTTGGTACAGACATCATCATCTTCTTGTGGGTCTTCCACGTGAATAATGCGGTGATGATTAGCGCTATAGCCATCCACCGTAAGCTGAGGCACTTTATCATAAAACTCATACACCTTGTTATCCACATACTTTTGTGTAGTAACGTGTGTAGACACTTGAGGATGTTTTACATGAGTTAACCGCTTTCCTTTAAAGTCATAATCTCCTTGTTTTGTGCGTGGCACTACTGATCTATCCACATAGTGTTTATTAGCAGGATCTGTTTCTTGTTTAGGATCATGTATGGGAACAGACCTAGCTTTGACCATCAACGCACGTCCAAAGACATCCATCGTCAACCTGTAGTACGAGTCTACTGTTTCTATGACAAGGCTCGGTGCGATGTATATAGACAGCCTGCTAGCCTCTCTAAGCCTTAGTTGAAATGAAGCTAATTAAGCAGCAAGAGTCATTCCCCGTGAGGGACATGGTTTCCCATCTCTGCCCCACATCACGTGAACAACGCCATGGTTCACTGTTTCCATCTTCCATTCGCTGCATCATTGTGGGACCATCCGGCTGTGGAAAGACCAATCTTTTGCTGACACTTATTACAGCGCCCAATGGTCTGTGTTTTCAAAATATTTATATTTTCGCAAAATCTCTCTACCAACCCCTCTACGTGTTTCTGGATCAAGTCATGTCTGGATTAAAAAATGAGAATATGGGGTATTTTACATTTTCCACGCAAGAAAATGTTATTTCACCTAATGAGGTAAAGCCTGATTCACTCATGATTTTCGATGATGTATCCACTGAACGACAAGGTATCATTCAAAGCTATTTCAGCATGGGTCGACACAAACATATCGATTGTTTCTATCTTGGACAAACGTATTCTAAAATGTCCAAACAGTTGATTCGTGACAATGCCAATGTCATTGTTTTATTTCGCCAGGACGAGAGGAACAGTCGTTACATTTATAATGAACATGTGAATCCGGATATGACCTTTCAAATGTTTACAGAATTGTGTGGCAAGTGCTGGAACACACAACGTCATGCCTGTTTAGTGATTGACAAACAAAGTGAACTCAACCAAGGACGGTATCGCTTAGGGTTTGATCATTTTATTGCTATTTAAGGCACTGTATCATTCCCTCTCAAGTCATTTGTCACGACATCATGGCGTTAGCAGAGAGCCAATTGAAAAAGCATATTATTAGAGCAAAAAATACTATTCGTCAAAAGTTTCGTCAATTGAAACGATCGCGTGCGGATCATGCTTTGTTTATTCAACAACATTTAGCACCTCCGCTAAAAGCCATGTTGAAACCCTCTTTCAAGCCATCTGAAACGCTACCTACCGTTTCACAAGCCAGTCAGACGCACCACGAGGACTCTGAGGAAGAGAAAGAGGAAAATGACGAGGAACAGGAAGATTTAACTAGTGTTAGCGAAGTTGAGGATAATGAGGAACAAGTGTTTACGCCTCAAAAAAAGGCATCACCCCTTGCAGAGTTTTTAAGAAAAAGGAAAGCCTTGGCCATGGTCGAAACCCCTTGCCCTTCCAGATCGTCTCCATTTTCACAACTCTTGGCCACCCCTCAACATAAAGCTCAACTGAAAAACATTTTAATAAAATATTATGGATCAACACTAGAACCCTATTTCACCAATCTATTTATTGGAAACACAGATACCACATATGGCGTTCGCTATGAGGATGATAGTTTTAAAATTGGTGATTCATCGATTAAATTTAGTCGTACTAAAGCTGTCATTAAAAAGATCAACTATAAATTAACACCAGGACTGTTAAAGCTACTATTCTCTCGGACTCCCTCATCTCAAGATTATACGTCAGAGGACCTTAGTAAATATAAATCCATTTTATTGGATACCCATGCTCACAAAAGACAGTATGATCCCACTCAACAAGTGAATGCCAATATATCTCAAAAATATAAAACCATCATTGAAAAAATGTTCCCCACTAGTCAAAGTGGTCGTCGTAAAGTGTCCGCTTCAGGAGTGACATTTGAACCATTAAAACCCCTTGTGGATGTTACCTACTGGCACAATCCAAATAAACTCGTCCAACGACTACAGCTGTTGCATGCTTCACGCCAAGCCGGCCATACTGGTCACGATTGGGAAATTCAAGAAATTGAGGAAGAACTTCGAAATGCCAAAATTATTGTTTAAACCCTCACCCATTAAAATGGGTATTGCTCACGAGTTGCATCGTCCAGCTAGACGTCACTATCAGCGACTCAAGGTGATTTCACAGGGTGTGGATGAACTTTGGCAAGCAGACTTGGTTGAAATGATTCCCTATGCTAGCGTTAACGATGGTGTACGCTATATGTTGACGGTCATTGATGTTTATTCCAAAATGGCGTTTGTTGAACCTGTGCGTCGCAAGTCTGGTCCACTAGTTACCAAAGCCTTTCAACATGTTATTCAACAATCCAAACGTCAACCTCAGCTGCTACAAACCGATCAGGGAAAAGAATTTTTCAACAAAGATTTCTCCAGTTTTCTCAAATCTAAGGGTATTCACCATTACACCACGTACAGCAATCTCAAAGCCAGCGTGGTCGAGCGGTTCAACCGAACATTGAAAACCCATATGTGGAAAGCGTTTACCGCTCAGGGCACTTATCGCTGGTTGGACTTGTTACCTGAGTTAGTGTCACGTTACAACGACACCAAACACAGAACCATTGGGACCAAGCCACGACTTGTAACTAAAAATATTCCACAACTGGATAAACTGTTTAACCCCATAAAAACAGCAGACCCTAAACGTCATCGCCTTAACATTGGGGACCATGTTCGTGTGAGCAAATTCAAGTCCGTCTTCGACAAGGGCTACACACCAAATTGGGGGACTGAACTATTTCGAATTCGTCAAGTCAACCTGAACAGTCCAGTCACCTATTTACTCGAGGACCTCAACCATCAACCCATAAGAGGCAGGTTTTATCTTCAAGAACTTCAAAAGACAGCGTTTCCTAAACATTACCTTGTGGAAAAAGTGTTGAAACAAAAAGGAAATAAACTATATGTAAAATGGTTGGGATTTAGCTCAGTCTTTAATTCTTGGATTAATAAATTACATGTTGTGTGAACCTGTGTGTCTTGTATTTATTTACTCATGTTGTACTTAACCTACAGTCCTATGTACAGTCCTCAGCTATACATGTATTATGAGCAATACATATTTCTTTCTCTCTTCACCTGTGTTCTCTCTTACACTAACCCCCCCCCCCCCCCTTCACCTCCCACCACTGTCAAACAGGTTGTGACTTGTTAGCTCTTATCGTGCGCGTGTACAGGTGATCACCTGTGTGTTAGATCATATTACACATGAACTCACATTTTCTCACGTATGAAGCAAAACAGGATGTGACTTGTTTCACAAGGAGGACGGTAATAAGGTCATTTCACACGTGTTCACATGTATTTCGTCACTTTCCTTTCATATCGTTATCCCATTATAGTAGTGGAGGATTAGTGAACAACGTCAATTCAACACACACACAAATGTAGTTAGGCCCTTTGACATAATTTAAATAAATTCATGGGCTAGTCCGTAGGAACCAGGCCAAAGGGACCCGTCCAAAGGGATCAGTCCAAAGGGACAAGGACTCGTCCACAAGGACTTGTCCACAAGGACCTGTCCACAAGGACCTGTCCACAAGGACTCGTCCACAATGACCCGACAACAATGACCCCGCCAACAATGACTCGTCAACAATAACCCATCCATAGGGATCCGCTCCCCCACCCTCTTACAAAAGCCATGAGTGGGCATGCTAATTCATAGTGGCTTTCCACCGAACATATGCACTTTATGTGGAACAACATTTCATTCCATATCGGCATTCAAACTCTCACATGTTGCAATTGGAAACAGAGATTCTCTAAAAAATACAATTTCACCCTCTAGTAGGGGTAGGTTTTATTTTGGAGTGGAAATATGTTGTCCATTGGAAAGGGGGTGTCAGCCCGAGTTCAATGACACCTCATTTGTCAAAATCCGACCACGGGTTCGGGAGTTATCGGGATGCCGCCATCTTGTGTGGAGGGTGTGGAGGAGGAGGGATCTGAATCCCTCAAAAACCACTACTGATGTTGATCCGAAAGGGCAGCAATAAGAATGAAATAGGCTACACGTATATTGTCATTAAGTCATTTTATGACAGCAGTTTGACTAGCCTACAGATAACCCAGAAGCAAATTACACATGTAATAGAGCTTGATATTTTTAGTGGGAAGATTTTTCACGGATGAATCATTCGTTCTACTCACATTTGCCTGCTGGCTGCGTGGCTCAGCGGTAACGTTCTCGCCAGCTGTGGCCAAGGTTGCAGGATAGAATCCTGGCGCAGCCAGTTGGCATTTGAGGGTACGCAAATGCGAGGGAGTCGTGTCAGTAGATTTACTGGCACGGTCGTGTCAGTAGATTTACTGGCACGTTAAAGATCCACTTCGGGGCATAATTCCAGTACCCCGGCGTCTCTAAAAAAAGCCGCAGTACTTAACAGGGACGTTAAACCAATAAAAATTAAACACATACCTTACCGGTATGTTTTAATAAGGACTTTGAAATACTTGTCAGTCAGTAATTTCGTATAGCTGTTACAGATACCTTCATTAGAGTGATTAATTGATAGAAAACAACCAGTTAATCTGCTTCTAATCCCATGGGTGCTCTCAGACAGAAAATGGCAAAAACTATCTTCATGACCATGACATTTTGGCAGACAAACCCCCCACACACATTTGGAAACTGCATTTTGGAGTTATCTGCTCTCCACAACCCACTGAGCACACTTGGAAATGGATTAAATGTTTTAAAGAAAGACAGAGGCGGCCCTAGCAATATTTTCAGGTGGTGCGAGATCTCATTGTGGCGCCCCCTCCACTCCCCTGTGGGAACGAAATATAGCAAACATTTCTTACATTATTAATAACTATTATTTTAATACCAAAAATAATATTCCTAGAACGCTCCTAATATATTATTTAATATTAAACAATATTGGTCGCTTATAGTAGGAGTATCAAAAACGACATGATCTAGACTTGCATATCACCTGGCAAAGGAATATTTCCTCGTAGATGACCTCAGGACAAGCATACCCCTACCGAGCACCGGTGCATCAGAGAAACTTCTGACAACGTTGACGGAGAAGAGAGAAGTACAACCAGAATTCTATGGCACAGGGGCCATGATAGACCGCTCGTGGACAAAAGCTAATTTCGAACTAAGACATGTCATTACGAGGTTGGAAGTTCACGGTTTTCACCACCTACTCTGCAAATCAAAACACTTCCATGACACAAGTATAGACTGTGAGTGCACACTATGTGAAAAAATGTGTGAACGATACCACATAGAATTCTGTACAAGAAGAACAATGTCTGTAAGTGATTATGCAAATATGTAACCCATCAGTGTAACCTATATTTTAAGATATGGCTATTTGACTGAATTAAATATATTATTATTATATACACAAAAAGAAATATCTCTAATATGATGTAACTAATATCCTACATTACATAACAACACAGTATAGTAGTACCGTTCTAACAGTAAGTAAAGTTTCAATTTCACTCGTAGCTTGCAACACAGACACAAATCACAATCCACATGCACCCGCACACGATTGAACGCCAAGAAAACAGGTGGCGGACAGAATTTAGATGTATAGATATTGGTTTCAACTCGTTAATATTTATACAACGTTAAAAACGAATGTCACGTTATATGTCTATACAGTTGAAATGCACGCACCCCAGCTCACATACAGGATATATACAATTAATTTTGACGGGTAGGGTTAAGTAGTATGCTAATAAGGTGATCGGGTTTTAATTATTTACGCTGTCAATCTATCGTTGCATTTTCTGCGCCTCCCACATGACAGCGCCTGGTGCGGTCGCATCGTTCGTACCGCCGCGCCCTAGAGCCGCCCCTGAGGAAGTATGGTATGCTCAGATTAATAGAGAAACAAGTAGTTCCGTGAAGAACTATACAGCCTATTTTCATATATCCTAGTTATGTTAACTGCCTCTATCAACATAAAAAATTTCAGTTTAATTGCTGTAACAGATTCGTAGATATTGAGAACCGTCTAAATATTTCAGATGGTCACCAGATTGGATTTTTATTTTTGTACTATTACATTAAGATTATTGTGTACGTGTGGTATTCAAACTGCAATCGCAT
Organism: Meconema thalassinum; assembly: GCA_946902985.2. Taxonomy (NCBI): domain Eukaryota; kingdom Metazoa; phylum Arthropoda; class Insecta; order Orthoptera; family Tettigoniidae; genus Meconema; species Meconema thalassinum. Next base: position 82,514,248 of record OX336400.1, on the reverse strand, counting down.
GATTAGAACACAAGAAGTAAAAACGAGATTCTAAAATTACGCACAGCAGCCATCTTGTGATTATGCAAACAATTGAAATAAATTAGATGCCAGTGGATCAACATTTGTATAAGCATTTAACGTGCAACGTTTCATGGCACTCGGATAGTTAATTCGCGAGAAACGTCCATTTAAATATTTATACTTCGCGTCGCCGCCATGTTGGATTTCTGCTCACCAGGTTACTGAAAGTCCTATAGGTGAACATATGTTCATAGTCTCTATGAACATTAAAAAATCAGTTTGGTTGCTGTAAAAGATTCATAGATATTGAGAACCGTCTAAATACTTCGGAAGCTCGCCATTTAGGATTGTTATATGTATAGGCCATAGAGTTATGTACCATTCAAGGACAATTATTGCCTAGGTTCATTATTCAAACTTTCAATTCGATCGCATGATTACGACACAAGAAATAAAAACTTAATTTTAAAATTTCGCACTGCCGCCATCTTGAGGTTATGTATACAATTGAATTAAATTAAATGGCAGTGCATTACAATCTGCAAAATCATTTACTGTACCACATTTCACAGCGCTCAGAGAGTTAAATCACGAGAAAAGTCTATTAAAATGTTTCAAATTCGCTTGGTCTCCATGTTCGTTTTGTACTTTACAGGCTTATGAAATATACATAGATAAACTTGTATCAGTACCCTTTATCACCGTACAAAATTGCAGGGTGATATCTGTAATAGTTTCGGAGATATAGAATGTCAGTGAAATATTTCGCACAGCCACCATTTTGAGGTTATGTAAACAAATGAACTAAATTAGACTCCAGTGCATTACAATGTGTATAAAGATTTGCTGTACCATGTTTCATTACGTTTGGATAGTTAAATCGCGAGAGATGTCTATTTAAATGTCTCAATTTCGCTTGACCGCCATGTTGGTTTTGTAGTCACCAGGTTTTTGAAAGTCTCATAGGTGAACTTCTAGTAGTGCCCTTTATCATCGTAGACAATTTCAGGGCGATATCGGTAATAGTTTCGGAGATATTGAATGCTAGTGAAATATTTCGCACAGCCGCCATGTTGGATTGGTGAGACGTAACAAAATTTGAAGGGCACGGTCGAGGTCGCCGGGAATAGTGCTATGAACTTACCGAGTTTCATTGAAATCGCTCCAGCCGTTTAGATTTTATTAGGGGGACACACACACACACCTCACACACACACACACACACACGCACGCACGCGCACACACACACGGACAAAAGGTGATCTCATAAGCCTATTTTTTCAAAATTGAAAATAGGCTAAAAATCATCTCGGCACGCCAGAAGGCGGAGGTAGATTTCACCGGGCAAACTAGGGGATAGGCTATAATAGGCAAAATATGCAGGTTTTCGTAGGAGGATCAGACCTCATTGATTGCAAGAAAGTATTTTACATTTAGAGGTTAATTAACTTTTTTTTTCGTTTTTGTATGCATATTTTTTATCATTTTACTGTCTTATGGGAATGGTAACCTTCTTGTCATTTGGGGTTCTTGTTTATACTTGTGATCACACTGTCCTTATGCAAGGTTTGGAACTGATGTGTAACTATCTAACAGTCTGTTACTTCTTCGCGCAAAATTTTATCTCCCGCAGAGATTTTTGTTGGTTCCTCAGTTTAGGGGCTGCGACAACGTGGTCATGTAACCCCGTGTACATTAGGTGAGTGTAGAATCTGATAAACGGTGTTAATTGTGATGACTGTATTAGTCTGTAATTCAGGTAAGGTCTGCAGACGGTCAATTTTAAGTAGTAGTTCCTAATTTTGTACCATATACTAACGTCAACGACACCTAGCTGTGAACTTGGATACTAGATACCACCGCAACCAGCAACTTGCAACGAACGTTGGAACTTCTCCTCCAAAGGAAAGCATGCTGAGGGATTTTTAGCGCTCTTAGAAAATCCGACGACTTTGGCCGGCTTTGAACCAGCGACCTTGGGCATATAAGTTCAGCATGCTACCAGTTAGCCGCTTCCCACAGTCAGATGGAAAAATGAATGTGATCTCGTGCAATGGCGTTGTCTTGGCAACCTCTGATAGCTCATCCCCCATCAATTTAGAAGCGTTGTCATGGTAACCTCTGATGGCACTTGGCATGTTCTTTAATTCCGAAATCATTTTTCTCATCCCTTGGCGTAATGGTAGGTCAGATCAAAAATTCTTTCAGACAAAGTTTTAGGTAATTATTAGGGGAATATTTTCCATTTTGTACGGTTTTGATATTGTGCCTATTAAGAGAGATATGATTAATATTTCCCGAAAAAAACACTTTTTTCCACCCCTTTGGTCAATGTTTGGTGCCATCAAAAACTTTTCAAACATAAATTTTTGGCACTTATCCGACACATATTATGAACTTTGAATGGATTCGATATTTCACGTATTAAGAGAGTTATAGCGATATTTCACTTTTTCGAAAAAAAAAAGCCCCCCCATTTTCACCCCCTTCAACCGATTTTGCCCATTAACGAACTCGACCGATATTTTAAGGGGTTACATATTATGTTAAACATTCAAAGTGATTGGTGCAAAACTACGGCAGTTATCGTGTCCACAAGAAACTGATATATATATGCATATATATACACACACATATATATAAACTTTTGAACTGACGGTGGTTTGGGGGTCTGGGGGATGTGAAACGCGAAGATATGTCCAAATTTTTCGGAAGTCGAAACATGGCACCCATTGCGATAGTTAGCTTTCTGATGAAATCTACCTAAAATAGGCTACATAATTAAAAATACTACCATCAACGACACCTAGCTGTGAACTTGGCTACTAGATGCCACCGGAACCATCAACTCGCAACGAACGTTGGAACTTCCCCTCCGAAGGAAAGCATACTCAGGGTTTTTAGCGCTCTTAGTAAATCCGACGACTTCAGCCGGGTTTGAACCCGCGACCTTGGGCATAGAAGTTCAGCATGCTACCAGTTCCGATACCGAAGTCGCTTCCCACAGACGGATGGAAAACTGAATGTGATCTCGTGCAGTGGCGTTGTCATAGCAACTGCTGATGGCTCATCCCTTATCAATTAAAAGTAAAATTGTCATGGCAACCTCTCTTGGCACTTGGCATTTTCTTATAATTTAAATCATTTTGCTCACCCCGTGGCGTAATGGTGAGTCATATCGAAAATTCTTTCAGACAAAAGTTTTAGGTAATTATTGGAGGAATATTGTCCATTTTGTACGGTTTTCATATTGTGCCTATTAATAGAGATATGATTAATGTTTCCCGAAAAACCCACTTTTTCCCACCCCTTTGGCCAATGGTTGGTGCTATAAAAAACTTTTCAAACATACATTTTAGGGCCTTATCCTACACATAGTATGAACTTTGAATGGATTCAATATTTCAGATATTAAGAGAGTTATAGCGATATTTCAATTTTTTGAAAAAAAAACCTCCCATATTCACCCCCTTTGACCGATTTAGCCCATTAACGAACTCGACCGAGATTTTATGGGGATGCATATTATGTAAAAAATTCAAAGTGATTGGTGCAAAATTACGGCAGTTATCTTGTCCACAAGAAACTGATATACATATATACATATATATTGTTTTAGATCCCTTATTTGGGGGTGGTAGGATCTAAAACGGAAGAGTTATTGTGTTGATTTAGAAGGAAATGTCTAAAAGGGGGTAGCTTCCCGTAGTCGGGCAAGCTGACCAGTGTAGAGTATATATATATATATATATACATAAATTATATATAAACTTTTGAACTGACGGTGGTTTTGGGGTCTGGGGGATTTGAAACGCGAAGATATGTCGAAATTTTCCGGAAGTTGAAACATGGGACCCATTGCAATAGTTAGCTTTCTAATGAAATCTACCTAAAATACAGGTAAGTTACGTAAACATTAGTAGGTAGACTCACAGCCGTTTGTTTTGAGGAAATCTGTAAAATGACTTGGTATCATTTTGTATTTTGTAATTTAAACACCCATACATAGCCCAAAATTACACTTCTAACATGTGCAGCATATAAACTTGCCAACTGATTAAGTCGAGTTCGTAGTTGCCTGCGCAAACCGCTAGATAGCACGCAGAATCGGTGTCGCCAGCTTCTCAAGGGAGATTCCACTATTATCATACTAAGCTATTTGGCTTCAGTCAACTTCTTTGAAAAACATCCTATGTGTTTCCATCCATGACTTTCATGTTGTTATAGGACACCACCTACAGCAAAATCACTTGCATCGTCCATCAGTGACAACGTACACGCCAAATCCTCCTAGCATTTTTCAAATTTCTTAACAGCATCTGGAGTCCAGACGATTTTTCGTTTATATCTCTTCTTGGCACCTCGAATTACTCGTGCAAAACAGCTTGTGTCCCTGCTGCATCCTTAAGATACCTACGGTAAAAATTAACAGTACCCAGGAAAACACGAAGTTCATGAATTGTTTATGGCAACTTGTAGTCGACAATCACTTTTACTTTATCAGGGAGGGATCTTGAGCCTTCAGATGTAATCCAGTGTCCGAAGAATTCAAGTTCTTCTACACCAATGACAGATTTAGACGCGTTAATACGTAGGCCGAATTTATTCATACGTTCAAACACAATCTTAAGATGAATGTGGTGGTCTTTCATAGTTTCCGAAGCAACTACGCAATCATCGAGGTATGGAAAAATGAAGTCTCTGTCTTGAAATACTACATTTATGAATGGTTGGAATGTGCTCGGTGCATTTCTAAGTCCAAATGACATGACATTGAATTCAAATAATCCAAAAGGTGTGCTTATAGTGGTTTTGGGCTTGTCTTCTTCTGCGACCGGAATCTGAAAGTATGCCTTGAGGTGATCGATTTTGCTCAAGATTTTCTTGTTTTTGAATATGTTGGAAATCGTCCCACAGTGAAGGGCCATTGGAACTGGCGATGGAGTCCCAGGTCAATGTTTAGTGATTTCATCCCATATGTGGGTATCTCAGTGCTATTGGCTGCAAATAATTTAAAATTGGAATCACAGATTTTGTTGTTTGGATTGGCAGGACACATCAGCTCCACTGTCTACTAGGAAATGCAAACCCGTGTTTTGGTCACGCACAAATAAACGGGATCTGCAGCAATACATTTAGGTATTTTCAGTAGTGGAGTTTGCTGCTAACACTACTATTGTTTGGGGTTTTCCGTATTTTTCCACGAGCATGGTGATTTATATTTGTCAGGAAAACATTGGTTACCAAATTTAAAATGGTAATCCAATTGGATCAAACTTTTTTTGACTTCGACTGCGGCTTGAGCTACGATTACGGCTTTGACGTCTAAAACCACGCATGTCTGCAATTTGTCGTTCCAGGCGAGATATTTGAGCCGAGAGTTGAGAAATGACGTCATTATTAAGTTTTGGAACGTCACTACTAGGGTTCTTCACACTTTATAGTTCACTTCGAGGGTTCATTTCAGTTATCTTATCTGCCATAATGGCCACTTTTTCTAAATTTTCATCAGACACTATGAAAACATTTTTAATTGTCTACACATGTGTAGTCTATAAAATAAATATTACATAATCAAATAGGCCTACACAAAATTAAAAATAGATATTGCTGACATATCATACTGTATAGGCCTATGACACCAGCACCTTACAAATACTTCTCATTTGAACGACCCTTTACAATGATTCTTGTTATCTGTAAGTACCTTCTGACAAAATTCACTGCAATTTTCGTCATAATTGAAATATGTGAACAATTCTTGTTTTATCAAACTTATGGAGCTTCTGTTTCTATCATATGCATGACAGAAAAAACTCTCCACAAAATCATTGGAAGGGAAAATGCTGAGTAAGATATTCCTTAATATTGTTGCCCGTAATAAATCTTTAAGGCTCGGTCAAACAGAACGCGGGATGCCCGCATCAATGGAACGACCGAAGCCCGTCGCGGACTCTGGTGGTCAAACTGAATACGGACAAGTCAAGGCGAACCAGTGTAAAAACAATCGCGATCAAGTGCATGTCATAGTGTTTTCTGTTCGTGGTGTTAATTCAACATGTCCAGCAATTCCTCGGACGAAGAATTGCTTCTTCTGTACCCTTTCAGTCAAGCGAGACAAAAAGGAAAATGGGTGCATGATAGACTACTAATGAAAAAAAGGTCCTCTCGGCACGCCGGAAGGCGGAGGTAGATTTCACCGGACAAACTTGGGGATAGGCGAAAATAGGCAGAATATGCAGGTTTTCGTAGAAAGATCAGACCTCATTTATTGCATGAAAGTATTTTATAATTGGAGATTAATTAACTTTGATTTTCGTCATTTTATGCATATTTTAAACATTTTATTGTCTTATGATGACGGTAACCTTCTTGTCACTTGGAGTCCATTTTTATACTTGTGGTCACACTGTCCTTATGCAAGGTTTCGACACTGATGTGTAACTATGTAACGGTCTGTTACTTCTTCACGCAAAATTATATCTCCCGCAGAGATGTTGGTTGGTTCCTCAGTTTAGGGGCTGCGAAAACGCGGTCATGTAACCCCGTGTACTTTGGGTGAGTGTAGAATCTGCCTGATAAACGGTGTGAATTGTGATGGCTGTATTAGTCTGTAATTCAGGTAAGGAATGCAGACGCTCAATTTCAAGCAGTAGTTCCTAATGTTGCTACCAGATACTACCGTCAACGACACCTAGCTGTGAACTTGGCTACTAGATGCCACCGCAATCAGCAACTCACAACGAACGTTGGAACCTCCCCTCCAAAGGAAAGCATACTGAGGGATTTTTAGCGCTCTTAGAAAATCCGACGACTTTGGCCGGCTTTGAACCCGCGACCTTGGGCATGCTACCAGTTACGTCACCGAAGCCGCTTCACACTTAGTCAGATGGAAATCTGAATCTGATCTCGCGCAAGTGCGTTGTCATGGCAACGTCTGATGGCTCATCCCTCATCAATTTAGTAGTGTTGCCATGGCAACCACTGATAGCTCTTGGCATTTTCTTATAATTCCGAAATCATTTTTCTCATCCCTTGGCGTAATGGTGGGTCATATCAAAAATTCTTTCAGACAAAAGTTTTAGGTAATTATTAGGGGAATATTGTCCATTCTGTACGGTTTTGATATTGTGCCTATTAAGAGAGATATGATTAATGTTTCCCGAAAAACCCACTTTTTCCCACCCCTTTGGTCAATGGTTGGTGCTATAAAAAAAACTCTTCAAACATAAATTTTTGAGCTTTATCCGGCACATAGTATGAACTTTGAACGGATTCGATATTTCAGATATTAAGAGAGTTATAGCAATATTTCATTTTTTCGAAAAAGTCCCCCATTTTCATCCCCTTCGACCGATTTAGCCCAGTAACGAACTCGACCGAGATTTTATGGGTATACATATTCAGTAAAAAATTCAAAGTGATTGGTGCAAAATTACGGCAGTTATCGTGTCCACAAGGAACTGATATATATATACATATATAAATTATATATAAACATTTGAACTGACGGTGGTTTTGGGGTCGGGGGGATGTGAAACGCGAAGATATGTCGAAATTTTCCGGAAATCGAAACATGGTACCCATTGCAATAGTTAGCTTTCTAATGAAATCTACCTAAAATACTACCATCAACGACTGCTATCTGTGAACTTGGCTACTAGATGCCACCGGAACCATCAACTCGCCAACGAACGTTGGAACTTCTCCTGCGAAGGAAAGCAAACTCAGGGTTTTTAGCGCTCTTAGTAAATCCGACGACTTCAGCCGGGTTTGAACCCGCGACCTTGGGCATAGAAGTTCAGCATGCCACCAGTTCCGATACCGAAGTCGCTTCCCACAGACATATGAAAACTGAATGTGATCTCGTGCAGTGGCGTTGTCATAGCAACTGGTGATGGCTCATCCCTTATCAATTAAAAGTAAAGTTGTCATGGCAACCTCTCTTGGCACTTGGCATTGTCTTATAATTTAAATAATTTTGCTCACCCCGTGGCGTAATGGTGGGTCATATCAAAAATTCTTTCAGACAAAAGTTTTAGGTAATTATTGGAGGAATTTTGTACGGTTTTGATATTGTGCCTATTAACAGAGATATGATTAATGTTTCCCGAAAAACCCACTTTTTCCCACCCCTTTGGCCAATGGTTGGTGCTATAAAAAACTTTTCATACATACATTTTAGGGCCTTATCCTACACATAGTATGAACTTTGAATGGATTCAATATTTCAGATATTAAGAGAGTTATAGCGATATTTCAATTTTTTGAAAAAAAAACCTCCCATATTCACCCCCTTTGACCGATTTAGCCCATTAACGAACTCGACCGAGATTTTATGGGGATGCATATTATGTAAAAAATTCAAAGTGATTGGTGCAAAATTACGACAGTTATCGTGTCCACAAGAAACTGATATACATATATATATATAGGATGTTACAAAAAGGTACGGCCAAACTTTCAGGAAACATTCCTCACACACAAAGCAAGAAAATATGATATGTGTACATGTGTCCGGAAACGCTTAATTTCCATGTTAGAGCTCATTTTGTTACTTCTCTTCAAATCACATTAATCATGGAATGGAAACACACAGCAACAGAACGTACCAGCGTGACTTCAAACACTTTGTTACAGGAAATGTTCAAAATGTCCTCCGTTAGCGAGGATACATGCATCCACCCTCCGTCGCATAGAATCCCTGATGCGCTGATGCAGCCCTGGAGAATGGCGTATTGTATCACAGCCGTATACAATACGAGCACGAAGAGTCTCTACATTTGGTACCGGGGTTGCGTAGACAAGAGCTTTCAAATGCCCCCATAAATGAGAGTCAAGAGGGTTGAGGTCAGGAGAGCGTGGAGGCCATGGAATTGGTCCGCCTCTACCAATCCATCGGTCACCGAATCTGTTGTTGAGAAGCGTAAGAACACTTCGACTGAAATGTGCAGGAGCTCCATCGTGCATGAACCACATGTTGTGTCGTACTTGTAAAGGCACATGTTCTAGCAGCACAGGTAGAGTATCCCGTATGAAATCATGATAACGTGCTCCATTGAGCGTAGGTGGAAGAACATGGGGCCCAATCAAGACATCACCAACCATTCCTGCCCAAACGTTCACAGAAAATCTGTGTTGATGACGTGATTGCACAATTGCGTGCGGATTCTCGTCAGCCCACACATGTTGATTGTGAAAATTTACAATTTGATCACGTTGGAATGACGCCTCATCCGTAAAGAGAACATTTGCACTGAAATGAGGATTGACACATTGTTGGATGAACCATTCGCAGAAGTGTACCCGTGGAGGCCAATCAGCTGCTGATAGTGCCTGCACACGCTGTACATGGTACGGGAACAACAGGTTCTCCCGTAGCACTCTCCATACAGCGACGTGGTCAACGTTACCTTGTACAGCAGCAACTTCTCTGACGCTGACATGAGGGTTATCGTCAACTACACGAAGAATTGCCTCGTCCATTGCAGGTGTCCTTGTCGTTCTAGGTCTTCCCCAGTCGCGAGTCATAGGCTGGAATGTTCCGTGCTCCCTAAGACGCCGATCAATTGCTTCGAACGTCTTCCTGTCGGGACACCTTCGTTCTGGAAATCTGTCTCGATACAAACGTACCGCGCCACGGCTATTGCCTCGTGCTAATCCATACATCAAATGGGCATCTGCCAACTCCGCATTTGTAAACATTGCACTGACTGCAAAACCACGTTCGTGATGAACACTAACCAGTTGATGCTACGTACTTTTGTGCTTGATGCTCGTACTGTAGAGCAATGAGTCGCATGTCAACACAAGCACTGACGTCAACATTACCTTCCTTCAAATGGGCCAACTGGCGGTGAATCGAGGAAGTACAGTACATACTAACGAAACTAAAATGAGCTCTAACATTACGTTAACATTACCTTCCTTCAAATGGGCCAACTGGCGGTGAATCGAGGAAGTACAGTACATACTAACGAAACTAAAATGAGCTCTAACATGGAAACTAGGCGTTTCCGGACACATGTCCACATAACATATTTTATTTCTTTGTGTGTGAGGAATGTTTCCTGAAAGTTTGGCCGTACCTTTTTGTAACACCCTGATATATATATATATATATATATATATACTGTGCCCGTTTCCCCGACGTCACGTTGGCCCGGCGATTTCAACGAGAAACCGAAGAAGGGACACAAGCGATACAAAAAAATAAGTCCAGGAAATATTTGTCCAATAAAAGAAAATCAAGCAACTAGCTCGGGCAGGCAAGAGATCGAATATCTCGGGTCGATTAAAGGGAGAGGCATGCAAGGTTCAACAGGACAAATACTTCACAAACAAGAAAAAAGAAAAAAAAGTATCACTGACTCGGGAGAAGTTCCAAACTACAGGAATAACCAGAACTTGAAAAATCGAGATCCTAAATTTATTTTTGAGCAGACGGACAAAAAAAAAAAATTACACTCCTATTACTCTCTGAATATTAATAGTTTGGGATCATAAAAATCCATAATGTCCATCAATGTCATTGAGCTACCCTGTTTGACTTAATTAGGGAAGTACTCGCAAAAGAAATGATTAGAGTTCAAGTGTTCGATGATTAGCTGAATAATAATGATAAAAAAACACTTCACTTTCACTTTCAGCTTCTAAAAGAAGAAAAATTAGAAAAAAAAATTCACTATACATTTTTCCTTCCCATGAATGTTAACTGAATTAATAATTTACACATAAATTATTCACACATTTCTAATATTTACAGACTTACGATTGTCAATGATGACTGTCAATCATTTAATTTGACTAAATGAACTTGTGGAATGAAATTATTATTATTAATTTCTATCAACATAATTTAAAGTTTCCTTATGGAAATTACATCAGCTATAAATAACAATAACTTGTTATAGCCGCACAATAACTGGCTTCAAATGACATCCTAATCCCTCATATCATTTTCAAATCATTAGCTGAGTTTATCATATCCTTATGGGATCAATTTAATTATTCAGATTGCGATATTATAACTTTTAGCACATATTAAATTAAGATACAAATGATTCACCTGTGATCTGCAGGAGTTATTAATTTTAAATTGACCAGCACTAGTAACTCTGATAACATTGCATTTATTATGACGATTAATTGAACAGTAATGCAGTAACTGCCATTGCACTGTTTTCCACCGTTGGAACTACTTAATATAATTACAAATATAAAGCACATTCTAATTCCATTGAACCTAGGACTGCATAAGCCCCTATACATCCTGGCATAATCATAATCATTTACTATATCCTCGAAGAAATTTATTAATTGATTTACTAATCGTATTAATAAGTTGGAATGGTATTTCTCATGTCCAACAGTTGCCACCTTAAGACCACTATAAAGTGTCTACAACTCATAATTCATTGTGCTTATACTCAAAGTGCAGTTCCAAAACCATTTGACATAATGACAAGTAATCCTCAAATTATTATAAACTCTCGTAATCTGCATTCCTAAATCTGGTCAAAATTTCCCTAATGTGACTGAGCATCATAGGCTTTGTATTCTTGTGCAATCTGAATTAAATTACTGTAAAGTCTAGGATCATAGATCATGAACCATAATTATAATTTCAATGCCATAAATTAATGAATATGCTACAATCATTACCGCTGCAAAAAGTCAAACGTTCCGTTTGCAATCGCCTTCATGGTAAAAATCGCCATGAGGAAAAAAAATCCTAACTTTAGAATTATTAAATATAATAAAACAAAATAATTATTAAATATCGGAATTTATGTGTGTGAAAGATCTCAATATCTTGAAAATAATTTGCTCTCTAAGTTTGGAAATTCATTCGAAATATATTTTAGCCTCCTGGAAGAAAGAACATAATTAAATCATGGTGTTGGTTTGCCCTAAATGTTCAGAAGGGTGTGGTGTGAATATATGCCCAAGTTGACGATGAATGTGTTTCCCATATTTTCCCACGACGAGTTAATCTTGATTCTGTTCTTTAATTTGCAAGATCGGCGTTTAAGAAACTCGTTTAACGCCAACATCATCGTAATGCCTGGTCTGTAGCGTATTCAGCCTCTCCGAATCCCGGATTCGTCCTCACCATCAAGTTTCCCTATTAAATGCTTAAGCCATTATCTTGAAGTATATGAAAAGTTCCATAAATGTTCCCATATTCTTATTCTTGAGTGAAAGTATCATAGTGGATGACATCAGACACCCCCTAAAAAGAATTAGGTGTACGCCACTGCTGAAGAAATGTTCCAAGTATTTCACTGATATGGAATGGACGATGTTGTTTCGATACTGTTAATAATTTATTAATGCTCTTGCTGGCAATCCGGTTATTTATTGAATGTATTATGTTGAATAAGATGCAATTACTATTGTAGAAATGTTCAACATTGACTGACTATATGCCGGGTTTCGTAGCACGACAAGGTCTGCTATTGTATCGTGTGCTTTAACATGTTGCATATTAATGTCTCCGTATTCTGGCGTTCCACGGTCAATTTGTCAAGTCCGATTTGTAGCTGTGTTAATGTGTTCACTTGATAAAAATACAGTTTCTACTTATATCAGCCTCTTGGAGAAATCACTAATTTTAATTTTACCTGTCACTTGTAAATAAGTTATATCAAGTACCGGTATTTCACAAGCAAATTGTAATGCTAATATCATAGTGTGGACACACGCTTCCCGAAGGTAGAATGATCGTCTCCGCGCACATGTGTTTAAATCAGCAATAGAACATACTAGAAAAGAATGATCTCTCCGCACGTGTTACACATATCACACCGGTTGTCCTGGTCACCTGATCCGTAGGAGTGTGGGGAGTTTCCACCCCTCTTCTATTGCGTCATGACTTGTCAAAGCCGATAGGAGTTGAAGATATTCCACACTCGCTTGTGCTAAATTTTAGCTCAATGCCATAAGGATGGGTCCATTTAGCAGCTAGAATAATTATGAAGAATGTTTCTTTAGCTCTGGGTCTGCTACAAACACATGCTGGAATACATTACAATTTGTTACATTCATCAACCACTTCCAAGGTTGCTTTACGAATCTCGGCAATTAAAGATCACCAACATGGTGGATTTCGGTCACAATACATACATAAATTATATATAAACTTTTGAACTGACGGTGGTTTTGGGGTCTGGGGGATGTGAAACGCGAAGATATGTCGAAATTTTCCGGAAGTCGAAACATGGGACCCATTGCAATAGTGAGCTTTCTAATGAAATCTACCTAAAATTACAGGAGTTGGGCGAGTATCACATACGTACTATGCTGTGAGTTGAGGTCATTTGCAGACCGTCTTTTCGTATATTTTCGAATAACTGTGGAACGCACTCGCGCACAAGGTCAATGACTTCTTCGTTTCGTCGGCCATGTTTCCAGCCCGCGCGGTCTTTGTGGAGAATCACAACTGCTCACTTGCCCGCCGCGAATTAGATTTGTCCGCCGCGGAAGACCGCCTTCTGATTAACCAGGATGATGCAATATTACACTATACAGAGTTCGCAGAGGTCGGGCGGGTTGGTTCGCGCGGGCAGCCCGCTTCCTATTTGACCGAGCCTTTAACATGTACCCATGTATCTGACACACTTGCACCTGTACCCTAGCACAGCGTTTCCCAAACTGTGGTACGCTCGTATTGGTGTAGTAGTACGCGGTGATGTTCCGAAAAATATAACAAAATATAAAATTTAAAAATATAAAAAAATGATATGTTGCCAGAGGACTTTAAGGCCAAAGACGAGGAGCAGTTTTATGAATTGAATTGTGATTCAGAACTAAGGCAAACGTTTTCAAAAATGGCTCTTGTAAACTTTTGGGTTGAGAGGCATGCATACATAGCTGACAAAGCAGTTGAAATTTTACTGCCTTTTACTACTTCGAACTTGTGTGAGACTGCATTTTCTTCGCTTGTTTTATCTCATGAATTAATACCGGAATAGGCTCCTTACAGTGGATAACGATCTTCGATTGAGACTCAGCAATCTTAAACTAGAGATTCCTATGTTGGCTTCTAATCTTCAAGCTCACCCTTCACATTGAAGTTGTTAGTTGAACTTTCGTTTTTATGTTTAATTATTACGAATTATTTTATTAATATTATTTGTACAGTGTGATTTTTGAATGTTTGAATTGAATGCTTATTGCAATATATATTAAAACAACTGTACACAATTTTTATTATTTGAACTTTAACTCCAACAGTCTAACTCTAACAAACACAATTTACAATCCGTCTTTTGGTCTACTATGTAGTGGTGGTGGTGGGGGTTATAGTTACTATATCTCCCAACCATTAGGTGGTACGCGAGAGATTCTCAACTTTACCGTGGTACACACACAAAAAGTTTGATAAACACTGCCATAGCACTCAGTAAAGTGAAGCTACGTGACATGGAGGCGTCAAAAGAAGAGAAAAGATGTGCTGTTCGGTTCCTGACAGCGAAAGGAGTAGGGGGAACGGACATTCACCGCCGAATGTCACAAGTGCACGGCGAACACTGCATGTCCCTTGCAAGGGTCAAGGCGTGGCACAAGCGCTTCAGGGAAGGACGGGTGTCGTTAGCCGATGATGCCCGGTCTGGAGTCCCCCCCTGCATTACCGATGACAACGTCCAGCTGGTTGATGCACTCATTACCCAGGACCGCCGAGTGACAGTGAACGCCATAGCCGCCGTGGTCGGATTGAGCGTCGGAAGTGTGACCATCATCATGAAGGAACGACTGCATTTGCGGAAAGTGTGTGCCCAATGGATGCCCCACAGTCTTCAACCACACCAGGAAGCATGTCGAATGGCCTACTGTCTTGGTCTTGGTTGGACGATTGATGCATGCTGCTGCTCGCTTTGAATCGTCACGTGACGTGCACGCGTGACCTCTAGCGATGGGCTTAGACCTTCCATGGTCTGGTCGGAACCACACCTCGTTACACACGCCACGATTAGCCGATGTCGTCACCGGTTTGCGCATTCCAGCCTCCGGCTCGTTACTTTTTGAACGCACCTTATAAATAACTCTGCAAACATAAAAGTTATACGTTAATTTCAATACCTAGTTACTTCCCGCCCACCCTGTATATTATTATTTTTTAAACGGAATATTTGGCGTTCCATTAAAGATTAAAACGGAACGAGAAAAATTGGAATTGTTCCGGATAAAACGAAACGCCTTGTAACGTGTTTTTCGAGGGTATTTTACGCCACTGACATAAGTCAGTAGGAAGCCATTCAATGTTTATTTACGCGGCAAATTGTTCAGCCAAGATATGTTTCATGTAACTTATTATTATTATTAAGGTATTTTTGGAGCGTTTTTTATAAGATTATAAGTATACAGATAGGTTTTCGATGTTATAGAAAACACTATCAAGTGAATTATTACGAACAACATTATCGCGGAAAATTATATGATTACGGAATTTAACGGATTTTAGTCAGTTAGAGTTTATTGTGAGAGAGATGAGTCATTGGGAATTCAGCTACAGGTATATTCTTGTCGTGAAGCGTGACGAAAGTCGTGGGGCACTTCCAGCTGGCTGTATCAAGAAAAGGCGAAATGGCCCCGACCGGAAATCGACATCGTCGCGCCGAGTATATTGACCCTTATGTCGGGAGGATCGCGTGGTGAGTCAGCCAATCATAGGAGACCGGGCGACTAGCAGACGGCTCCGAAGAGGGGATTCGACAAGTGCATATATTGTTTGCGCGCCGAGAAGGGAGAACTATTATCATTGTAAAACTTGACCGATGTGGTTGCTTGTTTGGTTGGTTCCGGTGTGATCGGACCATAACTTTATCATTTCTACAACAATCTCCACAACTGACGAAGAAGATGGCGACGTCCAGAAGGCTGTTGGAAGCTCTCTTAAAGAACATCAAGTACGAGGAAAATGCTATGGCAATTTCCAATGGTAAGCGCCAATGACTCAGAACTACATAATCTCTCGCTTCATTGTTTCATATTCAGTATTTCAGTAACTCCTTAGCTTGGGGATAATAGTAAAATCAGTAATTCATCCGACTCCGTTTTCACGTAATTCTCTTGTGGTAATATTCAAATCGTTACGCTCCAATTTAAATTTCTTATTATTATTATTATTATTATTATTATTATTATTAAAATTGCCACTACTTGTTTTTTATATAATAAATTCATTTCTTATACTATGCAATCTTTGCTTTCAGTAGGTAGCATTAGATATAGACCAAATTCCTTCTCCTGATACAATTGTTGTTGGGTTAATGATCAAATCATACCACGATCTGAGTGTGAAGATTCTTAAAAGTGTTCTGCCAGAGCTAGGTGTTATTAAATATAAATTTAGATTTCAACATAGCGTTGAGGTCTTGGCGCCCATTAACACAACGTATCATAGTCAGAGTAAACATTACATTTATCACGTCAAACGTGGGACTTGTTGTGGTTTTTCCACACTCTCACCAGGAAAACAGTTACACTTGTCACCCAACAGTGGGGACACCAGTAAAAACGTTACAATTGTACGCTCAACGTGGAGCAAAAGAAACCGTTACACTTGCCGCCAAACTGTGGAGCTTCTTATATAAGTATTTTAAAGTGCAAGGCAGGGCTAAATGAAACCGTTACAGCCTGACAACACTACATGAAAACCAACTGTGGTGCGCTGAGACAGACCATCCGTCATATTGTTACTGAGTGTTGTAACAGGACATAAAAGGGATCCCGGGAGGACTTAGTGCAAGCTAGAGAGTGGCTGGACAATTTAGATTTAAAACTCTAAATTTATCAGGTGCCCAGTTGATTGTTTAAAGATGCCATTGTTTCTTTCGTTTCACCCTCTTTGGAGTACGTTCAATCAATCATTTCTCTGTGTGTTGTTCTTTCCTTAGTGCCCAGTACCTCGTCATTCTTTCTGATCTTCTTTTACTCTCCCCTTCCGAGATGATGGGTTTAGATCAGTGGTCGCCAAACCGTAGCTCGCGAGCTACTGGCAGCTCGCAGGTGAATTTTTGGTAGCTCGAGGGGAAATTTCAGACGCAGCGCTTGAGTTGGCTAATCTTCACTACTCATCCCCCTGATTCCCACTACGCGTCCCGCGGGTCTGTCAGTCAGTGTCTGGTGTGTGATCGTCAATGCAGGTTATTTTATTTTTCTTGTATTTTATGCAAACTCCCGACTATGGGCGGTTGTAATTATTGTGAGTTCCAGCAAAAAACAAAAATAAATATAATTTTCATGTTGAATGGGTAAGTGATTATTTTTACCCAGGTAAGGGACTGTGTGTGCTTACTTTGTAATGCCAGTGTAGCAGTTGGGAAGAAAGCAAACGTCGAACGTCATTACAAAAACGTTCTCTCCAGTATTTAAATGGATTTCCCTCAGAATTCTTCCTTAAGGAAAGAGAAGGTAATACAACTAAAATTAAATGCTCAACAATCTACTTTTTTCAAGAAATTCGACAGAAACAAAGCAGCAACTGAGGCGTATTTTCATTTTCCAAAAGTATTGTTCAAAATAAGAAACCTTACGAATATGATGAATTAATCAAAGAGGCTTTTTTTTAGAAGCTGCAGATACCGTACTTTGTTAGGTAGCTCACGGTAAGGTTTATGAGCTGTAAGGTAGCTCAGTCACTTAAAAGTTTGGCGACCACTGGTTTAGATTTTAGTGAAGATTTGTCTTGGAACCTTATATTTTCGTCTTTAATAATTTAATTATTTTAGGTTTTCGATTGAGTAGAGAATTTTCTGTAATATTTAATTCTTGGTTGTACGGCTCCTCAGTTAGGGGCTGCGACAACGCGGTCATGTAGCTCAATGTACTTCGAGTGTGTGTAGAATTTGTCTGATAACCAGTGTTAATTGTCATGGCTGTATTAGTGTGTGTTATCTATAATTCACGTAAGGACAGATGGCATTCAATTTTCAAGTACTTCCTACTTTTGCTACCAAATGCTACCGTCAACGACAACTAGTTTTGAACTTGGTTACTAGATGCCACCTCGGTTGGCTCCTGGCGACGATCGTTGGAACTTAAGAGCGTTAATCAAATCCAACCTATAATTTAGCTTCACACATGTGTAATTAGTGGAAGGTTATTTTACATGCCATATATCTAGTATGACATGGGACCGCCCACCGGCTTTACTTCCCCTCCGAAGGAAGGTATACTGAGAGATTTTTAACGCTCTTAAAATGTCCGACGACTTCGGCCGGGTTTCAATCTGCGACCTTGGGTATAGAAGCTCAGCATGCTACCAACTACGCCACCGCAGCCACCAATTATTTTAATTCTACTAAGTCTTTTTCAGTTTCTATAAACCATGTGCGGATTGTTTTGCGGTTACGGAAGAAATCAATGAAGGCGGTGAAATTGAAGTTTTGCTTCCCTAAATGTGTTTAGGATTTGGAAGAAGGCGGTGGAGTTGAAGTTTTGCTGCCCTAAATGTGTTTAGGATTTGGAACAAGGCGATGGAATTCAAGTGTTGCTGCCCTAAATGTGTTAAGGATTTGGAAGAATGCAGTGGAATTGAAGTTTTGCGTCCCTAAATGTGTTTAGGATTTGGAAGAAAGCGGTGGAATTTAAATTTTGCTGCCCTAAATGTGTTAAGAATTTGAAAGAAGGCAGTGGAATTGAAGTTTTGCGTCCCTAAAAGTGTTTATGATTTGGAGGAAGGCGGTGGAATTGAAGTTTTGCATCCCTAAATGTGTTAAGTATTTGGAAGAAGGCGGTGGTATTGAAGTTTTGCGTCCCTAAAAGTGTTTATGATTTGGAAGAATGCAGTGGAATTGAAGTTTTGCGTCCCTAAATGTGTTTAGGATTTGAAAGAAAGCGGCGGAATTTAAATTTTGCTGCCCTGAATGTGTTTATGATTTGGAGGAAGGCGGTGGAATTTAAAAATTTGCATCCCTAAATGTGTTAAGTATTTAGAAGAAGGCGGTGGAATTGAATTTTTGCTACCCAAAATGTGTTAAGGGTTTGGAAGAATGCAGTGGAATTGAAGTTTTGCTTCCCTAAATGCGTTTAGGATTTGGAAGAAAGCGGTGGAATTTAAATTTTGCTGTCCTAAATGTGTTAAGAATTTGAAAGAAGGCAGTGGAATTGAAGTTTTGCGTCCCTAAAAGTGTTTATGATTTGGAGGAAGGCGGTGGAATTGAAGTTTTGCATCCCTAAATGTGTTAAGTATTTGGAAGAAGGCGGTGGAATTGAAGTTTTGCGTCCCTAAAAGTGTTAATGATTTGGAAGAATGCAGTGGAATTGAAGTTTTGCGTCCCTAAATGTGTTTAGGATTTGAAAGAAAGCGGCGGAATTTACATTTTGCTGCCCTAAATGTGTTAAAAATTTGAAAGAAGGCAGTGGAATTGAAGTTTTGCGTCCCTAAAAGTGTTTATGATTTGGAGGAAGGCGGTGGAATTGAAATATTGCATCCCTTAATGTGGTAAGTATTTGGAAGAAGGCGGTGGAATTGATTTTTTGCTACCCAAAATGTGTTAAGGATTTGGAAGAAGGCAGTGTAATTGAAGTTTTGCGTCCCTAAATGTCTTTAGGATTTGGAAGTAGGCGGTGGAATTGAAGTTTTACTCCCCTAAATGTGTTTCCTTTTTTGGATGAAGGCGGTGGAATTGAAGTTTTACTCCCCTAAATGTGTTTCGGATTTGGAAGAAGGCGGAGGAATTGTAGTTTCACTCCCCAAAATGTGATTAGGATTTGGAAGAAAGCGTTGGAATTTTAGTTTTGCTCCCCTAAATGTGATTAAGATTTGGAAGAAGGCGGTGGAATTGTAGTTTTTCTCCCCTAAATGTGATTAGGATTTGGAGGAAGGTGGTGGAATTGTAGTTTTACTCCCCGCTTCAGCTCAGCGCGCAGCATTGGTCAGCTCAGAGTCGTAAAAGATACGCTGCTCCTATAAAAGGACGACGCTTCACATTACCGTCCTATTCAATCTCAAGATGAGCCCGTCGTACTTTCTCGTACTCATCGCTGCAGTGCAAGTGTTCGGGGATAAGTACTTGGAGCGCAGCAATGAGTACGAAAGGTACGACGTAGCACCTTCTCGTAATCATCGTTGCAGTAAAATGTCCCGGGTAAGTTCATAACGTTCTTTTTCACGTTAAGCCCGAATACCGGACGTGATATCTCACGTACATTATCGATCTGCCTTGATGAGTGGCAGGCCTACATTGAGTCTATGGCTCAGAAACTATTGCAGCCATCAATCTGCCGATAGAGACTATCAAATAAATTCAAATAATTCACGGGACTTCAACATGGCGGTCGCGTGAAATTAAAATATGCAAGTGGAATTTTCTGGCGATCTAATCGTTCGAGCTTAGTGAATCTTATTATTATTATTATTATTATTATTATGTGCGTATGGACCCTATTGGATCACGCATTTCATTTATGATTCGCCTTTCTAACAGACCATATTGCTTTCATTTTTTCACTATGCGCTTGTTTCCTTTCTTCTGACCACTTAGTCCCCGATCTTCTGGGGACTTCATTCTCTGGCTGTACCACCCATTTATTTATCTTCTGACGGTAGACATTTCTGTCTAGTATTTCTGACGTTTCTATCCGGGCCTTTTCCAGGTCATTTTTAACATCTTGTATCCAAGATACGTTCTTCAGTTTTCCAGAGTATGTCAAAATCTTGTGAGTTAACCTTGAAGATGAGAGTCTGTGAACGTGTCCATAGAATTTCAGTCTTCGTTTCCTGATGTCTGCGGCGAGGTTGGATAGTTTTTCCGTGGCTTTGCGTGATTTGAGTCTATACCCTTCTTCACTTTTCTCTGGGCCCAGAATTTTCCTCAAGATCTTTCTTTCCTCTTTCAAGATATTTTCCTGATCGCCTTTCTTATTAAGTACCAAGGTTTCACTTGCATACAGCACTTCAGGTTTAATCACCGTATTATAGTGTTTGATTTTTTGTATGTATGGACATGCATTTCTTGTTGTAGATGTCACGGGTTCTCCAATACGCTCTTTTGAGTTTTTGTAATCGAACTTTCTGAGCTTCCTTTTCCAATCCTGTTGGTTCTAGGATCTCACCGAGATATTTAAAGTGTGGAACCCGTTTGATGTGCCCGTATTTTATTTGTAGTTCCTGGATGTCGAACCTAGTGCAAATAAACTTGGTCTTCTCGAATGAGATTTGCAACCCCGTTTTCTCAGCGCATTCCTTGAGGACTTCAATCTGTTTGATCGCTAAAATATCGCTGTCTGCTAGTATCGCTAGGTCGTCTGCGAAAGCTAAACAACTGACCTTGATGTCACCATTCTTTCGTCCAAGTTGAATGGGTTTCCAGAGCTTCTGGGCATTCAAGTCCTTCTCCCATTCTCGAATGACTTTATCTAGAACAAGGTTGAAGAGCAGTGGTGACAATCCGTCACCCTGTCGCACGCCGGTCTTAATCGCAAAGGGCTCTGATAATTCATCCAGAAATTTTACTTTTGACTTCGTGTCCGTGAGTGTTTCCTTGATGAGTCTTAATGTCTTTGGATCAAGTCCTAGTTCTTCTAAGATGTTAAAGAGAGACTGTCGATCGACCGAATCGCATGCCTTCTTAAAGTCGACGAAACTACAAATGATCGGAGAGCTTCGGGTCGCTCTATATTTCAATATCGTCTTCAAGTTAAAAATTTGTTCAACACAAGAACGCTCAGGTCGGAAACCAGCTTGATATTCACCAATTTTGTGTTCAAGCTGTTCTTGTACTCTTTGAAGAAGACACGCGGAGAGAATCTTGTAGGTGACTTGAAGGAGAGAAATCCCTCTGTAGTTATTCACATCCGTTCTGTCACCTTTCTTGTATAACGGATGGATGAGTGCACATTTCCATTCTTCAGGTAGCTTTTCTGTTTTCCAGATATCCATGATGATTAGTGTGAGCTCCTCAAGTGTATTTGGGCCTATGTTCTTTAATAGTTCTGCAACTATGCCATCTTCTCCAGACGCCCTGTTACTTTTGAGTCTGAAAATGTGTCTCTGGATTTCTTCTTTAGTAGGTGGTGGAGATTCAGGGTTTACATGTACGGGAGTCTCTTTGGGCCATCGTGATTTTGGCTCCTCGCAATTGAGTAACTCAGAGAAATACCGAGCCAGTTCACTACAATTATCCCGGTTGGACAACGCGAGGTTTCCGTCTTGTTTTCGGAAACACAAGTTCTGTGGGGTGTATCCTCGGATTCTTCCTGCGAACGTCCTGTAGAAATCTCGCGTTTTGTGATCTCGGAAGTCTTGATCTATAGATTCCAATTGGTCCTTCATGTGTTTCCTCTTAGTTTGTCTGATTACTTTTGACACTTCCTTCCTGGTCTGAAGATAGTGTTGTTGAGTCTCGAGTGACTTCTTACTGTTGTATTTCTGAAAAGCTCTCTTTCTCATTTCCAGTGCTTCTTCACATGCAGAATCCCACCATGGGTGTTTCGTATTCTTCTTCAATGGAATAGTCTCTTTAGCTCTCGTAAAGATCTTGTCATGGAACTGCTTCCAGGTGCGTACCTTTTCCTTTTCCCATTCCTCTGTTATGTTACTTTCCTTTATCTTTTTCGTGTCAAATTTCTGAAGATGAGTTTTCTTGGGGTGGATTATTTTCGGGGTAAATTTCACTTTGATTCGCACTAGATAATGGTCGGAGTCAATATTGGCTCCTCTTCGAACTTGCACATCATGAATTTCTTTCTGTAAAGGATGTGTGATGGCCACATGGTCGATCTGATATTCTCCAAGAGATTGCACAGGTGATCGCCAAGTCTTCTGTTTTCGAGGGTGCTTCCTCAGAGAGGTGGACATTATCTTCAAGTTGTTCTGTTGGCACAGTTCAATGAGTCTCATGCCATTCTTGTTGGTGAATTTATGAGCTGGGTACTTGCCTACAGTCTTTTGGTATTCTTTTTCTTTGCCAATCTGTGCATTGAAATCACCTAGTAATATCCTTGTGTCTTCTCTAGGAACCGTTGCCACGATCTTTTCGAGTTTAGACCAGAACTGTTCTACCTTCTGCAAGTCCCTTTTATTTTCAATGTTCGTGGGGGCATGTGCGTTAATTAATGTGTATTTTTTGTTCGCACATTGTATGCGCATCGTCATTACTCTATTACTTATGGGAGTGACTTCTTTTATCGAATCAACTATGCTCTTGTGAACTACAAATGCCATACCCAAGAGCGGGGTGCCACCTCTTCCTATTCGTTTGTCCGTTTTACTTTTGAAAATACGGTAGTTACCATAGTCTAGTGTGCTCTCATATGTAAAGCGTGTTTCCTGAACAGCTAGTATCTGTATCCTTTGTCGATCTAGTTCTGATGTTAAGGTGCGTAGTTTGCCTGGTTTTAGTAATGTGTTGATGTTGAAGGTCCCGATGTATGTGGGTGTCTTTGATGGTAGTTTGCCAGAGAACTCCGACTTTCTCTGTGATCGTGGTTGCCCAGGTCCCCCAGAGTCCGAAAACCTGGTTGCCGTCCATGGACGGGTGGATTGGTTACCACCTGGGGTAATTCTGTAGTTACTCGCACGAATCATAACTGCTTGTAATCAAGGATTAGTCCAGTGTTTCAACTGGGAGTTTAGGACCAGGGATTGCTAGTTCCTGGAACATAAGCTATGCAGCCGTACCTACTAGGTAAGAAGACGCTGACAAAGTTGAATCTGAAGACCCTTTTTTGAAATAGAAAAATAATTTCAACTTTGCCGCTCGATCCAAGTCAGACGCGAAGTGGATTTCAATTTTGGTTCTTCCGCCTTCGCTGCCATTGAGACATAGGTCCTCCTCTGCCATCGAAGCCGTTGGCCATTGTTTTATTCACCTCAGTTGATCCGCGGGTGCTTATTTGACTAGGTCTTATTCGCACCGTTCCTGTATATCTACAGGAAATTCCCCATCAGCCATCGGGACGCGCCGTGTCGGGGTTGAGGGCCCCCTTCCCAGTGTCTCACGCAGGGTTATGCTTAGCTCGTACTCAGTTCGGAACTAAACCCCCACGTGAGCTGACTAGGTAATAATGTAGTATGCTGTCTAGTACAAAAGCGTCTCATTGCCGGTTGTAAAGATGGCTGACAATAGTGGCCGGTTGTGTGACCTAGGTAACACCGAGACTATACAGGATAGTGCGTATCCTATTCATGGCCTCCATGGGATCAATGACAAAAGAAAACAAAATGGAGACAGTTAGGTCAAAAGTGTTAGTCAGATATACGGAGTGACCTCTAGATAGTGTTATCTATGGAATAATATTGTCGCAATTACCTAGATGGCGGACATTTATAGCACAAAATTCATATTAAATATTACTTTAAAACACTATTACACAGGAACACATACACTAGATAACACTAACACACATTCAGCACTAAATGTAAAGCCACTATTATTCCCTGGAAG
Source organism: Meconema thalassinum (assembly GCA_946902985.2). Lineage (NCBI taxonomy): Eukaryota > Metazoa > Arthropoda > Insecta > Orthoptera > Tettigoniidae > Meconema > Meconema thalassinum. The sequence continues at coordinate 82,489,850 of OX336400.1, read as the reverse complement.
CCACAAACGAAGCACAGTTCCTCCGTATTGGCCGATATAAGACGCAGCATCATTACCCATGATCTAAAGATGTTTTTTTTTTCTTTGACTGTAAATAGGCCTATATATTACCTACTTATAAACTATTTATTAGCCTACTTTCGATTTTTGCAAAAAATGAAAGTAAACTTATGAGATCAACACAGTGTACAGGCCCCCAGGGGGTTGCACCCCCTGAAGCCACCCTCCATCATCTATTAAAACCACACCTAACTGGCAAACATCATAAGTCCAGAACAGCACCTTTTACACGGCAAGGGCAGCTACCCAGCTTGGGAAGCCTGCCAACCACTTGCATCACACTCACAAACATCCACACAATAGCTAACTAGGGCACCTACATCGATGGAATGTCGACGAAGCAGCGCCAGAACCTATAAGAAGGAAGGTCTTAATGAGGACAAGATCTCTATTATCTGTCATACAGTGTGTGTCGCCGGAGGCTCTGCTGCAAGCTGCTATCACCAGGTGAGCATCAGTGAAGTGTTCAGAAATCCTATATTTTGTAACACCCATCCATAAACCTGTACACTTATACTTATAACATTTATTACATTCCCCTAAAAGGGACTTACAATTTCATACTCACTGACCAATAAATACTTGGTCAGTACACTACACTTGTCTTACTAATTACACGCCCCTTTACATCCTAACGCCCTTCCTGATTCCCGTCACGAGTGACCGTGACTACGGTAGCCAAATAGTTGCTAACTCAATTTCATTGTACTTCCCGCAGCGATCCGACTGCATAAGCAGCGAGCCGCCAACATAGCTGGCACAAGCACGTCGGTTATATAACTCTCTCCAACCAGCTGAGAGGCTAGTACATTAACCCGCACACAGAGGTTCATCCCCTGAAATACACTTACGTCTTTATAAGAGCACCCCCTAGCATTTTAACACTAAACAACACTCTACACTGGTAAGCTTATCCAGCTACGGGAAGCTACCTCCTCCTAGGCATCACCTTATAAATTAGTAGATTAACACATACGTTTTAGATCTAACTACCCCTAACTAAGGGATCTAAAACAACAGGGCGAAAAAAGTGTGTCTGTCTGTGTGTGTGTATGTGTGTGTGTGTGTGTATGTGTGTGTGTGTGAGTCTGTGTGTGTGTGTGTCTGTGTGTGTGAGAGTGTGTGTACTCTGAATGTCTGTCCCCCCCTATCAATTCGAACACGGTGAATGCGAATTGAACGAAATTTGGTACAAAGGTAGCACTAGCAAAGGACACCTCAGTGTCATGTTTTATATCGCCACCATCTTGACGGAAACGTAATGGCGGCCACACAAATGTTCAAAGCTTAAATCAAATTACGACTAACCAAATCATCCGGTCTCTACCAAATTTTGCAACAACATACCTTTATGGGGGGAGCATCCTCTGACCAAACCAATAGGCCATCAGCGTAACAGTTTGCGGATGGCGGCCATCTTTGTGTGAAAATCGATTCCCCCTATTAATTCGAACACGGTGCAACCGAATGGAACGAAATTTGGTACAGAGGTAGTACTAACAAAAGGCACCTCAGTGTCATGTTTTATATCGCCGCCATCTTGACGGAAACGTAATGGCGGCCACACAAATGATCAAAGCTTAAATCAAATTACGACTAACCTAATCATCCGATCTCTACCAAATTTTGCAACAACATACCTTTATGGGGGGAGCATCCTTTGACCAAACTAATAGGTCATCAGCGTAATAGTTTGCGGATGGCGGCCATCTTTGTGTGAAAATCGATTCCCCCTATTAATTCCAACACGGTGCAACCGAATGGAACGAAATTTGGTACAGAGGTAGTACTAACAAAAGGCACCTCAGTGTCATGTTTTATATCGCCAACATCTTGACGGAAACGTAATGGCGGTCACACAAATGTTCAAAGCTTAAATCAATTTACGATTAACCTAATCATCCGATCTCTACCAAATTTTGCAACAACATATATTTATAGAGGAAGCATCCTTTGACCAAATGACTAGGTCATTAGCCTAATAGTTTGCGGATGGCGGCTATCTTTGTGTGAAAATCAATTCCCCCTATTAATTCAAACACGGTGAAACCGAATGGAACGAAAATTGGTACAGAGGTAGCACTAGCAAAGGGTATCTCAGTGTCATGTTTTATATCGCCGCCATATTGACAGTAGTAATGGCGGCCACACAAATGTTCAAAGCTTAAGTTAAATTACGACTAACATAACCATCCGATCTCTACCAAACTTTGCAACAACATTCCTTTATGGAGGGAGCATCCTTTGACCAATCTAATAGGTTATTAGCCTAATAGTTTGCGGATGGCGGCCATCTTTATGTCAAAATTGATTCCCCCTATTAATTCGAACACGGTGGAACCGAATGAACGAAATTTGGTACAGAGATAGCACTAGCAAAGGGCATCTCAGTGTCATGATTTATATCGCCGCCATATTGACTGAAACGTAATGGCGGCCACACAAATGTTTAAAGCTTAAATGAAATTACGACTAACATAACCATCCGATCTCGACCAAACTTTGCAACAACATTCCTTTATGGAGGGAGCATCCTTTGACCAATCTAATAGGCCATTAGCCTAATAGTTTGCGGATGGCGGCCATCTTTATGTCAAAATTGATTCCCCCTATTAATGCGAACACGGTGGAACCGAATGAACGAAATTTGGTACAGAGGTAGCACTAGCAAAGGGCACCTCAGTGTCATGTTTTATATCGCCGCCATCTTGACGCAAACGTAATGGCGGCCACACAAATGTTCAAAGCTAAAATTAAATTACGATTAGCCTAATCATCCGATCTCTAGCAAATTTAGCAACAACATACCTTTATGGAGGGAGCATCCTTTGACCAAACTAATAGGTCATTAGCCTAATATTTTTCGGATAGCGGCCATCTTTGTGTGAAAATTGATTCCCCTTATCAATTCGAACACGGTGAAACCGAATGGAACGAAATTTGGTACAGAGGTAGCACTAGCAAAGGGCACCTCAGTGTCATGTTTTATATCACCGCTATCTTGACGGAAACGTAATCGCGGCCACCCAAATGTTAAAAGCTAAAATGTAATTACGACCAACCTAATAATCTAGTCTCTACCAAATTTTGCAACACCATATCTTTATGTGGGAAACATATTCAGACCAAACTGCAAGAACATCAGCCCAATAGTTTGCAGATGGTGGCCAAGTATGTGTGCAAATCGATTCCCCCTATCAATTCAAACACGGTGAAACCGAATTGAACGAAATTTGGTACAGAGGTAGCACTAGCAAAGGGCACCTCATATTCATGTTTAATATCCCTATAGCACGTTGTATTTCAACAAGCTACTACAACCAACATTCAATTATACTCCTTGAAAAGGACAAAGAGTTATAACAATACCCATGCATTTAGGAGAAAGTAGGCTATATGTTCTTTACTGAACATCTTGTTTTTACCTGGGTTGACAACAGACATTTTTTAATAACTTAGGCAGACATATTCCAAAGTTTTTCTCTACTATACCTAGCGAATACACATCAAGAATTTTTATAACTTAACTGATTCAACAAACAGTTCATATTTTCAGATACACATCTCCTCATTTCTACGCTGTTTTCCAAGACAACTTTTTGTGCTTAATTTAAGAAATTTATTGCAACAGATCTTGTTGTTTTTTTTTTTGAAAATTTATAATGTGAACTTTTGGTAAGGTTACTCGTCATATACCAGCTGAAGAACGTCACAATGTGAAGGAAACAGTGTGACGGTATTAATGAAATAAATATTGAGTTTAGGTAAAAATTAACACGTCAATAAGGTATCGGGCTATCATGGTCATTTTCATGTCATTCTATATTACGTATTTCTGTCTGTCTGTCTGTCTGTCTGTCTGTCTGTCTGTCTGTCTGTTAAGTAGTCATCCCGAAGGCTGGTTGGATCCTCAAAAAGCACCGCTGTTAGGTTATGTGAGTAGATACCCACAAATAGCCAACGCAGCGCTATATTGAGGCGTACTAGGCAAGAAGAGGAGTGAGGTAGCTTTCCTCACTGAGTTAGAACAGCAGTACTAACCCTATGAATAGAACCTTTCACAGCATCCACAGGCACTGACTGTACCCTGAATGGCATCTCATTACTAAACACCACCCATACCTCAGTAGATTTCATATAATCACAGCCATGAGTGAGACTGAGACATCTTTTAATTGTTGTAGTTCGCTTCGAACCCGAAAGGCACCTTGCCTCTATTTCGTATATATATTGTCCAGCTGGTTATTTATTATTATTATTTAGGCTATCACTCGTGATACGAGTATGATTGTCTTCCAAGTTACATTTATGTAAATCTTCGCTGTAATTCAACATTAGGCCTAATCATATTGCGTGAGTTCTTTGGTGACTGTACAGTCCGATCCGAGAACCACAGACTCTTCCACAATATTGGCACACAAGGTCTTGAGCAGCCAATGGATCTTGGGGGTTGATCATTCTGCGAATCATGTGCTCTTTCCTGGCATTTCTTTTTTCAGCCAGAAGCCTTCTTCTCTCTTGTTCGAAGTACAAGTGGCCTTGATGGACGTTGCGGCGCCACTCTGATCGGTCGGATGCGACAGCCTCCCAGTTACCTGTATCAATTTGACATTTCTTCAAGTTGGTCTTCAGAACATCTTTGTAGCGTTTTTGTTGCCCACCCTGCTTTCTCTGACCGACATTCAGCTGGCAATATAAGATTTGTTTTGGGAGGCGGGACTCAGGCATGCGAACTACATGTCCTGTCCATCGAAGTTGGTGTTTTATAATGAGAGGCTCTATACTAACAGTGCTAGTTTCCTCTAAAACACTTGTGTTAGTGCGCCGGTCTTGCCATTTAATATCAAGAATTCTCCTAAGGCATCGTTGATGGTATTTTTCTAAAGATACGAGGTGCCTTCTGTAAGTAACCCAGGTTTCGCAGCCATAAAGCAGAGTGGGAACTACAACAGCTTGATAAACGTATAATTTTGTTAGAATGCCAATGTCGTGGTTGTCAAACACGCGAACGAGCAAACGACCAAAGGCTGCACTGGCACATTGGAGGCGGTGTTGAATCTCAGCGTCAATGTTCGCATTTGTTGATAGGTGACTACCCAAATAGGGAAAATGATCTATATTCTTTAGTTTATGTCCATCAATCATGATAGCAGGAGCAGTAGCCCTGTCATGTGATGTAGGCTGATGAAGAACCTGTGTTTTATTGGTGTTTATGTCCAGACCAATGCTTCTGTATGCATCATTGAACACATTCAGGGTGGTTTGAAGATCTTCATCTGAATTTGCTAAGATGACATTGTCATCAACATACTGGAGATCAAGAACGAATGTAGCTGACACTTTAGTTTTTGCACGTAATCTGTTGAGATTGAATAAACCTCCATCTGTCCTGGATATAATTTCTACACCCCTTGGAATCTTTTCTTGGACCAAATTTAGTACAACACTAACATATATTGAAAAGAGTGTGGGGGCAATCACACATCCCTGTTTGACACCCGTTGTAATCTTAAATGGCTCTCCAGGGCCATTGCTGTTAAGGACCGTGCCATTCATATCATCATGTAGTAATCGAAGAATTTGAATGAATTTTGGGGGGAAGCCAAGTGTGGCAAGAATCCTCCATAGCATTTCTCGATTGACCGAATCAAATGCGTTAACAATATATATGAAAGCCATATATAGAGGGCGTCCTTGCTCTCTGGATTTCTCCTGCATCTGCCTAGCACAGAAGATCATATCAGTTGTGCTTCGATTAGGTCGAAAGCCACACTGAGTTTCAGGCAGTATTTCTTCGGCCAACGGCTTCAAACGGTTGGATAAGACGTTGGCCAGGATTTTACCAGCAACAGAAAGCAACGATATACCTCGATAATTACCACATTGTGCCCTATCACCTTTCTTAAAGATGGTTATTATCAAGGCATCCCTTAGGTCTTTAGGTATGGTAATGGTAGTCCATATTTTAAGTATGAGTTGGTGTATGTGATGAACTAGAGTAGTATTCCCTATTTTAAAGAGCTCAGCAGGAATCCCATCCATGCCTGATGCTTTATTGTTTTTGAGCTGATTGATGGCAGATTCAATTTCTGATAGAGGCGGAGGATCATCAAGGTGGTCTTTAGGAGGTATCTGATGAAGCCTGGTGAAAATGTTATTATCAACCTGTGTGTCCCTGTTGAGTAGCTCTTCAAAATGTTCTTTCCAACGGGAATTAATGGAGTTTGTGTCTCTAAGAAGTTCCGTGCTATCTTTAGACTGCAGAGGATTCAAACCATGATAATGTGGCCCATATATAGTTCTTGTTGCTTTGACGAAAGCATGAGTATTATTCGTTTCGGCTAGATGCTGCATTTCACGGGATTTGGAGATCCACCATTGATTTTTCAAGACCCGAGTTTTCCTTTGCACTGCAGCCTTTGCATCTTTATACAGTTGCTGTTTGGAGATAGAAGTTGGATTGGCTTGCCATGCATGGAATGCTTTCCTCTTCTTATCAATAAGATTCTGGATTTCTGCATCATTCTCATCAAACCAGTCAGCATGCCTCATCTTGACGAAACCAATCGATTCTTCACACGCTGAGAGTATAGCAGACTTGACTGTTTGCCAATGTTCCTCAACCTTTTCAGGGTAATTATCTGGTAACTTTTCATTCATGAAACTTCCTTTTAGCAGTAACGTTTTGTAAACGTTCGGTGTTCACCCCGCGCCTGATGTGCTTTCTCTGTTTTCTGTGCTTTTGGAGAATTTGTAGAGTCATTACAGATCTTATTAATCGATGATCCGTCCAGCAGTCATCAGCACTTGTCAGAGCCCTTGTGAGTAGTACGTCACGCTTGTCTCTTGCTCGCACAATCACGTAATCAAGTAGGTGCCAGTGTTTTGATCTAGGATGCTGCCATGAAGTCTTAAATTTTTCCTTCTGTCGGAATAGTGTGTTTGTGATTGCGAGGCTATGTTCAGAACACTTGGTCCAGCTGGTAAATAAAACATGACGGTACAATTTTTGAAAATTTGTCCCTGAAGTATAGTGTCATTAGCGTGGACAACAAGAAGTTCCGTGACGAACTAAAGAGCCTATTTTTCTTAAAATTTAAGATTAATGCCAATCTATATAGACCTATTAAGAATAATGACGAAATTAAGTTGGTAATATCGAAATTTCTAATTAGTTCGAAATACTGTATACCTGGCATATTGTAGCCTAATAGAGCACTAGAGTTGGCAGCCCTGGTGACTGAATATATTCTCAGCTCCATCTCTTAAGATACAGAATACAAAATTTGGTTGAAGTCCAATGGATAGCATGGTCGTTACATGCAGTTAGACATTGGATCTATCAGCACGCGTAAAATCATGTTGGCAACAATGTCATGCATGTGTTGATCAGAAATAATCTGAAATATTATGATCTCTTGTTGTGCCAATTTTGGATGAAATCCATTTGTTAGTATAGAAGTTACATGCATTTTAAAATTGGACCTACCAGCAGGCTTAGAGTCATGTTGGCAGCACTGACGTATATTAGTTTCTCCAAATTAATCTAGAATGGCAGGAGCTATGCGTGTGAATAGTTTAAAGCTGTCGGCTTGCATACTTTCTGATATATTGGTATTTGGATAAGAAAATAGAGAGAGAGCATTTATTAACAGTTGGCAGCCCTGGTGGCTTTTATGAATACGTTCAATCATATCTGTCTATGTACACATAGTACATACGAAATTTGGTTGAAATCTAATTGATAGTGTAGAAGTTATATGCATTTAAAAATTGGACCTATCAGCAGGCTTAGAATCATTTTTGGCAATACTGCCACACATGGTCTCCTGGAAATTAAACTAAAATATTATTATCTATATGTGTGCCAATTTTGGAATAGCTCCCATGCATACCTTCCAAGATATCCAACATGGAGCTCAAATTTCAATTGCGGTTTTTCTGCAGTTGGTAGCACTGACATGTTTTTCAAATATGGGCTTGAGTTATTCAGGTATAGATCTTTACTCATGCCAAATTTGGATTCGATTGCTGCAGCCGTTAAGGAGTTGATAGGGGGGTCACACACACAGCTAGACCAACAGACAGAAGGACAGACAGACAGACACACATTTTCCCGGATCGATCTCATAAGTCTACTTTTTCCTCATTTTTGCAAAATGTGAAAAGAAGGCTAAAAATAAAAAGGCTCCAGAATGGGAGGGAATTTTCATTTTGCACTGGGTTAATGTGTGTGTCGTAGCACTGATCCAGGTTGTAACAGTGGAGAGTGTGTTGCTGAAGTGGTTGGTTGTTGTTATTTTTAGAGGCTTCTTTACTCCTTCATTCAAGGTCCGCATATTACCGTAATTCATAGCCATTGGAATGGATAATGTTCAAATAAATAAATAAATAAATAATTCTTGTCCATGCTAAGGACAAACTGCTATGCTAATGACATTAATTTTAAATGTTCTTAGAATACTATCTAATATTTTTTTAATGATGTAAAAATTAACTTTTTTATTAGATCCATAACGTTTACTTTTGATAAATTCATAAATTATATCAACGGACTTACTAACACATAATAATGTTCCTTAGTCTTTAGTCAATATAATTAATTTATGAATAAATTGCATTTCATTATATTTAGGTTTACTTGAGTCATTGTTCCCATCAATTGATCTAATTTAGCTAAATATCATTAGAATGGGCAACATAGATTACATTTTTCTTCCAAATTCATAAAAAATTAAATAACAATTATTCAGCCCCGCAAGATGTAACTTATAAGGTGAGTTGGTTGGTTGGTACCTAAGTTTAGGGGCTGCGACAACGCGGTCATGTAGCCCCGTGTACTTTGGGTGTGTGTAGAATCTGTCTGATAACCGGTGTTAAGTGTGATGACTGTATTAGAGTGTGTTATCTGTTTTTTTTTAATTCAAGGAAGGACTGCAAACTTTTGAATATTTCAAATAGTTCCTACATTTGCCACCAAACGTCACCGTCAACGACTACTAGGTCAGAACTTAGCTACCAAACGCCACCGCAGTCGGCTCTTGGCAACGAACGTAGGAACCTATGAGCGTTGTTTACATTCTTAACCTATACAATTTTACTTCACACAGGTGTAATTAGGGGAACGTTATTTAATATGCCATAAATCTATGACATGGGACCGTCGGCTTTACTTCCCCACCGAAGGAAGGCATAAGATATAAAATCATGTGATTGAATATTTTGTAAAATATAGGATAAACAATATTTCCAAAACACAAAGTGTAGGCCTACCCTATAAGTAGAATCACCCAAATACCCAAACGCTTTCAATATTTGCAAATTACAATAAATATTGCTGTTGTTTTTAGTCCATCTTTGCAATATATCAAATAGATATCTCCTGTCAAAGTGTGTATACATTTTATTGGCACCCCCTGTATATAATATATATTAATCACATGTAATTTTCTTCAGGTTATATTTTCGCATGTCTCAATAATTGGGATTATACAGGGTCAACGAAAAGCAATGCCTAGATTTAAAAAGAATATAACATCGAAACCTTTTATGTTAAATCAATGATTCTATCTCTGTGTGGTAACAGGTTAGCGCAAGTTTTGTTTAATGCCTTAGCTTGACCTTGGTATACGCGGACTAGTTGCCTAACGAAATCCACGATTATGTTGGTGATTTTCCCAAAGTCAATGTGTGCTGCGGGTTACTTTATGACCAAGTTATTGGACCTTTCTTTTTCGCTTAAAAACAATTGTTGTTGTTGTTGTTGTTGTTGTTTGAGTCTTCAGTCTTTTGACAGGTTTGATGCAACTCTCCATACCTCCCTGTACTGAGCTAATCGTTTCATCTCTCCATAACTACCACTTCCTACATCCAAGGCAATCTGTTTAACATATTCTAACTTTGGTCTACCCCTACAGTTCTTATCCTTGCTCCTTCCTTCCATAACTAAGCTTGCTATTCCTGGGTGTCTTAGTATGTGTCCTACAAATCTATCTCTTTTCTTCATTAGGAGTCACCAGAAACATCTCTCCTCTCCCACTCGTCTTAATACCTCTTGGTTTGTAACCCTATCTACCCATCTGATCTTCATCATTTTCCTGTAACACCACATTTCAAACGCGTCAATTCTCCTCTTTTCTGCTGCACCAATAGTCCAAGTTTCACTTCCATAGAGCGCCACGCTCCAGATAAAGGCTTTCAAAAATGACTTCCTAATACCTAAATATATATTCGATGTCAATAGATTCCTTTTTTTGTTGAAATGCTTTCCTTGCCTGAGCCAACCTACTTTTTATATCCTCTTTGCTTCGTCCAACACTGGTTATTTTGCTTCCTAAGTAACAGAAGTCTCCTACTTCCTTCATATTTTCACCTGCCAATTTGATGTTTATAGAGGTTTCAATTTATTTCGGCCGCATTCCAATAAAACAATTATACAGGCTTAATTTACCACGCCATGCTTGAACAGTTTGTCTTCCCTCAAATAGAAGACATCGAACAACTGACTGGACAGCGTATTATTAGTATGCAAAATGGGGCTCCGCCTCACTACCTTCGCGCTGTACACGATACACTCTAGTCACGATTTCCAAACGGTTGGATTGGGAGAGAAGCCCCCATTCCCTGGCCTCCTAGAAGTCCAGACCTAGCCCCTTTGGATTTCCATTTTCTGGGCGTACATAAAAAAGATTGTTTACGCAGAAAAGATTTGTGATTTTGTACATCTTCGGGAGCGAATTGCTGCCGCCATCTCTACTGTTACTCCAGATATGATTCAACGCACGTGGCACGAAGAGGACTACAGATTAGACGTCTGCAGAGGAACAAACAGAGCTCACATTGAAACTTACTAAATTATGGAAAATGTATGATATCTTTTCCACGCAATTTAAGGCTATTATTATAATATCGGATTATTCCCCTTCAGGGGAAACCTCCGTGGCTTAGGCGGCAGCGCGCCGGCCTCTCACCGCTGGGTCCGTGGCTCAAATCCCGGTCACTCCATGTGAGATCTGTGCTGGACAAAACGGAGGCAGACAGGTTTTTCTCCGGGTACTCCGGTTTTCCCTGTCAAAATTTCATTCCAGCAACACTCTCCACTATCATTTCATTTCATCTGTCATTCATTTAATCATTGCCCCAGAGGAGTGCGTCAGGCCTCGGCAGCCGGCACAGTTCGACTGGAAACAGGCTGTGGATTTTTACTTACCGTCTAAACTACAGACACGAGGGATATTAGCTCAAAGACACTCCACTTAGCCTACAGGCTGCGTTTTTTAAAGCGGAATTTATCAGCAACGAAGTAAAGCGCTACATCAAAACTAGCTGTAATTAAAAGGGCAAAGATGTTGCAAATTGCATTCATTTAAAACGTATTCCAGTCATTATATCGGAACAACATTTCTACATAGTATAGGAAGCTTGTAGTTTTACGTGACCTTTAATCTCGCCATCATGATCCACGGGACCTTCCTTTTACGTGGAATCCGAACCATAGGACATGGCATTTCACTTTGAAAATCCCACATGCATTGACCAGGAATCGAACCTCTCCGTCTTGGTGAGAGGCAACGAGCTTGACCACTGCGCTACCACGTCCTCTCTACATCATACTAATATATAATAAAAAAAATGAGATGGTGTGTGTCTGTCTTTCTGTCTTTCTGTCTGTCTGTCTGTCTGTGTGTTACTCAATAACGCAAGAACCACTGGTCCGATTTAAATGAAATTTTGCATGGATGTAGCTGATTTACCATGTTTACATATAAGATACTTTTAATTTCGATATTTTGCACAATTAAAAAATGGCGACCATTTTAGTGACGTCACTACACCCTTTGGTTTCAAAATTTCATATTTCCATATCAAATAAAAAGAGAACGCTAAGAAATAGCAAACTTTTGATGGGACATATGAGCTTCAAAATTTAATTTCCTATCCGAAAGGTCCTTATCACTTTTCGTGTATCTACAACGGTTGGCGAGTAAAACCCACATATGTGACGTCACTACACCCTTTGGATTCAAAATTTCATATTTCCATTTCAAATAAAACGAGAACGCTAAGAAATATCAAACTTTTGATGCATACCCAAGATTTAACCTTTACTTTGCGATCCAAAAGGTTCTTATCACTTTTCGTGTATCTCCAACGGTTAGCGAGTAAAACCTAAATTTGTGCTATAAAAAACGGTCAACACCGAGCGGTGCAGTATATCTCTACATACATAAAACTTAAAGTTTGTATGTTTTTTTTCGCAATTTCTACGGAAATTTGAGTTATTTACGCGTTTCATACTGTTTTATTAAGGATGCGCGCGAAAATAATTTTTTGGTCTGTCTGTCTGTCTGTTTGTTTGTCTGTGGACAACTTTGTTCCCTTATAACTCGAGAACGGCTGGGTCTATCAACGTAAAATTTGGTACAGATATCCATCAGAAGCACGACACTAATCATTGATGCAACCCTTCTCCATACCTATCATAAAAGAGGGCCTACCCCCTTAAAATACATGCTGAAATAGGAGTAGAAGAAAGAGACAAAGATCATTTTCAGCCCCTCAATGTGAGAGACAAAACTCGGGGGCCCTAAAGGGTCCCCGAAATCCACATTTTAAGGTCCTAATACCAACCGTTTTTGAGATATTCCCAGAAAACTAATTTCATTTAATAAACTAATGAACGAATTCAAGCCGGTAACCATGGCAACAGATTCTCAGAGGTCCATCTATTGCTGTAAGACGCAATGCAATTCTATTAATTACATTGGTGTGAAAGTTTGCAAATGGCTAGAAGGTTATCACGGAACAAAATTAAGCTGTAAAATTCATCAATACGTATAATGCGCTAAGGGGGTCAAGGGGTACACTAGAATTTTTTCACGCGATTTACACCTGCGGTTGTGGTACGGCAGGTCTATTATAATCCTATCCGTATATTATATTCTTCTTCTTCTTCCTTCGATTTTGGCCTACTGTGGACCACGGAAAACAACTGGTTTGTTGGTTAGTCTTTTTTTCTTCTCCCAAAATTTCTTCATCCTTTCGCTGTGGTTCCTCCTCCTCTCATCTGACCAGGTGTTTTTGGCCCTTTTACATTGCTTTTCCTGGAACCCCTTGAATTTATCAATCTTAGCTCGAAACACATCTCTATTCCAAATGTCTTCTGGATTTATCCCCACTTCCTCCATGTCTTTTCTCGTTTCCTCTATTCATAATGTAGTTGCCTTGATCTTGGTGATGTAGTTAAAGATTCTCTTCGTTAGTCGACTCTCGCTCATTCTCATGAGGTGTCCATAAAACTTCAATCTCCTCTTACGGATGGTGTCTGTGATTTTCTCTGCCTGTCTGTAGAGATCTTCATTTCTCCTCTTCCTCCATGTACCATCTTTTTGTTTTTCAGGTCCTAGGATCTTTCTCAAGATTTTCCTTTCCTTCTTCTCTAAATCCTTGATTTCCCCTTTCTTATTCAATATCAAGCATTCTGAGCTATAGGGTCCCTCTGGCTTGACAACCGTGGTATAGTGTCTTAATTTTGCCCTGTAGGATATAGTTCTCTTGTTGTATCTATTTTGTACTAATTTATAGGCTAGCTCCATCTTTCTAGCTCTTCCTCTATTTGCTTCTTTATCAAGTCCATTCGGCTGGATCCATTCTCCAAGATATTTAAATTTATCAGCTCTCTTGATTTTCCCATATCTTGTTTCCAGATGCTTTTCTTTATTGTGTTTGTACTCCATGTACTCTGTTTTTTCGTATGAGATCCTGAGTCCGGTCTTCTCAGCTATTTCATGTAATTTTTCAAGCATTATTCGAGCTTCGTCTTTTCCTTTGGCTAGCAATGCCATGTCATCAGCAAACGCTAAGCAATCCACCTTTACACCTTGATTTTTTGTTCCTAAACAGATTCCTTCTATACCTTCTTCTTTTATTGCTTTCCTCCATACTCTCATTATTTTTTCCAGGACGATGTTAAACAAAATTGGTGATAGTCCGTCTCCTTGTCTGACTCCTGTCTTAATCTCAAAAGCCTCTGAGATTTCTCCTTGAAATTTTACTTTGGAGACGGTTTCTGTTAGTGTCTGTTTTATAATTGCCCGCGTTTTGCCATCTATTCCAAATTCCTCCAAAACATTGACGAGTGTCTGCCGGTCGATGGAATCATATGCTTTTCTGAAATCAATGAACACAACTACGGTGTTTTTGCTTCGTAGAGCTCTTACTCTCAGAATACTTTTCAGACCAAAGATCTGTTCCACACAGGATCTTCCCTTTCTAAAGCCCCCTTGATATTCACCTATTTGATGATCCACCTGTTCTTCTACGATGTTTAGCAACGCCTTGGAAAGTACTTTGTAAGCAATAGATAGTAGCGAAACTCCCCGGTAGTTGTTTGGGTCAGTCCGATCTCCCTTCTTATGGAGCGGATGTGTAAGTGCGCCTTTCCAGTCTTTGGGTATTTGTTCATTTTCCCAAATATCACAGATTAGACGGTGTAAGTTCTCCGCTAGCTTATCTCCTCCAATTTTCCACATTTCAGCTACTATACCATCTTCTCCTGGTGCTTTGTCGTTTTTGAGTTCTTTAATGATTTTCTGTATTTCTATGAAGCTTGGTGGTTTAGACTGTGGATTCACCTTTGGTGGCTTCTCGAACTTCAGTTTTTCCAGTGGTTCCTTGCAGTTTAACAGGCTTTCGAAATACTTGGCCAACAGGTGGCAATTTTCGTTGTTACTCAATGCGAGTGTACCTTCCTTCCTTTTAAAACATAGACTTGGAGGTTGGTATTGTTGTAATTCTTCCTTAAAAGTTCTGTAGAACTTTCTGGTGTTATTTTTCTTGAAGTCTTCTTCTATACTTTCTAACCGGTCTTTATCATATTGTCTCTTTTCTCCTCTGATGATCTTGGCAGTGGATTTCCTTTGTTGACTGAAATCATTCCAATTTTCCTTCGTTGGGTTGGAATACCAGCTCTTCCATGTCTTTAGCCTCTCGTCAACAGCGTTGTCACATCGTATGTTCCACCACCTGTGTTTCTTTTTTCTTTTTCGCTGCCCCACGTTTTCGACCGCTTTAGTTAACGATTCTCTAATTTCTTCCCAGTTATTCATTTATTATTAGTAGTATTATATTATGGCGTACAACGAGGAGACAAAGCCCCTCGATGCCAGGAACAAAACTTGGGGGCCTCGATAACTACATTATAAGGCTCTAAAACCAACAGTATCTGAAATATTCCCAGAAAACTAATTTAATTTAATTTAACAAACTAAAGAAGGAATGGAAATCGGTAACCATGACAACATTATCTCAAGGGGTGACATCCAACTTTCCATCTATTTCTGTAAGAATCAATGTCACTCCATTTATACCTTGCCACGGTGGGTGAGTGGATAGCGTGTCGGTCTACTAACCTCAAGATTGCAGGTTCACTCCTGGCCGTCGTAAGTGATTTTTGAAAGGCGGCAAATATACGACTCGCATGTCATACGATGTTGGCAGGTCAAAGAACCCGTTTGAATTCAGTAGGCCGTGTTCATAATGGCAAAATTAATCTCAGGAGTTTCCGCCAACACAAAGTTCCTCATTTCTCTACTAGAAAGCGCTATAGTGTTCAAGGAGCTTAGATATCTACCCTCCTTGACTTTCATAGTGATTCAAGGAACAACGAAATTTCGACATGCAAGCTACCCTCTGGGTGTCAAATTACGAAGCTTGCACCCGGCACCCGAGGCCATACGATATTATTATTATTAGGCTACTCCATTTATTACATTTCTGTGAAAGTTTGCAAATGGCTAAAGGTTATCACGGAACTACGTAGACTGTATAATTCGTCAATGCAATTAAGGGGGTCAAGGGGTAACCTAGAATTTTTTCATGCAATTTCACGTGCGACATATAGTACAGAAAGTCTATTATATCTCCAAACAGCAACATTATTTTCAAAAATTCCTGAATTGAATCAGCATTTTTTGCGGCTTTTAGGAATTTGGGCCATTTGAGGCTAAAGAACCTGAATTTGCATGCACCACAAGCCTTTATAATTTATGAAAGAGGTCTTCTTGTGTATGGGGACCTAACAGAACGTAGAGGGTCATTTTTTATGTGAGGTGTATTGCGTTTCGTATACAAGGCTTTCAAATCTATTTCACGTCAGGAAGTACACGTTAGGTGAATTTAGTTTGAGAGTACATTTTAAGTAATCTTTTTTTTTTTTTTTTTTGTCGACATATGGGTTCATCGTAAGGATGATTTTGTTTGATACTGTATGGTAGATATACCCATATTTGGATATCTGTGTGATATGTTGTAGACAATAGAATTGTCTGTCTGTCTGTCTTTCTGTGTATCTTTATGTACGCCTATAAATCGTATTCGGATGCTTGGTGCATCGTAAAATTAGGTATGGTAAACATGAGTCAATACACCAATCATTTATAAAACTCCTCACCGTACTTTTCATACAGTAGAAGGGTGTATACAGGGGAAAACTTCTCAAAATACATGCTAAAATAGGCGAAATATAAAAATTATCCTAGAAGGACGATCAAAGCATATGTTGCGCTTCTCATTGTGAGACACAAAATTCGCGAGCCTATAAGGGGTCTCCGAAAACCACAGTTTAAGGCCCTTAAATTAACAGTGTGTGTGATATTCCCAGAAAACTAACTTCGTTCTGATAAACTTATGAAGGAATGGCAAACCGCTAACCATTGCAACAGTAGCTCAATTGATAATGTCTGGTGTATATATATTACACCGTTCGAAGAACGGGTACTTCTGCTAGTAGTAAATAAAACTGGATGTAAACGGTAATCTCGAGAACCACTGGTTGGATGTTGATGATATTTTCACCATTCAGTAAAGGATTTCTTGAGGAAGGGTTCTGTAGAAATTTGAAAAAAAAAACACGTTATGACCAAAGGAAGCCGAGCAGTAACGATTTCAGTGAATCAAGTCGAAGAAAAACTGCCGACCGTGCGCCATTTAAGCTTTCGCTGGGAACACCGTTAAAAATATCTACCAGGCACATACTATGAGTGTAAGAAATGTTCAGCATGGCAAGTTCTGCAAAAGAAAGTTCGTGACAGCATATCTCTATCTTTAATGCATCGCCCACTGTAAGTGTTTTTACGTTTTCATTTCTTCCAACTATCTCAATTCAGTGGAAATTTTAATTACTAGCATCGGAGCGAGTTTACGAACTATCGAACAAGCCTGTCACCCCAGCTACGGCCGACATCAAATTGTCGATTCGTGTCTAGTTAAGACTTCATAGAAGAGTATATGTGTTTGGAGTTTCGCTGTTCACCTCGGCTTTTCTGAATTGCATCTGGGACCTGCCGCCGTGCGCTTTTTAAGCTTACGCTGGGTAAAGATACCGGGCGAAGCCAGGGTGGGTTGCTAGTTTAACAATGCGTCCACTAGGAGACTAAATTGATGATGAATGCATAGTGATGACGGCGGGGGGGGGGGGTTGTTGGCGCAGCGGTCCGATTGTTCGATTCCCGGCCAATGCATGTGAGATTTTCAAAGTGAAATGCCATGCCCTATGGTTAAGATTCCACGTAAAACTTAGGTCCTCTGGCTCATGATCGTGAGATTAATGATCTTGCAAAACTACAAACTTCCATCCTGCCGTCCTTCATAGTGATGACGCTCAATGAACAATTTTGTTAATTTCACTAGGATTTCACTTTGCTTGTAATTCTTGGGTTAGGCCTAGTCCATGTCATTCGAATTGCCTTCTACGAAGTAATGCCCTTGCTTTAGCTATTAAAGTTGCATTAATATGATCGTTTCATTAATTAAGTAGCGTAAAGATAACAATTTCTGAACTTAAGGTTACCATATCTACTGTATAATAACCATCATTAACTTTTATGTGACAAGGTAACTTGTATTTTAAAATTGGAAAATGGAACGACCAAGCTCTTGACTCCTTCACCTTCTTACAATTAATACATATTTCCTAATTAACCTATTGATATGCTACACCAGTAGCCTATGCATGTCACTAATGATCTCCCCTGGGCACTCAAATTGTGGGGCACAGTATGAAAAATACTCTTCGGAATTATTCAGTACGTCTACTTGCTTTTATAAGTCCCTCGGAACAAATTGGCCCTTAGTTAGAGCCCTGTGTGGATAAACAAAACATTATCCGAATCCGCCCCGCATCCGCATGACTGTTATCCGCATCCGCCCCGCATCCGTGCGACTGTTATCCGCAACTGCCCCGCATCCGCGCGACTGTTATCCGCATCTGCCCCGCATCATCACGACTGTTATCCGCATCCGCACGACTGTTATCCGCATCTGCCCCGCATCCGCGCGACTGTTATCCGCATCCGCCCCGCATCCTCACGACTGTTATCCGCATCCGCACGACTGTTATCCGCATCCGCACGACTGTTATCCGCATCCGCCCCACATCCGCATGACTGTTATCCTCATCCATCCTGCATCCGCAAGACTTTTATTCAAATCCGCTGATATTTCAATATTATTTCTAATGTATTAGATAATGCATAAAGTGTTAAACCAACACATTTGGACATTTGAGGAGAAAGTCGATTAATACTGCAGTTGACTCAATTCTCCCTTTTCATAACTTTTAACAACATAGCTTATTGAAAATATATCATTTATGATTAAAATACCTTTCTAGGAGTCTTAGCGAGTTCATTTGTTTGAATTCCCACTGCCTACACCGGAAATATAATGGCTTTTTACGTAAAGTAAGCATTTTTGGTCGTGTTCATTTGAACATCGTCCACCATTTTACATCGACGGTGGACACTACGTCATACCCACGTGACACGTTGCCAACATGAATAATGGAATAAAAGGCAAAACCATTGCCTGGATAAAGATTATTGATGCGTTACTACCCCTACTGTGCGTGACATAAACCAGGGGTGTTATCTGTTAGCTAACGCGGCCCCGCGCTACCCAACCACCATTGGTCTGGACGAAATTATTGGTCTAGACAAAACCATTGGTCTGCCGGATGCGATATAGTACCGAATGCGTGTGGTTGGCATTACTGACTCAGTGAGAAAGATGGAGGTCAGAGCTTCGTTTTCAACTATATAAGTCGTGTTGCTATTAGGGCGGGATGGTGGGTCTATGAGAGCGGAGTAGTGAACATATAATATTAAATCTTCTCCAGATATTCTCCCGACTACTAATTCAGGTAATTTCAGTTTTTAAAACTTTTTATACAAAGGATTGAGTCAACTGCAACGCCACCGAAAGTCGTTCCCTAGGCTATGTTTAAAATGAATGTTGTTATTACAGCCAGAATTGCAACCCTTTTCAATTCGGAGTGTTAATTATGCTTAATGACTTAATTTGAATGAGATTAGCTTAAACCATCATCTTACATTTGTTTTGGAAGAAACATAACGGAAAAAATATGATATGTCATAAATATCCGGGTCCTAGTAATGATATTCAACAAGTTCGGATGCTAGAACTACTTTTTATTTACACATAATATAGAAATATACATATCGCACATTAATAACTAAAACTTTTTGTTTTGCAGGCTATATACGATTTGGTGCTGCATCCTCTTGTTATTATTTTCCAGGAATGCACTTGTGCCGCAGTAAGTTTGATGTGCCTGATTTGTGTCCTGAGTATGAATAGCCTACACTATTTTACAGGTAAAACATTCTACTACCGGGTCATCATTTTATTTCCCGCATGTACGCGCCGCTAGGCCGGTGAAGGCGGCCTTGGCAGATGCGGCCGCTAGGCCGGTCAAGGTGGCCTTGGCGTTCTCCCCGCAATGAAAACGTGTGCTGCGATCGGCAATGTTGCAATAAGCTTTCAGTATCTCCGGCGTATTCAAGCTTGTAAAGTGCTAGTTGATTTGACCTAACATACAGTGCAGTCTCGGGGCAATTTTACAGTTTGTGTTGCCTTAAAGTGATGTTTCTATAGAACAACGTGTATTCATTGTGCTTTCTTATGCGAAGTATTCTTCTGTTAGAGAGTGCCGTTTTCGATTCATATGCAAACAATCCTCACACGTGAGGAGTTAAAAGAAAATATTCGCCAAGTTATAACGAACGTCACCCAGGAAGAAATTCGCCGTGTGTCTAGAAACTTGTTTACGAGGTGCCAGGCATGCTTGGGAGCTGACGGACAACACTATGAACATTTCTTGTAAAACCAGGTAAGTTTGTAGATAATTATTTTCACTAGAAATTGCTATTAAATGACTGTATGTTGACGCGAAGTAGTGGGGAGAAGTCGCGCACTTTTTACCGGCCAGCGAGCGGGTGTCAGCGCGAGAGCTTGCCGCGCCGTGATCGTATCGGATGCGAGACTTAAATTGATGACCCTGTATATCGTTCACCTATTCGTTTCCATTGAAAACGTGACCAAATGTCTGCCACTTCGTTGACTTTATCTTTGTTTCACGCACTATAGAATAATATTCGCCTCCATGCATTGTAACATATTATTCTTGGTTGGTTCTTAAGTTTAGGGGCTGCGACAACGCGTGTACTTTGGGTGTGTGTAGAATCTGCGAGTGAGAGACGGTCAGTGAGTTGGCTCCGTACATATTTAATTTTCTTGTTTGTAAATAGAGTGATAGCGAGTTCTAAAGTTTCTCTGAGTGAGTGTGTGGATATAAGAAGTTCGATCACGAACGCAAAGTGCTGGGAAGACATTCTCGTAAGTAGCAAATGTGAATTTAGTTCGTTACTATTGTGTTCATCATTTCGGCCAGTGTCTGGACTGCCACCTCGCCACCTTACCTGGCTCAAGGTTGCACGGCTTAAGTCAGGCCACCCTCGTCAGCCGCTCCCCCCCCCCCCCCCCTTTTCTCTCAGCTGTGGTTGGGGACCCATTCTCTTGGCCTTGGCTGGTGACGTGTAAGTTAATCCAGGCCCAGTAACTGTAAACTGTGTGTAGTGTGACTCTGTAGGACGAGTAAACCAGATCCGGATTCAGTGCTCAGAATGTAAACAGTTTGTGCATCGCACTTGTGCCAAATTGACTGCAGGTCAATCTAGAAAAATATCAAGAGGTGAAAATTCGTCTTCTGCTGGCAGTGCTCCATGCCTCAGTTGTCAAACTCACTATTCGATAGCTCCACTAATTCGGTTTCCACGCAATCATCTTACTTACTTACTGGTCGACGCTACAGTCCCTGAAGAACCTTGGCCTCCTTTATCACCTGCCTCCATTCATCTCTATCTTCCGCCTTCCTTCTCCAGTTCCTGATTCCCAGACTCCTAAGGTCGTCTTCCACATCATCTATCCACCGTCTCCTGGGTCTTCCAATTCTCCTCCTTCCATCCGGTCTTTGCGTAAACACCTTTTTGACACTCAATGATTCTGGCATTCTCTGAACGTGTCCTGCCCATCTTATCCTCCCCTGCTTAATTTTGACCACAATATCTGCCTGTCCGAAGAGTTCCTGTAGTTCCACATTTGTCCTTATTCTCCAACCTTCCTCCTCTCTCACTGCCCCGTATATTTTCCTCAAAATCTTCCTTTCCCATCTTCGCAGCCAGCCTTCTTCTCTTCTATTGAGAACCCAACTTTCCAATCCATACATAACCACAGGTCTTAGTATTGTAATGTAAATTTTTATTTTAGTATTCCTACTAACATTTCTCGATTTAAACATGCTTTGCAGAGCGTAGTAGCAACTATTTCCACTTTTAATTCTTTCTTGTATTTCCACTGATGTTCTGTTATCCTCAGTTATTATTGAGCCCAAATACTTGAATTCTTCTACTCTTTGATATTCTTTCCCATTTAATTTAATATACGGATCTCTTCTTGCCTCTCTGGGGTTTCCCCATCTGCATATACTTGGTTTTACTTGTATTCACTTCTAATCCTAACTTTCGTGCCTTTTCTTCCAACAGGATATAGCTCTCTTCTAATGCTTTACTGTTCCTTGCAATTAATGCTACATCATCCGCATATGCTATCACCTGCACTTGTCTGTTAAATTTGGTCCCTCCGGGATTGATTGGTAGTTGTTGAATTAATTTTTCTATAGCTACATTAAAGAGTAATGTAGAAATTACATCTCCTTGTCGCAAACCCCTTTCTACAATGAATTCTTCGGACATCTCCTGTTCTAATCTAACCTTACAGATTGTAGTTTCCATAGTCATTTCTGTCAGCTTGACCAATTTTATCGGGATCTTAAACTCTTTCATAATTTTAATAATCTCCTTTCTATCCAAACTGTCATATGCCTGCTTAAAATCTATATACAGCTGATCCAGCTGCTTATCATGTTCATAAAACTTTCCCAGTATCTGCCTCTCTACAAATATCTGGTCCATTGTAGAGCGATTCCTTCTAAATCCAGCCTGATAGTCCCCCAATATTTTCTCTACACAACGCTCCAGTCGAGAGGCTAAAATCTTACTGAACACCTTATATGTTACTTCCAACAGAGTAATCCCACGATAATTGCCGCATACAGATTTATCCCCTTTCTTATAGAAAGGGCATATTATTCCTACAGTCCAATCCCTGGGCATTTCTTCTTTCGTCCAAACTTCCTTTATTAGTTCATGTATTGCTTTTACCATTACCTCTCCACCGAATGTTAGCAACTCCGCTTCTATTCCGTCTTCTCCGGCGGCTTTATTGTTCTTTAATTCCTTAATTATATCTCTAACTTCCTCTAAATACGGTGTTTCAACTTCTTCTTGCTCATCAATCCCTACATGTTCCGCTTCCTCCCCATTCGCGGTTTCCTCTTCACCCCGTCCATTGAGTAGCTCTGTGAAATATTCCTGCCATCTCTGTAGCATCTTGTTCTTATCTTCTATAAAATTTCCTTCTTTGTCCTTATAAAAGACAGCTCTTGGTTGAAACCCTTTCCTCAAATCTCTTGCTCTTTCATAAAATCGCCGAATCTCCCCACTCTCCCTCATTTTATCTAATTGTTCTATTCTTTCTCTTTCATACTGCCTTTCCTTAACCCTACTTAACTTGCTTGCCCTTTTCCTTTTCTCTCTATATTCCTCCACTGTCTGTCTTGTTCTCCGTTCAAACATTCTTTGCCTTGCTTCGTTTCTTTCATGGATTGCCTCCGAGCATTCTTCATCGAACCATTGTATATTTCTCTTGAATTCGGCTCTCCCCAACGTTTCCTCTACAACTTCCCTGATGGTGTTTCTCAGTATTATGCTTCATCTTCCTTTCACTTTTTTGGTTCCTTGCTGAATCTATTTTTTGTCTATACTTGATTCTTGCCAAGTAATGATCTGTGTCTCCAACTGCTCCTCTACAACTACTTACTTCCATTACATCCGATGCATGTCATTTGTCAATAATCACATGATCTATTTGATTCCTTGTAACTCCGTCCGGAGACACCCAGGTCTCTTTCTTGATATCTTTCCTTGGGTGCCAAGTACTTTTCACCACCATTTCTTTCCCAATGGCAAAGTCTATCAACCGCAATCCATTGTCATTACTCCCTTCGTGTAAACTTTCCTTCCCTATTATATCTCTGAACACCTCTTCCTTCCCGACTTTGGCATTTAGGTCCCCAAGGATTATTTTCACATCATGTCTTTCTACTTTGTTGACCTCCTCCTCCAACTTAGTGTAGAAGCTATCCTTCTCTTCTTCTTCTGCCACTTCTGTGGGGGCATAGACACAGAACATGGTGATGTTAAAAAAACTTTGCTCGTAGTCACACTGAGCACATCCTTTCATTTATAGCATTGAAGTTTATTACACTTGACTTAACAGACTTTTGTATAAGAAAGCCTGTACCACCATAACCGGTGTTTCCTCCACTGTACATCAGTATATGTTCCCCTGACGCTATCATTCCTTGGCCTTTCCATCGTATTGCTTGTAGTGCAGCTATTTCCACTCTGTATTTTCCCATTTCTTCTCTAATCTCTCTCTATTTCCCAGGTCTCCTTAGGGTTTTCACATTCCATGTCGCTAACATAATATCCGCTTTCCTTCTCATTAACCGTTTCCTTTGCCGGTTCGTCATCGGGTGATCAGCATTCCGAGGCACTTGTAAGGTATCCGTAACATTGAGATTTTTTACAGTGTAGGGTTGTTAACCATACGCCCAACCCCCAACCTGGAGAACCAGGGTATCCCTCTTAGTCTGGCCCAGCATCTATGACCTGTCCGGCATGGGTGGCCCTATCAGGAGCTTACGCTCCCGCCGGCATAGCTCGCAGGATCATTTGAACTCTCAAGCCCCCACATCACGTCAAGATGAGGATATCATCGTGAGGGACGCAATCATCTCAATACCGTAAATCAACTAGCAATATTTCAGTTCTAAATTTTAATGCACGCAGCATAATGCATCGGAAACGCAATGCTCTCGTTGATGCTTGGTTGATAGAAGAAACCCCATCACTCATCTGTGTGTCTGAAACTTGGCTCAATCCCTCCATGTACAACAATGAGGTGATTTCGGACAGTTATATAATATTTAGAAATGACAGACCCTCCACAGGTGGTGGAGTTCTCATAGCTTGTCTCCCAGAGCTACAACCCAGATGCGTGCCCGAAGTCGAAGTAGAGGCGGAGGTAGTTTGGATTCAGATTACAACCAAGCAGGATCCCATTCTGGTTGGCTCTGCATACCGAGGCCCCTGGTTCTAAAGACCTCCACAACAAAGCCCCTCTTCGCTCGCTCTCCAGAGCACAGGCGCTACAGAATAAATTCTCCACTATTCTTCTGCTAGGTGACTTCAACCTTCAAATTGACTGGCTCTCGAACGAAACTCCGAAAGGTCTTAATTCTCTTTCTGAAAAATTTCTATCATGCTTTTACGGCCTATTTCTTCAGCAGCTGGTAAAGCAACCCACTCGAATCACGGAAAATAGGAGAACCACCCTGGACCTAGTGCTCACAGATAATGTGGACATAGTGGACTCCATTGAAGTAATTGAAGGCGTGTGTGATCATGAAGCAACCAGGGTTTAACTGAAATTACTCCACCCAAAATTGAAGAAAATGTACAAAACAGCTCTCAACTACAAAAAAGCAAACTGGTCATTATTAAATTCTCTGTTTCGCTCCAATCTTCCCGTAGTGCACACCGTTGACATAGAAATCCTCTGGACAGAGTGGAAAAGTATATTCTGGCAGTGTGTACAACAGTGCATTCCATATGTTAAATTAAATGGCAATCGTCGATCTCCTTGGATTACCAACGAGATTGTACTAATGTTTAAAAAAAAGAAATAGATTGTACAAAAAATGGAAACATAACCCTACCCCCACTAATCTCCATAAGTACAATATCCAACGGAATTTAACAAGAACCACCATTAGAAACAGCCATAGCAATTTCATCTGGAATTTTGGCTCCTCGGACACGAAATCTCTGTGGTGATATATCAGCCCCAGATCAAGAAGCACGCCCTCCACGAATTTCACGTATAACGGCAAAATTTTATCTGAACCCGCGGAGATTGCTCAATCATTTTACTCCTCCTTCTCTCAGAACTTTTCTTCTTTTACGCCATCACAAAATTATACAATAGATCGAAATATTCCTTTCCCTAAACTTGAATCCATGTATTTCTCCGTTGATGAGGTCTGCAAATTGTTGTCATCTTTACCCCCCAATTCCGCTACTGGGCCTGATAACATACCCGCAAGCCGCAAGAATACTCAAAACGTGTGCTCAGGCCCTCGCTCCATCCATATGCACAGTATTTAACACCTCTTTTCAATATCGGAAACTACCATCTGATTGGAAAATCGCCAACGTTGTTCCTGTCCACAAAACTGGTAATAAGGAATCAGTAGCCAACTACCGCCCCATATCATTGACATCCATATTGTGTAAGGTAATGGACCGCCTGCTAACGAGGGAGATGTTGCGTTTCCTGAAAGAAACAGGCTCTCTTAACGAACACCAGCATGGGTTTCTACCTGGACGTTCCTGTACAACGCTACTCACATCAGCTGTGGACGACTGGCAACAAACTTTGGAAAGAATATCAGGCGGTCAAGTGGATCTCGTTACTCTCGATTGGACCAAGGCTTTTGATCAGGTTCCCCATTCACGTCTCCTTGATAAACTGCGCTCCTACAGCTTCGGTGGTAAACTAGTGGGGTGGTTGACTGACTTTTTCACAAACCGGCATCAGAGAGTAGTCTTCCAAGGCGCTCATTCCTCTACTGTTTTGGTCCCATCTGGTGTCCCTCAAGGATCTGTCCTTGGTCCTCTACTTTTCAACATATTCATGTTGGATCTTCCCCATGCAGTCTCCTCAAACATCTACCAATATGCTGATGACACAACCCTCTATCGCAAGATCTAAGACAATAGTGACCTCACCGCCCTGCAGGAGGATCTAAATAACATCA
This sequence comes from Meconema thalassinum, assembly GCA_946902985.2. NCBI lineage: Eukaryota > Metazoa > Arthropoda > Insecta > Orthoptera > Tettigoniidae > Meconema > Meconema thalassinum. Next base: position 82,463,431 of record OX336400.1, on the reverse strand, counting down.
GTGTCTGGTGCAAAATGAACGGCCTGGCTGTCAATTCTTCCAAAAGTAATCTAATCTCCCTAACCCGTAATCGAATTCCAGCGGCCAACCCTTATCACTTTGAAAACACTCCGATTCCCCGTGAGCAGTGCGTCAAACTTCTTGGACTCAACATCACTTCCGACCTGAAATGGAACACCCACATCGACGCAGTGAGGAACCAAGCTGCACACCAACTGGGTATGCTAAGCAGAAATCTACGTGGCTGCCGTACCAAAGTGAAGAGGACCGCCTACCTGAGTCTAGTACGACCGCTACTAATTCACGCGTGCCCTTCATGGAGCTCCGGCACCAAGGGAAATATCCTTAAGCTAGAACAGATACAAAATCGTGCCACTAAATTCATTCTTTCGAAAAATTCCGACGTAGACTCTAAAATCAGACGCCAAAAATGTAGCCTTCCATCTATTGAGAACCTATTTACCCAAATTGATTTGTTATACCTGCGAAAACTTTTTAATAATAATACAGACTCATCTGCTATTTTAGACAAAATTTCCCTTGGCTACCGATCAGCTCAGAAGGGCCGCGGAGGTTCGCTGTACGCCCCACTACCCAGGACTGAGTCGTACAAACTGGGTTTTGTAAATAGATCGGTCTGTGCATGGAACAGCTCACTGTGTTCCCTGAAGGCCAGCAACAATAATGCCGTTCAGTTCAAGAGGAAGCTGCGGCATTATTTGTTCAACAAGTAGGTTGTTCCTCATCGACTATGCCTCGATTCTTTGTTGTGCTAGTGTTTCCTGTGTATCTCCATTTGCAATATTTATGTGATCTCTTCTCTTGTTGTCCTGCCCTATCTTATATATAACTAGCAGAAGTACCCGTTCTTCGAACGGTGTTCGGTGTTAACACCAGACATTATAATAATAATAATAACAATGTTATTGGTGTTACATCCCTTTTAAGTACTGTTGCTTTTAGAGACGCACCAGACATTATCAATTGAGCTACTGTTGTAATGGTTAGCGGCTTGTAATTCCTACATAAGTTTATCAGAACGAAGTTAATTTTCTGGGAATATCACACACACTGTTAATTTAAGGGCCTTATAATGTGGTTTTCGGAAATCCTTTATAGACTCGCGAATTTTTTGTCTCACATTGAGAAGTGCAACATATGCTTTGGTCGTCCTTCTAGGATAATTTTTATATTTCGCCTATTTTAGCATGTATTTTGAGAAGTTTTTCCCTATATCCACCCTTCTACTGTATGAAAAGTACGGTGAAGAGTTTTATAAATGATTGGTGTATTGACTCATGTTTACCATACCTAATTTTACGATGCACCAAGCATCCGAACATGAGTTATATGCGTACATAAGGATACACAGAAAGACAGACAGACAATTCTATTGTCTACAACATATCACCCAGAAATCCAAATATGGGTATATCTACCACACAGTATCAAAGGAAATCATCCTTACGATGAACCCGTATGTCGACAAAAAGAGAAAAGAAAAAAGATTAGTTGAAATGTGCTCTCAAACTAAATTCACCTAACGTGTACTTCCTGACATGAAATAGAATTGAAAGTCTTGTAGATGAAACGCAATACACGTCACATAAAAACTGACCCTCTACGTTGTGTTGGGTCCCCATACACAGGAAGACCTCTTTCATAAATTATAAAAGCTTGTGGTGCATGAAAATTCAGGTTCTTTAGTCTCAAATGGCCCAAATTCCTAAAAGCCGCAAAAAATGCTGATTCAATTCAGGAATTTTTGAAAATAATGTTGTTGTTTGGAGATATAATACACCTTCTGTACTATATGTCGCACGTGAAAATTGCATGAAAAAATCCTAGATTACCCCTTGACCCCCTTAATTGCATTGGTGAATTATACAGTCTACGTTGGTTCCGTGATAACCTTATATTTGCAAACTTTCACAGAAATGTAATAAATGTAATAAATTGCTTCATACTGAAATAGATGGAAAGTTGGATGCCACCCCTTGAGATAATGTGGTCATGGTTACGGATTTGCATTCCTTCATTAGTTTGTTAAATTTAATTTAATTCTTTTTCTGGGAATGTTTCAGAAACTGTTGGTTTAAGAGCCTTATAATGTAGTTTTCGAGGACCCTAGAGTTTTATTTCTGGCACCGAGGGGCTTTGTCTCGTCGATGTACGCCATAATATAATACTACTAATAATAATATAATATAGGGAAAGGAATATAATAGACCTGCCATACCACACCCGCAGGTGTAAATCGTGTGAAAAAATTCTAGACTACCCCTTGACCCCCTTAAGCGCATTTTACATATTGATGAAATTTACAGCTTAATTTGGTTCCATAATAACCATCTAGCCGTTTGCAAACTTTCACACTAATGTAATTAATGGAATTGCATTGAGTCTTACAGCAATAGATGGACCTCTGAGATCCTGTTGCCATGGTTATCGGCTTGCATTCGTTCAGTAGTTTATCAAATTAAATTAGTTTTCTGGGAATATCTCAAAAACGGTTGGACGTAGGACCTTAAAATGTGTTTTTAGGGCCCCCGAATGTTATCTCTCACATTGAGGGGCTGAAAATGGGCTTTGTCTCGTCCTTCTACTCTTATTTCAGCATGTATTTTAAGGGGGTATGCCCCCTTTTATGATAGGTACAGAGAAGAGATACATCAATGATTAGTGTCGTGCCTCTGATGTATATCTGTACCAAATTTTGCGTTGATACACCCAGCCGTTCTCGATTTATAAGGGAACAAAGTTGTCCACAATCAAACAAACAGACAGACAGACCAAAACATTATTTTCGCGCGCATCTATCATAAAACAGTCTGAAACGTGTAAATAACTCAAATTTCCGTAGAAATTCAGGAAAAAAGACAAATTTTCTATTTATATTGTGCCCAATTAGTCACGGCAGTCTGGCATCGAACTCAGGTCTCATCAGAGAAGACCAGGCACATGGTTATGCCTAGGGTCGAACCATTGGTCTCTAACGGGGAGCAATTATAGGGAACCCACAGAGCAATGAGAGGTATACTGACATATATTAGTCTAGCGTGATTTCACGATTTATACGTGAAAATCATAGCAATTTAAAGGAGGAATTGTAGCCAAATGCATAGGAAATATACGTTTTCAGAGCATACGAAAACGAGAGAGGGCGAGTTTGGCAGTTTACAAATGACCCTTGGCGAGTGGGCGGAGTAGCCTAGGCGCCAACCGCACTACTTACGTCTGGGGCGGAGAGACAGCTCAAAATTAATGACCCGGGTATCCACCACTCGACAACGGGGCAAGCCGCATGCACAAGGAAATTAATTAATTCCAGCTAAATGGAACATTGTAATGCATTGAAATATACACACAGATGAATATATTTACGGAGAAGTAATTTAGGAGTGGTTTTTCACCTAAATTGATGCCTATATCTCCAAATGACCGCATTACAACCTAACTCACGCTCAAGAGCAGGGATATTGTAACCAGCCAGCGGGGAACCCCCACCGTGGCGTCATAACGCGCTGAACTAAGGCAATTAATTGTAATTAATTGGCCGAAGCGATCGCCGGCACGCGAATGTTTTTGAAACCTCCACACCTAAGTAAACAAGATACAGATGTCATTTCGACTGAAGAGGGATTATTTCAAGAAGGGAGTCGCTCTCACATGTCCCGTGAACTATTTTGTGCAAGGAACCTTTATAAGGGGGAGCAGCCCACGCCAAGTCAGTTAAAAGCAAGCCGTTGAAAGAGCGAGTTGAAAGCATCAGTTGAAAGCAGGCAGTCGGAAGCAGTCAGATGTTAGTTGAAAGCATCAGTGGAAAGCAAGCAGTTGAAAGCGGTCAGTTGAAAGCATCAGTTGAAAGCAAGCAGTTGAAAGCAGTTGATCTACAGTCGCTCGAGTTGAAAGCAAGCAGTGGAAAGCAGGCAGTCGGAAGCAGTCAGATGTTAGTTGACCTACAGCAGTTGAGAGTTAGAAGTCTTTGTCTACATTCGCTCTGCAGTAAGCACGCCAAGTATTAAAATATCAACGCGCCGCCGTTGAAGTCAATGGAAGCAAGTTATAAGCTTCATAAATAATCATGAAGGGCGTCGAAAGTAAAGTAATGCAGATATTTATCTATTACCTGACGCAGAGATAAATTCGCTACAGCAAAAAGAACTTATAATGTTTTCGAACAGTTCTCATACCGGGAGGTATTGTCAGAATTGTATGACATTATCATCAGGATCACTACAGTGATGGGAGCGTGGAAGTCATTGCCACCTAACCAGGATAGTGAGCTGAACGTGATTGCAGGGAACGAGGATCGAACATCCGTAAAACGCTACTAGATTTCACGTAGACCAGCGGTTGTCGTAATTGCATCGCATCTCTGAGATCAAGCGTAGGAGAAGTCCGGATTAAGGATCAACATGTGAAGTCATGGATGAAGTGTACATAAATTGTGAAATAATGATTTAAAGTGTTCATGTGTCTAATGGTTAATATTCAGTGTATAGCAGTGGTAAAGGCCACTTATAAAAATATGTGTATCATGTGGCAAGTGTGTGAATCTCAGTGTTGTGTTAAGGATATCATGATGGCTTAAACCAAACATCATGGTAGCGCTTAAGCTGAAGAGGAAGAAGGAAAAAAGTGAGTACACATGCAATCATATCCTTATAACTGAATAGTTCACCATGTAACGATTTATCACTTTGAGATTAAAGATGTAATAGTCACTTACTGAACGAGTTTTCACCACCCGTCTTGAATAAAGTATGGCTTGCAAGGTGATTTGTTTAGGACCCTTTAGGTCAAAAATTAGTGATGAATCTAACGGTAACGGTAAATGAATAATAATAATAAACTGGGGTCGGCAACAATAAAGAAATGGGCAAATGTGGCCTAAATAATGTTCAAATAGTGTCATGTCTAATTTAAAGATACTGTAATTTGGTAAACAGTAAAAAATGTAACGTGGAATATAGTGAAATACGAGAGCTTTTTCAGTGTCAGTGAAAATTTGAATGAATATTTGATATGGTCAATCCTTAGGATTATGTTTGAGGACCATTAAATTAAAATAAGCCAGTCAATTTATACATTTGTGTTAGGAGCTATGTAAAGCTTTGGCTTAAGTAATATGACAGGGAGAACGCAGGTGCCTTAATAATGGAGTCATATATGTGAAATATTGTTTGAGCCGCATGTATAGCGTGCCGATTAACGTAGAATCCAGTGATTTACGTAAGATAATCGCGGGGATTGTCTAGTATAGCTTGCGCGTTAGGTGAAAAGTTGGCTGAATCTTCGAGGAGTATCGCCTTTGTGCATACTGTATTATACGCAGCGATTTGGATAGATCCTGTCTATTTCCAACGCTTGCATGAATTATGGCCACTATTGACGTCCGTCGAGACGCAGTGAGCATTTGTACCAATGGTCTACCCTGAGAGGTAGGACCATATTCGTCGTCTAGGAACGCAGATTTCCTGATATATTATTACTGACAGCTGCTGGTGAAAATCGTGGGGTTTCACTATGATGCGCGTCTTAAAGCCACAGATAATCACCATAGAACGGCAAGGCTATCACTAAAATTCCACCCCAGCCATGAATGTTTATTAAGGAGCCAGTTTGAGCCCAAAAACACTATAAAGATAGGTGTTAATTAATTAAATGACTCAATTACTTAGGAATCACGCCTAGCGTATCTGTACTGTTATATAATTGTAAACAAGTTTGACCTTGACGATAGAGAGAGAAAGATAGTGTGGATCACTTCCGTGGCGGCCATCTTGGTTAGCCAGCTGGAACGAATTTTATGACATGCTGAGGGGGAGAAAGGTCCGTCGACCGATCCCTTGTCATTTACAGTCACAGTAGGGCACTGAGGAATCTCGGTATTTAAATATGCAATTAAGATATGAGTATTATAATGATGCCAATTGAATTAAATGGTGTGTGGCAAGTCACATACGTTGTTGGATCATAGAAATCAGATAATATTTGGCGAAGTTATCCTCTGAGGAGGAAAGCTGAACCAACATAATGTAGGCATCTTCTTTAAAATGCATTTGCCAGTTCATGCTAATTTATGCATACGGGTATGTGTTTTTTCCCAGAACATGACACAGTTGTAACTATGGTAAGCCCGACAAGACCCAGAAAAATCGTTATATGGTGAAACTATAAATATTCTATCCATGTTTATTTTTTTAAGGAGCATGTACCACTGTCCTAGATCGTTCATAGGGATGGAAAGAAGGAAGATGATTCGCACGACACAACAAATATTTGTTAGTAAATTCAGAATATAATGAAGTTTGCTAGTTAAAGTAAATGCCGTAAGTGACGGAATAATGCTTTAGTAATATCATTTTTATGTGACATGTGATTTTTGTGTTAAGATACTCCCATTAACTAAAATTGTGTCACATGATGAGCAATATGGAAACCTTGTAATCTGAACTATTATTGACAGGATGTTAGAAGTAGGTTTGAGTGCAGTGTAGCACTATTTTTAAGAAGAAAGCTCACAGAATAACCCTATTTTATTTGTGGGAATTAAATGTAATTTGTCCTTTGATTTGTAATTATTGTATAGCCATGATTTTAGACCAGTAAATGTTTTATTTGTAGGAATGTTGTGTATTTCCTGTAGAAGTAGTTACCTGGTAGACTCAAATCCTGAGCATGTGGTCGTATTGTGGGCAGGAACGTCCCATACCTCGAAAGACCGTGAGCTAGTTGGGATACGAACACATGGTCCACATGGTGACAATCGGGTACATGGGGGAGTTGTCTCTGTACTTGGATTGAGTCACAGGTATGGCTTAAAGTCGGCCGAGATATTAATGGTAGAAGCAAGTACAGCATAGATATTAGGACAAAATAGGAAAGGCCGCGTCCCATTTGTTAATAAGCCATCACGTTTAAAAAAAAATGTTGATAATCCTCCATAAGACATGCTTATATATGTAACTTTCACCAAACCCCTTTAATTATCAGGTCACTATAAATTATTAACATGACGCTGATACATGGGGCCAGTTTAAAATACAGGTAACCTCCACTTAAGCATGTAACTACCCACATTTAAGGATATATAACATGGCATGGCCCAAGTGGGGCATTCGGCAGTAAAAAAACCCACTCCCTGAACAGTTTTAATAATAAATTAGAAGATGGCCGATGTCTTACAATAACCATGTTATTATCAATCTACCCCAATATATGTGATTATAACATGGCGCCCAGTACGTGTGGCTTATGGGATTCAGAAAAAACCCATAATAATAGCATGGTTTTCATGGGGAAAACCATAGAAATAATATTTTTCCTCAAACTTTGTTTGAGCGATTGTGAGTCTTTCTAGATGATATTCAGATGTCAGACATTGTTGTCAGACGGGTACGAGGGTCTATACCCATTCCATAGTTAGTTTCGACATTTTATAATATGTTGTTGTTGTTGTCGTGGGATAGGAATCTTTTCTTTCCAATAGAACGTGCCAGCATATTCAGCTGCGGCCTACCTGAATCTCAAATTAAATAGTACAGGATGGCCGGAACGGAAGAAGTACTCAGGTGTATTGCTGAGTTGAAGGAACATTTTGATGAGACTAATGCTAAGAGAAAGGAAGAAATTAGGGAATTTAAAGATGAAATAGCGGATAGATTGGATGCCAATCAAACCGAAATAAACAATAGACTAGAGGCTAATCAAGCCAGTGTAAACACGCAGTTAGAATTAAACCTAGTAGAGGTTAATAAGAAAATGGACGACGTTAAAGAGTCTGTCCAGCGTGAGGTAACTAAAAATATTGTTAGCGTGATCTCAGAAATGCAAGATGATAATGATAAACGCTTTGAGTCTATTGAATTAAAATTAGAGAGCAATCTGCAAATATGCAGAGAGTCACAGCGTGAAATTAACGACAATTTAAACAGTATGTCCAGGGAGCTTAAAGACATTCAAAGTCAGAATGAAGCTAATACTAAACGTCAGTTAGAGCAATTTAACACGTTCACTCAGACCGTGGATCATAGGTTCGAGGATAATGACGTAAAATGGAATACGCGAATGGCAGGTTACGCCAAGGCGGTAGACGAATCCTTAAGAAAACAGGATCAGAATATCCTTGACCAATGTAAGGAAATTCAGGAAATAAAGACTTCTGATCAAGAGAATAAGGAGATAATGTCTAATATGAAGAGACAAGTCGGAAAAGTGCAGAAAGAGTTGGCACAAACTCAGAGTGACTTAGCAGTTATCCATAAAAGACAGGACGAAGACCAAGGAGAAATCGCGAAAATAAGGACTGAAATTTCTCATATACAAGGTCATATTCAAAGGGAAGTTACAGGCTTACGCGAAGAATTAGAGCTTCGAGAAGGCTTAAAGACTGAAGCCAGCGACAAGACTCTTACAGAAGTAAGAGAAAGTCTAGCGGGGGAAATTATCCACCTGAAGGAAAACCTTAAGGATGATAAGGAAAAGGTATTTTCTATGGCAGAAAGAAACCGAGATCGCCTAGAGAAAATAGAACGAGAGGTATGAGCTCGTTTGGAAAGGGCGGAAAACAGGCACAGCCAAATTGAGACTAGAATGATAGCGCAGGAGGAATCCATGTTGCGGAATCCTAGGTCTAGCGAAGGAAGTATAGACGAGAATAGGAGAAATAAATGGGCAGAGATAGAAATACAGCCTACTCCAAAGAATGCAGCCATGCCAAGTGACAGCCCGTATGCCACACCTGGTATGCCAATGGCCATGTCAACACCGCATGAAAATGCTGTACAAAACCAAATAGTCACAGTTATAAGGGCTAGTGATGAGAAACCAAAGAAATACTCTGGGAGTAATTCTAATATGACACCCAAGTACTGGCTTAAAGAAGTTTCCGAGTACTTGAATGATGCGAAAGTACCGCCAGAGCGCATGTTGAGAGCGATTGAAAAACTAACCGAAGGGGAGTGCGCCCTATTGTTTAGGAGTTTTCGGTACACGTTCGACACCGTTGACGAATTTCGCCAAGCATTTTTAAGCAGATATTGGAACGCGAGCGTACAACAAAACCTCAGACTGGACTTGTATTCCAGGCGTTACAGTACTAGTAATCCGACTAAGTACGGAGAGTTTTTTGTGAATCAATTATGCCGTTTTCGCGAGCTTGACGAAGGGCTTAAAGAGTCAGATTTATGCATAGCAATAGCCAAGCAGCTGCCGTATGAAGTGCAGCGTCTGCTAATCTCAGCAAACGCCAAAACTGCAATCGATATGGAGGAGGTGCTGAGACAACTCGATCTAACCACAGTGCAGCACGCAAGGCAAAGTCGACAGGTGGCACAAGTTAATATGACGAATACGCCGATTGAGCCAACGAAGGTGCAGACAAAGAGCAAATCTACAAGCACCGAAACAGAAAAATCCGACTGGCAGCGCGAAGGACGCGAAAACCAAAATTGGAGGCCAGCGTATCGAGGAGGTTCGAACCGTGGTAATCGAGGAAGGAAAAACTGGAATCAGCGTGGTACCAGAGACCAGCAGCTGGATAACAGAAGAAATTACGGCCGAAATGGGAACAACCAAGGATGGAGATCCCAAGAGCAGAGTCGCGGGTTCGATGAAGAGGCGGAAGAACGTTATCACGCATCTTTAAGATACATGGAAGAGCGCGGAGATGATCCGAGACAATCGCGAGTTCATTGGGATGAAGCGATTCGGAATAGAAGGTCACCCGACATATATCAAAATGATGACGGTGCCAAAAGTCTGGAACTTCAACAGCATGAAGACAGGCAGAAGAACTCCACAAAGAATGGAGCAATTGAAAAAAAAACACCAAATTTAAATGACCAAAGAGAGATAAGTTCAGGATGGAATGCAGTGAATGTTGTTAACTGGATTGCCAAACCTGAGGAGCTTATCGAAGACCTCGATGAAAGAACGGTCAATGTAAGAAGGGAACTACCTATTATTATTGTGAATATTGCGGGAATGAAAGTAAGAAGTCTCATTGATACAGGGTCAACAGTAAGTTTGATAACCCAGGCATTATACAGTGAAATCCAGAGTAAAATCCACGTATTGAAAATACCTATTTCAAGCGTGAAAATAAAAGGTGTCATACCAGATAAGGTTATGATATGCAAATACCAAGTATTTTTAGATTTGCAGATAGGGAACTCTACGTTTTCACAGAGCTTCCTACTTGTGAATAAGCTGCCGTATAACCTCATTGTTGGGATGGATTTCATAAGAGAGTATAAAGTTATTATAGATCTCTCGCAAAACATTGTGATGTTTCGCGCAAGTGAGGGAAAGGAAGAGTTAGAACTCTCATTAAGGCATAATGAAACGAGACAAGAAGAATACGTATGGCATACATACGGAGATATGACTGGGGATGCAGTGTCGACAATAGAAGACATTGAGGAAGAGTTGGCAACACTGGCCGCAGACATTGAAAAGGATCTCGAACCAAAATTTGAAGAATGCCTGGAAGAGAAGATTGAAGAAGCTAAATTTGTTCCAGAATATAAACAAATGCTAAGGGAACTGCTATTCGAGTATAAAGGAGTCTTCGATTCGAGACCTGGCCGGATCAAGAATTTCCAGTATGCATTCCAAGTCAGCGATTGGACGCCATTCAAACAGAAGCCGTATCCTGTAGCTGAGAAACATTATTTAAAGGTCAAAGAAGCGATACAGGAAATGCTAGAAGCAGGCGTCATTGTAAAGACAGCCACACCTTATGTCAGCCCACTGGTAGTTGTACCGAAACAGGATGGAAGTGTGAGGATATGCCTGGACCTACGAAATTTGAATTCCAAGGTCATACCGGAATTTGATAAAGTGCCGCCAATTAAGGAGGTACTCAGGAGGTTCAAAGGAAAGACTGTGTTCTCAAATCTTGACCTGACGGCAAGTTTTCACCATCTTGCTCTGGAAGAGATAACAAGTCTATTAACCGGATTTTTATTTGACCAGCACACGTATTCATACGTACGTCTTCCATTTGGATTAAAAACAGCAGGTTCAGCGTTGATACGAGCGCTAGATAGGAACCTATCCGAAGAAGTAAAAGCTACAACCATATGCTACGTAGATGATATACTACTGACCTCTGAAACGGTTGAAGAACATGTCAGAGATCTACGCAAGTTGTTATATGACCTAAGTCAGGCTAACTTTAAGGTCAATATAAAGAAGTCTAACTTTGCTCAGAGAGAAGTTAAATTTCTAGGTCACGTAATAGATGCCCAAGGAGTCAGACCTAATCCGGGAAAATTGGAAGTCATTAAACGTTTCCCGAGACCAACGAAGGTAAAGAACGTCAGGCAATATCTAGGCGTTATTGGATTCTTTTCAAACCATTGTCCGAAGTATACCGAGACTGTAGCACCACTCCAAGACTTACTTAAGAAGGGAGGAAGATGGCGATGGACGGAGCAATGCGAGGAAGCCTTCGTGAAATCTAAACAGATGCTGTTAGATTATGTAAAATTGGGATATCCTGACTACACTCAGAAATTTATTATCCAGACTGACGCATCCTTCATAGGCATTGGAGCTATGTTATATCAGGAAAATATGGACAGGCCAGAGGAGAAAACTTATATTGCAATTATCAGTAGAAGGCTGAAGCCTAATGAAAAGAATTATACGGTCACGGAGATCGAACTACTTGCGATACTGTATGCTTTACAGTATTGGCACAAGCTGATTTATGGTTTTAGAATTATATTGAGAACAGACCATAAAGCCCTAACGTTCCTGCTGAAAACTGACTTGTCGAGTCAAAGACTGACAAGGTGGTCCCTGTACATACAACAATTTCAAGTGGAAATAGAATATTGCCCGGGGAAGGACAATATCATACCTGATTTGCTAAGCAGATACCCTACGGCAGAGGAAGAAGAAGCTCTAGCTACCGAGATAGAAGATAGAGATCAGAAGACCTTAGATGATCTGAGGAACATCACCGTTTTTCAACGTGAAGATCCCTGGATACGGTTGATGATTAATTACTTCGAGGGAAAACTGGATAGAGGAACCCCGATGTATGTGGAAGCTGAAGCACTGTCAACGGAATATCTATGGTTTAACCAGATGCTACACAAATGGAGCGACTCTGACCACACCAAACCCAGGATTGTTGTACCACCAGCATTGCAGAGAAGGCTAGTATGGCTAGCACACCGAGCTTTTGGACACTCCGGTGTAGATAAGACTGTTGCCCTGCTTAAAGAGGCATTTATTTGGCCAAAACTTAGAGAAACCGTCAGAAATACTATCAGGACATGTGATATGTGCCAACGAGTAAAGCCTAACTCGTACTTAATGAGGCAGAAACCTATACCACTCTTACCAGAGAAGCCATGTCAGCTCCTGGCGCTGGACAACTTTGGACCCCTTCCTAGAGCTAGAAGAGGAAATAAACACATCCTAGTTGCACTAGACGTGTTTTCCAAAATGGTAGTCCTGTGTCCAATCCAGAAAACCAGTACAAAACAGGTACTTAAGAGGCTGAAGGAAAGAATCATTCCTATATTAGGACAGCCAGAAAACATCCTATCTGATCATGGAAGTTGTTTTACCAGCATAGAATTTCGCAGGAAGTTGGAGAATCTGGGCATAAGACAGATTTTGTCCACGGTTCGACACCCGGAGTCGAATTCTGCTGAGAGAGTTATGAGGGAACTGCAAAAATACATGAAGATATATTGCTCTACTGAGAATTGGAGATGGATTGACGTACTTGAGATTATTGAATATTGTATCAACAATACCGTGCACGAAGCGACAGGAGAGGTGCCAGTGAGCCTACATCTCGATAGAAGACCAGAGAGGTCGTGGAATAATGTCATCCAGACACCCATCGATGCACAACTTGGACGTGAGTTGAGGATCCAGAGGACGTTCGAGTATCTCAAGAAACAAGCAGATAGACGGCAGCGAAGAAACAGGAGGAAACGGTATCACAGACCGTTACTCGTGGGAGAATACGTCTTATTGAAGAAACCCGCCAGTTCAGATCCCGAGAGCAGGAAATATAAGAAATTCCAGCATGCCTATCACGGACCCTACCTGATTATAAGGGATCTGCAAAATAATGCATATCGGATCAAAGATGAAGCAACAGGTAGAGAGGTTGTGGTAAACGCAGCTAACCTGAAATTATATAGTCCACCAGAAGACTATGATGCGAGAGAGGAGCAAACTATGCACATCCAAGTGAACGGGGAATCATTACGTATGCACGGAAAGATTCTTGAGAAAAGCTTGCAGGCTCAAGAAGGGTCGAAGCGAAGCAACCAGCTCGCCAACCCAGCGGACACGAAGGAAGAATGCAGCTGTCTACTGCAGGAACTTTATGACCAGTTGAGGGAAGCCGCTGTGAAGCTGAGGGGAATGAATGAACAATTGAGAAGGGAGAACGAGAGTCTACGAGGCAGCAGGCAGAGTGGAGTGGGGAACGAGAAAGCCCATTGCCGAGAGCAATGACCGCTTAAAGTAAATACTGCATGGAGTTGATGCCAGCTGATAGGCCCGAAAAATTCACTTATGAAATGAATTTTTCGAACTTAGCAGGAGAAAGATGTGCCCAATTAGTCACGGCAGTCTGGCATCGAACTCAGGTCTCATCAGAGAAGACCAGGCACATGGTTATGCCTAGCGTCGAACCATTGGTCTCTAAGGGGGAGCAATTATAGGGAACCCACAGAGCAATGAGAGGTATACTGACATATATTAGTCTAGCGTGATTTCACGATTTATACGTGAAAATCATAGCAATTTAAAGGAGGAATTGTAGCCAAATGCATAGGAAATATACGTTTTCAGAACATACGAAAACGAGAGAGGGCGAGTTTGGCAGTTTACAAATGACCCTTAGCGAGTGGGCGGAGTAGCCTAGGCGCCAACCGCACTACTTACGTCTGGGGCGGAGAGACAGCTCAAAATTAATGACCCGGGTATCCACCACTCGACAACGGGGCAAGCCGCATGCACAAGGAAATTAATTAATTCCAGCTAAATGGAACATTGTAATGCATTGAAATATACACACAGATGAATATATTTACGGAGAAGTAATTTAGGAGTGGTTTTTCACCTAAATTGATGCCTATATCTCCAAATGACCGCATTACAACCTAACTCACGCTCAAGAGCAGGGATATTGTAACCAGCCAGCGGGGAACCCCCACCGTGGCGTCATAACGCGCTGAACTAAGGCAATTAATTGTAATTAATTGGCCGAAGCGATCGCCGGCACGCGAATGTTTTTGAAACCTCCACACCTAAGTAAACAAGATACAGATGTCATTTCGACTGAAGAGGGATTATTTCAAGAAGGGAGTCGCTCTCACATGTCCCGTGAACTATTTTGTGCAAGGAACCTTTATAAGGGGGAGCAGACCACGCCAAGTTTGCATAATTCGCACGGCCGCCATCCTGAAATGGTATGGCGGACGACCTTGTAATTTGGTCACAAGACGCATCCTATACGAAGGTATGTTGTTACCAAATTTGGCAGAGATCGGATGATTTGGTTAGTCGTTATTTGATTTTACGTTTTGAACGTTTGAGTGGCCGCCATTCAGTTTTAGTAAAGATGGCGGCGATATAAAACATGACACTGAGGTGTCCTTTGCTAGTGCTACCTTTGTACCAAATTTCGTTCAATTTGCATTCACCGTGTTCGAATTGATAGGGGGGGACAGACATTCAGAGTACACACACTCACACACACACAGACACACACACACACACACAGACTCACACACACATACACACACACACACACACAGACTCACACACACACATACACACACACAGACAGACACACTTTTTTCGCCCTGTGTTGATCTCATAAGTCTACTTTCATTTTTTGCAAAAATCGAAAGTAGGCTAAAAATGAGATGGTGTGTGTCTGTCTTTCTGTCTGTCTGTCTGTCTGCTACCTAATAACGCAAGAACCACTGGTCCGATTTAAATGAAATTTTGCATGGGTGTAGCTGAAATACCTGGTTTACATATAGGATACTTTTAATTTCGATATTTTGCACTATTAAGAAATGGCGACCATTTTAGTGACGTCACTACACCCTTTGGTTTCAAAATTTCATATTTCCATATCAAATAAAAAGAGAACGGTAGGAAATAGCAAACTTTTGATGGCACATATGAGCTTTGAAATTTAATTTCCTATCCGAAAGGTCCTTATCACTTTTCGCGTATCTCCAACGGTTAGCGAGTAAAACCTACTTTTGTGACGTCACTACACCCTTTGGTTTCAAAATTTCATATTTCCATTTCAAATAAAAAGAGAACGCTAAGAAATAGCAAACTTTTGATGGTATGCACGAGCTTTAGCATTTAATTTTCTATCCAAAAGGTTCTTATCACTTTTCGTGTATCTCCGACGGTTAGCGAGTATAACCTAAATTTGTGCAATAAAACACGGTCAACACCGAGCTGTGCAGTATATCTCTATATATATAAATAGAAAATTTGTCTGTTGTTTTCTGAATTTCTACGGAAATTTGAGTTATTTACACGTTTCAGACTGTTTTATGATAGATGCGCGCGAAAATAATGTTTTGGTCTGTCTGTTTGTTTGATTGTCTGTGGACAAATTTGTTCCCTTATAACTCGAGAACAGCTGGGTGTATCAACGTAAAATTTGGTACAGATATCCATCAGAGGCACGACACTAATCATTGACGTAACCCTTCTCCGTACCTCTCATAAAAGGGGGCCTACCCCCTTAAAATGCATGCTGAAATAGGAGTAGAAGGACGAGACAAAAATCATTTTCAGCCCCTCGATGTGAGAGTCAAAACTCGGGGGCCCGGAAGGGTCCCCGAAATCCACATTTTAAGGCCCTAAAACCAACCGTTTTTGAGATATTCCCAGAAAACTAATTTCATTTAATAAACTAATGAACGAATACAAGCCGGTAACCATGGCAACAGATTCTCAGAGGTCCATCTATTGCTGTAAGGCGCAATGCAATTCCATTAAATACATTGGTGTGAAAGTATGCAAACGGCTAGAAGGTTATCACGGAACCAAATTAAGCTGTAGAATTCATCAATACGTATTATGCGCTTAAGGGGGTCAAGGGGTACAGTAGAATTTTTTCACGCGATTTACACCTCCGGGTGTGGTACGGCAGGTCTATTATATTCCTATCCCTATATTATATTATTATTATTATTATATTATGGCGTACAACGAGGAGACAAAGCCCCCTCGGTGCCAGAAACAAAACTTGGGGGCCCTAAAGGGTCCTCGAAAACTACATTATAAGGCCCTAAAACCAAAAGTATCTGAAATATTCCCAGAAAACTAATTTAATTTAACAAACTAATGAAGGAATGGAAATCGCTAACCATGACAACATTATCTCAAAGGGTGGCATCCAACTTTCCATCTATTTCTGTAAGAAGTAATGTCACTCTATTTATTACATTTCTGTGAAAGTTTGCAAATGGCTATACGGTTATCACGGAACCAACGTAGACTGTATAATTCATCAATGCAATTAAGGGGGTCAAGGGGTAACCTAGATTTTTTTCATGCAATTTTCACGTGCGACATATAGTACAGAAGGACTATTATATCTCCAAACATTTGCAAAGTGAAATGCCATGCCCTGTGGTTCAGATTCCACGTAAAATGGAGGTCCCGTGGCTTATGATCTCGCGATTAATGGTCACGTAAAACTACAATCATCCTTTATATCTCCAAACAGCAACATTATTTTCAAAAATTCCTGAATTGAATCAGCATTTTTTGCGGCTTTTATGAATTTGGGCCATTTGAGACTAAAGAACCTGAATTTTCATGCACCACAAGCCTTTATAATTTATGAAAGAGGTCTTCCTGTGTATGTGGACCTAACACAACGTAGAGGGTCATTTTTTATGTGAGGTGTATGGCGTTTCGTCTACAAGTCTTTCAATTCTATTTCACGTCAAGAAGTACAAGTTAGGTGAATTTAGTTTGAGAGCAAATTGTAACTAATTTTTTTTTGTCGACATACGGGTTCATCGTAAGGATGAATTTCTTTGATACTGTATGGTAGATATACCCATATTTGGGTATCTGGGTGATATGTTGTAGACAATAGAATTGTCTGTCTGTCTTTCTGTGTATCTTTATGTACGCCTATAAATCGTGTTCGTAAGCGTGGTGCATCGTAAAATTAGGTATGGTAGACATGAGTCAATACACCAATCATTTATAAAACTCCTCACCGTACTTTAAAAACAGTCGAAGGGTGGATATAGGGAAAAACGTCTCAAAATACATGCTAAAATAGGCGAAATATAAAAAATTATCCTAGAAGGACGATCAAAGCATATGTTGCGCTTCTCAATGTGAGACACAAAATTCGCGAGTCTATAAGGGGTCTCCGAAAACCACATTTTAAGGCCCTTAAATTAACAGTGTGTGTGGTATTCCCTGAAAACTAACTTCGTTCTGATAAACTTATGAAGGAATGAAAAACCGCTAACCATTGCAACAGTAGCTCAATTGATAATGTCTGGGGTTAATATATAACACCGTTCGAAGGACGGGTACTTCTGCTATACTAATATATAAAAATGAGATGGTGTCTGTCTGTCTTTCTGTCTGTCTGTGTGCTACTCAATAACGCAAGAACCACTGGTCCGATTTAAATGAAATTTGGCATGGATGTAGCTGATTTATCAGGTTTACATATAGGATACATTTTATTTCGATAATTTGCACTATTAAAAATGGCGACCATTTTAGTGACGTCACTACACACTTTAATCAAAACTTCATATTTCCTTATCAAAAAAAAGAGAACGCTAAGAAATAGCAAACTTTTGACGGTACATACGAGCTTCACTTTTCGTTTATCTCCAACGGTTAGCGAGTAAAACCCACATTTATGACGTCACTACACACTTTGGTTTCAAAATTTGATATTTCAATTTAAAATAAAAAGAGAACGCTAAGAAATAGCAAACTTTTGATGGCATACATGAGCTTTAACATTCAATTTTCTATCCAAAAGGTCCTTAACACTTTTCGTGTATCTCCAACGGTTAGCCAGTAAATGCTAAATTTGTGCAATAAAACACGGTCAACACCGAGCCGTGCAGTATATCTCTACATATATTGTACCCGATTGTCACCATGTGGACCATGTGTTCGTATCCCAACTAGCTCACGGTCTTTCGAGGTATGGGACGTTCCTGCCCACAATACGACCACATGCTCAGGATTTGAGTCTACCAGTTAACTACTACTACAGGAAATACACAACATTCCCACAAATAAAACATTTACTGGTCTAAAATCATGGCTATACAATAATTACAAATCAAAGGACAAATTACATTTAATTCCCACAAATAAAATAGGGTTATTCTGTGAGCTTTCTTCTTAAAAATAGTGCTACACGCTCACGCTACACGCTCAGTGGTAGAGCGTTAGACTATCGCTCAAATGCCTATGGTTCAAACCCGATCAGAGCTAGGTTTTTTGCTTGAAATGTTATATGTTTATTGTTTTGTAATGACTCAGATGTTTTAAAATTAAGCGTTATATTGTGCACATTATGGTGTAAAATATATATTTAATTAAAACATAATTCGCCAGCAGATTTACTCGGGACATCTAGCTGCCAAAAAGGTAACTTCCAGATTTTATTGAAAAGTTTCTTCTTCTGGCCGCTAGAATGCACTCGCTCTGTTAGGATTATATTGTTCGATATTTCACCAATAGATGTCACGACTAGTCTACGTGGGGATCCATTGATTACTATACCATTATCATTCTATGCGCATCGAATTTGAAGAATGACAAGATGATACTACGATTCATTTTAACTTTTTATTTTAAAGGGTTTGTAACAGCCTATTTTGCGTTACTTGAAAATGTTATTAAGCGTTATATTGTGCACATTATGGTGTAAAATATATATTTAATTAAAACATAATTCGCCAGTAGATTTACTCGAGACATCTAGCTGCCAAAAAGGTAACTTCCAGATTTTATTGAAAAGTTTCTTCTTCTGGCCGCTAGAATGCACTCGCTCTGTTAGGATTATATTATCGAAAATATCCACATAGTTTGTATACACACGTCTCTGTAGGGTCATGGAAAGATTTGTTAATTCAATTAGGGTTGTGAAAGCCATGCACAACCAGACGTGTAAAGACATGCCTCAACTCAAAGTTGGATGTTGCCCACGGCAGGTCGTAATAATAATAATAATAATGTTATTGGTTTTTAACTACTGCTGATTTTAGAGACACCGGGGTGCCGGAATTTTGGCCCGAAGGGGATCTTTAACGTGCCAGTAAATGTACTGACACGGCTCCCTCGCATTTGTGCACCCTCAAATGCCAGCTGACTGCGCCAGGATACGAACCTGCAACCTAGGGCCCAGCAAGCGAGAACGTTACCGCCGAGCCACGCAGCCAGTCCGGTCGATTATGTCTCCAGATCCATAACATTCTTGAGATACTTCTTATCTTTCTTTCTTCAATGATGGTAGCAGTTTTTATCTAGATTGTGGCGTTTGGTAGAGGAAAATCGTTTCTATGGCCTTCAACAAAGAATAGTTCTATTATACTCTTTGATAATAACAACGAGTTATAACTATACTCATACATTTAGGAGAAAGTAGGCTATATGTTCTTTACTGAACATCTTGTTATATATTAGTATGATAAAAGTGAAAGTCTGTATGTATGTATGTGGGTGGGTGGGTGGGTGGGTTGGTTCCGTATACAAATCTACACCGTTCCTCCAATCTCAACCAAATTTTGCATACACATAGTTTAGGACTCAGAAGGAACCGCTGGCTACATGAATTTTCGATAGACTTTCTCATTATTCTGATTTCGGCACTTTTGCACTCAAGCACAGGCTAATCAAATCATAAAATATATTCATGAAGGAATGGCAAGGCAGATAGTTTCCATGGCAACATAGCTCAAGTCGAGACACGGCCGACTGGATGCCATTTGCGCTCTGCACTACCGGTATAGAAAATGAGGATCTTTACTTGAAATCCCGTTAGTTACTCAACTGCTCACAAAGCACTGTCAACCGAGTATAGCATAACAAAGACTTGAATCTACTAGATATTTGTCAAATACCACTCACACACTCACTCACACATTCATCACGAAATCTCAGAAACAACCCAACGGATTGGAATGAAATTTGGTATGCAGCTTTCTCAAGGACCGCAAACGCCCACTAAGAAAGGATTTGTGGGTATTCAGGTTCTAAAGGGGTGTTAAGGGGGTAGACCTGCATTTCATTGAATAGAAATATCTCCCGATTGGTTTCATTGCGGGATGTGATACTCGGCATATAAACTCATCATTAAAAATAAGAAGACACGGGTCTGAGTGTTTTTCGATGTGGTGTATATTATGAGGTGTAAGGGGAGAAAAGTGGGGGTTGAAAGATTCCTAACGGAACCTGTATCTCTTAAACGACATAGGCGAGGAGTTTGAAACTCAACGCAAAAAAATCAGCAAAAAATAAGTAAATAGGTGTTTGACCGTTTTTTTCATAAATCCAATTTAAGGGGCCCATGGGGAGGGGTGAAATTCTGGGTAAAAAATCAGGAAAGAAAGTGTCCTAACCGATTGACTCACTCGCTCTTCAAACTCAGGGGGAAAAACTGCTTAAAAATAAGTATATGTGAGTTCGACAGTTTTTTGATAAATCAAATTTAAGGGGTTCATCGGGAGGGGTGAAATTCTGAAGAAAAAAAAATGAAAGAAAATGTCCTTACTCACTCACCCATCATCGCCCAGCCAAAAATATTGAAGTTGGAAACATATCATTTTCGTGATATGTTCGTTGTATGTCAAAACCATACACTAAGGGAGGATTTTTGAATATTCAGGTTCTAAAGGGGTCTTAAGGGGGTTAAACCTGCATTTCATTGAATAACAATATCTCACGAGTGGTTTCATGTGTGGATGTGATACTCGGCATATAAACTAATCATTAAAAATAAGCAGACATGTGTCTAAGGGTTTTTCGATGTGGTGTATTACTATGAGGTGAAAGGGGTGAAAATTGGGGGTTGAAGGATTCCTAACGAAGCGTGTAGGCCTATCTCCTAAACGACATAGGCGAGAAATTTGAAACTCAGCGAAAAAAAAATCAGCTTAAAAATAAGTAAATCGGTGTTCCACCGTTTTTTCATAAATTAATTTAAGGAGCCAATGGGGCGGGGTGAAATTCTGGGGGAGGGAAAGGAGAGAAAGTGTCCTAACTGACTGACTAACTCACTCACTCATCAAACTCAGGGGAAAAAGACAGCTTAAAAATAAGTTAATAGGTGTTCAAGCGTTTTTTCATCAATCCAATTTAAGGGGCCCATGGGGGATGGGTGAGATTCTGGTAAAAATAATTGAAAGAAAATGTCCTGTCTGACTCACTCACTCATCACGCCCAGCGAAAACTATTAAAGTTAGAAACATGAAATTTTGGGAATATGTTCGCTGTATGTCGAAAACGTCAACTAATGAATGATTTTTGTTATTCGGGTTTTAAAGAGGTGTTAAGGGGGTAAACATGCATTTCATTGAATAACGATATCTCATGAGTTGTTTCTTTGGGGATGTGATATTCGGTATATAACTAATCATTAAAATAATCAGACAAATGTCTAAAGGTTTATCGATGTGGTGTATATTATGAGGTGAAAGGGGTGAAAATTGGGGGTTGAGGGATTCTTAACAGAGCGTGTATCTCTTAAACGACATAGGCGAGAAGTTTGAAATTCGTCGGGAAAAGACAGCTTAGAATATAAGTAAATAGGTGTTCGACCTTTTTTTCATAAATCCAATTTAAGGGGCCCTTGGAGAGGGGTGAAATTCTGGGGGAATAAACAGGAAAGAAAGTGTCCTAACTCACTCACTCATCAAACTCAGGGGGGAAGAACAGCTCAAAAATAAGTAAATAGGTGTTCGACCGTTTTTTTTTTCATAAATCCAATTTAAGGTGTTCATGAGAGGGGTGAAATTCTGAAAAATAATTGAAAGAAAATGTCCTGACTTACTCACTCACTCATCATCCCCCAGCCAAAATTATTGAAGTTAGAAACATGACATTTAGGGGCTATGGTCGTTGTATGTCGAAAACGTCCACTAAGGAAGGAATTTTGGATATTCAGGTTCTAAAGGGGTGTTAAGGGGGTAGACTTGCATTTAATTGAATAACAATATCTACCGATTGGTTTCCTTTGGGATGGGATACAAGGCATATAAACTCATCATTAAGAATAAGAACACACATGTCTGAGGGTTTTTCGGTGTGGTGTATATTATGAGGTGTATGTGTGAAAAGTGAGTGTTGAAGGATTCTTAACGGAGCAAGTATCTCTTAAAAGACAGAGGCAAAAAGTAAGAATCTCAGGGAGAAAAATCAGATTGAAAAAGTAGTAAATAGGTGTTCGATCGTTTTTTCATAAATCCAATTTAAGGGCCTCATGGGGAGAGATGAAATTCTGGGGAAAGAAGTCCACTAAGGAAGGATTTTTGGATATTCACTCATCATCCCCCAGCAAACCTATTGCAGTTAGAAACTTGAAATTTTGTGGATATGTTCGTTGTATGTCGAAAAAGTCCTCTAAGGATGGATTTTTGGATATTCATGTTCTGAAGGGGTGTTAAGAGGGTTAAACTTGCATTTCATTGAATAACAATATCTCACGAGTTGTTTCATTTGGGGATGTGATATTCGGCATATAAACTAAGCATTCAAAATAAGCAGACATATGTCAAAGGGTTTATCGATATGGTGTATATTATGAGGTGAAATGGGAGAAAATTGGGGGTTGAAGGATTCTTAACGGAGCGAGTACTGTATCTCTTATTCAACATAGGCGATAAGTTTGAAATTCAGCGGAAAACGCAGCTTAAAATAAGTAAATAGGTGTTCGGCCATTTCTTCATAAATCCAATTTAAGGGGCCCATGGGGAGGAGTGAAATTCGGGGGGAAAACCAGGAAAGAAAGTGTCCTAACTGATTGAATCACTTACTCACTCATCAAACTCAGGGGGAAACAACTTTAAATAAGTAAATAGGTGTTCGACCGTTTTTTTTTCATAAATCCAATTTAAGGGGTTCATGGGGAGGGGTGAAATTCTCAAAAATAAATGAAAGAAAATATCCTGACTGACTCACTCACTCATCATCGCCCAGCCAAAATTATTGAAGTTAGAAACATGAAATTTTGGGGATAAGTTCTTTGTATGAGGAAAACATCCACTAAGGAAAGAGTTTTGGATATTCAGGTTCTAAAGAGGTGTTAAGGGGGTAAACGTGCATTTCATTGAATAACAATATCTCACGAGTGGTTTCATTTGGGGATGTGATACTTGGCATATATACTAATCATTAAAAATAAGCTGACATATGTCTAATGGTTTTTCGATGTGGTGTATATTATGAGGTGAAAGGGATGAAAAGTGGGGGTTGAAAGAGTCCTAACGAAGCGTGTATCTCTTAAACGACATAGGCGAGGAGTTTGATTTTCTCCGAGTTTCAATCAGCTTAAAAATAAATAAATGAATAAATAATTAAAATAAGTAGGTGTTCGACCGTTTTTTTTTTCATAAATCCAATGGGGAGGGGTGAAATTCTGGAAGGAAAACGTCCACTAAGGAAGGATTTTTGGATGTTCACTCTCTTCGACCAATCAAAACTATTAAAGTTAGAAGAAGGGGATATGTTTGTTGTGTGTCGAAAAAGTCTACTAAGGAGGGATTTTTGGATATTCTGGTTCTAAAGGGGTGTTAAGGGGGTTAAACCTGCATGTCATTGAATAACAATATGACACGACTATGACGCGAGCGAAGCGAGGCTAAAATGAGATGGTGTGTGTCTGTGTATTACTCAATCCCGCAAGAACCACTGGTCCGACTTACATGAATTTTACATGGAAGTAGTTGATTTACCTGGTTAACATATAGACTATTTTTGATTTCAATACTTTGCACTATTTTAAGATGGCGACCATTTTAGTGACGTCACTTTACCCTTTGGTTTCAAATTTTCATATTTCCATTTCAAATAAAAAGTGAACGCTAAGAAATACCAAACTTTTGATGGCATATACGTGGTTTAAAATTACATTTTCTATCCGAAAGGTATCTCCAACGGTTAGCGAGTAAAACCTAAATTTGTGCTATAAAACACGGTCAACGCCGAACGGTGTAGTTGGACAAAATGTTCCATCCTTAATCTCCCTCTGTGCAGCACCTCGCCTATCCCCTGTTTTTACTGTCACTTTCATATTTTAATTTATTTATGACGCGTAGCGAAGCACGGGTACTTCAGCTAGTCCTATATAAATTTACCATCCCTCTAATGTATACTGTAAATAATTTATCATTGCTCGATTCTCACTAATTGCCATCTTGTGTACATATGTAAATATAATCCAGTATATATAGTGGGGGCTCAGACGCATCCCGAATGCAAAGTGGGGCTTTGCTCTTTTCAGAGACTCCCTTCAGTGTAATGTAAATATAGTGTAAGGCACTGATGAATAAATATGAAATGAAATGAAATTGTGATGGTTGCATTAGTGTGTGTTATCTGTAATTCAGGTAGGGGCTCCAGATGTTCAATTTCAAGTAGTTCCTAGTTTTGCTACCAAATGCTACCGTCAACGACACCTAGCTGGGAACTTCGCTACTAGATACCACCGCAATCAAACCTGGCGGAGAACGTTGGAACTTAACAGAGCGTTAATCAAATCTAACCTACACATTTAGCTCCACACAAGTATAGTTAGTGGAAGGTTCTTTTACATGCCATAAACTCTACTTTCCCTCAGAAGACATTCATATTGGGGAATTTTAACGCTCCGACGACTTTGGCCGGGTTTGAACCCGTGATCTTTAGCATAGAAGCTCAACATGCTACCAACTACGCCACCGAAGCCGCAAAAATTAAATATTAGCCAGTAATAGTAGGCTGCATTAATGCTAGCACCACATGTACATAATAATAATAATAATAATAATAATAATAATAATAATAATAATAATGTATGTCTACCCCTTATTATTCCCGTTTTCCAACGGGGTCGGGGATGAGATGCGATGGAAGCCTTTGTGGCGGTGGTTTTTACGGCCGGATGCCCTTCCTGGCGCCAACCTCATGGGAGGAGTTAATGAGAGATGAAGTGAATGATGGTGAATGAAACTGGGCAAGGATGTGGAAGGAAGCGGACGTGGCCTGTCAGAAGGTACCATCCCAGCATTTGCCTGGTGTTGAAAATGGGGAACCACGGAAAACCATTTCAAGGACGGCCGACGGTGGGGCTCGAACCCACGCGTCTACCGAGTCAGCAGACCTAATGCTGCGCTTTAGCCAACGTAGCCACTACTGTCGGTAATAATAATAATAATAATAATAATAATAATAATAATAATAATAAAAGAGAGGCTGTGAGGCTTAGGTAGTACAGTGATATCCTTCTCGAGGGTTCGATCTAGGCTCAGTCATGTAATAAACGAAGGTGATCAAATACGATTGCCTTATGCTGATGGATTTAATGGAACGTACAGGAAATTATGTGAACACAAAATTCCGGCCACTCGACATCCCCAAAAAAGATCAAGATAGGTAGCAAGTCTAAAAACGTATTATTATTATTATTATTATTATTATTATTATTATTATTATTATAGACCATAAAGGAAACCCGCCAACCTGGGCCCAATGTTTCGGAAGCCAGGCTCTGCCTGTCACAAGCCAGGACAAAGCGGTGAGTGATAGAGGAGTAACACCTCTAAAAAAAACCAAGGTCCAGCTGGCCCGGCTGGTAGCACCTTGTCAGGGTCCCTTGCCAGGGTTACGGTGAAGTCCTCAACGGCATTGATAGTGGAATAGATGATCTATAGAACAGTATGAATGGCGGACGGGGCGGCCCTGTATCCGGGATTAATAGGATAAAAGGCATCTACCCTATGATTTAGTTAGATGTCAGCTTTACATAAATCCATTTAGCGTCTGTCTTGTAGCAAGCGGCTAGATGGTCAGCGTCTGTTCACCAAAGGTGCGGCTGAAAACCCATCCTCGGAGCTAACAACCTCGAGTAGAATTTTTAGGGGACTTGTTCCCTTAACCCAGCAAAAAATCAACAATGGATATGCACATTGTAAGAGATTTTACCCCAGGGAGTAACCAATCTCCATTTTCCAAGGAAATGAAAAGTAGGCACTCGGATTCTGGGGGCCTACATCATTGTGCAAAGGATGAAAAGGATGAGTCGGAGCATCTTGAAAATAGCATTAAGCAAATCACTAGTAAAATTAAGCACAAGAACATAAACTTTTTGGCTACCTTTAATGTCAATTCACTCTTAAAAACAGGAAAACTTAAAACTCTAATAAATTTCATCAAAGAGAAAAGGATTATGATAACAGCTCTTCAAGAAACTAGATATACTGATGAACATCCATTTGATTCAGAAGGTTATAGAATATTCAAGGGAAAACCTGGAAAGAGAGTTATGAAAAATGTACCTCAGTTTGGAACTGGGTTCATTGTAAATCAGAACATATTAAATTCAATAATAGAGTTTCAATCCATTAATGAAAGATTATCCCTGCTATCCTTTAAATCAGTAAACAAAGTTTATACCATTGTCAATACACATGCACCAACTAATGAGAAAAATAGGACTCAGAAAGAACAAACGGAAAATTTTTGGCAAGAACTATCAAACACCCTGGATCAAATTCCATCAAAAAATATAATACTTCTACTTGGAGATTTTAACGCTCAAATCGGCAAAGAACGTCAACATCGGTCCATAGTAGGCAATTTCCCGGCACATAAAAGAACCAACACAAATGGAGAAAGACTTATTAGTTTATGCAGAGAGCATAACATAGTCCTGAAATCTACATTCTTCAAAAAACTTCCTAGGAAACAAACTACTTGGGTTTCCCCAAATCCAGTTTGTGGTGAGAAACAACTTGACCATGTTGCTATTAGCAGACAGTCTACAACGGAGATACTCAATGTGAAAATTGCTAAGAGTGCAAGTTTAGATTCAGACCACTATCTGTCACTCATTAAATTCAAAATTAGACCAATATATAAAAAGAAAAAGCATTATCAATCCAAAAAGTTTGATACTCAAAAATTAGCTACAGAAAATAATTTCAAAACACTTTTGGAAAGCAGAGCACCTAAAACATGGGAACAACTTCAAAGAGACTTAGTACAGACAGCAGAAGAAACCATTCTCCTTAAAAGAAAACGAAAACATGCCTGGTGGACTGCTGAGTGTGATGAACTAATCTTTAAAAGACAACGAGCTTGGAACATCTGGAATGCAAATAAAAATGAGAATACCAGGAACAGCTTTATAGAATCCCGAAAACATGCATCTAAGGGACTCAAAAGGGTAAAAGTGCAACATATGAAAGACCAATTAACATTAATAGAATCGGACTTCAGACAGCACAATATAAAGGACTTCTACAAAACTTTCAGAAGTAGTTTAAGGAAGTATACTCCACCAAGCTTACTTTTCACAGATTCAAAGACTCAGAAAACTGCATATAATAACGCTGAAAATTGCAGAATACTTGCGGAATATTTTGAAGAACTCCTCAACTGCGATCCACCAAAGGAGACATTTAATTTTGATAATATACTCCCCGTTCCTCCAGACTCGAAACCACCAACAACAAATGAAATTAAAGAGATTATAAACGAACTTAAAAATAACAAAGCATCTGGAGAAGATAGTATAGTTGCTGAATTATGGAAATACTCGAGTGACAACATGATCCTATGTTTAACGGAAATCATAAATGACATATGGAAAACACACAGTTTACCATCAGAATGGACATCTGCTTTGATACATCCACTACATAAGAAAGGGAAGAAAACAGATCCTAACAATTACAGGGGAATCTCCCTCCTGCTAGTGACCTATAAGATCTTATCCAAAGCACTTTTAAAAAGAGCGGAAAAAATACTCGACCCACAATTGGGAGAGTATCAGGCAGGATTTAGGAAGGGACGATCATGTATGGAGCAAATACTAAATTTAAAGAGCATATTAGACATGAGGAAAATCAGGAACTTGAAATATGTAGTTACTTTTGTGGATTTTAAAAAAGCCTATGACTCCATTGACAGAAAGGCACTTATTAACATTCTGAAGGAATTTGGACTTGATAACAAGACAACTGAAATAATTCAAGCAACACTAACGAACACAACTTCCAAAGTTAAATTTAGAGGGGAACTTTCAAAATCTTTCAAAATAAAGTCAGGTGTGAGACAAGGAGATGGTCTGTCACCTCTGCTTTTCAATTGTGCATTGGAAAAGGTAATTCGAGAGTGGAGGAAAGCCATCAATACTAAAGGCGTTCAACTAGGAAGACATCCAAATAAAATCACTGTAGATTGTTTAGCTTTTGCGGATGACATTGCATTACTTACTGACTCACTGGATACTGCCCAAGAACAAATTAGAGAGTTGCAAAAACAGGCAGCCAAAGTCGGACTACAAATATCATTTGAAAAAACTAAGTTCATGACAAACATCACCGATGCCCCCAAAAGTATCACAATTCATGACAGTTCAGTAAGTAAAACAAATTCCTTTAAATACCTAGGAGAGTGGATAATGAATGACTCACAGGAAAAGACAGCAATAGAAACACGTATGCATAAATTACAAAGGTGTTTTCATATGACAAAAGGTATATATAATAAAAAAAGCTTATCCTGGAACACTAAATTAAGGCATTATCAAACAGTGGTCAGACCTGAAACTCTGTATGCAGCCGAAACACTTAAATTAACAAGATTTGGTGATTTAGACAAATTAGAGAAGACTGAAAGACGAATTCTGAGAAAAATACTGGGAGCTAAACGAAATAATAACGCAGAATATAGGTTACGACCAAATAGAGAGTTATATTTGAAATGTGAAAAATTAACTGTTGTAATGAGAAAGAGAAGATTACAGTTTTTTGGGCACATCTATAGAATGGAGAATAGTAGACTAACTAAACAGATCTTCAACTTACTGTCTAGTTACAAATCCAAACCCACATGGTTCATTGAAATTGACAAAGATTTGACAAACGCCAAAATTCAGACAGACACAATAGCAAACAGATCACTCTTCAGAGAAGCTATTCAAAACGCAAAATTTCAAGAAAGGAAGAAACAAACAACTGGCAGAAAGTGGACTCAGGAGGAGAAAGATCGTCACTCTAGAACGATGAAAGAAATTTGGAAACAACGGAAATTGAATACAATGGACAATAGCCAACGTTGATTCATCGTACCCTCCAAATGGGTTATTCGAAAGAAGAAGAAGAAGAAGACCATAAAGGATATTTGGACACAATGGACCAAACTAGGTTTACACATAAAATCAATACGTTTCTGCAGAGAAAGGAAACAGGCGGAAAAGGACTTGGCTGAATTAGGTTTTCCCAATCTCAAGGATCGAGAGGAAATTAGGAAAAATACTCATACACGGGGTTTTGAGGGAGAAGAGAGAAGACCTACCAGACACGTCTGGTCGCAGCAACGAAGACTCGCTCAATCGTTGCGCATGAAGAGTTATTGGGCAAACATCAAGGCCAATAAGTGTTGATTCCACGTGGTCCTAGGAGACCAATTCACGCAGAAAAAGAATACTATAAAGGTTTCTTTAATTAATTCACCATATCTTTAGGACTTCAATTTCCTAATGCAGGTTATGTACTAAACTGGGCGTAGACCAATAAGTTATTTATGTTGTGTTATCAGCCATAAGATTGTCTGATTCCTAAAAAGATCAACCACCCAGGGCCCTGCACAGTGGGCCGGCCCATGGGCTGCTTCGACACTAGACCACACTGGGCTTGACAAGTCTCGAACCTGGAGGCCCGTGACGTCACCCCACAGGGTGGGTCGGGCCAAACTATGTCGCTTTTAACGCGGCGGGCTAATGAGAGCGCTTTGGTAGTCTATGGGCTGGCATGAGCTGGCAGCTTCAATACGTACCGCGGGAAGACAGAGTGACTTGCGTTTAGGCTACAGTGAAGCTAGAGAGACTGTCGAAGACTTCCACGGCCTTCTATTTAAAATGGCACTTCCTGACTAGTGTCATAGTGGGGTATTCGAGGAGGCCGTGGCGAATATAAGGTATTCTCTGCGTCGCAATATTATTATTGGGACGACTAAGCCATGGCAGAAACATGAGTGTTATTTTTTTCTGGACGACGTTAACACACAGTGAAAAAAAAACTGTGCAATGTTCTATTATTTTGCCTGAAATGACCTTCTCTACAAACTGCTGGTGTTCATAAATGAGCTGAAAAAGAATGTGCTATGATTTCCTATCTCGTTTTCTGCTCTTAACGAAATAAAACAACTATACCCTCCTCCACCCAAGCATTAACTAAACGCGTTAAACACAGAGTCCTTGCTTTATATGAGAAATATGGTTGAAATTCGTTAATACATTTTTATAAATAATATTATTATTGTGCCTATCATTGGCACAATTTCCTAATAGTAAAACACCTTTAAGATAAAACCAATATTTAGAATGACGTAATATATAAGTTCAAACTCCGCTTTGT
Organism: Meconema thalassinum; assembly: GCA_946902985.2. Classification (NCBI taxonomy): domain Eukaryota; kingdom Metazoa; phylum Arthropoda; class Insecta; order Orthoptera; family Tettigoniidae; genus Meconema; species Meconema thalassinum. The sequence continues at coordinate 82,432,790 of OX336400.1, read as the reverse complement.
CCAATGTCTAATAAATTCAAATACCTTAGTTCTCTAAATTCGTTTGCAACCAGGAATGAACGATGAATTATACGAACAATACGATAACCAAAAGTAACCGAACGAAGAATTAGCTGACAAAATACCTTACTTGTAGATCGCCATGAGATAGATAACTTCTGATGTGGATCCATTTCTGTTTCCATGGAGGCGCTCTCCGGCGTCGACTGGAAACGTCACGATGCGCTCCAGTGCCACCGGCAGATCTTCTCCTCATTCTGTCAATCACCGGCATCCCTGTTGTCAAAATCCCATCGAGTAGGATAGTGTATCATGTTGACAGGATCTTCTTCTTCCACTTCTTTCCCTTTGTACCGTTAGGTGTCGGGACGTTTCAGCCATTTATTAAAGTTTCTTCTGTCGTATGCCATTCTCTGAACATCACCCAAGGTCTTCCCTCGCTTCCTGATGAGTCCCAAGATGTACTCCTCCCATTCAATCCGTGGCCTTCCTCTTGTTCTTCTTCCTGTAAGTCTGGCTCGCCACACCTGCTTCGCTTTCCTTTCATCTTCCATTCTTTCCAGGTGACCAATCCAGCCCAATCCTCCCCTCTCAATGACATCCATTATTGGCTCCTGCTGAAGCTCATCTCTCACTGTGGTATTTCTAATATGGTCTCTTCGAGATTTTGCGGCAACTTTCCGCAAGTATCTCATCTCAGCGGCGACCAAACGACTCTCCAGTTTTTTATGCTCTGTCCAACTCTCTCCACCATACAGGAGGGTTGGCAGGTACTAAGCATGCAGTGGCGAATTCTCCCATACACCGCATATACCGGCGGTATACCACCCAAGATTTTAAAAATGTAAAAATATTTTCTTGTCACTTTTTAGACATGTTGCAGTCATGAAAATTGTCCTTGTCATATATTTTCTGTAGATTGTTGTCATGAAAGTCGGTGGTCATAGCAGCGTACCATAGTTATTTTTATTTGTGGAGTACAGTTTTAGTTATGAGTGACTGTACTGAGTTACCGCAAGGGTCTCCCGGTGGCGCTCGCTGGCTCGTCAGAGGGATGAGGGGAAGGGGAGGGGTAGCTTAAGCCCACCAAATTTCAGCCCGAGGTATCGCGCAAGGACCATGCGGTTCAACTATGCCTAATGCTGATTGGCTGTTTCAAGGGGAATTTGTTGACCAGCAGAGGCTTGCCAGCGCTCAGCCGTTTCAGTTATCTGTTCTGCGTGCGAGACAGTGTCATTGTACCTACGTTTGTTTTATGTCAGTCTTGAAGTGATTTAGTCAACAGTGAATTAATATAGAAATGTGTAGTGTGAGTGAAGCACCGGAAGTGGATTGTGGGTGCGTCATTGAGGACCTGCTAACCAAGGGAATTAATTTAATTGGATTCCCTCAGAAAGTGGAAATTAAGGAGAAAGGAAGGCCGACTCATGAACTTCCAAATTCAGTTTCAACTTGTGTAGACCGTAAGCGTATACTTTTGTTCCTCAAACTATTCACGCCATCAGTGGTTAACTGGATGCAAAAATCTTAACAAACTATTCTGCTGGCCTTGTCTCCTTTTCAGTCATGAAGGAACGGCGTGGTCAAAAGATGGATTTGACATCATTACTGGTCTTACTAGTAGCTTAAAGAAACATGAAAAAGCGAGGAGTCATATCGCGTATGCTTTTGCATTGTGTAAATTCAGTACCTCGCGAATAGATGTTCAGTTGAATGCTCAGAAAGCAATGGAGGTCTCAAAGCACAATGAAATGGTAAAAAAGAATAGGCAGGTTTTATCTAGGCTAATAGATGTCGTTTGTCATTTAGGCAAGCAAGAGCAGGTGCTACGAGGACATGACGAGTCAGACCAGTCACTGAACAGAGGTAACTACAGGGTGGCGCACGAAATGTCATACATCGAAAATGGTTTATAAAATGTTTAAATCTGGGCTCACAACCATGTCCTTTCGTGAACAGAAACCTCATTTCATGCGTGATTCGCAGACAGCAGCACATGTCGC